>CM052898.1:141594273-141721242 GCA_028534135.1 Potos flavus | reverse complement strand
CTTTCTCTGATTGACTTATTTCACTTAGCATAATACCCTCCAGTTCCATCCACATCGTTGCAAATGGCAAGATTTCATTTCTCTTGATGGCTGCATAGTATTCCATTGTATATATATACCACCTCTTCTTTATCCATTCATCTGTTGATGGACATCTAGGTTCTTTCCATAGTTTGGCTATTGTGGACATTGCTGCTATAAACATTCGGGTACACGTGCCCCTTCGAATCACTACATTTGTATCTTTAGGGTAAATACCCAGTAGTGCAATTGCTGGGTCAAAGGGTAACTCTATTTTCAACTTTTTGAGGAACCTCCATACTGTTTTCCAGAGTGGCTGTATCAGCTTGCATTCCCACCAACAGTGTAGGAGGGTTCCCAGTTTAGGGAAATTCTTGGCTAAAAGCATATATATATACATGGGAGTGAGTAAAGAAGTCAGTACTTCAAGAAGAGCCAGTAGAAAGATATTTAATAAACTCCCATTTATTTTCTATACAACGCAATATTAAGTGAAAAAAATAAAAGCATTGTCTACACTAGTTTCTTAGCCCCATTGCTATTGAGGCATCTTTTGCTCCAATAATCTGAATAGTAAAAAAATAATAAGAATCTGAATAGTAAAGACCTTCCCTATTTTAAGAGTAAAAAGATCTCCCATGATCCAACCCTTTGGAACTTACCTGCTTCTAACAGGCCTTAGGTGGGTGACTTCCTTTTATACTCAGAGTGGTTAACAGTAATAATATTGAATTATAACTTTTTCTTTCTCACTTGGGGTACAGGGAAGTGGGCTTTATCTAGTCCTTGTCAGAAATATTACAAAGTAGCAACCATGCCAAAGGGCCTCTCATATTTTGCTGTCGCATACCGTAATTAACTTGAGGATGGGATAGCCCTTCTTCTCCCAGTTTATCTATTTCCCAACTGTTATGGGTTAAATTGTGTCCCCACAAAAGATATATTGAAGTCCTAACTCCAGGCACCTGTGTATATAACCTTATTTGGATATAGGGTCTTTTGCAGATGTAATCCAATTAAGATGAAGTAATTAGAGTGAACACTAATACAATATGACTAGTGTCCTTACAAGAAGAGGGAAATGCCATGTGAAGACAGACACACATAGGGAGAATGCCATTGATGACAGGGAGGTTGGAGTGATGTGACAGTAGGCTAAGGAACGCCAGCAATCAATGGCCACCTACCAGAAACCAAGAAGAGGCAAGGCAGAGTCTCAGGAGGGGGGACGGCCCTGTCGATGTCTTGATTTTGGACTTCTGTCTGCCAGACTGTAAGAAATAAGTTTCTGTTTTTGTCAGCCACTCAGTTTGTGGCACTTTGTTTTGGCAGCCCTAGGAAACTGATATACCTTGTGAAGGAAAAATTATCACTTGACACCTAACTAAAAAGCCACAATACAGGGTATTTCAGGCAATCTCTTAAACAGTCTATCCTCTAATTCATCCTAGTTCTTGGGGAACAATGGGTGTAATACCCCTTAAGGCATCATAGAATCTTGTATTAGACTATTGTCCAAGCAACAACATGAAAGAAGGGGACTGGCATTTATCTGACCTTGAATAGCCTGGGATTGATAAAATGATGATATTCAGTATGACATATACTAGTATCCATAGCTTCTAGGCAAGGATGCTTTTACTCTAAGAGTTTGGAACTTACCATCCAAAGGTTTAATGGGTTTCCAATTTACATAATATATTACCTTTGTTGATGGATTTGCTTAATTTTTGAAGATAAGTCATCTTCATCTTATATTAGTTTTTTTGTATAGTGTCAGATAAGATTGCTTCCTTTCAGTGTGATCTGTATCAAAGTAACTACTCCCAATCCATCTCAGCTCATTGGATATTCTAAGAATGATAATCCTGGCCTTTGTGAGTTTTAACCCAAATACTCCTGAATGGAATATTTTCTTTCACCCTTGGCTTGGAGTCCAGAGCCTTCATGTGAGTACTAACAGTAACATTAGTTTGTTTAATTTAAACTGACACTTGTAATTTATCAACCAACATTAGATTTGTCTTAAGCTTTTTTCCAAGTGTCAGAGAACATTTTTAAGAGCCCATAATAAATAAAACACCAGAGTTGAGCCAGAAAAAAAGAATACCCCTGGTGTAGTGGTAGCTAAAAATGGGACAGTTATGAGTGTAATACAATTGATTGTAGAACACAAGTGAACTGACACTTCTGACATCATATTGAATAACTTCCAGTCTCAATTCTTTTTTTTTATAACTTTTTTGTAATGCTATGTTAGATACCATACAGTACATTGTTAGTTTTTGATGTAGTGTTCCATGATTCATTGTTCGCATGTAGCACGCAGTGCTCCATGCAATACATGACCTCCTTAATACCCATCTCCGGGCTCACCCATCCCCCCACCCCCTCCCCTCTAAAACCCTCAGTTTGATTCCCAGAGCCCATAGTCTCTCATGGTTCATCTCCCCCTCTGATTTCCTCCCCTTCATTTTTCCCTTTCTTCTCCTAATGCCCTCCATGCTATTCCTTATGTTCCACAAATAAGTGAAACCATATGATAATTGTCTTTCTCTGTTTGACTTATTTCACTTAGCATAATCTCCTCCAGTTCCATCCATGTCAATGCAAATGTTGGGTATTCATCCTTTCTGATGGAGGTGTAATATTCCATTGTATATTTGGACCACATCTTCTTTATCCTTTCATCTGTTGAAGGGCATCTCAGTTCCTTCCACAGTTTGGCTATCGTGGCCATTGCTGCTATGAACATTGGGGTGCATGTGCCCCTTGTTTTCACTACATCTGTATCTTCAGGTTAAATACCCAGTAGTGTAATTGCTGGGTCATAGGATAGCTCTATTTTTAACATCTTGAAGAACCTCCACAGTGTTTTCCAAAGTAGGTGTACCAACTTGCATTCCCACCAACAGTATAAAAAGGTTCCCCTTTCTCCATACCCTCTCCAATGTTTGTTGTTTCTTGTCTTGTCAATTTTTACCATTCTAACTGGTGTAAGGTGGTATCTCAATTTGGTTTTGATATGAATTTCCCTGATGGCTAGTGATGTTGAACAATTTTTCATTTGTCTGTTAGCCATTTGTATGTCATCTTTGGAGAAGTGTCTGTTCATGTCTTCTGCCCATTTTTTGACTGGATTATTTGGTTGTTGGGTGGTGAGTTTGAGAAGTTCTTTACAGATCTTGGATACCAGCCCTTTATCTGTAGTGTCATTTGCAAATATCTTCTACCATCCTATGGGTCGTCTCTTTGTTTTGTTGACTGTTTCCTTTGCTGTGCAGAAGCTTTTTATCTTGATGAAGTCCCAAAAGTTCATTTTCACTTTTGTTTCCCTTGCCTTTGGAGACATATTTTGAAAGAAGTTGCTGTGGCTGATGTTAAAGACGTTACTGCCTATGTTCTCCTTTAGGATTTTGATGATTCCTGTCTCACATTGAGGTCTTTCATCCATTTAGAGTTTATCTTTGTGTATGGTGTAAGAGAATGGTTGATTTTCATTCTTCTGTATATAGCTGTCCAATTTTATATAGCACCATTTATTGAAGAGACTGTCTTTTTTCCATTGGATATTTTTCTTGCTTTGTTGAAGATTAATTGACCATAGAGTTCAGGGTCCATATCTGGGCTCTCTATTTTGTTCCACTGATCTATGTGTCTGTTTTTATGCCAGTACCATGCTGTCCTGGTGATCACAGCTTTGTAATAGAGCTTGAAAACAGGCAACGTGATGCCCCCAGCTTTGTTTTCCTTTTTCAACATTTCCTTGGTGATTCAAGATCTTTCCTGATTCCATACAAATTTTAGGATTGTTTGTTCCAGCACTTTGAAAAATGCCATTGGTATTTTGATTGGGGTGGCATTGATAGTATAGATTGCTCTGGGCAGTATAGACATTTTAACAATGTTTATTCTTCCGATCCACGAGCATGGAATATTTTTCCCTGGAGAATTCTACCAAACATTCAAAGAAGAAATAGTACCTATTCTCCTGAAGCTGTTTCAAAAAATAGAAGCAGAAGGAAAACTTCCAAACTCATTCTATGAGGCCAGCATTACCTTGATCCCAAAACCAGGCAAAGACCATCAAAAAGGAGAATTACAGACCAATATCCCTGATGAATATGGATGCCAAAATTCTCAACAAGATCCTAGCTAATAGGATCCAACAGTACATTAAAAGGATTATCCATCACCACCAGGTAGGATTTATCTCTGGGATGGAAGCGTGGTTCAACATTTGCAAATCAATCAATGTGATAGAACACATAAATAAGAGAATAGACAAGAACCACACGGTCCTCTC
Source organism: Potos flavus (assembly GCA_028534135.1). Lineage (NCBI taxonomy): Eukaryota > Metazoa > Chordata > Mammalia > Carnivora > Procyonidae > Potos > Potos flavus. The sequence goes on along the minus strand of CM052898.1, from coordinate 141,716,915 downwards.
AATTGGTGCAGAAAAAGCATTTGACAAAATACGGCATCTTTTCCTGATTAAAACTCTTCAGAGTGTAGGGATAGAGGGAACATTCCTCAATTTCATAAAAACCACCTATGAAAAGCCCACAGCAAATATCATTCTCAGTGGAGAAAAGTTGACAGCCTTTCCTTTAAGATCAGGAACACAACAAGAATGCCCACTCTTGCCACTATTGTTCAATATAGTACTGGAAGTCCTAGCAAGAGCAATCAGACAACAAAAAGAAATAAAAGGTATTCAAATTGGCAAAGAAGAAGTCAAACTCACTCTCTTTGCAGATGACATGATACTTTATATGGAAAACCCAAAAGACTCCACCCCCAAACTACTAGAACTCATACAGCAATTCAATAATGTGGCAGGATACAAAATCAATGCACAGAAATCAGTTGCTTTCTTATACACTAACAAAGTAACTGTAGAAAGAGAAATTAAGGAATCAATTCTACTTACAATAGCACCAAAAACCTTAAGATACCTTGGAATAAACCTAACTAAAGAGGTAAAGGGTCTATACTCTAGAAACTACAGAACATTTATGAAGGAAATTGAAGAAGACACAAAAAGACAGAAAAACATTCCATGCTCACGGATCCAGTCTCAATTCTTAACACAATTTAGACTCTATAAATAAAATTATACCGTGCAGTTGAACACAAAATGTTTTCTATTTATAATTTTATTTTACTTCATCATTTTATTTTTAAAACCACTTTATTGAGATATGATTGACATTTAAAGCTGTTCATATTTAATGTATATAATGATGAGTGTGAGCATAAATATATATCCATGAAACCATCATCATTATCAAAGCTATAGACATATCTACCACCTTCCAGAGTTTGCTCCTGCCCCTTTATTACTAGTTAATTATTTTTTTGGTCGTAAGAACACTTAACATAGTATCTGCTCTTTTAGATAATTTTAAGTGTACAGTATAGCGGTGTTAGCTATTGGCACTATGCTGTATAGCAGTATATCTCCAGAACTTAAACTTTGCATAATGGAAACTTTGTGCCCTGTGGCTATCACATTCTCATTTACCTCCTCCCTCCACTCCTTGGCAATCGCCATTCCACTCTTTGCTTTTATGAGTTTGACTACTTCAGTTTCCACATGCAAGTGAGATTATATAGTATTTGTCTTTTGGTGTTTGGCTTATTTCATTTCACAAAATGGCCTCCAAGGCTGAATAATAGTCCATTGCATGTTTATACAACATTTTTTAATCCATTTATTCATGGGTTGACAATTAGATTGTTTCCATATCTTGGCTATTGTGAATAATGTTGCAGTGGACATGAGATTACAGGTATCTCTTCAAGATCCTGCTTTTATTTCCTTTGGATAAATACCCAGAAGTGGTATTACTGGATCACATAATAATTCTATTTTTTAATTTTTTGAGGAACCTCCATACTGTTTTCTGTAGTGATTGTACAATTTTCATTCCCACCAACAGTGTACCTGGGTTCCTCTTTCTTCACATATTTGCCAACACTTCTTATCTATTTTATTTTATTTTATTTTATTTTTATTTTTTATTTTTTTTTAGTAATAGTCACCCTGGCAGGTGCTAAGTGAGATCTCATTGTGGTTTTGATTTGTATTTCCCTGATGATAAGTCATGTTGAGCATATTTTGGCCATTTGTACTATTAATTCTTTGGAGAAAAATCTGTTCATATCCTTTGCCTACTTTTTAATCAGGTTATTTTTTGAGTTGTAGGAGTTATTTATGTTATTATTTTAGGTATTAACCCTTTATCACATATATGGTTTGCAAATATTTTCTCCCATTCCATAGATTGCCTTTTTATGCTCTTGGTTGTTTCTGTTGCTGTGCAGAAGCTTTTTAGTTTGATGTAATCCCACTTATTTATTTATACTTTTCGGTCTGCGCTTTTGGTGCCAGATGCAAGAAATCATTGCCAAGACCGATGACATGAAGCTTTTCTTCTATGTCTTTTTCTAGGAATTTTACAGTTTCAGGTCTTATGTTTAAGTTGAGTTGATACTTGTGTATGATATAAGGGTCCAATTCCATTCTTTTGCATGTGGTTATACAATTCTTACAGTGATGTTTATTGAAGAGAATACGCTTTCCCCATTTTGTATTCTTGGCATTCTTATCAAAGATTAGTTGACATATATGCATGAGTTTATTATGTCTGGGCTCTCTTTTCTGTTTGGATGGTTTGTGTGTCCTTTTTTATGCCAGCCCCTGGCTTGGTGCTGAGATGGGCCTGATACCTGGGTCCTATTTCTCCATCTTGTTCTGTTTAAATGCACAGATACAGTCTGTCTCTTATTACCTCTCTAGTAGCAATTCTTCCAAATAGACTTGGAAATTACATATGCTAACTCACTAGCATGCATTCTACTTTCCTAAGCAAATTTTAAAATTTCAACAACAATTTCTACTCAGTCCTCAACTTGAGCTTTTTGAGCTGTTGCAACACAGTGGAAGTCCGTTTCCCTCGGTGGCTCATTCTTGTGCACTTTGTGCCCTAGCTTCAGAAATATAATTAAATATTGTATGGTCTCAGAATACTTTGCTCTAAGTACCCGAAAGTCAAGATGTAAGCAGAAACTTAATGCAATCCATCTTTTCACTTTATGTTTTCAAAGTCCTTCTGCTAAAAAGGCTCAAAAGGCCATACCCTAGTCCATGGAGTCCTCCAATTATATTAGATTCATTGTTCTGAACTTGAAGTATGAGGAGTTTCTTTGAGACCTGTATTACCCAGGGTGACAGTGAAATCAAAAGACTATCTGAATACTATTTAAAGATTTATTTTATACTCTATTTTGCTGGAGGTGCACCATTACACTTTGTCTATACCATACAATCTATGTCTAATGTGGACAATTTATATCTATACAACAATGTTCTAGGCTGGTTTACGAGATGTATACACAAACTATTTTTAGCATTTGTTTTAATGTATTGATCGTATTCTCTGATTACTATAATAGGACAGTTTGATCTTTTCTGTAGTTGGATATGTTCTCACATATAGCCTGGCCTCTTTCTATAGATATTCTTCAAGTGTATAATTTTGTAATTTTATGTATTAGAGCCCCCTGGCTGGTCTCCATGCACACTACACTGTAGCATGGGAGATGTGTACCTATTCCAAGAGACTCTGGGTCAGATTTTTCTTTATAGGTTAGAATGCCCCATTAATACCATACATGTAACTATTTAACCAATTTTTGGTAGATTGGAATAATAAATTATGACTTAAGTAAGCGCTATCAAGATATCTGTGAACCTTTCTCAAAAATACACATTTCAGAGAATTGCGGCTAATAGAACATGTGATATTTAAGTTCCTATGATAATTGTTTATTTAAAAATGAAAATTTGTGATTTAATGTTTTATTAGAGGATTGAGAGAGAGAGAGAGAGATCTGACTATTCTTCCTATCTAAAATGAGATGATGGGGGGCGCCTGGGTGGCTCAGTGGGTTAAAGCCTCTGCCTTCGGCTCAGGTCATGATCCCAGGGTCCTGGGATCGAGCCCCGCATCGGGCTTTCTGCTCAGCAGGGAGCCTGCTTCTCCCTCTCTCTCTCTGCCTGCCTCTCTGCCTGCTTGTGACCTCTCTCTTTCTGTCAAATAAATAAATAAAATCTCTAAAAAATAAAAAAATAAAAAATAAAATAAAATGAGATGATGGACTTAGTGTGGATGTTTAGTGAAACATTTATACCTGCCTTAGAGAGGTTATACCAAGGGCCAATGTACTTTCTCTCCTCGAAACACATGTCTAGTTTTGAGAAAAGTTTGGAGAGCCCCATCTGCTCTAATATATAAAAGAGGCAGATGTATACGGAGCAGAAGGCTGGAATCGAAGTGCTAATATCTGCACTTAGAGTAATATTTTTTAATGTTAAGACAAAAGGGAATAGAATAACACTAGACTAGTCTCTCATTCTGTTGGTAACTTTAAATGTCTGCCTTACAGCATTTAGAAAAATGCCTATTTAGAAAAACAAAACAAAACAAAAATTAAGTCTAATCAGAGAAACCGTTTCGAAATTGGCAAGCATTTACGTACACATACACAGTATCGTCTCTCTTGGTGTGCCCTTCCCCTTCCTTCCAGAGCCTGCAGCATCGACATGACTAATTCCTTTAGGATTCCGGTCTTACGTGACCCTACCATAAAGCGTTTTCCAAAGTTAAAATGTTTTTCTAACAGGGTTCTCATTGGATCTTGCATGCATCTTTCCAATATCTTAATTACTTAATTCTTTTTATTATGGTGTCTACACATGGCTTGAGAGTTGTGTAGTAAATGAACAAATCAAGCTTATCAAGTACCCTTTGAAGGTCATGTGATTGGACAGGTGGGGGGGTGCCTAACTTTAGAATCACTTAACATTATCACGTGATGAATCAAATTACAGAATACACTAGAGCTTAAATTTTAAACAGACACTATCACTTTCAGCAAAAGTGGGAATCAACAGGAATGACTCTACCTAAGACTTTGTAGGAGCAGAATAAGAAAAAAGAAATTCCTTCAAAAGCAGGAAGATTATTATTTGTGGGATGACTATGGTTATTTTTTCCATTCATCTACATAACACCGTGTCTTAGCCACATGCTTTCAATGGGCCTTGACGCCGGCTTCTCCATGTTTCCTCTTTGTGTAATGTTGTCTCCCCCCAGGTCAAATTATCTGCTGCAGGGAGGCTCTCATGCTCTTTATGGCAGCATTTGCATATTTTTTTCATTTCCATAGAAACATCTCCACTGACTCAGAACCGCCTCTGTCCTCTTAAAACAGAGATATTTATCTTTCAAACAGTGAACTACGTGTGACATAAGACGGACAGGACTGCTTCCCTGTAGGCCTCACCTTGTAAGACTCCCCTTTTTAGAGGAATTGATGATGGTCTGCCTATAGGTTATTTATTTATATTTTGCTCCATGACCGCTTTTCCAGTAATGAGTTTAAATATAGGCAACATAAACCCATCTGGAAATAAAATTATGCACTAGCTTCACGACAAAAGAGAATTACATTATAATCAAGCTGTCATTTTTGGAGATAGTAGAAGATGAAGCATGCTATAAACTGACATGTAAAGTGTATAGATCGTTCTTTCAAATATTCTCCATGGTGGCTGGGACACAAAGATTCCTAGTGCATAATATCAGACTTTGTAACTGGAAATTTTCTGGGAGTGGCCAAACATTTAGTTTCTGAGAGTAATGGCTACTAACACTCAGAGGGCTAATGGCTGTGCTCTGGCTTCGACCTCAGCTTGGCTACACTAAAACCACTCGGATTGTGTCCAGTTTCAAAGCCTGAGCCTTCATTTTATCATTTTGTGAAACTTGTCTTTATTCTTTGGTTGTTCTTTTATTTAGGTTGATAGGAGCTTGATACTTGGATCTTTCTGACATGTTTAAACAGAATGTGGAGAGTTGGCTGACATGGCAGAAACTGATATTTTTAGGAAAAAGAAAAGACCGTCATTGATGTTACTTTTTGCCACTCTGAGCTCAGTTGTCTCTTGCAACAGTGAGATGGGTCACTGGTTTTTCATGGATGGGAGAGCTTTTCTTCTTCCTTGAGCACAAGATAGGCACTCTGATAAAAGGATGCAGACTACCTCCAGCCATGTTTTTGGCTAGACCATCAGGAAAGGGAGAATAGCATAATTGAGATGGGAATGGAATGGAACACTTGCCAGAAAAGGCATGCCTAATACTTGTCCTGTATCACTGCTTCTGCCACAGTAGAGAGCCCGTCATCTCAGAGCAAATATACTACCCAAAGTGTCCCAGGAAGTAGGCTTCTAGATACCACCATTTCCTAAAGGGACTGGAGAATGCCTGTACTAGGACAGCATGATGCTATAGACCTCCTGGGATCTCCTGGGACTCCGTAAGCCCTTGGCCACTGCCGACTGAATAGTCATTGACTGTAAGTCACTTGTTTGTGTTTCCCAGCTTCTCTGAACCCTAAGCACTGATTTCTTCAATCTGTCCTCAACTTCCCCACCCTTAACACCCACCCTTATTCCTTGGGGAATCCTGAAGAAGGCAAGCAGTACCTTGCTGCTCCAAGTATGGTCTTCAGACCAGTATCAGCAGCATCTGGGAGTTTGTTAAAATGCAGAACATGAACCCTGTTACACATCTCCCCAGAATCAGAATTTGCATCTTAATAAGATTGCCAGGCAATTCATATACACGTTAAAGGTTGAGATGCATTGTAATTAGTAGGTTCAATCTTTTTTGTGCAAAATATTTGACTCAGTGGATCCTGGAAACTCAATCTGTAAGTAAGCAATCTATAGATCCTGTGAGAATTAATGATGGAATGATATACAAAACCTTAACTGAAAACAAAATGAGAATGAACAGAATGGCTGTGAGGAGTGTGCTTTGCCTTGTGTTTCTTCATCATCAGATATAGACTAGGATCCATCAGAAAATCAGGGGAAGGAAAGAAGGTAGGAAAGAAGGAGGACCCATCTTTCCTTCCTCCAGAAGGAAACTTCTCTTTTTTCAAGTGAAATTTTATAAACATCACAGAGAAACATCATGGGTGGGACACCTGATTCTGTGTTTGCCAAAGATCAGATATGGGTCTGTCTTAGACTCTGCAAAAAGAAATTATACAACATATTAATGTGTTGCGGAAATCTTTCCTTAAGCTGGCTCCACACATTAATCTTGAACATGATGTTTCAGAGGGTTCAAATAGGCAGAAAGTTAAAGAAAGCGAACAATTTAATTAGAAAATGGGCAAAAGACATGAACATACATTTCACTGAAGAAGATATACAGATGGAAAACAAGAAAATAAAAAGGTGTTCAACATCATTAGTCATCAGGGGAATATAAATTAAAACAATAACGAAATGTCACTACAGTGCACGTATCAGAATGGCTAAAATTAAAAAAAGCAAAAGTAACAACATGAAATGCTGACCAAAATGTGGATGATGAGAATATAAAATGTATAGCCACCCTGGAAAATAGTTTGGAAATTTCTTAAAAGCTAAACATATACTTCTCATGAGACCTATGATAAATGCCACCTTGAGAAGTGAAAACTTCATGCTTAAAACCTGGCCCTATTGAGACCCAGCGTACCTACTAGGAAAGGGGGCAGGTAGGTATCTGGGCCTGCCCCTCTCTAGCTCTATTTCCACCCATTAAAGTTTTTCCCATATTTAAAAAACATAAAGCAAAATAGGGATGAAGGACAGAGTCATTACATACCTGCTCTCCACCAGAGAAGCTACCAGAATTAAGGTTTCTATATGAGCATAGCATGGCAAGCAACATTGCTGAGAAATAGGATTTTGATTACTCTTTGGTATTCATCAGTGTCTCTGTCTATTTTAGTAATCCATATTGAGGTTTGGGTTGTAATGAAAAATTAACTGAAATGATAAAAGAGAAAGAGGGAGGCAACTTTGGGTGAGGTAAGAATGTGAGATTTAAAAGCAAAGTCACTTAGACTGAAAGAAGTCCAAAGGAATGCTCAGTGATTAAATACCCCCCACACCTCTACCTGTAGAAATAGATTGTGTACTAACCCCATGCCTCAGATCATGGAACATATCATTGAGTTATGGGCAGGGTCCTGACTGCTGCCTGGGTGCCCCTGTCCGGATTTCTGTTCTCTCTGACATCTCTCCCCTTTGGGAATACTATGAAATAATAATATCTGATGTTTATTGTACGCTTACTATATTTCAGACCTTGATTTTAACATTTTATGTGTATTAAATCATTTGCACCCAAGTACAAGAGAGGTTTCAGAACCTGTGGTCTTAACCACTGATTTGTACAGCTGGTCTGGGTAGGCTTCACTAGAATATATTATGAGATTTGATTAGGACCATGGTTACAGGGGAGAAACAAGAGACAGGGTAGGGAGTATAGTGTACTGACAAGCTGGATTCAGTCTGCTTCCCTGGCTACGTGGAGCCCAAATCCAATAAAACCGACTAAAGGAACTTTTCAAATAATTCCATCTCTGGTTTATTCCAGATAGGGCCCAGGGAGGCCACATCTACATGGATGGGTTCAATAGTAAGCGAGCTTACTTAAAGAGGCAGAATAGTGGTTAAGAGAAATGAATCAGCTGTGGGTTCAGGGCCATGTCCATCACTGGCCACCTCTCCTGCCTCTGTTTCCTCATTTGTCAAATGAGGCGTCCATGTCATAAACCTATGGTAGAGATTAAATTAGTTAATAATCAATTCTTGAAACATGACAAGCATTTAATAAATGTTAATTCTTAATATAAATATTGTTATTACGCAAAGCAGAAAATATGCCCAATTTATGTTTAAATTTGAATTTAGGCTGTTTTCAGTTACAGACATAAATCCTAGCTCTACCACTTACTGACCATGTGAAGAAGCCCCCTGGACTTTAGCCTCCCCTTCTTTTAAGTGGCGATAATACCTATTCCATAAAGTAAGAATAAGAAGAGATAACATATATAAATTTCCTGGCATGCAAGTGAGCACTTAAATATTATAAAAAAAAATCAAAGCCTACAACAATAGCTAATATTCTTCATGTGTCAGCTCCAGATACTCAGCTAATTAGATAAGACACTTATCAGGATAATTGAATAAATTTTATTTTTGGACCTCATTAAACTAAAAGTCCCTTTCTATCTTATAAATTGAACTTTTGGAAGATGATCCATTTGAATTGCAATTAGATAGCAGTCGTCTAAATAATTAAACAATAGGGTATCTATGTATAGCAACTATTAGACAGTTTTTCTCTATCTATTTTAAAGTCTTGTGGGTGCATGCTATGCAAATGGATTTTCAGGGAATTTTTTTAGCATAAATAGACTGAAATTTAAGTAACTCAAGCAGCACAGACAGTGTGAGTCATAGTATTTTCATTTTTTCTCGAATGCCTTGAGTTCTATGACAGCCATATTTCAGGAACCTGGTAACAATGGGGCCCTTGTAAAGGATCCAGGAGATCTGAAAACATGTATTGCATGGGGTGTTTTTACCTCAGATACTCAGATGTGCCCTGAGGTACACCCTTTCCACCCACAGAGTTTCATGGAGATGAGACATATTTCCCCATTCTGCATGATACGCGGAAGAGCAGGCTTGTCCGTTGGGCTGGTAGCTATTCTTTCCCTGACACCAGGCAAAAGGTACTTCAGCTTAATTGACTGATATTTTATAGTCAGTATTTCTCACTGTAGAGTTAAAATCATGACTGCAGTCAGTATCAGAAGTCAGAATCCAGTAACAAATGACTCGTGATAAATCAAAATATCAAATGGACTGGGAATATACCTTTTTTGCACTATTTAATCCTATCGCTTTCTCATACAAACTGCAAAAAAAATTGGCCTTATGCATTATGAATTTATTTAGAGAAGAAATTTTTGCAATCTCTCTCTCTCTTCTTCTCTCTCGCTCTCTCTCTCTCTCTCCCCCCTATTCCTCAACTCTGACCTGAAATCTCCACCTGGGTGGCTTATTTTATGTCACATGCACAGAGCTGTGGGTCTTTGTCCCCTCCCCTCCAGGTAGCTCACCCTAATTCCACTCTGGCAAATGCATGGGCAGCCATACCTTGAAACTTCTCTTCAGGCCCAAGTGTGTCAACTCCAGTATCTTAGACTTGAAGCTTTGTCTTTTTAATGGATTTCTGTTTCTCCTCTTTTCTTCCTCCTATTCTTCTTTGACTTACCAGCCAATGGGGAGTTGGGGAAATGGCCTGGGTTATACTATTAGACCCAAGTTTGAATGCCAGCCCCATATTTCTGTGATTGTGCACAAAGTACCCAACCTCTCCACACCTCTGTTTTCTCCACTGTGAAACAGTAATAATGTTACCCATGTCAGAATAAGCATACAAGAAATAGGAACTTCCTCCTGCTTTTCCAGACCTTTCTTCCCTTCCCTTCTTCACAGAAGCTTGGTGCTCCCTGATGTTTTCCTTTGTCTCTTAGTCATTTCTAGCTTAGTGTTGTTCTTTCAGTCTGTCCTGGACTCTGTGGTTCACACTCCAACTCTGTACTCACTAGCTCTCGAGATTGCATCCCTCAAATTTCTGCCATACTTTGATAATCCTTTGCCCTGGATAAATTCAAACATCCATTTACTGTGAGTATTACTATTGAGTATTGATGACTCAAATCACATGATAGTACTTCATACTGATTTTTAGTGGTGATTTCAGAGAATGTTGTATCATAGCAACCCTTTTATTGTGGGTAAGCCTTGATACACTTTGGCTGAAGTAAACTACCATTTCCTTCTTGAATCATTTGTTAGTATGACACAGTTGACATCCAGTTAGACTAGAAACAGGCGTAGGAGGCACAGGAAAGATGGAGTTTTATAGTTTATCAAGTATGTCATAGTGGAACTTTAAATTTTTTTTAAAAGATTTTTTTAAACTTATTCATTTGACAGAGCACAAGCAGGAGGAGCGGCAGGCAGAGAGAGATGGGGAAGCAGGCTCCCCGCTGAGCAGGGAGCCCGATGTGGGGCTCGATCCCAGGACTCTGGGATCGTGACCTGAGCAGAAGGCAGATGCTTAACTGACTGAGCCACCCAGGTGCCCCCAGAACTTTATCTTCTAGCAAAAAATCTATTGACCATACTGATGACCCCCAAATTATTTTTACCTCAGTAGAGTTCTGAAAGTTTCCTGACAGTTCTTTTGTTCTTTCTTTGTTGGCTGGCTCCTTACTTCTGTCTTCAGTCCTACAACTCTTCTAATCTCCTGCTGTTTAAAAGCAGCCACTCTACTCCAAACTGCATTCCTTAATTTTATTTTACTTTTTTAAAGATTTTATTTATTTATTTGAAAGTGGGAGAGAGAGAGATCACGAGCAGGAGGAAGGGTAGAGGGAGAAGCAGATTCACGGGCTGAGCAAGGAGCCTGATGCGGAACTCAGTCCCAGGACCCAGGGATCATGACCTGAGCTGAAGGCAGCCACTTAATTGACTGAGCCACCCAGGTGTCCCTGCATTCCTTAATTAGCCATTCATATAGGTTTGTAATAGTACTGTGTGAGTTTACTAAGGCTGTCATAAGAACATACCATAGACTGGGTGGTTTGAACCACAGAAATTTATTTTCTCATACTTCTGGAGATTAGACATTCAAGATGAAGATATCAGCAGGCTTGGGGTCTTCTGAAGCCTCTCATTGACTCAGAGATGGACACCTTCTTGCTGCCTCTTCATATGGCTCTTCCTCTGTGCACACATATCCCTTGTGTCTCTCTGTGTGCCCTAATCTCCTCTTCTTATGAAAACACCAGTCGGATGGGATTAGGGTTTACCCTAACAACTCAACTTAATCATTTTTAAAGGCCCTAGCTTTAAATAAAGTCATATCTTGTGGGGTACTGAGGGTTAGGGCCTCAACATAAGAATTTTGTGGGCACAATTCAGCCAATACAGTACCTCAGGTTTTCTTTTATTTTGAGAGGACAGTTATCCATGGATCTCTCATGTTTCTGAACATTTTACAAACAGTGGCATTGACTGCCCTTTTATTCTGAACTATCTGTTTAAGAATGCTTGGGTGGTTTAACAGCCTTGGGAAATAGAGACAGTCTCTCCTGGGCTGTGATGCTTACTTTCCAGTAGAAAAGATTGACGTTCTCTAAGCTCAGAGTTCCTTAGTTATGATTCAAACAAACTGCATGAGTGGCATGTTTCCAATCTTAGGACAGAATCATTCAGTCCTTTACCTTTAAGTATAATGTTAGTTATAGGCTTTTTGTAGATGATACTTGATCTGGTCAAGGTGTGTTCCATTTATTCCTGTTTGCTGAGAATTTCTTAATTTTTTTAAATCAGGGATGGACTTTGAATTTTGTCAAATATTTTTCCTATGTTTATTGACATGATTGATTAGATTTTTCTTTTTTAGTCTATTAATATGATGAACTATACTGATTTATATTCAAATGTTATACTTTGGAATATACCTTGCATTTCAGGGATAAACCTCACTTGGTCATGTTGTATTCTCCCTTTTTATATTGTTGTGTCAGATAGGCTAAAATTTTTTTAGAAATTTGCATCTCTATTAATAAGGGATATTATTTTTCTTGTGGCTTTGTCTAGTTTTGGTATCACAATAATTCTGGCTTCATAGAATAAATTGGGAAATATACTCTCCTTTTCAAGAGTTTGTGTAAAAGTAATATCACTTCTCTTAAATCCATAGTAGAATTCAAAGTTCTCTGAGCCTGGAGTTTTCTTTGTAATAAGATTTTTCACTGGAATTTTAGTTGTTTTAATAGATAAAAGTCTATTCAGGTTATCTATTTCTTCTTAGTAAGCATGGGTAGCTTGTGTATTTAAAGAAATTTATACATTTTATTTAAGTTGTTAAATATATCGACTTAAAGTTGATCATGAAACTCTTATTATTTTTAATATCTGTAGACTATTGATGTCACTCCACATTACTGATATTGGTAATTTGTGTCTTGTTGCTTTTTTTCCTGGTCATTCTAGTTAAAGGTTGGTTAACTTGATTGAAGTTTAAAAAAGCAGCTTTTGGTTTTACTTATGCTATGAGTTCCCTCTTAGTACCGCTTTAGTTGCATCTCACAAATTTCTATGTTGTTTTCATTTCCTTTTAGTTAAAAGTATTTTCTGATTTCCCTTTTCATATCATCTTTGTCTCATGAGTTATTTAGAAGTATGCCACTTAAGTTCCAAATAATTAGGCGGATTTTCCAGATATCTGCCAGTTGTTGATTTCTAGTTTAATTCCATGTGGTCAGAAAACACACATTGTATAAATTAAATCTTTTCAAATTTATTGAGATCTATTTTAAATCTCAAAATACGATCTAGGGTGGTAAATTTTCTGTGTGTATTTGAAAACAATATGAATGCATGCTGGTTTTTTGTGTCATGCTCGGTAAATGGCAATTAGTTCATGTTGGTAGATAGCACTCAAATTTTCTATATTCTTACTGATATTCTATAACTAATTAAAAGAAAGGTATTCAATTTTTTACTATAATTGTTGATAAGTTTATTTTCCTTGCGCTCTCTCAGTTTTGGTTTTATGTATTCTGGACTTCTGTTATTAGGTGCATAAAAGTTCAGGATCATTATGTCATCTTCATGAAATAACTATTGTTAGGAAATAATCATCTTTATCTCAGTAATATTCTTTGCTCTGATAAATACTTTGTTTGATATTAATAAAAACATTCCATTGCATCTTTCTTTTGAATCTTAGCGTGGTATATCTTTTTTTATTTTTTCACTTTTAACCTATTTATATCTTCATATTTAAAGTGTGTTTCTCATAAACAGTATGTAGTTGATTCTCGCCTTTTTATCCAATTAGTGACCTATAATATAATTACTGATGTGTTTGGGTTTAAATCTACCATCCTCTTGTTTTCTATTTGTCCCATCTTTTATTTTCCCCCCTTCTCCTTCCTTGGCTTTTTGATTAAGTGATCATGTCTTATAATTTCATTTTATTTTCTTTGTTGTTTTATTAGCTATAAATCTTTTTATTTTAGTGATTACTTTAGGATTTATAATGTTCACCTTTAATATATCACATTCTACCTTTGAGTGATATTATATCACTCTCCCTAAATTACAGAACTTCAGTAGTACTTCTGTTTCTCCTCTCATGGCCTTTATGGTGTTGTCATTTGTCTTATATATGTTATAAACTCCACAATACATTGTTATTACTTTTATTTTAAGTAGTAATTTTTGAAAGGTGTGAGATAGAGAAACACATTTTATACTTATATAGTTACTAATTTTTTATTATATCCAGATTTCCTCTAGGATCATTTTCCTTATCATTTTCTTATGCTTGAAGAGTTTCCTATAATATTTCTGTTAGTGTAGATCTGCTGAATTCTTTCAGCTTTTGTATGTCTGAAAAAAATCTTTCTTTCACCTTTGGTTTTGAAAGATATTTTTTAGTGAGTATAAAATTCTGAAAGACAGTTTACCCCCTTCCCCCAACACACACCCTTTCCCCCTTACTTTAAAGATCCTCCTCCATTCTGGCTTACATTGTTTTTAAGGAGAAACCTGGCATCCTTATCTTTCTCCCTCTGCACATCATATGTACCCTGGGAGCTTTTAAGATTTTCTCTATATAACTAGTTTTAGGAAAATTTGAAAAACTTTGGCCATGATTGTTTCAATCATTTTTTTCTGTCCCCTGCCCCTCCTCTTCTTCCATGATTCCAAATACATGTATATTAAGCAGCTTGAAGTTATTCCATAGTTCAGTGATACTGTTTTCTTCTTTTTCAGTCTTTTCCCCCTTCTCTTTTCATTTGAGATAATTTCCTTTGCTATGTCTTCAAGTTCACTAATCCTTTTTTCCTGCAATATTTAATTTGTTACTAACTCTATTCAGTGAGGCTGTCATCTCAAATGTGTTTTTTCATGTCTATAATTTCAATTTTGATCATTTTAATATCTTACACACTTTCGCTTAATATGTTTATAACTTCCTCTAGCTTCTAGAACATATGAAATACTGTTATGGAAACTCTTTTTATATCCTTGTCTGCTAATTCTACATTTTTATTGTTTTTATGTCAGTTTTGATTGATTGAGTTTTCTTCCTCTTGCCCTTAGTAGTTCCCTTACACAAATGCACTGATCAAAAGACATGAGGAGATGCTCTGCACATCTCTGCAGTTCTCTCCCCGTGTAGCTCTCTACTCTCTGGTACTTTGCTTTAGTAACTTCTGCTGCCTTGGCCTTCCTGGACTTCTGGCTCCATCTCCTCAGCTGATAGGTCTGCTGGTCTCCACATGTGTTTCTCTCCCTGCACTCTGGCCCCCAAACTCTCTCCAGGAGTAAGGTAACAGTTATAGCTCAAGTCATTTGTTTTTTGCCTGTTAGTGACTACTCTCCTTCATTCCCTATTGCTAATGTCTTGAAGACGATTTCAAAAATATTTTGTCCAGATTTTTAGTTGTTACAAGCAGGAGAATAAATCTAGTCCCTGTTACTCCATTTTGGCAATTAGTTATTTATAAGACTCTCCTAACAGGTCATACTCTCCTAGTTCATTTTAACAAACAAACAATAATAACAGCTCTCTCTCCTTCAGTGGATTATAATATCTCTGGCTTATTTGTTGCTATATTTCTTCAGTATCCAACAGAGGATCTATCCAGAATAGATACCTAATAAATATTTGAGTGAATAAATTTACCCACTACAGGAATGCAGAAATGATAACTATAACAAGAAGAAATGAAATATTTTAGATAAAAGACAATCCATGAATTAGAGACTAATGTTGTGATGGGGAGAAAATGAGGTAGGGAAAAGGGATATAGAAATTGGGTAGGTCAAAGTTGGGGCAGAGGAGAGCCAGGATGAGGTGGTAAGGATGAAATAGGAGAACATGCTCAAGAGCTCACCAAAAACAAACAGAAAGCCCCACCCCCCAAACAGGAATGGAAAAATATAAAGAAATGATGGGAAATTTGAGGGAATAAAGGGAGAGGAAGGAAGGAGACATATAATATGAATGATAGGTTAAGAAG
Source organism: Potos flavus (assembly GCA_028534135.1). Classification (NCBI taxonomy): domain Eukaryota; kingdom Metazoa; phylum Chordata; class Mammalia; order Carnivora; family Procyonidae; genus Potos; species Potos flavus. Next base: position 141,701,322 of record CM052898.1, on the reverse strand, counting down.
AAAAACGAACATTTTATTTTTAACCACCTCTCTAAAATTGACATGTACTAGTTGTTTTGTATGATTTAATGGGCTTACCAGAATTACTGCCACTTTATTCTTCAGTGTTCCACTTATAAAACAAGAGTAACAATAATTATGTCCTTATTCTTAGGGGTTTAGTCAGTGTAAGTATTTTCTATAGCCTGTGGGATAAAAGCCAGGAAGTGATTCATATTTCACAACTCAATTTCTGGCTGATTCTCTAAAATTCAAATGTCTCCTCCTTTTTTCTTTGAAAAATGTAGTTTAGTTGAATAGGATTTAGCCTTGGCCTTTTACCCAAACACTTTAGAATAAGAGCTGTGTTGAAGTTTGTGATGTGGTTATCTTCAGTAAGGCCATGACTCAATGATTGTGCTCACCAAAACACTAAGATGTGAAACAATAAAGAGTACAATTGCTAGTACATCTCAGTGAGAAGCAAATTTAAAAAGTTTTAAAGAGCTAACAGTGTGGGGTCATGAGAAATAAATGCCTCAAGAAATGTTCTAGCTATTATTAATTGTAGTTTTGGAATAGGAGAGACACTCAAGATAGGCAAAAAGCATTTCACAGAAAAAAGAATCTGAAAATAAGTATGGATGTTTGGGGGATTGCCCTTTGGCAGTGAAGATTGGCTTCCAATTTGATTCTGAACAAATCCGACTTTCTCTGTGTGGGAAGATGAGTTCATAGCAACGGATAAAAAATAATGTCCTTTGTGAATCACCTTGGCCAGTTATGATCTCAGCTGTTTGCCCCAATAATACGCTCCTTCAAATGACTAGGCGTATTGCCTGGGAAGGTGAGATGATGCAGAGGAGCCTTTGGTCCTGAGCCCTCAAGTCGAGCCAAAATCTTCAAATCTCCTTGAAACATCTTGGGAGTTGAAGCCGGTCTCTACTCAACCATAGATACAGCATTCTCTTTCGAGAACAACCTGGATCTTAGCAGAACTCAAGAGGCCCTTAGTGACCTGGTCAAGGCCTACTCACCACCTCCCCAGGGATCATGTGCTCCAGCAACACTAAACTACTGCAGTTACTGTATAGGCAAACACGCTTTTTCAGACTTCCAGAACAGCGTCATCTGCATTCGCTGCTTAGAAGTCCCTCCCCATCTCCTTTCCCATCAGTAGGCAGATGAACTTCGATTTGCCTTTGAAGACACCTGAAATGCCTCTTCCTCTGTAAGAACATTCTTCATCTCAGCCTTAGTTGCCCCTCCATTCTTTTTCTTGGATACCCCCACCAGGCTGGGCTCAATTAAGACTCTTGAGGCCCAACCACCAGAACAATTATGCAACCTCCCCTATGTATAATACAAATAAGATATGACTAAATCCTAATATAGATGCAAGGAAATTTTTTTAAGTTCTGAGTTTTTCCAGAGCACATCAATTCTTTTAAAAAAAAAAGAATTCCCACTTCCCTGTGAAGACCCTGTCTTGCCTTTGTGTTTTATCTGTTTGAGTGACTAGCAAATTGTGTTCAACAAAGGCCTCTTGAGTAGAATGAATCCTTGAACATTTTTATTTGTAATTTAATAGCCATTCATTTTTTTTAAAACAACAACTATTTTCCAAATATCCCGTGTTTTTTTCCCTTTGTGTAATACTACTTCATAAAGGAAACATTTAATAATATAAAACATAATGAAAGGACAAAATAACCAAAAATAAAAAGTGGTAAAAATGTATGTTTAACTTCTAGGATTGAAAATCTTGTATTTATGTATTAAAAGTAATTCCTGGGTGAAATTCTCGGGGGAGGGGAGGGGAGGTGCCAGAATACTCCCATCCATCATCTTACCATGCCTGAATATGATCATCATCATTATTATGATCATTATTGCAGCATACTGAAGTAGAACATTCTAGAATGAGGAGTCATGTTAGGGAGAAAACAATCTGATGGCAGATTGAAAGGGAACTGAGCACCTTCGGGGTAGTCTGAGGACACTGGAAGGCTTAGAATGGGGTCAAGGGGGGAGGAAGATAATGGAGGTGGATCTTGAACATTATCCCTCTTAATGGTGGTGGGTGACAAGATAATGGAGGTGGATCTTGAACATTATCCCTCTTAATGGTGGTGGGTGACACCACAGATTTCTAAAACAGGAGTCTAGAGTGCTTTGATTCTGCTCCTACGTTTAGGCTCTATGCTGGAGGTCCTGCTACTTCTCCCCGAATATGGAACATTGTAATAATAAAAGACTAAGACCTATTGGAGCCTTATTATGTCCTAGGCAGTGTTGCAGGCATTTTGCATGCACTAGCTTTTTACATTTTTTATTTTTTTTCCCCAAATACTTTTATTTTCTTTTTTCAGTGTTACAAGATTCATTGTTCATGTACCACACCCAGTGCTCCATGCAATACATGTACTAGCTTTTTAATTTTCATTAAAAATCCTCTGGGATAGAAACTACTACAATTCCCATTTTACAGATGAGGAAGCAAGTATAACGGATATAACTCTAGACAAGCTGACTCTAAAGCCCTCACTTATTTAACCTCTGCAGTATTACCCCTGTATCTTTTAAGTGGAAGATGAGAAGGTCTTTGAGACTGCATTACCCACCTCCCTCATTGTACAGGCAAGGTCTGGAAAGGTTAAGCAATTTACATGCTATCACTCAGTTAGTGAGGGGTAGAGTTGGATTTGAACCCAAGCAGTCTGTGTCGTAGCGTTTGCCCACACCTTTGCAGGACCTGAGTTTACATACTTGGCCATCAGTGCTGTGTGCACAAATACAGGAAAAATGGCCCAAGGATAAGGATCTTCAGTTATAAAAGGATCAACCACAGCCCAAGGCCAGAGTGGAATCTCACCTTCCTTTCTACTACATAATTGTGTCCTTTCTGTATGACCCAGTCAGATTCCATCTTAAACCCAGCACTGGGATCTTTTTACTCTAAGATCTTTGTGAAGTCCTACTGAAGAGGGAAGCCATGAAAGGATACTACCCAAGGACATGCAGCTATATAGTGGGAGAACTGGAATTTGGACCCAGGTGTACCTGACTTCAGGCCTATTATCCTCATGGCAGATAATCATAGTGAAGACAGGTCCTGAAAATTATTGCAAACATTTAAAAATGACATTGTTTAATAAACATTTAAATCACATTAAGTAGAACTAGATGATTGACACTAATGCTATAGCCACCCATTGATTTATAGTCAAGGGACTGCAACTTAGTTCCCCAGAGTCCAAAAACAGAACATTGCAGTGGATTATTACGCACAGGGCTGAGGGAGCTTTGCTGTGATGACTGGGCTGCCAGAAGGGGTGAGCATTGTATCACTCAGAAAATAGCATGTAGTCTCCGTGAGTGAGAGCTATACGTGAAGATGGCCTTGCCTGCAGAAAGAGAGTCAGACATACCACTGACCGCAGCAGCTCGATGCATGAGAACCCAAGACAAGCAAAGCTGAACTCAAACCACTAGTTCATATTTATCATTTTCAACAGGAAATGAAAACCCTGTGCTACTCCTTGGCCAGCGCTGTCAAAGTGGCTGAGGTTGCCTGAGTGGTTCAGAAATATTTTGTAGCTGCTGCTTCTTACAGACAAAATATATAGGAGTTTTCTATTTCTTTTCTCCTATCTCTGGAGACTGTAAGATACATTTTGAAATGTAAAATCTCTTCAATAGAAAATTATAATCATAATCATTAAAAAGATATGTATCTCTTATATTGTGGCAATAGAAATGCACCCAAGTACTTTTATAGGTAGTGGAGAATAAGGCGAATTAGCTGAAATGGAAGTTTGCACGTTCAGTATATGTAAAACACAAAAGCTCCATGAGTATGAGAGGAGAAATATGAAGAACTCTGCACTTAAGAGCACTTGACCTATATGATGAACTACGTTGATATAGCAGTGAGTGTTTCCTGAGCCCTTTTACTATCCAGGCACTAGAACTGGTTTCTGTGACAGGGAAAAAGGTGACCAAAATGCATTCCCTACTCTTGAGGAGTTAATGGTCTAACAGAGATGGTGAGACATACATACACCTAACCCTGGGATCAAGTCATGATGTGATTTTTTTTTTCTTGGTAGAGGACTTACTATTACCAAGTACTAAGGGAGTTCAAGAAAGGAAGAAATAAGCCTAAATGGGCATAAATTAACATTTGAGCTAGTTCTAGAAGGATGGGTAGAATGTTCATAGATTAAAATAGGGGATGAGCCTTTCAGGAATAGGGAACAGTCTTAGGATTTTCTAGATAGATGATCATACTGTCTGTAAATAAAGACAGTTTTCCCTTTTCTTTTCCAATCTGGATGCCTTTTATTTACTATTCTTGAATTTTACTGAATAGGACCTTCAATACAATGTTGGATGGAAGTGGTAAGATATCTTTCATGGTTTGCTAATTTTGAAGGGAAAATATTCAGTGTTCCACTTATTAGGTAGGATGTTAGCTGTAGTATTCTCTTATGCACCCTTTATCAGGTTAAGTTCCCTTCTAGTCCTAGTTTGCTAAGAGGTTTCTGGGTTTTTTTGGGGTTTTTTTGTGGGGTTTTTTTGTTTGTTTTGTTTTTTTAATCAGGAATAGAGTATTGCTTTGCCAAATCCTTTTTCTGTGTCTATCAAGAGTATAATACAGATTTTTTTTTTTTCTTTTTGAGTCTGTTAACATGGTATAATCAGGTTTTTTTAAGATTTTGTTTATTTGTTTATTATAGAAAGAGAAAGAGCATACATGTGAGTTGGGGTAGGAGAAGAGGGAAAGGCAGAGAATATGAAGCAGACTCCAAGCCAAGCATGGAGCCCGATGTGGGGTTCGATCTCATGACCCTGAAATCATAACCTGAGCCAAAAGTCAGATGCTTAACCAACTGAGCCAACCACGTGCCCCTACAATCATTGAATTTTTAATTGATTTTGCATTCCTAGAATAAATAAACCCTATTTGTTTGTGATGTGTTATACTTTTATATATTGATGGATTCAATTTGTTAAAATTACATTAAGAATTTTATTGTCTATGTGTATGAAGAATGCAGTTTTCTTTTTTTGTAATATGTTTGGTTTGGGATATACTGGCCTCAAATTAAGTTGGGGATTATTCCTTCCTCTTTGATTTTCTGGAGAAATATGTGTGGAATTGGTATTGTTTTTCCCTTAAGCATTTGGTAGAATTCATCAATAAGCCGTCTGAGCTCAGAGTTCAGTTTTTTTGGTAATAGTATTTTTTAATTGCAAATTCATTTGCTTTGATCTATACAGGGATACTCAGGTTATCTATTTTCTTCTTAAGCTTGTGTCTTTCAAGGAATTTGTGCATTTCACCTAAGCTTTTAAATTTATTGGCATAACATTCTCCCTCCTAAATGTTTATGCACATAATAACAGAGATTCAAAACCCAAACTGATAGAACTGCAAGGAAAAACAGAAAAATTCACAATACTATTCAATACTCTTCTCTCAGTAACTGGTAAAACAAGTGATAATGTCAAGTAGGTCTGGTTGGCTGATAGTGCTCAAGTCTTCTACAACCTTATTTGCTTTATCAATTTTTCAAATATCTTTTTATTATCAATTTCTAATTTAATTTCATTGTGATAATATACTTTGTATGATTTGAATACTTTTTTAGTTTATTGAGTCTTTTTTATGGCTCAGAATGTAGTCTGTCTTGGGAAATGTTTCATGGGCTCTTGAAAAAATTTGTATTCTGCCGTTATTGAGTCCTTTAAATGTCAGGTAGGTCCAGTTGATTGATAGGGTTTTTATTTCCTCTTGTGAATTGGCCTTGGCAAAACTTTTTGCACTGAAAGTATTTTGTCACTATTAATATAGCCATTCTAGCATTATTTGATTAGTATTTAGATGACATATCTTTTTCTATTCTTTTACATTTAACCTATTTATGTCTTCATGTTTAAGGTAGCTATTTTTGTATGTAGGATATAGTTGGGTCTTGCTTTTTGATCCAATATCGCTATATTTGCCTTTTCTCAAGGTAGCTATATGATCTACATTTAATGTGATTATTGATATGGTTAGGTTTCAATCCACCATTTTGCTGCTTATTTTCTTTTTCTATCATTCGTCCTTTATTTCCTTTGTTGTCCCTCTGCCTTCTTTTGAAATTGAACATTTGCTTTATGGTTCCATTTTATCTCTTTTGTTGGATTATCATCTATGATTTTTGGTTTTGTTATTGTAGTGGTTGCTTTAGAGTTTATACTGCTTAACTACAATAAGTAGTCTGCCTTCAAGTGATATGATCTTCATGTATAGTACAAGAAGCTTAAAACAATAACCTTCTATTTTCTATTCCTAGCCTTTGTATTTTTGTTGTTATACATTTAAGTTATACATATATTATAAACTTCACAATATATGGTTTTAAGTTTTGTTTTAAACAGTAAATTATCTTTTAGAGATATTTAAAAATAAGAGTAAAATCCCTTTATATTAACACACTTATTTACCATTTCTAGTTTTCTTCATTCCTTTGTGTATGTTTAGATTTTCGTCTGGTAATGTTCTCCTGCCTGAAGAACTTATTTTAACATTTCTTTGTATTACAGTTTTGCTGAACTGTTTCAGTTTTAGTGTGTCCAAAAAGATATTTATTTTACCTTTGTTTCTGAAGGATAATACTCACTCGTTATATATTTCTAAGTTTTTCTTTTTCCTTATAATACTTTAAAGTTGTTGTTCCATTTTTTTCTAGCATGTGCCATTGCTGCTGTCATCCCTATCCTCGTTCTTACATATTTAGTATGTCTTTAAGTTCACTATATTTTTTTCATCAGTGCTTTCTCTGTTGTCAATCCCATCAACTGTATTTCGTATCTTAAACATTATGTTTTCATCTCTAGATTTTCCATTTAGGTCTGTTTTGCATCTTTCATGTCTCTACCTAACATGCTCAATTTTTATTTTCTTGAACATAAGGAATACAATGTTAATAACGGTTTTCATTCCCTTGCTTTTTGATTTTATCATCTCTGCCCTTTCTTGATCTGTTTCTATTGGTTGATTTTTTTCCTTCATTTTGGTTATTATTTTTCTGCTTCTTTGCAGACCTGGTAATTTTTGATGGAATACCAGACATAGTGAATTTGAGGTGCTGGATATTTTAGTGTTCCTATAAAGAGCCTCTATTTCTGGAACTTCATTAAGTTTTTTGGATTGATTTTTTTTAAGGCTTCCTTTTAGGCTTTGTTAGGTGGGACATAGGAAGCATTTAGTATAGAGCTAACTTTTCCCCACCACTGAGGTATACTACCTTTGTCCTGGTTCCTTATGAATTAGGAGTTTTTCTACTCTGGCTGATAGAAACATGAATTATTTTCAGCCTTATGTGAGCTCTAGGAATTAGTTATGCTCATCGTTTTAGTTGATTCTTTCTCCATCTTTGTGTAGTTTCTGCATACATATTTGCTATTCAGTACTTGGGACATTTTGCATATCTTCAGAGCTCTTTTCTCTATCCATATCTCTCTTCTCTGGTATTTTGCTCTGTTTGCTCTAGCCACATTGACTTTCCCAGATTCAACCTCCATCTCCTTCACTCAGTGGATTTGCTAAGACCTTCCTGTCTTTACCCTCCTTTTAATTGAGTCCAGAAACTCTCCCAAGGAAGTAAAGCTAGGGAACTTACATGGTTTATCTGTTTCTCCTCCACTTTCTCAGTCATCACTGTTGTGTCACACATGATGTCTAATGTCTGACAACTGATACTTCATGTATTTTGCCTAGATTTTTTAACTGTTTTGGATAAGGGGTTAAGTCCAGCCTGCATTACTCCACCTTGCCTAGAAGTGGAGGTCTTAATGTTCATTCTACTTCTAGCGACCACTTTGAAGATTTTTTTAAATTGGGGTATAATTGACATACAACATTGTATTCATTTTATTTTTTTTAAAAGATTTTATTTATTTATTTGACAGAGAAAGATCACAAGTAGGCAGAGGCAGACAGAGAGAGAGGGGGAAGCAGGCTTCCCTCCAGGCAGAGAGCCTGATGCGGGGCTCGATCCCAGGACCCCAAGATCATGACCTGAGCCGAAGGCAGAGGGTTTAACCCATTGAGCCACCCAGGCACCCCTGTATTAGTTTTAGATGTATGACATAATGATTCAATAATAAATTCAATATAGTAAAATGTTTACCAAAATAAGTCTAGTTAACACCTGTCATCATACATAGTTATGTTTTTTCTTGTGATAAGCACTTTTCAGATTTATTCTCTAAGCAACTTTCAAATATGCAATCCAGTATTATTAACTATAATAACCATGTTGTATGTTACATCCCCATGACTTATTCCAAGACATTTTAACACATTTTAGTATGTATCTGATTGTGACATGATTTTGAGACTCATATTAGTTTTACAACTTTAATAAGTTACCTAATATTCCTAGCCTGAATGGTTTTGTTTCCTTATAAATGATGTGGTTAGACCAGATCAGTGATGCTGAACATTTTATCTTCGTCAGCAGATCTGAGTAAGATTACAGAGATTCTCTCTGGGAGTGATTCTCTATAGGTAGGGAGGAGGTGGGTACTCTTTCCTTCTAGGGGAAGAGATAAAGATGGTTGTGTACCTTTCACTGGATGTCCCACTCTTTCAACTGACTGTCTGGAGGGGGTGACTCAGATCCAGGAACATCTGTTGAACAACTTGAATATATATGGAATCATGTGTAGTTCTGTGAGAGGACAAATATTGGTAAAACTGGTTTCACATCCCTAAATAATATAGAATATATGGTGATAATATCTAAAGTTCTATTACTAATATTATCTGAAAAGTATATCAGTTGGGATAACATATAATTGGTGTCAGAATATTAGAACACATTGCATTAACAAAATTTCTTTCTCAGATCCCAAATTTTAAAAAGCATAGATATGCAGGGGGTACATGATGTGACACTTTGCATTGCCAACTAAAATTAAACAGTTCTGTAGGTCTCTTGGAGCTAAAAGACGATCTAATCCATGGAAAATGGTTATAGGTCTTTTTGCATTTTTATATTTCACAAATTTATTTTCAAAATAATTCTAAATCTCAAACTATTTTAAATATATCAAAAAGATCCACATACCTCTTTTGGGGAAATTCGCCATCAATGCTATTTACCCATAATTCATTGACTCGAATATAGGAACTAATTTATCTGTATTATATGTTGGAGACAGTTAAACACTGGTGCCATTCTCCCCAATGAACTAGAATAGTTCAGTAATTTTCCCACTTAGTAGATTTTTTATTTCTTACCTACACGGACTAATACAATTAATGCATTTATGGATTAACCGTCTTAGAGTGTGAAGCAGTTGTTCCAGAAACCCCACTAATCACTAATTACTGTAGACCCTTTCTGGAAAATCATTTTCAATGTGCTTCTAATCTGGTTAAAGGATTTCCAAGTGGGATATGCAGCATTTCAGCCAATCTGTACAAACTGATGACTATGTAACTAAGTGGCACTGAAACTTAATCAGAATCATATGTGCACAACCAGAGACTTGTGGATTTAGACACATTTTCTGGATGTGAATGAAAAGAATTGTTGAAGTGTGAGCTGGCACCAAATCAGCTTTGCAGTCTAACCCAAGCTCCCGTTGCCATATGCTCACTTTCTCTTGCTTTACAAGTAGACAGTTTGTACTATATCTTGATTTGTGCCTATTTTCCAATTTTTCTTTATAACTAAGACTTGTTAGCTGATGGCAAAGAGGAGAGTCCTCAGAAGAACTAAGGCTAGTTTTGAGTTGTGACCGTGGCTCAAATACACCGGTAGAACCTGGTGCGTACTGTCTTACGGCCAGCTCGCTTGTCTTCAGTGTACGTTTGGATTACTCAAAGAAGCTGTTAAATAAAGATTTCTAGTCCTGTCTCAAGAAATTTTGAGTTCCATAGGGATGAGGTGAGGCCCCCAAACTGGCATTTTTAGTGAACATTTCAAGTGATTCTGATAAAGGTGGACTATAGAAAGACTTCAATAGATTTGGTTTTCCAAACTTTCCTCACTGATTTATATTACCTTTATTTGCAACTTGAATGTTTTCTTTTGGGGGGGGAAGCCCAAACAAATACAAAACAGGGGCTAGCACTCAAGCTTTGGTATTTTAATTAGTAAAAAGCCTTCTTTCTCCTTTCCCTCACATTACACACTCCCCGTCCACTGGTCTATTGAATTTAATTACCTGGCATTTCATTTTATTATACAGAATGAAAGGAATAGGCCAATAGATGCTCAGGTAAAAAAAAAAAAAAAAAAAAAAAGTTTAATATTCCTATTTAATGCTTAATGCTATGGCAAAATGCATTTCCCCCACATTTTTGGGTTCCATGTAATAAGCTCCTGCTGGGGAAGTACTTCTGCCTCTTACCCTAATTCCTAAGTCACTCCTTCCTAAGGAGGCAGAGTGAGGTATCTGGTTAACAGGTGACATGGGGTTATGTGTCTCAGTTGGAGGAAGATAATATATTAAAATCCATATATAAAGGGGGTTAGTCTCCCCTCCTCCCCTATTCTAAGTGTGAAGCAGGAATGTGGGTAGGTGTGATTAGTCTACGGACTCCCTTTCCCCTTGCATGCCAGGACTGGACTGAGAACAGGAAAAGAGAAAGTCCTTGTAAGTCCAGTGTGTCCTTTCACTAAGCTATATCATCCCAATAACTTACAAGCAATAAAGGCAATATTTTTTTAAATCCACATACCTGACTCCTGTTTTCATCTCTCAGTGTTTTCGAACTTGGGTGGAAAAAGAGGAGTGTTACTTATTATTGATCCCTACCTTTCAGACCCCTGTACTTGGCAGATTGAAGCATACTAACACATTTGCATGTCTCTCTTTACACGGCTCTTTCTAGAAGTCAGTTTCTGTCCATTTACATGATCATGTATACTTGTTTTCCTACCATATTTTCCACTAATGAAGAAAAGTATAAATTAATAGAAGTCTGAGTGGAAAAGAGCAATTTACCATTCTACACCATGCCAAAAAAAAGGGCTCTAATTACTGGGTAAATGTGAATAATTCTGTGCTAGCACTAAAGCAGTTTAAACCAAGGCACCAAAAACACAGCAGTGAATTTCTGGCAGTGTAAGAGAAAGAGAAACTTATGTACAGAGTGTTCTCAATTTATATTTGTGTTATGCTTATAGAGCCAACATCCCCCTGACTAGACTAGAACTTATACTTTTGAAGAAGCACAGCAGTCCCCCCCACAAACCCCAATCTTCATTCACTTCTCTTAAAACCATTTAAAGGGGTTTCATATCTATGCCCCATGACACCTCTTCAACCTCTTTTGTCGCATCCCTTCTCTAGCATTCCTACTTTGCAGAAGCCTTCCTCTTCCTAGGCCAGACTGTCTCTTTGATAGCATCTTATCCTACACACTCCTTCTCTTATAAGTGTGTCCTTCCAAAAAAAAAAAAAAAGTGCCGCTGGCACATCACATTTCCCTGCCATGCAGAGCCCTGTGGAGGTGGCTCATGGTTTTTTTTCTGGAATGGTTCTAGATTTTGTTTTTTGTCCACCTGAGTACAGAAGAGGGAGATGCAGGCTAAGTAAGCAAGCCAGATAATTTTGTTTGGGGAATGTGTGCGGGGAGATGGCAGGAATGGGGTGGGGGTGGTAGGGAGGTTGAGGGAAAATTATGAGCCTCTGCATCTCAGTAATGTTTTTGTTTCATCATCTTCATACCATGGAAAACCACCAGAACTATCTAGATGCACTATATTAGCATGGCTACCCATCTTCACAGAAAAGCATTCATGAGTTGACATTGTAATCTTCTGTATTCACTTTTATGAAGTATGCGATATTGATCCAGGCTCCTGAATGACTATCTCTTCTTAATGTTTGAGACCTTGGGGAGTGGAGTCATTCACTGGATCTGCTGACCCCAGCTCTAACAATGAATACTGGGACTTGTGGCATGAAATAGATTTGGATCAACATTTTTTCAGATTGTCCACAGATCCTTTTGAAGAACTGGATGCCTCCGCCGTCACATATACATACTCTTTGTAAATGGAATGTGCAGTTAACAAATTTACTTATGTTTCTGTCCCTACATGTTCTGACTCACCTGCACTTTGGAAAGAAAATCAAGAAAAATGTTGCATTTGAAAATTTCCCTTTCTGGATACCTCCCCTCCCCCCTCCCCACACCCCTCCTTTAACAGCAAGTTTAGGACCCGGAGAGATTACCCCAGGGTTTTAAGAACATCAATCAGTTTCACAGTTGGAGGCAAAACACTTTCCTTGGGGAGCATTTCTTAATATAAAGCAGAATACTTTGTTAGCCTCTGGCTGTGTTGAAAGGAGGGAGAACCAGAATTCACTTCTCTATTCCTATTCAGTGGTATTTTTCCTCATTTCTGCCCCCCACCCCCCACTCTGGCTATTGAGTTGTGAAGCTCTGTGATGGTCAGAAGAAAAGTCACTTCTAGCCTTGGCCAAGGACACTGGAGCTCCAGTCAGAGCTGAAGTGCTGCCTGTCCTTGCTCTCCTGTCCAAAGCGTGCTAAATCTTTTCTGACCCACAAGAGGGAAATGATTCTATAAATAAAAGCTGCTTTAAATTCCTGGGAAATTTATCTGTAGCCGTCTCCTGACCTACCTACCTACTTATCTCAGGCACAGACCTGTCTCGGCACATGGGCACTGGAAATATAATGGGTAAAGGGAAAACATGAGTAGACATATGTGTGGAAGAGCAGGCCAGATAACCTAAAAAACTGTTCAAATAATGAAATGATTTCTTAAACTTAGGTGAATATGATGATTATCATTCAGCCATGATATTTGTGCAGGCTAATAAAGAAAACATTTTTACATCCTTAATGTAACCAGGAGGTCAAAATAGAAGGTTATCCCTTGCCTGGATTATTTTGTTTTAAAAAATCGCAATAGAGCTTAAATAACCCTTATCTGTATCTGCTTTACAGGGCTAATATTTGTCTTAGAATTTGAGAAATGAGGCTGTACACACTCCTTAAGACTTTAAATGAGGTCTCGTGATTATCTGTCCCTGGTGCATTTGGAGGACAGTGCAGGAAGGCCCTTTCTAACACCTTTGGTGCCCCAGCGGGAGGATCTTCCTATCTTAAATCGTGTCTGTCTAAAAATACCCTGCCTGGCAGGTGAATAAATACCAGGGTCACCTTAGTTCCTAGTATTAGTCCTTCCGTGTGGGTTTTACTTGGATTTTCATAAGAACTGTTATTTACAACCCATGTGCCTTCTATGGCAGATAGATTCCACCTGAGGATGTCCTTTATTTTGCCAAACAAGGTAGCATGCAAGAATGCAATTTAAGGAAGCTGAAGAGTGTAAATTTCTCATATTGGGACGAAACGCAGTAGTGGCGGTAGTAGTGGCGGTACATGGGGACCCGGGGAGCGAAGGCCACGGGAGCAACTTGGAACGGGCAGTGCTGCGTGGAGTTGGAGGAAACTGGGAGAGAGCAGCCAGAATGGGAAGAAAAACGGAAAAAGAAACCTTCCCTTCTACTTCCTGCAAAAGCTTCAGTGAACTCTCCTTTTGACTTTGAGTTCACAGATTGGATTTGCAGGTTTGGGAAAGAAGGGGCTTGAGAGTCAGGCTGTGCCAAAGGCTAAGAGCAGCCTTGGGGCAGAAGAGTAAATCAACAGGTTGCCTTAGGGAGCCCCGATGTATCAGTCCCTGTATACCAGTATCAAGATATTTGTCCATCTGTCTGTCTGTCTGTCTAGATCAAGAATACATAAAAATACATAAAAACAGAACTTGAATAGGATTTTTTCTGCTATTTACATGGTATTTAAAAAAATAAGGATTTTAGAGCAGTGAATATCAACCCATCAACCCATGATGTATTTGCACTGAAAGAACCAGTTCAATTTCTGATTTGATTCATGGAATGGGTCTCTAGCATTATGCACTATACCCCTCAACCAAATACATTTACACTTCATGCTTTTGTGAAGTTTTGCTTATTATTTGCTACAGCCCCTCCCTTCGTTTCATTGATAGGACCCTGCACGTCCCCCTGCCTAAATGTCTTACTGCCTTCATCAACACAACACAGTCCCCAGTGTAGTTTTCCCAAGCAATGACAAATATTCCCTTAGAGCCACAGGCACTTCACAGCCTTAAATTTCAAAAGTCTATGTGTAAATCAATTGTTTCATAGTGTGGTTGCATTTTCCCCCTTTGAAACTATATTATAAATTGTGTAGCAGACTTCATAAATCCGTGACCTAAAAACTCTTTAAAACGTGTTCTCTTCATGTGGTGAGATGGATCTTTCTTCTCCTGACCCTGACATATATTTAGCTAGGTTAACTGAAATAGGTCTTTGGTAATGTAACTAAAGCCAGGGAAGGTAACATTATTTAATAAAAGAGCTTGGGTTAGTCTACAGGAAAGGGGCGGGGCTCAGTCTAGCTACTCTACCTTGAGGATAGGTGAGACCATAGTGAGGCCTTTTCTCCGTCCTTCCCACTGTCCCTCACTTATAGCCTGGGTGCAGGCTGGGTGTAAGGGCAGGGAGGATGCAAAGGAGGGCAGGGAAGCAAAGCAGTTAAATAATGGGCCATGAGGTTGTAGGAGAAGAGAGAAGACCAAAGAAGGAGAGGTTTCCCTGACAACTGGATGTGGTGGTCACATGGGGTGCCCCAACTGGAGAAGTCATACCCTCAGCCCATTCACTCAGGGACAGGCATGGAAGGATGAGCACAAAACAGATAATAGCATGGCTAATAGAGAATGGAAGGAAGTTTTAGCAGTAGCTTGGATTATGTAACTAAAATTCATTTCTGGGAACCTTTCTGTGTAGCACACTGTGTAAAACCCCTGAACTAGTCCTTACAAGAAATTAACAGAAAGCACTTTTTTCTTCGATATGCCTGAAGTCAGCTTTGACTGTGAGAGCCCAAAATTTGTCAGTTACAAAGGCAGAAATTGCATGTACCTGTGAGAATTTACCTTTTGCCAACTCCAAGGAAACAAAAATAAATAATTTAAGAATTAATCTTATAAATAGAGCTTATATTACATCACCAGATGCATTTATTGGAATTCCCAATATCAGTACCGTTTTACCATTTTTCCAATTATTTTAGGGCTCCAAGATGTGAATAATGGTACATACAATTTGAGGTAAACCAATCTATAATTTCTTTTTTTTTTTTTAAGATTTTATTTATTCATTTAGAGAGAGAGGCAGAGAGAGCATCCCAAGCAGACCCCACACTAGGCACGGAGCACCATGCAGGGCTCGATCTCACGCATCGTGACCTGACCCAGGGTCTGCCACTTAACCAGCTGAGCCACCCAGGCATCCCCAATCTACAGTTTCTATCAAAAGGAGAGAAGGCTGGGGCGCCTGGGTGGCTCAGTAGGTTAAGCATCTGCCTTCGGCACAGGTCATGATCCCGGGGTCCTGGGATCGAGCCCTGCATCGGACTCCTTGCTCATCGGGGAGCCTTCTCCTCCCTTTCCCTCTGCTTGCAGCCCCCTCTACTTGTGCTCTCTGTCAAATAAATAAATAAAATCTTTAAAAAAAAAGTAGAGAAGGTTGATGAAAACATATTTAGGCCTGAGGCTTCTCTGGAGCTAGTTTTCCAAGTGTCTTGAGTCCACCACCTTTTGTTAGGTGAAGAGAGAAGAGGAGGGGAAAAAAACATAGGATGACTTTATTGCACTACACCTGCATTTTAGGACATTAGTTTTTCAATGGTTTAGAAATATGCAGAATAGTATTACTCACCTTGGTTAGCAGTTTCTGTTAATGGAATCCCAGTTGCGGGTGTGGTTGTCTTTAATAAGCAAAAATTCTATTAATGTTGTTTTCCTTAACAGAACAGCTTCCTTTGGAACCACAGAGAACAACCAAAAACTTTGAAATCACAGATTTTCCTTAATGAATCTATAAATTCCATATTAAGTTCTTAGGTGGTTGCCCAAGATCAATTTCACTGCTTCTTTCACTTGTCTATACTGATAGGTGAAAATGTTAGGCTGGGGCTGATGAAGAGTTACTCTCCCCCTTTCCAGAGCAAATGTGAATAACTTTTTTTAAAAACAAGAATAAATTTATTTAATTTCAAAGTTTTAATGATATATAAAATGTACATAATATAGCATCTTTAATACATTTTTCTTTCTCCCCTCATTAATATTAAATGCTATTTAAACAGCTTATCTTTTTGCCTTGTCTGTATCTATGAGATACACATTGAATATAAGTAGATTTACACTGCTCCTTCTTAAATAAAAATTAAAATTAGTACCTGGGAAACAAACCAAAAGAAAAAAAAATCAAAGCATAAAACTTGAGTCTGATGAAAGCTTTTCTTATTGAGTATTCAGCAATATCTGAGGCAGTTAAATTACTTTTTATTGGCATAAAGTTACATTGCAGTTTCCAACATCACATAATGATAATCCAACTCAGTTTCTTGTACCACAAATAATACTCATGTTCAGATGTTCCTACACAATTTTAAATATATGCAAGAATTTATGTTTATATGCTGATTTGATATGCTGGTCAATGAAATCTTTAGAGGAGTAAGTAGCTTCCAGGAGTATGTAGGAGTATGTAGTTTCTATATAGGTTGTCACTACAACCTATATAGATAGGAAAAAAGCACTTTAACTTTTTTTTTTTATAACGTAACTTCTCTGGAACAGTGAGTTAAGTCTCTCCTCGGTATATTTAGGTTATACTAGTTACCATGGCTTTCTTCTACTTAAAAATGACTTGATGAAACAGTGTTAAGAAAAAACAACAACCCACTAATACTTCTGTACAATTTGGCTCTGTTTAACCAAAAAAACTGGCTCCATCTTTAAATATGGAGCCTAATCCTGAAACATAAAGTCCCAGTTGTATGTGTATTTCAATTTCTTTTTTTCCCTTCTCATTACAAACAGATTAAGTGTAAGTGAAATAAATCTGCATTCAATACTAGAAAAGTGATAGGACTTCACATACACACATACACGTTATGTGTATGTGCATGTACATATATAGAAAAATAATGTATTCTTTTAGAAAATGGTTAAATGTTATCAGTGACTAACATAATTGTACCTGATGATGAGATTTCATTCAATCAAGTTATTTTCTCTCTGCAGAGAAATACTCAAAACATTTATGACCTAGTGGGTTATAGATGTAATGTCTTGATTCAGGGGTAATTTTGGAGACATTGCAAATGTTTATCAGTACTAAACTTTATGAAGCCTTGAAAATATAAATATAAATATGGCAACCATTTTTGAGGTTGTATTATGTCCTAGCCACTTTGTATACAGTATCTCATCAAATCCTTGTAAAAACTCTACAAGCTATTTGTTGGTTTTATTATCTTTTACATATGAGAAATTTGAAGCTCAATGAAGCTAACCAATTTACCCAAAGGTGATGAGATTTTAATCCAAAACTCCTTGGCCCCAAAGACTTTATTAGCATTTTCATTCTTCAACTACGATGCCCTCAGGAGCCCCATCTTCAAAGAACTGACTAGTCCTTGGCCTTGGAATGGTCAGTTTGACATTTTTATCCATCATCATTTCATCTCTTAAATCAGTAAACGTTTATTTATACCCACCACTAGATGCTAGGTAATGTGATAGGATCCAATGTGACTAAGCCAGCTAGATGATTTTGCGTGTATGCTTAGGTAGTTAATGGGGTTGGGGGAAGGGACTTGACTATGGAGAATTTGCTCATGTCATCCAGTCCTGGTGGAAGCATTCCTCTGGGATGGTTTTAGATATGAGCCTACTTAGAAACATGAGATTAGTCCTGATAACACCTTGAAGTGTCTGTAATCTTTTCCTTTCCATGAGAACAAGATGAAATCATTTAAAGCTTGGGAAGAAATTTTATTTTGGCACAGAAAATTGAGAGAAAAATGTGTATTCATTAACTTCCTAATCTAATTGAAAGGACACCTGCAGGTTTTATTGATTAGGCATCTTAGCAATAACTCTGTTGCCTTAATTAGTTCTCTTATAATTGCATAGAGATTAATTTTCACTCTGAGTATCAAATCACAGAAATTAAATAAAAATATTTATTGAGTATCTTCTGAGTGTGAGTCATCATGAAATGAGAATTGGAGAAATCTAATGAGTTCATCATATTTGTCCTGCATTTAAGAATAATGTCATTTGTCTTCTCCAGTATTTCTTTCAGGATCTTGTCTGTGATGTGATTTTGACTATCTTATTCTAAGTCACAAATTTTGCCAAAGAACTTTGTTTTTCCAGATGAGCAGCCGATTCTTTTTTTACCCACTTGGAAAACCCTCTCGTTCTTACCTGGAAAAACCCTCCATTCTATTGTAAGCACTAATATTAGCACATAGTGGAGTAGCCAGCTCCATTCCATAGTCTGTTAATAGGTCTCAGGTTATCCTTTCGAGATTCTTCCCACATCACTCCCAGCCATGGCATATAGTGGATCTAGCACCATTACAGGCTTCAGCAGAGACAATGAGCAAAACTGGTTAAAACTCTGTTCACCTGGATATGTTTAGGGTTGGGAATGTGACCACCCAAGTCAATGAGAACCCTTCCCCAGGATTTTCTGAAATTATCGAGGGGGAGAAGTTCTCTTTAACCTTAGAAGATCTCAGTTTGCTTCTGCTGGGTGCCACTATGTAGATAAAGCCTGTCGGTGAGTGAGGCCAACACAGAGGAGGGTAGAGATAAGGAAGGAAAAAGAAAATTGGACACTAGGCCTAGCTTACATCATTTCAGCCTTTGACTGGAGCTAGACCTACTCCTGAACTTGTCCGATACATGAGCCAGTAAATTACCATTTTGAAATAGCACATTGAGCTGGGCTTCAGTATTTACAATGGAAAGCCACATAATGAATACAAAGAGATCCTCCTGGACAAACGCATCAGTGGGAAGGAAGAGGCAGCCCCACCCTTCTCATACAGTCCTTGCTCTTATCTATTCTGTCCTTGTATTTTATGACATTTCCCTCTAACGTGCTTCCTTGCCTTTAGCATCTTTACTAAGGTGCTAATGGGGAATTTAGTTTGGAAAAGTTTCTCTTTGTAATCGGCTCTATACCTGAGCTACCACTGGTTGAGTAAGTTTGGAACCTGCCCAGACCACCTGAAATGGGAATGGTTGCAGGAGTTGCATTTGTATGAGATCATTCATTCTATCTTTGGACTTTCTTCTGTAGTGCTTCAAAGCTGTCACATTACTTTGTTCCTCTAGTTCACTGAATCTTGACAGCTGTCAGGCAAGACTTGATATAGTGACAATACAATCAATTAATACGCCTGCAAGGAGACTGGGAGGAAGATGCTGGCTTCTTCCTAGTGCGTGAGTTCACCTGTCTTCACCAAGCACTAATTAACTATTCTGTTTGGAGAGTGCTCCACAATGTGACAGATTACAAGGGTCTGCAGACAAAATTTTGATGACGAGTTTTGTCTGGCTTGTCCAATTCTGCCCGCGAATCTCTTAGAGCTGAACTTTTCTCTTATTGCTTAGCATCACTTCCGCTGGTGCAATCACGTGCTGTAGTTACAGCCTCATCTGGAATGGCGCTCCTTTCCTTCAGGGCTCGTACTCCAGTGGTTATGCACTGTGTGTTTTTTGATGAAAGCTCACCTACCTGTCTCCTCCATTAGCTCCTTGAGACTAACTCATCTTTGAATCCGTAGCATGTAGCACAGTGCCCAGCATACAAGGCATTCTGTGAACACTTGTTGAAAGAGAGGATGCATAAATGATTAAAAGGACGAAAAGGGTATAAAGTCACATTTCAGGAGGTGGACTGAAGATCCATTTGGTAAAAGATGGGGATGATAGGAAGCAGAATACACAGGCAGTGAGATACAGAAATCTCTTTCACCGAGAAAGAGTACACATTCTACCCACGGACCCCTTGTATCTACTCTTGGAACCTGAGTGAGAGCTACCTCACAGTAAAACTGCAGTAAAGGTTACCGTCCCCATACTGCTTGGAGATTGGGGAGTCTTCATGAAGGGCTTGCTGAAAAGGAGGTGAGATGAGACAAAAGGAGGGACGAAGTTCACAGATGCATAGGTCTTGGTGCTAGAAAGGACTTGAGAAGACTACCTTGTATAGCCTCCAGCCTATGTTTGCATTTATAAACGTGGCATCCATAGGGGTTTGGTGACTTTTATGAAGCTCAAAGTCATGGTTATCTGCAGGAAATGGGTTCAGCTGTTTCAGAAACAAACCAGTTTAGACTCTTCTTGGAGTACAATTAGGCAGTTCCCTGTTAGCCTAAAGATGAACACCTAAACTTTTTGAAACTTCTTTGGAAATGACAGATAGGAGTGGAATGAATCACCATGTCTGTCCGCACTGGGGGACTTTCCCACAGCTGTGATGTGGCACCAAGACAAGGTATAGGGGTTAGCGTGGAAAAAGGTGTAGAGGTTTAAGAGTCACATAGGGTGGTTCACATACTCTCCTGAACCAGCAACAGCAGCAACACCACAAAACACAGAAACCCCAACTTTCATTGCATCAGTGAAGGAAGTTAAATTACACGTGTAAAGCTGAGCATGGCTGAATGTGGTGGTTTCAACAGCGTGGTGTTGGAAAGCTCTCTGGAGGAGATCCTGCCAGCAACGTTGGAGATCTACAGGATGACTGTGAAAATGAGCTCAGTGCTGCCCAGACACCTTCACACACTCCTGCCATGAAAGGACACATGTAGCAGGAGGGAGACATATGCTTCTCTGCCTGACTGAATCCTAAATCGAAAGAACACTTCCTGAAGGGAGGAGAGCAGTGTCAAGACTGGCTGTCAGCACCACAGCCTTGCAAATATGGGGAGGAACTGAGACCCCTTCTGATCAAGATTGTTGAAAATCCGCAGAGGATCTGGGGGAGGCCCCCCCCTTCCCTTTTAACCCCTGGGCAATGCAGAGGCCAGAAGCTGTTTTGTGAAGGACACAGGAGTTGGAATGGTTCAGAAGGTCTGTCATGGGGGTCATGGGAATGGTCAAGGAGCAGCCCTGGGTCAGGTCCTCCTGCTTCTTCTTCACCAAGGGAGCTCCAGGTGGCACACAGGAATCTGCCTTGAGCGAGTCCTAACGCCAGGTGAAGAGAAATGTAGAAGATCAGCCGGTGACCCGTTCTTGAGGGCGCTGTGAGTTGTGGCACAGTGAAGCTCCAGCCAATGAGGAACGGCTTCCCCCAAGTGGCCACATTTGAGCTCATAATCCACATTCAAAATGGCCTCAGGGAGCAGGAGTAGGAGGCAGAGGCTGGTAAGGGAATAGGCCAGGCCTATTGATGTGGGAATGGGTGAAGTCTGGAGGACAGGAACAATGTCTTCCTTCCCCAGCCTGGAATGCACAGGCAATTAAAGTATGGTTTTTAATCAACAGCGAATGGTGACGTTCTTGCTCAAACGGCCAAAGAAAGAATTGTTCTGCACTCGTCCCCTTACCAGGCAATAATGGGCTGAGACACAAGGCAAGTAAGGAGCAATAAAAATGGCACGTTTCTTCTCAGAAAGGCAGCTTTTGCTGCAGTCCTATACCCGAGGGCGCCTGAGTGTGCCTGTGCCAGGTCTGCTGCTGAGAACGTGCTGCCAGGTGCCCCCGCATCTCCTTTCCAAATGCGAGTTGAGGGGTCTGCCTGGCTTCTTCTAGTCCCATGCTTCCTGAATTTTAATACATTTATAGACCACTTGGGGATGTTGTTAAAATATGGCTTCTGATTCAGCAGGTCTGGGATGGAGCCTAAGACTCTGCATTTCTAACAAGTGCCCAAGACCACACTTAGGGTAGCAAATGTGTGGACCAGTAGTTCCCAAACTTTGTGGCACATTGGAATCGCCTGGGGATCCTGTTAGAGTGCAGATTCTGATTCAGCAGGTCTGCAATGGGGCTCGAGATTTTGCACTTTCGTCAAGTTTCCTGACAGTGTCCATGCTGCTTCTCTGCAGGCCATGCTTCAAGCAGCAAAGTCTGAGACTGCTAATTCTCAAGTTTTAGTATGCCTAAGACTTGCTTGGGAAACTAACAAAAATGTGTATTCCTGAGTCTCCCCACCCCCCACCCCGAGAGTCTAAGAAACTCTGGGAGAGCCTGGAAATGCAAAGTTTGAGATTTTTTTTATTTCTATGAAAGTTATAATTAAGGGAAGAAATAATATGTTGGGTTTTTCAAAATCTTTTTATGACAATTTTTACATGCTTGTGCTTTTTCACATTTTTATTCGATCCTGGAGGAAGCCTGTCACTCACATAAGCAGGGAAGAGTTGTCATTGGATGGCATCATTGTCAGTCATCTTGGATCAAGTGCACTGGAAGCAGGTCACTTCGGCAGGGACTGGTTGTTACAGGAAGTTGTGGGCTTTATTGGATTAAAAACAAAACCTTTCTGAGTGCTATAATTCTTTAGGTTCTGAAACTTTCAAACCACAGTTCTTAAAGAAAGCCCATGAATTACTTGGGTTATGGCAAGAATGGGAGTCTTTGGCTAAGAATTCCCCTAAAGAGAAGGTTTGGACTGGGAGAACCAGAATCTGCATTTGTGCAAATGATTTATTTGATCCCTGTGCACACTTTTAGAAACACTCGAGGAAAAAGATCATTGTATGAAATGGTTCTGCAATGTTCAGTTCTCTCTCTCTCTCTCTCTCTCTCTCTCTCTCTTTTTAACACTTAGTAAGTACTGTAGTAATTTTCAAACTGCTCCTGAGAGTCTTATGGACCCACAGAGGTGTCTAGAGCCACCTACCAGAAGCCAGCAAAGAATCCAAAGGCCCTAGTTCTTTGTACCTTGATCCCACATCAGAACATCTGAGCTTTTCTGTATATAGTCATTTATAAAGGGGTAGCACATAGAGTTCATCTGAAAAAAGAGTGCTACTGTTAACAGGAAAACAAAACAAAACACCACTGTGAGCAGTAACAACTTGAAAGTCTCTGGACCAGATAAGTTCATGGTAAAGCTCTCTGTGTCAGGCTCCGCCGGCCCCCTCTGCCTTTGTCTTTCCAGCTTGCTGGAGCTAATTTTGCTATGAACCTCACCCGCAGATCTGCCAGTGCCATTGCCAATCCCGTCTGGAGCAGGGAGCTTCTCAGCTGCCTCGGCACCCCCCTCTGGTGAGCATTGGATTCCATGGCGCTGCCTGCGATGGTGCCTGAGCCCTGCTGTCAGCAGCAGGTGGCTGTGGCCCCTACTGAGAGGCCTGGGGGAGCCGCCCAGTTTCCTGGGGAGAGGCAGCAAGGCTTCAGGGAGAGGAAAGGCTTTGAAGTCAGGCAGACTCAGAATCTAGCTCTGACTCTGCCACTTCTTAACTCTTTGATCTTAAGCAAACTGTTTCATGTCTCAAGGTCTGCTCTTCAAGTGCGAGCATCAGAACATTCACCTTTCAGGGTTGTTATGCGGTTCAATTAAATATGTAAAGAGCCTGGCCTAGTACCTGGTATTAGAAGGTGCTCGATAAGTGGTAGCTTCCTTTTAATTGCAGCTTAAGGCTCGTGCTGCCCAAGTGTCCTTGGTGCTTGATATAACGTCACTAGACATTCCAGACTTCCATGGGGTTTCATGTTTAGTTTCAGATTGGAATTTGAAGTTATTTGGAGGTAAAAGATATTTAATGTGATGACATTTAGTTCAGTATAAAATATTTGACAAATGTCTCATCATAAAAGATCAGGAGGAAAAAAATTAACCAAGAGCTAGTAAGTTTCGAGGAATATAATGGAGAAGTTCAGGGGAATCAGACATCAAGTAGGAGCTTATTGTCTCTCCCAGGTTTGTAAAAACCTTCGCCCAAATTAGTAGCAATTTTTATCCTAGTTATAAAACATGTAGTGCCAGTAATACATTTCAGCTTGAATTCACCATTTTAACTCCTTATAAGGAATTCTGTAGTAACATTAGACTTTCAGATTCAAAATGCAAGGTGACCTACTTAACTGGTTATTATCATCTGAATTCTGTTGAATGCTTCAATGGGTAGGTATTAGGTTAAGCATTTCACACACTGATTTCCTGTAGACACCAACAACTCTGTGTCTTAGGTAGTATTGACATTCTTCTTTTGCAGGGGTGGACGCTGAGGTCCGCAGGTAAAGAGCTTGGCAGGGTAACAAAGCTAGTGAGTGGCGGGGTGACACAGTGTGGCAGTGTTACAAGTCCACACTGAACGTTTGTGGACCCCAAGCCACTCAGTGCCTTTCGGTCGAGGCTTAATCAGGAAATGAAGAACAGAGCTCTTCTTAACCCACAGCAGCCCCCTGTGTCTCTCATTTCTCTGATTCATCTGTTCTCTTAATTAGCAACAATTCAACTCGAAATGATCAGACATTTGAAAAACCACATTAACTGAAAAATCAAATTCATTGATCTTGAAGCGGGGGGAAGAGTGCTTATATTTCCAAGACTGAGACCATTTCCCTCGACATGAACATAGTCTCTATCAGTATTGAATACTTTCACCAAGTAGATGACATGTGTTGTTGCATGTGACATGCAGGTCACCCCAAGAAACCCCAAGAGACATGGCCACCCCCATGGAGCCGTGGCGTAGATATTTTGTGTTAGTTTATTTTTAAAGATTGATTGATTGATTGATTGATTGGAGGAAGGGAGAGAGAGAGAAAATGAGCAGGGCAGAGGGGCAGAGGGAAGAGGGAGAAGCAGACTCCCTGCCAAGCAGGGAGCCCAAAGAAGGGCTCGATCCGGGGGCCCTGAGATCAGTACCTGAGCCAAAGCAGACGCTTAACCCACGGAGCCACCCAGGCGCCCCTTGAGTTATTTTAATGTGGTCACTTTTTCAGGAAGTGGGGGAGCCAGGAATCCAGCCCTGTTCAATCTGATTCTGAAGTTTGTGCTTTTAACCTCTACACCACACTGTCTTTAGTTTTTGTAAAAAAAAATAATAATAATAAAATTATTTCTCATAGGGCCGCCTGGGTGGCTCAGTGGGTTAAAGCCTCTGCTTTCAGCTCAGGTCATGATCTCAGGGTTCTGGGATCGAGCCCGGCATCGGGCTTTCTGCTCGGCGGGGAGCCTGCTTTCCTCTCTCTCTGCCTGTCTCTCTGCCTGCCTACTTGTGATCTCTCTCCTCTCTGTCAAATAAATAAATAAAATCTTAAAAAAAATTATTTCTCATTCACTTTTATCTTCATTAGATACTAAGTACGTTGAAGCCTTACTTTTTTTCAATTTCCTTTCACTTTCCTACAAGGTACCCTTCAAAGGGAGCCACGCAGCAGGGGCTCTGAGTGACTTCTAAAATCTTCTGCTCTACAAGCGGGTAAAGGGAGGTGCATTTATGACCCGAATCCTGCCACTAGCCACATTTGTTTTGTCCTGCTGATTCCTGTGGACAAGCCCTCTCCCACGGAGGAATCTCATCAGTCTTTGGAGATGTGTGATTAGATCTTCACTGGGCCTGTGGTTTATCAGTCCGCTTTTGTATCTTTCTGATAAGCGTGGACTGGTTTCCATGACTATCCCTGAGACCAGTGAATTACTAAGCAACACAGATGACCTGAAGAGTTTCTCTGAGTGGAAGTACACCAGGCTATGATCCATGGCTTCTTGTTTACCCTTCATTCTAAACATTTACTCGCTGAATGACAGTGCTTTTGCTTTATGCTATGCAGATGTTAGTGTCTCGTCCCTGCATTCTTTGACTTTTTATTGTCCTTGTAAAAAAACACAAGGCAACAAGGCAGACCGTATAACCCAGTCTCCTTCTATGCTTCCTTTCTGCAAACTCTCCTCTTCTTGAATTCCTATTTATAGTTCTTGTTGGCAATTCATTTGTTCATTAATTTGTCTTTTTCACTCAACAAATACCTATAGAGTCCTGGGCACTGGGGTAGACCCTGAGCTAAAAACACAGATATGGTTTTCACCTTCATAAATCTCACGGCTCTGTTCACTTAATAAGATTATGCCTCCTTATGGCATTGAAATACATACACATTTTAGCTGGGGTAGCGATTCTCATATCAGATAAATTAGATTTTAAGCTAAAGACTGTAGTTAGAGATACAGAAGGACACTACATCATTCTTAAAGGGTCTATCCTCCAAGAAGATCTAACAATTGTAAACTCTTATGCCCCCAATATAGGAGCAGCCAACTACATAAGGCAACTGTTAATCAAAATAAAGAGTCATATTGATATGAATACATTAATTATAGGAGATCTTAACACGCCACGCTCAGTAACAGACAGATCATCCAAACAGAAAATCAATAAAGAAACAAGAGCTTTGAATGACACATTGGACCAAATGGACCTCATAGATATATACAGAACATTCCACCCTAAAACAACAGAATACTCATTCCTCTCGAGCGCACATGGAACTTTCTCCAGAATAGAACACATACTGGGTCACAAATCAGGACTCAACTGATACCAAAAGATTGAGATGATTCCCTGCATATTTTCAGGCCACAATGCTTTGAAACTGGAACTCAACCGCAAGAAAAAGTTTGGAAGAAATTCAAACACTTGGAGGCTAAAGACCAACCTGCTCAAGAATGATTGGATCAACCAAGAAATCAAAGAAGAAATTAAACAATTCATGGAAACCAATGAGAATGAAGACACATTGGTCCAAAATCTATGGGATACAGCAAAGGCGGTCCTAAGGGGGAAATACATAGCCATCAGCCTCTCTCAAAAAAATTGAAAAATCCCAAAACACATACACATTTTACAGTGTGACAGAACAAAATTTCAACTGAGTAAACTTGAACATGGAATTGGCTTTATTAAGTAATTCATGAATAGCCAGTGGCTAGGTTGAAATTGTTATTAAGTTTTGGTTTGCTGTTGGAGGGGCAAATGACTCCATTTGGGGCTTGTTTTTTTCTTTTTTAATAATTTATATAATTTTCGTGGTGTTGATTAGTAAAATTTATTAAGGTTTTCAACAAAATCTATCTCATTTAATCCTCAAAGCAACTCAGGAGGCAGAGATTACTGTCAGACAATGTATACGAGGAAGATGAGATTTTGGAGGTCAATAACTCAATCAGCTAACAGAGCCAGTGAGTGGCACCATTGGGATTTTAGCCCAGTTCTTCAGCAGAAAAGTCCAGTGTCCTTTCTCTGTACTATGATGACATCACTTTAGCTAGTGTTGCTTGGCACTGGTATTTACATTTTTAGTTATCTTTTAAAACCTTTTTAAAACCTTTTCCTCTTATTTCTCTGTACTGAGTGTTCACAGATCTCTTGTGCATAATTATTGATACGACCCTGGAAAGTCCTAGCTAGCCCTTTGAGCCGTGTGGGATTTTCCTTTCCCAACACTTCCTTCACTATAGCTCATCACAGCACTTCTCTGTGGTCCATCCAAGTCTAGGACTTCTTGGATGATAGTTATGATTATCTGTGAAAAAGATTGAAACTCAGGCTGAAAGTTGTTCATGTTTTTAATGGAGTTGTATAACCAAATTCTTGGGCGAACTTAATAGTGTGATAAAGATGATGGTCTTCTTTTATTTCCATTGGACTTGTTTTTCAAATATTAGGCTAGGCGAACAGAAGCAGCCCTAATCAATATGAGAGCAAGTTATATATGCTCTCTTGGGCCCCATGCAGTAGAGAGGCAGAAGGAGGAAATAGTTTGGCAGATGAGATCTAAACAATGTAAAGGTGGGGCGCCTGAATGGCTCAGTTAAGCGTCTGCCTTCGGCTCAGGGTCCTGGAATTGAGCCCTGCATCAGGCTCCCTGCTCAGTAGGAAGCCTGCTTCTCCCTCTCCCACTTCCCCTGCTTGTGTTTCCTCTCTCGTTGTCTCTTTCTATGTCAAATAAATTTAAAAATCTTTAAAAAACAAAAACAAAAACAGTGTAAAGGTTCTCTAGACTCTTAACCATGTCCAGAAGGACACCATTGTAGAGACTATGTTAGCATTAAAAAGATGGTTGCTAAAATAAGAGTACAAATGTGTCTGAAAACTTAGTAATGATTGTGATGCAGTAATATAAAAAATGTTATATGACATAAATTATATGAAGGTTCTCATATGTTCTTGCAATGGGGTTTGGTAACACCAGAATTAGAATGAAAATATAGATTTCTGCTGCCTTAAATGCTTTTTGAGGTAACATGGGTAAATAATAATTTTAAAAATTAATTTCTCTTGAAGTCAAACTAACATAAGCCTGATTCAGAATATCTTTTCGCTTTTTATAGTTCATGTGGAAAAAATACTCTCTAATTGGAACTTGCCTTTGAACCAGTTGATAACAAGCAACTGTTTCATAATACTTTAAATCTATCACTCCAGGTGATCTCAATTATTGTGAAAGTACATGGCATTTATTCAAAGCATATTTATCGTGCATCTACTATAGAAATAACTATGAGGTTTTAATTGCATACGATTTAGCTACTGCCACCATGCTCCTTCCCATTGATTGAAAGCTATCTTTAATCTTTCTGTAGGATTAATACTTAGAATGTCAGCAAATTCAACCCATCACCTTTCTGAATACACTGATCTTCCTACCAGGGTAAGTGCAACGATTTTTTAAGAACATGTGGCAGTTGGGGGGGGGGGTTTCCATGACTCTACATAGTTTCTGGTCCCTAGAGTACGTACCCATTGGCTCCATCCTTTCCCAGCAACTGCACTCTAACGCAGCTGCAAACTTCTCTTATTTAAGTGTTCTCCTGATTCCCAGACCTACACCATGTTTTACTTACAGTTTCTGACTCCCTTTAAATCTGAGTTGCAGTTTCTGTGTTTTGTCTGTGTTTCTCCCCGTCTTGCCATCCGTAGAATTAAAGGGATCATTCATGTTTGACTCTTGTCAACACCTTGGCCAACTGCATGTAACCTTGTAGCAAGAGTTATAACTAATAGCTACCATTTATTGAGGGCTTATTATGTGTCAAGTTGTATACTAGGGAATTACAAATTTCAGTTAGTAATATCATGATAATTTAAATTATTTGATGTAGTTTTAATAATTAAGATATTAATGTTATTATCTATTATAAATTATAACTATAAATATAGTTAATATAATAAATTATTCATGTAATCTGCATAGTAACCTGGTGATATGCGTGCCCATTTTACAGATGAGAAAGCAGAGGCTAAAGAGATAAAAGTGACCACAGTTACATCTTAACTACTATACAAACAACACTATTCTTTTTCTCTAGAATCTCACAGTCTAAATTTAAAGAGCTGTGTTATTGGGAATGTTATCCACAAGAAATATAATGGCAGTTCAGATGAGAGAGAATATTTTCACCTTTGTTTTGGAAAGTTTTTTGGAAGTGGCAGAATTGAGCTGATTATTGAGTGGTAGATATGACATGTAAGTCCTCACTAAAGTTTTTCAGATTCATTCATGTAAATCCTGCATGTTTCTTATTAAATTTTTTGATATTATACTATGTATTTTTTAGTTATTGTGATAGTATAATTTTTTCATTATGTTTTCTCTAACTGATCGTGGCTGGTTTATAGACAATTTATTGCTTTTGGGATATTTATTTATAATCTGCAACCTCGGTGAACTCTCTTATTGGCTCTCCTACTTTTTTATTTAATTCCTTTAAGTTGCCTGAGTAGGCAATAATTATATCATCTTTAAATTAAGATATATTTGGCTCCTCTTTTCCAAAATACATATCTCTCAAATTCCGTCACAGCATTAGGTAATGTTGGAAATAGCCAACATCCTCCTCTTACTCTGAATTTTAATAGAAATGCTTTATTTTTAATTCTTTAAACTTCACATTTAAATGTAATATTGACTATTTGTTTAAGATAAAATTCCTTCAAGTTAGGGAAGCATCCCCCTGGTCCTAGGCAACTAAGGGTTTTAAGCAGTAGTGGATGTTGAATTTTATCCAAGATTTTTTGGCATCAGTTATGCAAGATGTAGATAGGATAGAGCTGTTTGGCTTAAAATAGGAAGAATGGCATAAGCAAATGTGCTACAGTGGAAATGCACAGGACACATCTGAGCAGACAAATTTGGTTGAAGAGGTAGATTCCTGTTGATGAAAGATGCAAAGAGATTAGATATACAGACCTGAGTGGAGAACCTTGAATTCTAGGCTTGGCTTCACTCTGTAGAGTACATTGTGAGAAGACAGTTGAAGAATGCTGGAGAGAAGGATGATGTGAACAAGCAGGGTTTTGTTTGTTTGTGTTTGTTTTTTTGTTTTGTTTTTTGGAAGCTTAATCTTCCATCCTTGTTCTTCCATCTTTGTTCAGAATCCATTGGCTGGTAATCTTGTGTGAAGACCATTGTAATCATTGGGATGTAAGGTAATAAGGGCCTGACCCAATCTGGAGAAGAGTCTCAGTAGGAAACAAGTCCATTAATTCCATGGGCATGAGGGTTATATACCTGATATGTGGTGCCAAAGCAGAAATAGAAGAATGGTATCTGTTAATATGGAAATGCTGATTTGAGCCACATAAGTATGTGAGGAAAGGATTATAGGAGTACTGCAATTTTGAATAAAAAAGGAGTGCAGTAAGAAAAAAAAATGAAATCAAGATATAACAAGTCAGGAAAAGAAAAATGAAAGGTGGTAATAAAGGTGAAATCAACTTTTCTTAAACTAACTGAACTAAACTAGAATGATCTTGAATAGAATTCAATAAACGTTGGCTGTGGCTTATAAGAAAGGTACAGGTTGAAGGAAAAGGTCTGCAAAGGATTTGAACAACGGCAGTACCTCAAATGTTGAGAGCTAATGCACTTACCAAGGGCCAGGGCCAGCTAAATGAGCAATAAGCTAAAGGATGCTTTCCTCAAGAGGATAGAGACCTGAGCATTT
Source organism: Potos flavus (assembly GCA_028534135.1). Taxonomy (NCBI): domain Eukaryota; kingdom Metazoa; phylum Chordata; class Mammalia; order Carnivora; family Procyonidae; genus Potos; species Potos flavus. The sequence continues at coordinate 141,670,494 of CM052898.1, read as the reverse complement.
TTGCGGATAGGGAGCCAACAGAGAAAGATTTTGAGCAAACTAGATATTTTTTTTTATTTTATTATGTTATGTTAGTCACCATACAGTACATCAATAGTTTCTGATGTAGTGTTCCATGATTCATTGTTGACGTATAATACCCAGTGCTCCATGCAGTATGTGCCCTCCTTAATACTCATCACCAGGCTCGCCCAAGCCCCCACCCCGGAACCCTCAGTTTATTTCCCGTAGTCCATAGTCTCTATCTCTCATGGTTCATCTCCCCCTTCTGATTTCCCCCCTTAGTTTTTCCCTTCTTTCTCCTAATATCCTCCATGCTGTTTCTTATGTTCCACATATAAGTGAAACTATATGATAATTGTCTTTCTCTGCTTAACTTATTTCACTCAGCATAATCCCCTCCAGTTCCATCCATGTTGATGCAAGTAATAGATATTCATCGTTTCTGATGGCTGAGTAATAAATATTCAATTGTATATATGAACAACATCTTCTTTATTCATCTGTTGAAGGGCATCTCGGCTCCTTCCACAGTTTGGCTCTTGTGGACATTGCTGCTATGAACATTGAGGTGTATGTGCCCCTTCTTTTCACTGCAAACCGCATATTTAAGGCGTTATCGATAGAAAAAAATCTGCAGAGAGAGGCAAGTGGAAGGTTTGGAAATGAAGAAGGGGAAATAGGACCAGGAAGCAAATGTAAGAGTTAATTTAGGAAAGAGGATGCATGTGTAAAAGTATGTAGGAATGTGCCCAAAGTGTGAACATAGATATTTTCTGGGAGAGAAAAAGAAAAATCGCCTCAAACTTCACAGTGACATAATAGATGGGGTTATCTGCTCTGAAGATGGAACTAGACAGGGATAGAAGAAAAGCAGGGCAACAACCACAATGTGGAATTTTCCAGAGTATTAATTAGGGGGGAAAAAAAGAATTTCTGAGCATTAATTAGGAGCAACTGTCTGAATCTATCAAGTGCTAATGGGCTAGAAGATAAAGTTTACTCAGTGTGTGACCTTCTCTAGCTGTTTTCTAGGGCAGGGGGTGATCTAGGGTTGAGGACTGGCATGATGAACGGGGAAGAAATCCAAGGATGCAAAAGGATTAGGACTCATAGTTTATCTACCATCAAAGGGCTGACCAAAGCTTCAAGCTGCGGTAGAAATTCAACTATAATCTAGTAGATTATTACAGATGATAAGTATTGAGGCTTCATTATACACAAGTTAACAGGAGAAAAATAGGCATAAAATTTTTAACTGCATAGTCCCACTGTAGACACACATCAATAAGGCTGGCCCTTCAGCTACCTAATTTCAGCAGTAGGAGTTTTGTTAACCGTGGTTTATCTTTGAGTTGACTATATCATGACATTGCTCTATATTTTTTTGTCCCTGCCCAGTGAAGTAAAAGGAAAATTGAGCTAGTAATCAATAAGTGTAGATTTTTACCCTTATCTCTGCCACATAGCTGTGTAATTTAGGGTAGACTGTATCATCGTTTAGGATCTTTATTTCTTCATCTGTTAAAGGGAGGGGATGGGGAGAGAGAGGGAGGATGGGGGAGAAGATAGAATGAAAACTGAGACAGAAAGGGAGAGAGAGAGAGAGAGATTAAAATAGGTGTGTTTTAAAGATGTCCTCCTGGTTCTAACAGTTAATAACCATAAACCAGTGAGCATTTTCTGTGGACTTAGAATGCTTTTAACATTCTTTTTGAATGAGATCCTTTTCTTCCTCATTAACTCTTCATGAAAATTGTCCAGCATGTCTGCAATCATTTTCCTCTTTATTTAAAAATCTTCACTTCCTCTTCCTTCCCTCTCCTCCCCTTCCTCCTCCTTCAACAACATATGCTAAGGAAGATTAAGACCATGATTTCGCTAATAAAATTATTTATACAATCTATTTCCTTTTTCTCTTCCTTGGTTCCCTCTTGTTAGGGTATCTTTTCACTATTTTTAAAAGATAAAGGTATCATTTTTCTTACCATTATCATGATTATGGCATTGATGCTGCTACAATGCCCTCTATATGAAATTTATTTTTACTTCCAATATCTCATATAGCTAAGCTCCTGTTTGAGAGACTAGCAGAACTCGGAAGTGGCCCCCAAGTTAAGCTTTTACTTCAAGAGTCAGCCAATGAATGTTGCCATTCTTTAATTAACAGGAAAAAGGTGAATTGGTTCCAAGTTCTAATTAAAAGCATGTAATGCTCTTGCCCTGGAATGTTTATTAAGGAACCAATGATGACTTTATTCTAGTACATCAGGCAAATTTGCTTTTTTTTTTTTTTAACAGAAGTGTTATTTAAAGATAAATTGGTGACTGTAGGTATTTTCCTCGGTGTATCAAAACGTAAAGATTCTCTGTATATATGAAGACACAGATACAGAATTTAGTCCACCTAAAAATGATAAGCTCAAACCCAATCAAAACAAGATCAAGGACTTAAATGTGTTTCTTTAATTTTGTTTTGATTAATTTATTTATATCTTATGTCATATCCACCTTCCCCTGCAAAAAAAAAATAAACCCACAAAACTCAGAGCAGCCTAATAAAGGTAATAAAATATAGCATGATAAAATAAGTCTAGATGTTCATATGCTATACTGCAATATGTTAATGATTGAGCAATGGGATGATCCTTAATATTCTTAAATATTGTCTATTTGTGTTCTCTAAATTTCTCAGCAGTGAGCACATATTAACAATATGACAAAATTAATATATGTAAATGTTAAAATACAGGAGCAATAATTTAAAATGAAGTCAAAGGTGAGAATAGTGCTTGGAATGCATGCTCTGATTTAAGTGTGCTCGTTTGATACCAGCCACAGATTTCACTATGAGTTTTCTAGCATCCAATGCAAAAAGGAAAACAGAGCCAACTCCATAATCCATAAGGTTCATGAGTTTAAAAATCATCTATATCTCAAGAGAGGAACACATAATCCTCTTGTTGATGCTTAAGAAACATCTCAGACCTGGATTACAGTGTGTATGTGAGAAATAATAACTCAAACAGTATTCTAGAAACTACAGTGATGATTTAAATGGAGTGGTCTGTGTAGGTCTCAATTCAAACTAATGACATTTTACCAAAGAATAATTTGGTGTAAAGCAATTGTCCAGGGGGTAGGCATGATGCCCACGATATATTGGACAGATCTGATGACTTAGCTCGTTCCAGACCTAGATTTTAGAGTACCTACAGGAATGGATATACTGCATATCCTTCAAGCAACTGTACATAAATATTGTTTCTTTCATTCAAACTTTTAAATAAACAATAATGAATCTGTCATTATCTCTCCTGGTAAGGCTCAAGAATGCAATCATCTGATGAAAATTAGTTAATACATAGACATGTTTTCTTTAATAACATTAAAGTAGTGGAAGAATGAATACTCTTTTATAAAAATTTAAGGTTTTAACAAGGACAGATTCATGAATAGATGGCAATCCCATCTCTCTCAGAGATTGTCAGCAAAAACACTTGTAGAAAGAACCAATGCTTTCCTTAAAAAGTGAGGTTGGACTTAACACCCTTAAATGGGGTTTAGCTTTATTTTAAATGCGTAAAGTTAAAAACTGAGTTTAACTATGTTATTCTTAAAAATCCAAACTTGATGTTACCTTCACCCAGTTTCCCTTAATGTTAGCATCTTATATAACTCTAATGAATTTGTCAAAGCTAAAAAATTAATCTTGTTATAATACTATTAATTAAAATACAGGCTTTGTTTGTATCTCACCTGTTTTTTACACTTGTGTTCTTTTTCTGTTGAAGGATTTGATCCAGGATACCATATTACATGTCGCCATAATGTTACCTACCGTACTTTCCTCTAGTCTGTGATAGTTTCTCAGTCTTCCCTTATTCTTTATTTATTGAGAATTTGAAGAGCAGTTGTCAGATATTTTGTAGAATGTCCCTTGACTTCAGTTTGTCTGATGTTTCCTTATGATTAGATCCTAATTATGGATTTGGGGAGAAATGCTAGGAGGTGAGGGACCTTTTCATTGCATCATACCATATTGGGTACATATTATCGACATGATTTATCACTGGCGATGCTACCATTGATCCCTTGGTTAAGGTGGTATCTGTCAAGGCTGTCCACTCTGAAGTTATTACTTTTCCTTTCATACTCTGTTCTTTGGAAGTGAGTCACTAAGTTCAACCAACATTCAAGGGGAGGGAAATTAAGCTTCCTGGAAGGGGGAGTATCTACATATATTTCTTAGAATTCTTGTCTGTGGAAGATGTGTCTCTTCTCCCCCATTTATTTCTCATTCAGTCATTTATTTATATTTATATCAGCATGAGCCCATGGATATTTGTTTAATTCTGCTAGTTTTAATACAATCCCATAGTTTCTTATTTTGTTGGCTGAGTTGTTCCAGTTTTAGCCATTGGGAACTCTTTTGAGTTGGTTCCTGTTTCTTTTGACATATGTCTGTCTTTTTTCCTTTCTCTTTTTCTTTTGTTCTTTTCTTTTCTTTTTTTCTTTCTGACACTACAAGATACTCCCAGTTCATCTTTCTTTTCCTTCCCCAGCCCAAGAATTAGCCACATCTCCAAGGAGCCCTGTTAACTAACTTATTTTTTATTCATGAACTCAGAAACTCACAATAAGGCTTATTTTCACTTAAGTGTCTAAAAGCCTGATGCAAATATGCAGATGGTCCATCTTATGCATATGGATCTTCCCTTGATCATTTAACTTTTACAGTGTCAGAAATCATATCTGACATGTAAATGAAAAACTTGCCAGGTATCAGAAAGCTTATTATTATGGTTATAACCAGATGAATGCCATCTATGCAAGGTCTGAAAAGGTATTATTCCTCTTCAGTCAGATTTTTGGTGACCAGGAATGATTTAATTAAATTTTGCTCTAAGAAATAGTGCAATGGCAATTTGTGGTTTTGAATCTAGTAGAGATTAGTGCACATTTCTTAGCTTGCACTTTCTAAATATATTTCCTAGTTTATATGTCCTGAAATATGTTACCAACATTGCTGAGCTCTGGACAGCTGGTCAGAGCTAAATGCAAGCTATTTTCCCCCATGAACCATATGTTCTGGGAATCACTTTGCTGATAGATTTATAACCCTTTGCTGTGATCAGGAAGAAAGTAGGTGTGTCTGAAATATACTATGCGCAATCCAGGCACAACCAGGGAGACGAATAATTTATTGGCACTTCTCTGGTCTTATGAATACAGAAAGGAAAGAAAGTAGATCATCAATGTGGAAAAAGACTATAGGGGAGATCACATTTTTTAAAATGTTCCATTGCTTAATCCAATTCTTTTTAAAAAATATTATTGTAACCTTCCTAGATAAGTTCAATTTGCTTCACTAACTCTCACATCAAACTATCTCACAGCACAATATCCTAATATTGAAAAGTTAGGAAAAAATCTTTTTCTTAATAACCTTATAATCTCCATGATGCGATGTTTATTTGATTTACTGCTTCAATATGTTCTCTTTAATGATAAGTTGCTTCGGTAATGGTCAAGAATCAGTAGTTTTATTGTCATGTTCTTTAATTTTACTGGCCTATGTACTACTAGGAGACAGAAACTAGACATATATAACAGTAAAAATATGTTAGGGAAGGAACTAATTCATGCTTATGTTTGAACATGGAGAACCAGTCTGGCCTTAAAAAACTAATTCATCAAAACTTTTGTTTAAACACTCCTGCTTTTACATTATTGAAAGAAATTTCTGATAATCTAATTTCCTGAATAGTCTGAATGGGCCACACTGGTCAAGTTTCCATTCCGCCTCATCATTCGCAATATCTTTAGCTCCATGGAAATAAGCAAAACAGAGAGAGGAAGAAAGCGAGGGAGGTCCCCATAGTAATGTTCATTATATCACTGGTTTTATGCTATTATAAAATCTCTTCTTATGTGCCATCTTTTTTGATACTCTTAATCAGTTTCACCCTGACACTGATTTAGGCAGAACTTCTTGGGTGTCACTTCAGACACTCAAGTGCCTTTACTAATGGCAGGACTGGAGCGCCAAGTAAGGATGGGTGAATCTCCAGGTCTTCATGATACACCCAAGCAGCCTGAGGCTTTCGAGGGAATATAGCTCTCCCTTGACCTAAAACACCTTCAGAAAATGCATTTAGTCAGAGACACCAGAAAATAAAGGGTACACCAATACAATGGGGGGATTAGTGGGATGGCATCAACCTCATTGAGGACCTGGAAAATATGAATGGCCTAAACAAAAGGATATAAAAAGTCATAATTGCGGTTATTGTTTCCAGTTTTGTTAATTCGGTGAACAGTATCTTCCGAGAGATACTGAAGATAGGACATGAGAGGGGCTCTGGTGACAGAGATCCTTTGAAGCAGCCAAATACACCAAAACTCCCCCATTCAGTAGCACCAACTGCAGGCACAGATACACTTAGTGTGATTTAAGTATCAGTTTCCAAAGTTAGAAGGAGCCTCAGCCATTCCACCATTTTACAAATAATGAAACAAAGTCGAGAACTTGTCCAACGACTCAGATTATTTCGCGTACCTTTAAAGCCTCCACAAAAAGATAGTGGAACTCTTTATTCTGTAACCCCTTCCAGAGTTCATCATTTTTAGCTATCATGGTATTTCTCCTGAGGTCTAGCTTGAATCACTCATGCTGCATTTTATGCCATTTCCCTTGAGACAAAACAAAATATATATATACTTGTTTGTGTATCTTCCTATCTCAATGGAACATTCTTCAACTTAAGGAGATATGATTTGGGAGAATCTGTTTTTAGAACTGGCAAAAACAAAAAACTGATTCATATCTCAGTAACGCTTCTTTTTCAAGAAAGTCCTCTTTCCCCTTTTTTCACTGAAGCATTGCTTTTCACAATAGACTACTCTCCTACACGAATTTCTTTGTCTTAAGATGTTAAGTATGTGGGGTACCTGGTTGGCTCAGTTGGTTAAGCATCTCACTCTTGATTTTGGCTCAGGTCATGATCTCAGGATTGTGAGATTGAATCCTGCATCAGACTCACTATTGGTCATGAAGCCTGTTTGGGACTCTCTCTGCCTCTCTCTCTCTCTCTCTGTGTCTCTCAAAAATAAAATAAAATGTTAAACATGAATGACTCTTCATTTAGACACTTTTGTCAATCAAGTCTATATTAAATGTAGCAACAACACCTACATTTTTTTTTAAAGATTTTATTTTTATTTATTTGACAGAGAGAGAGGGATCACAAGTAGGCAGAGAGGCAGGTAGAGAGAGGGGGAAGCAGACTCCCTGCTGAGCAGAGAGCCGGATGCGGGGCTAGATCCCAGGACCCTGGGATCATGACCTGAGCCGAAGGCAGAGGCTTTAACCCACTGAGCCACCCAGGCGCCCCAACACCTACATTTTTATTTTTCATAGCTTTGCTCCTTATTGCTCTGCAGCAGGACACCATTAACTTCATAGAACAATGAAAATCAAGACTCAACAGGGGAAAAGCACCATTGCAAAGTTCTTAAAACCACATCAGCATAGGGAATTCTTGGCAAAAACTTATCTATGGATAATAATAGAATGCAATTGTTATGAAAAGCTATCCTTACCTAAGTAAATTTCTCTTACCAGGAATGTGTAAACTAATAGATCCAGATATTAGTTTACATGTTAAACCAAATGCTATTTAGAATGGAAATAAGGAGATTTTTTCACCCTAGAGAGAATCTGCTGGGCTATAGAATATCTTTTTTTTTATTTAAAGATTTTATTTATTTATTTGTTTGTTTGTTTGTTTGTTTGTTTATTTGTTTATTTATTTATTTGTTTGTTTGTTTGTTTGTTTGACAGAGAGAGATCACAAGTAGGCAGAGAGGCAGGCAGAGAGAGGAGGAAGCAAGTTCCCTGCTGAGCAGAGAGCCCGGCTCGGGGCTTGATCCCAGGATCCTGAGGTCACGACCGGAGCTGAAGGCAGAGGCTTAACCCACTGAGTCACCCAGGTTCCCCTAGAATATCTTTTAAAGAAAGTAGATTTTTTAAGCATTAACACCTCTAGTACATCGAAGACCTGCCTAGTACACCTACACACGGGAGGCACCAGTGAAGGTGTGTTGCTCAAATTGACTTGTAACCAGGAGAGTTAAGTAGCCCACAGTTACCAAATTACTGAGTAACCAAAAATGGACATTGAACTCCTTGGATGTCTTTTAACTGAACTCATGGCTATTGAGAGCAGCTTCTTCTTGGCTAAACGAATGACCTTAGAACACTGTGGGCATTACTTCCCTCTTTGTCATCTTCCTTCCAGCCGAAGCTTATTGGGTATTATGCAGCTGCTGCTAGTTTGATGCCCAAGATGATGTGGCGAGATGTTTTGGCAACTTTGATAATGAGTGCAGCTTCCCTAGGTGCTGCCAGTGCTTCATAGTGCTGTATTTGGAGAAGTCCTTGCATGGCATCCAATTCAGTTATCTCTGTTTTCTGATAAGAAACTCTGGCTGAGGCAGATTGAGTTACTTGCTCAGGACACCCAGGTTAGTAATGACAGAGCTTCAAAGAAAGCCCAGGTATTCTGACTTCCACCCTTGTGCTGTCCAACTATAGTTCATAAAACTACCCCTTGATCCTCTAAGTGGGAGGTTAGAAGCACTTCTAGTTCAAAGTCATGGCAGCACCACATAAAACACAGCGTATTGTAACCGGAAACACAGGGGGATGGAGTAGGATCTGGGTCTCATAATGAATGAGTGCAAAAGTGCTAGGGAGGGCTGCCTAGGAGATCCACGGAGAGGAAGGCAGGGCAAGGATAGGAATACCCCTGAGACTTGGGGAACATTCCTTTCTTTGTGTGTGTGTGGTTTTGTTTCTTTGTTGTTTTGTTGTTTAGTCTCATCCCTTTATATTAGAAGCCAACCAAGTCTCAAATATAGCCTTCATTGTTTAAATTTCAGTGCCTTTGGCAACAACAACGAAACCCCTAACATTTATTGAATGCTATGGGTCAAAAACTATGTTAAACTCTTTAACTGCCTTAGTCAATTTAATCACCCCAGATTTCTGGGCATGCGGATGGTCTCATCTTTGCTGTTATCCTCAGGCTGTACTTCCAACCTTCTATCTGGGAGTTTGCCTTTCCAGAGATTCATTTCTAGATTCTCTCCCTTTGTCCAGCAACAGGACTGGGTTGGCCCTTCATTCTGGCTGCACCAGGCACAGTCAGACTAAGAACCAGTCTTCCCCCTAAACTGTACTCCATTCAAGCTCTAGAAACCCTTCATTGATGTGGCCTCTTAAAGATAATTGCTGGCCCTGGAACTAGAGCCTCCACTGTGAACCAACTTCTTCCTGAGAGCTAGGAAAACCCACTGGCCTCTTGTTATCCTCTTTGTAGATGTGATTTAATGTCATTTTTTTTTCCAATTAAGAAATTCCATGTCTATTCAAAGTTAGTGGTGTGATGTGATAGTACGAACTTCATGGGGCTAGTGCTGCCATCATAGGCTTGAGCTCCTCTTGAGGGCCAAGCTAGCCCTTTACCCGAAGTTCACATGCTGCATGCTAATTCACCTGTCTGTGACTTTGCACCTGCTATCTTTTCTATGTAGAACACTTTCCTTCCTTCATCGATCTGGAAGTTCGCACTCTATTTTGAGCTCAGTTCAAACATCCACTTTGTTGACTTTTCTGATCACTCTGTTCCTCCCCCACAGTGGAAAGACTGTATTTGTAGAGGAGAAGAGAAATTGTGCAAATGAAGTTCTAAAGTTTTCAGGAAACTTAGAGATCTATTGATCAAAATTCTAATTTTACAGGATAAAAGATCAAAGAAATACAAGAGTGGTGAGAATACCAGTGAATACTTTTTGATACAGAACAGAAATTATGATTTAGGTTGCCTCATTTCTAACCCAGGGTGTCTTTGAAATGTAGACTGTGTCCATATTAAATTGTGAACTTAACATTCTATAAGAGGAGATTCATTTGGCTGCCTGCCTTGACTTCGTTCTGGGACTGCCATGCACAGAGCAGCATCTTCTCTTAAAAATGAGCTGGAGACAAGCATTTCACTTTGTGTTTCTGAACTAAGGCACATTGATGGAGCAGACTGAATGTCAGATTATCATCAGAAAGGAGCAGCAAAAGCTGCATCCTCAAGAATCGTTGAGGCTTTGAAGAATGAGGGGAAAGACACAAGACCATTGAAGATAGATCACTGAATAAGAAAAACAATGACAAATTGGCTTTTTGAGTTAATGCATGAAGGAAAGCTCTCCAGCATACTGGTTCCTTTGTGATTGGCAGTTAAATGTCTATCCGTTGGTAGAAAAATACTCACTGGACAGTAAAGTGACCAGTAATATTTGAGAAAATGAGAAGCTATTGAACAGTAATAATAGAATCAAACAGGCAGTGAGAAGTTCAGAGAACTCTTCAACAAAAGGAAGGCAGCAACTTTCTAAAGACAACAAATTTCAAATGTGGCTGTGTATCCAGAGGGGGGAAAAATTGAGAACAAATTCTCCAACAATTGAATTTATGGTAATGGAATATAAGCACATCGGCTCACCAGGACAGAGTACTCAACAAATAAGGAAGTAGGAAAAAAAATAACTCTGCCCTTCAGAAATACATTTTTTTTCACTTTAGGTGGCAAGAGTTGAGAGATTTCTTGATGCAAAATGCCTGAAGTCCTGCTATTGCATTAGCCTTTATGGTTGGGAATTGGAGGTTTCACTGGAAGCAGCCAGGGATCAAAGCAGAAGGTGAATGCCCTGAGTCTGATAGAGTGTCAGACACATGAGGAGAAGCAAAGGCAAGTTTTCAGTGAATGCCAAGTGCACGTTCCCCTGGGTAAAAGGGAGGACAGCTGTTGGGTTGCTCCCTGATGGGGTTAATCTTGACAAGCTTTTTTGCAGTTGTTTCATCTCTATGATACCACAAGATAAAAATAGTAGTATCTGTTAGAGCTTTACAGTTTTTTAAATGCTTCGAATTACATGACTTTTAATAGTCTATGCTCTCAATCACCCTGTGAGTCTATGCGTTTTTATTGTCTGTGCTGATCTGTGGCAAGTCATGGTCCCCTCCACTTTGTCCCTAGTCACCACCATTTCCATGTGATCCCGATCCTGTTGTTCTTTCCATTAAGGCCTGACTTGTGTCTGACCTTCGGCTCTGACTCCCATTTTCTGGTCCATCTCTGCTCTTTGAACTTTTTAAAATGCTCATCATGGATGCACAGCCAGACTCCAAGTCCTCTAAACACTTGAGGCCACTCATCCAGTTCTTTACACTTTTCACCGCCAGCCAAATCCCCCCATTCTCCCTATAGCCCACCCAGGTAATTCTCTTCTAAACCCATCCAGTGGGTGGGAAATAAACCCTAATACTTTTCTGACTGCCCAATATTCTAGCTGGGCTTATTTTTCAGACAAAGAAACTGAAGCTGAGAGAAGTTTCGTTGGCTAAGATCACATGTCTCATAAATGCTTGAGTTACAACCCAAATTCAAGCTATCTCTAATTATCAATAGATTATACATTAGCCACCCTTTGTATACTACCCAATCACATATCACTCAATAGCACATACTATTTCAAGGTTAATTAACTGTCTTTCCTTTAAAAATGTCAAGACAGGGGAGGCCTCCTACTTGTTAATTTTGGAAGTTTAGTAGCAGGACCATGCATGGGTTGGGTCGCTTTGGCTTGGTGTAAGTGATATCAGATAGGGAAAATATCAGACAGATCCAGATAGAATTAGAAAGTAAATCTATAACCACAGTTAGGGAGATGTGTGTACTCACATGTGCGCATATGTGTCGCTTGGAGGGGAAGTTGGGAAGTGGTGGTCAGGGATTGAGTTCAGAAAGTGGTCGAGGGAAAAAAAAAAAAAGAAAGTGGTCGAGGGTCGCGTCATGGAGGGTCTTCATGCAATATTAAGAAATTTACACATTGAAGAGTTGGAGGCTTGAGTGAGGCTTAAAGTGATTTTAAGCAAGAGAGTAATAGAACCACATTTGTGGTGTTTATATTACATTTTGTGGCTTCATACTTCTGTGTACAATATATATACTCCCAACAGACTTAAAGACATGGACAAAAAGAGGTCAAAGTTCTGAGGGGATTCTGAAACCATAAACAAAGCCAAAAGGATCATATTTCCAGCAGGTGAATTCCAGCATCCCTGTTTATATCGTTTTGATAATTTATAAATTTCGTACAAGACAAAGATTAAATTAAATTATGTGCAAAAAATATTTTAAATCAGATATCGCTGCAAGGGTTTTGAACTATTTTCCATTTCATTTTAGAATATAATTGAAGAAAACATATTGTGTGTTGTACACCACTTAATTTCCATTAATAATAGTACCTTTTTGGAGATGTCCTTGGCTGACCTAGCATGGTCTCCCAAAAGCAGAAAGATAGATAACAAGTAGATTGTTCAAGTGACATTGCTTTTATCTGGAAACATCCCATTGCTGTTGAAGGTTTTTTTTTTAAATAAGTTGAAAGTCCTGAATTGCCTGAGTTGCAGTTTTCTCATATGAATGTATAATAAATCATCCTCAAAGTCTGACTGTATAAACAAACAGTTTCTGTTCTAAAAAGGGCTTGCTCTGAGACCCAGAGAATCAAAACAACTTTCAGGGAAACTAAAATAATACTGTCAGCCTTTATAAATTATCTCTTGGATTTTAATAATAAAAAAGCGATGCTTAGACCCAAACAGTGGCATCTACTGTGGCCTATGCTTCTACCTACAAGTATCTATGGGGTGACCCATAACACAAAATAATCAGCATCTCAGATAACCAATCCCTGACAAGCAGAAAGATGGCTAATTTCTAGGAGATGTCTAGGGCAACAAACGTAGATACTTGGTCCTGGCACAGAGAGGCTGTGAAAAACCTCATTAATCATGACTAATGGAGCGCCTGGGTGGCTCAGCCGTTAAGCGTCTGCCTTTGGCCCAGGTCATGATTCCGGGGTTCTGGGATCGAGCCCTGCGTCAGGGCCTCTGCTCAGCGGGGACCCTGCTTCTCCCTCTCCTACTCCCCCTGCTTCTGTTCCCTTTCTCGCTCGCTCTCTGTCAAATAAATAAATAAAATCTTTAAAAAAAAATCATAAAACAGGAAGCCACCATTGGACATTTCAACAGCTATAACTTCATAAGAAACCTGAAGAGCAGAGTTTGATCAGTACATTAGAAGCTGAACCACGGAGATCTTAAGTCAGAACATGTAATGCCAGGAGTTGGAGAATTTAGAGAACTTAATCCTAAAACACATGGCTCTTGATTATCAAAGCTTCCATGATACTATATAATTGAATGTTATCATGAAGACTCAGTTGCTTCCTGTGCATGTCCCAGACAGACTGTTAATGTGGTAATCCTTAAAACCAATATTTTTCTAACTCATGGTTCAGAATTTATTTATAGGGATTGCTCAGGTGTGTGAGGGAAGGAAAGGGGAAGAGGGCCCCACTGGCAGGCTCAGATTCTGTACTCCACTCATCAAAACAGAAGGCTGGAGTTAGTTTGCTTGATCCTTCTTAGAAAGCAGTTTAGGCTCCATCTGTTGATATATATCCCTTGAGGGACTGCCCCTTTACCCTAAGTGGCTTATCAGAATATTCCTCCCAAACACATGCAGACCCATTCCTGGCTTCTTCCCATCCAGGTGTTCTGATAAAGCTTTTCTTCCTCTTTTTACCCTCTACGTAACATTTTAATGCTCCAGTCAGTTGCCAATTGACCTGGCCCTGATCACAGCTGAATGTCATCCATCCAAAGAGCAATACACACAGTCAGTGCAGCTTATTGCTTTATAGCATATTTATGGTTTATCAAGCTTATTCAAATACATTTCTTTATTTACAGACCCTTCTGAACATATGAAAGAGAATAAATGGCATGTCCAAAATCATACATACCGTAAATGGCAGAGCTAGAAACTCAAGTCCTCTGGCTCTAAATTCCATAATCTATCCTTTAAAGAATGCTTCTAGATTGGACCTTATAACCCTTCCAAGTGCCTCGAGGTCATTGCAAAAGGAAAAAAAAAAAATAGCCTTTGCCTTAGCTAGTAATGATACACATGAAGGAGGACTTACAGTCTAGGTCAATAGGTATGGCACCTTTGATAATTTGACAGATTGTGTATTCTAGCCTAAAAGAGATACTAATTGTCTTCATGACTCTAAGGAGCAAAGATACTGATGGGTAAAGTAAATAACCCCTGGAGTAATCTATGATTTGAGGGCTCATTAACTCCTGCATGTCTCTTGACAGTAGTGGAAATTTTATAATTTGCTGACTCTTTAATAACATGACCAAGCTGAATGTTTCATGATATATTGTGAGCAATTTGGTAGAGTGAACTAAAGGAAATAGAGATTTGTAGTTTACAAGAGCACAATTTCCAAGACTTTTCAAAATCCCATTTATTTACAAGTTGGTCTTTCTTTAAAAAAAATAATAGGGAATTTCAACTAGAGTTAAATTTGTACAAGTGAACAAAAAGCTGAAGTATAGATGTATTTTCTACATGTGAGTTTCATCATTTTCATGTACTCATAGTATCCAGAACTAAGATAATACAAAGTTCATAATTAGGATATTAAAGTAAGAAGCAAGAACAGCTTAATTTTGATTTTATTCAGTTCCAAATCAAACATGTTTATTGGGCACTAATTAAATAAAGAGTCCTTCAGATGACATGAGTCCCTGCTCTCAAGGCGCTTAAGGTGTGGCTTCTTGTATAAATATGGAAGTTAATATGGTGGCAAGCCTGAAATGTTTATGACTGCTCTCCAACTTACCATTAAAATGTCCATGGAAAATACAAAGAAGTTTTTTAAAAAGCTGGCAAAATCACTGTAAACTCAAGATAAGAGAAGACCATATGCCAAATCCGGGTGGAATTTCAACTAATTGCATCAGCCGTGGGGATAAAGTCAAGACGTACATTTTTGAACTGCACAACACACGCTTTAATCTCTGAACCAGAACAGGCCAGATGGACCTAGTAAGGTTAGAAAAGGCTTTGATTCACCTTCTCTGTAAGTGCTTCATTCTGCAACAGTGAAGATGGACCGACTGGAAAAACAGGTGGCCCTTCTCCAACTCCAGATGAATTCGTTTTGTAGCCGCATAGAGCCAAGGTCTTATCCTCTCCACATTTATCCCTATTATATTCTTTTTACTGCCGTCATTTCAAAATGGTAATTCCAAGAACACAGCACAGAAGGAAGTACATAGGGATGAGAAGAGACGATAAAACAGAAAATGTCTTGTACCCTGAACCTGAGCAGAGATATGGAGGATGTTAGAAATGCATGCTGGAAGCCATGGTCTTTCATGTAATTCCACTGTTCAAAATACAAATTGCATCATACCCCCTAGTTTAGTGGGAGAATCTGACAGAGCAAGAAAAGATCCAGGAAACTTGCAATGAATTCCTGCCTTCTAACAACGGTAAATTTAGTAAGGACAAAACTTAACGTTTATGTTTTGGAGAAACAATTTTCTAGACCCTCAGGAGATGGTGATGGAGACCTTGAGCATGCCACCAATCCTTTCTGATAGCAAATCCTAACACTTCATTTATGTCTCCCCTGACAGCAAAGCTTAAAAAGACCCACATTGGGCCCCTAAAATAAAGAGAACGTATTAAGAATATGATTTTCTATAATTAACCAATGGAAGTTTCAGAAGCCTCTGCTTTGAATCCTCAAAATGTTGTGATAGAAGAATATTTTCAGTTTTAAAATGGCAGTAAAAGATAGTGGCTTCTACTTACCACTTTTAGATATCACACAAAACTCAAAGAAAATGAGAAACAAGAGTATTTATCTTCATTTTCAACAAAGCCAGGAGATATCTATAACTTGCGAAAATTTCTAAAAAAGAACTACTGAATACAGTCAAGGTCTAATGGCCTTATGGGAGTATCCTAGAACATTTGCTCATATCTGTAAATGCCACACAAAGCTGTCAAAGCACAGATCTCCAAAGTAATTGGGACCCCCTAACCAATGAGCTCTGGTTTAGAATAATGAGGATGGGAATGTTGTCTGGTAGCAGCCACTTCTCTGATCTTATTTTACTACAATATCTTAAGCAACAGGGGAGTTAAGGATAAGTAAGAGATCACACAGAGAAGACGTACTTCCTGGAAGATATCTGTTGGTAAGCAGGGGAAGAGAGACTTTACATATGGTGAGTTACCCAACCAGGTTGATTCCAGTAGGTTGAGGAAAGTAAAAGCAAAAAGAAGTCTCTCTCTCTCTCTCTCTCTTTCACACACACACACACACACACACACACACACACACACACACACGAGAATTTCTACAAGCTTTGGAACATAGTCTTAGTCTTTAACCCATAGGAAGCTTCAAAGGCTAGGAAGTTATAATATGAATTTTATAAATAGTAAGAAAATCAAAAGAATTAACACAGGGTCATTATAGAAATATTACAAATAAACAGAAGAAAGGAATATGGAAAGAACTTACAGATAATATATACTCATTCTAAAAAGTTATGATGGGGCAAACACCAGTTGTTGGCAAATGCACTCCCATAAAAATAAGAATTAAAAATCAGAAGCTTACTTGTCTCTAAATTGCTTTTAAAGAATATGTCTCTCGAATAAGAGGGAAGACATGACAAGGCAACAGAAGGAGATAAAATTTGAGCTTTCACCAGGTAAGTAGTAAACAAAAAATGTTTAAAACCATAACAGAAGTAAAGGATACATCAAAAGCAGAATATCAGAAACTGTTGAAAACATTTTTAAATAAATGAGGCAAATGACAGGTTTGAGGAAAAGGAGCAAAATGAAATAAAAATGAGTAAAATGAAAAGTACTAGAAGGATTATCTATATGGAAAACAGACATGGGAAATGCAGCATGAGTATAATATATATCTCCCTCTGTGCCCACATAATGAGACAGAAAATATATAAAGATATTTATAAGGTTGCCAAAAATAACCCTTTTGTCTGTGGACTGTAAGAGCCCACCATGCCATTTATTTTATGTAAAAAATGTTTACATAATCATCAGCACTAAGAAACAATATTCTGATAAAATGATCAGTTTCAAAGATGAGAAAATAAGACTGACCAGTGAAAGCTAGTCATCTCTTACAGGGGAAAAATAAGATTCATTTCAGACTTTTCTACAGCAACTTTTAAATCTAAAAGTGTTATAAAATTCTCAAGAGAAGAAAATGTGATCCAAGTATTTTATACCTAGCTAATCTATTATTAAGGTATAAGGCTGACAGACAAATAGCTTGAAACATGCTAAGTCCAAGATCGCTTGAGCTTGTTTTAAAGACACTTGAAGACACAAAAGAAAACTTTAGTCAACCAAGATATAAATGCAGACCTTGCAGGAAAAGGTCTGGCAGTGAGCATTTGCTTCATTTAGCTATAAATCCAAAACTAATGCAAATGTGAGGATAATGATTACAGAGTAGAATATAGAGTTTATAAACCACTGTAGAAATTATGAATCTAATCAATACATCAGTAAAAGGAATTGCAAGTAGTAATAAAAACCCTAAATAAATGAGGAATCAATGAATTAAAAGTCATAAATTGGTAGCATAAATCTAAGAGCTGATTCTTTGATATTAATAAAAACAACAATAATAAAATAGATAAATTGATAGAAAACTAAATTAGGAAAAATGGGGATTGTACAAACTTAAAAACTAATTATAGTAATTATAAGGATGATATTATCAGCTCAAAGAGAATATATTTTAGGATTTAGATGAAACAGTTGATTTTCTTTTCTTTTTTTTTTTTTTAAAGATTTTTATTTATTTATTTATTTGACAGAGAGGGACACAGCGAGAGAGGGAACACAAGCAGGGGAGTGGGAGAGGGAGAAGCAGGCTTGCTGCTGAGCAAAGAGCCCGATGTGGGGCTCGATCCCAGGACCCTGGGATCATGACCTGAGCCGAAGGCAGACGCTCAATGACTGAGCCACCCAGGAGCCCCAACAGTTGATTTTCTAAGGAATTATAAATACCCAACGTTGACCTAAAAAAGAGAAAATATAAACAGATCAAGTACCATACAGGAAACAGAGAAAGATGTCAAGAGATAATCTTAAAAAAAAAAAAAAAAAGCATCAGTCCCCAGATGGTACCACAAGGGAATTCTACTAAATGAAATTCTACTAAGGAGAGGATAACTTCAAAACTGTTTAAAATGTTCACTGAGGTTGAACAAAAAGGACATCTACTAAATTCTTTTTTACCAAGTGAGTATAACATGGATACCTAAACCCCAGGCAACAAAATGAAAACGAAAAAGTTTTTTACAAAGGAAAACAACCAGATGAACCTTAAACTTTTTTGACACTGAACCC
This sequence comes from Potos flavus, assembly GCA_028534135.1. NCBI lineage: Eukaryota > Metazoa > Chordata > Mammalia > Carnivora > Procyonidae > Potos > Potos flavus. The sequence goes on along the minus strand of CM052898.1, from coordinate 141,652,099 downwards.
CGGGCAACCACAAAACAGTGGAAAATGTCATGACCCAAGAATTTGAGTCAGAAAATGTGGTCACTTAGGTGTGAAGGTAATAGAAAAACAATCTTTTAGATATTCAGTGGCTCAGAACATAAACTATCTATTATGCTTGAACAACCTGTTTCAAGATATTTTAACCAACTGAAGTAAATGAAATAAAATAAAGCATTAAGGAATGGGGAAAAGAATTATATAAGAAGATTATCATTAACACTGAAACCATATAATATATATATATATATATACACACACACACAATTTATATGTGTGTGTGTGTATAAAATATACATATATATGATTTTATATACAAAATGTATATAGATCTATAGATATAAATGTAAGTTTGATGCCAAATGTTCATCTATGAATTTAAAAAATATCTTATGGCAACAAATAAAAATTTAAAGAGACATTTCCTACCAACTGGAAATGGACAAAAAAATGTGTTAAACCACTGGATTGAAGAGGACAGCAAGAATACAGTTACAGACTTTTGGGTTCTCGTAGGTCAGTAGCAATTTCCTAATTCAAATCTCCCCACTCATTGTCAATAAAAGCATGCAGATCCACATGGAGAGTAAATAAAACTACCCACCACTCATTCTTGAAGCAAAACTAGAAGACAGCATGTAATACATTAAATTACATGTGTATATGGGGAATAAATATTCCAAAATATTCCAAAGCCAGCTCTAGAGCCATGCCATAACAAAGTACATGGAAAACCAGCATGCAAGTGAGAAACCAGCATGGCAGTACACAGATAAAATCACACCCATAAAAGAGAGTCCCATCCCAAATGTGAAAATACTTAGAACAGGTCTGAGTCCAGATGGACCAGAACACAACTACAGAAGGATCAAAAGGAAATAGCTTAAAGGATGAAGAAGAAATTTTGGCAGTCTTGGTGAGATATAATTTCTGTAGGAGAAGAGCCGACTTGGAAAGGAGAGGCATTCTTTGGATGTTTGGAGATAAAAGGAAAGAAGGAAGCCACTTATACACAGATTGTTTTCAATACATATGGTACAGTACTATAAATGTATTTTCTCTTCATTTTGATTTTCTTAACATTTTTTTCTCTAGCTTATTTTAAGAGTATAATATATAATACATATAGTATCGAAATATGTGTTAATGGACTTTATGTTATCATAAAGGCTTTCAGTCAACAGTAGGCTATTAGTAATTAAATTGGGGGGAGTCAAAACTTATACATGGATTTTCAATTGCATGGAGGGTCAGCACCCTTAACCCCCACATGTCCACGGGTCAACTGTATGCATAATCAGATTCCTAAAAAAGAGAAACATAGCAACGGACAAGAGAAATAATATTTAAACTGAAATTCAAGAACATTTTGTGTAAATAAAAGAAAACTTGGGGCAGCTCTTTCTACCCACAGGTCCTGTCCCTGTGCTTTAATAAAACTACTTTTTGCACCAAAGATGTCTCAAGTATTCTTTCTTGGCTGTCAGCTTCAAACCCTAACGTCTTCCCTACATCGTATGGCACCCAGCATGGGGCTTTGAGTCTTTTTCATCTGGACTCTGAGCCCTGGTACAAACTTAGTTAATACTTTCTCTCCTCTTCCTTTACTCTCATTTCAGGAGCTCTTCAAGGGACACTTTCATGTCAGTTGTTGAGGCTGCTATCCTCTAGACCGTGGCTACTCTATGGGGAGGAGAAAGCCTGCCTTTTGGCTGGAAGTCAGTACCCTAGCTGGATGGTAATAAGATCCAGAAACTTGATGCTCTCTCTTTATTCCTGTCCTTATACAAAGTTTTCTGTCTTTGGCACAGGATAGCCACCTAAGTCACCAGGACGGCTACCAATCTTAAGACTCTCCTGTGAGATTTCCTCCTCATTGGTCTAATGTGATCCCATTCACATCCCTAATCTAGCCACTTCTGGCCATGGGACGACCACTGGGAGCCGGCAGAAACCAGTACCCGATTGAACTATAAAACCCAAAGAGGACAATTTCCTAGGGCTATAAGGACCACACGTGTTGGAATGTTGCTTAGACCATGATGAATTTCAATCTTTACTATTTTCCGTCAATGTCCTCTACCAACTACTTAAATTACAAAATTCAGTAATTTCCCCTCGTAAAACCTTTCTAGCCTGGTGTTCTCCATGGGTTGAAAATGGCGGGTGTTTCAAGACATGGTATATTGGTGCATACACCAGGCACCCGTCTGTAGCCTAGGATGCAATGGGAAGCGGGGGTGGGGGTGGGGCTCACCATACAAGGGCTTTTATCGGTGGCGGTGCTCATAGCAATTTTTGTTCGAGGGACCCCCTCTTGTCACTTTGACACCAAGAACTTCTGAGATATCCTTCATGTGGGACATTACCAGGGAATCGGGGGATTTTCTGGGTAATGGATCTTCTCTACTTTTCTTCTTCTTCTTCAGTTCCCAAGGCCTCTTCCTTAGAGTGCCTTTTAACCCACTAGAAACGATTAGGATTATAAAACTTAGGAAAGGACTGATCTCCTGTAATACACTGTGTGGCCTCAGTGGGTTCTATTAGTTAGATCTTTTCTGCAGGAAATAGGGCAAATGCACCTATGGCGCCATCATTGCTCTTCCCTAGACCTTCATCACTCTACACTAGGACCCGAACCTAAGGGCCTCTTGCAGAATGTGTTTACCCAAATGTGTGGGCTAGTAAACTCCCTCCTGATATATTGGATGATAATTATCTAAAAAAGCCTCCTCCAAATAAACCTAGGTTGCTGGAGGAAACATAGGCCATCCCTGGCAAAGGGGACTTTGACACTCTCTCTCTCTCTCTCTCACTATTCTTCCTCCTCATAGATGTGGGAGCTTCTCCCTCACTCATTTCCTGGGTTAATGGCTATAATTGGAGCCAGCTGTAGTTCGTCTACCTCAGGACAGGTACTTTAAGGAGTATTCCCAAGCAGCTGCCAAAACGCCCTTTGTTTTGGGGAAATTCCCTCCTTGTCTTCTCCAGCCTGACATGGACTGCCTAATTGCACTTGTTGGTGGACAAAAACATGGTGTCTGCTCATCTGTCTGAGCTGAGGAGGTTTAGAATAGGAGCCCTTTTTCTCTGGCTTCTAGCAGCACTTTGCCTCTTCTGTCTCCCCCTCCCCCTTCTCCTGTTTCTGCACCACCTTGGGTGTGGCCTACATAACTGGCTTCTGTGCCATCCTGCATGCCTCAGGCACCATGGCTCCTTCTCCGCTCTCCATAAAGGAGCAAGAAGAGCACCACCTGGATTTAACAACGCCTACTTCAGATTTCCCCACCAGTGTCTCAATAAAAAAAAAAAAGTGACAATGGGGAACAAATTGACTAACTTTGAAGTGGACCCAGGTGGAATGTATTCAATATTTAAACTAACCTAAGTTTGTTGGTTTAATTAAGATAGACATGTCTTTAAAGTTATCAGCATTAAATGTGAAACTTATTCTACCAAGGTTTGCTGAAGCTCAAATAAGTTCGTGATATCTCTGTTGCAATTTGTTAGCAAAAAGATGACTTAAAATGATGGTTAAACTAGTCTGTCTCAAAGTGTTGATGGGTAATTGTTAAGATAGGTTTCAAAGTCTTTGGTAGCCTGAAACTTTAAAGTTTTGCTTGGATGATAAGTGGGATTAAAATCATTGGATGTCTAGGTCTTTTCCAAATAGCATAAAGGGCTAAAACATTGATTACTAGACATAGGTTTGTGCTTTTGACTTCTTATTGCAAAGAAACTAAGGATATTTAAGTCTGTTGGTAAACATGCTTTGTACTTAATCAGCTCATAAATTTGCTGTCTAAGGAATTCTAGTGTAACAGTTCACAATTTGTTGTTACTTGGTCTTCACTGGATACTGAGGTTTCTAAGAGTTCAGAATTCTACTGACTGTAATTAAAACTGATGGGAATAGGGAAGCAATTCTGTGTGTAAAAAGTAGGAAATATGTAAGAAAGATACAAGGAATGGGAATGTATTTTTTTTGAAGGTAAAAGAAAGCAGTTTTGTCCTAAATGAGACTGGTTGTTTGGAGAGAAATGGCTTGGAATAAAATCCGAATGCAAAGGAAAGTTGTAGGAGGTTTGTGAAGGGAAATCTTTGGAAAGGAATTTTAGGTGTGGTCAGGATAGACTAAGATTGAAATGAATGGATTTTAAAGTACACTGGTATAAAATTGAAAAGTCTGCTTTCTCTCCATATAAAGACGAAGTTTTCTGAAATTGTTGGTCTGCTCTTAATAAGAAAATATAAGCAGTTGTTTTTGCTTTGCCTGCCCAGGAAAACCTTTATCAGGTCTTTGATGACCCTAATCCTATTTAGGCATGTGCTTTAAAACTTTCTAAGGTTTTAACAAACTTCCCCAAGATTTAAATTATAAACAGAAGTCTCCCTGACTAATTAGGTTTGTTTATTTGGTATCTTACCTTCTGGTATTAGGTCATCACTCGATATTCTGGTTATTGAAGTGTTATGTGTTACAGAAATGACGGAATTTCTTTGGCAGTTGTATCATAATGAAGTTTCATATCAGGCCATTAACAATGTCCATTTCTGAGTTTTCGTCTTTTTTTTTTTTAATATTTATTTATTTGAGAGAGAGAGTGAGAGAGAGAGATCACAAGCAGGGGTGGGGGTTAGAGGGAGAAGCGGACTCCCCACTAAGCAGGGTGCCCAACGTGGGACTCGATCCCAGGACCCCAGGATCATGACTTGAGCCGAAGGCAGACACTTAACGACTGAGCCACCCAGGAGCCCCAGTTTTTGTCATTTCTAATTGTTCTCGTTGTCTTGCAAAATGAATTTCATCTCCAAGGATGGTTCATATAAAGGACTTTTAGGACAAGTACAGGTATTCAATACCTTTAAGATAAAAACTGAAATGGGTAAGAATCTTCAGAATTGACAAAAAAATTGGATTCAAACTGAACAAGAATTAGTGACATGGGACTAAATGAGCTAACAATATGATTATAGTTTTGTGATTCTTGTTTGAAACATTGCTGGTTCTCAAATGTTTGCTCTTCCAGATTAAGGAAACTTTTTCTTAAAATATCTATGACTTACAGAAACATGATAAATAAAGTATTCATTTGTGAACAAATTGAAGCATTTAACGTTTCTCTCTACCTGAATCCTCTGAAATTCAAAAAGTCTCAGTTACGTATTCCTTCTTCCATGGCAATCATAGTCATTTGCATAAGTTCAATAAGAATCTGTTCTCCTTGTAACAGGACATCATTGGAAACAAGTTATTTTACCAAGGCTTTGAGTGGAAGTCATACTTGAGAGACATGCATAGACTCAGACAGGACCAAACAGCTTTAAGGAACTAGGGTTGAATTTATGAAAGTCATAAAGCCTCTTGGAAATGTTGGCCTGATATCTTATTTACAGAGTTCCCAGCAGCTTCACCAGGTGAGTAAAGAATGTCACTTCCTGGCAAGTGCAGGAACCTCAGGATATTTCGGGGACCTTGAGAAGAAGAATCTTCCAAATGTACAGGTATTGCAGGCATGTCCATTGGCAAGTACTTGGCTTGGCTTCTGGCCTATAGAGGTTACTAAGGGTTCGACTCAAAGATTCCTTATAAAAGTTCCAACAGCTTTTTATCTTGATGAAGTCCCAAAAGTTCATTTTCACTTTTGTTTCCTTTGCCTTTGGAGACATGTCCTGAAAGAAGTTGCTATGGCTGATGTCAAAGAGGTTGCTGCCTATGTTCTCCTCTAGGATTTTGATAGATTCCTGCCTCATGTTGAGATCTTTTATCCATTTCGAGATTATCTTTGTGTATGGTGTAAGAGAATGGTCAAGTTTCATTCTTCTACATACAGTTGTCCAATTTTCCCAGCACCATTTATTGAAGGGACTGTCTTTTTTTGGCCAAAATCAACAAGACAGTAAACAACAAATGTTGGGGAGGATGTGAAGAAAGGGGAACCCTCTTACACTGTTGGTGGGAATGCAAGCTGGTGCAGCCACTTTGGAAAACAATGTGGAGATTCCTCAAGAAATTAAAAATAGAGCTACCCTATGACCCTGCCATTGCACTACTGGGTATTTACCCCAGAGATGCAGACGCAGTACAAAGAAGGGCCACATGTACCCCAATGTTCATAGCAGCAATGGCCACAATCGCCAAACTGTGGAAAGAGCCAAGATGCCCTTTAACAGATGAATGGATAAGGAAGATATGGTCCATATATACAATGGAATATTATGCCTCCATCAGAAAGGATGAATACCCAACTTTTGTATCAACATGGACGGGACTGGAGGAGATCATGCTGAGTGAAATAAGTGAAGCAGAGAGAGTCAATTATCATATGGTCTCACTTACATATGGAGCATAAGGAAAAACGTGGAGGATATTGTGAGAAGGAAAGGAAGAGTGAATTGAGGGAAATAGGAGGGGGAGGTGAACCATGAGAGACTGTGGACTCTGAGCAACAAACTGAAGGTTTTGGAGGGGAGGTGGAGGGTTGGTGGAGGGTTGGGCAAGCCTAGTGGTGGGTATTGAGGAGGGCACATATTGCATGGACCACTGGGTGTGGTACATGAACAATGACTCTTGTAACACTGAAAAAATGAAATAAAGTGGGGAAAAAAAATAAATAGAAGTTCCAACAAAGCAGATTTTTTAAAAATCTATCATCAATCACTATTCTTGCTGAGCTTATATAAATAATTAGGCCAAGTTTGTTAAAATTGGACTTGTTTTGCAAACAAATTAGTCTTGATTTGGCTATCTGGAAATAAGGGTGATTTTAGAGAGAAAAATTGTGAAAAATAATGAATCTTTGCAGATGTTAAATTCTAGTTCTGATTGACTGTCTTTGAATATTTGTTGTTTACCTAAGTTAGACAAGTTGGGGTAAACTTCAGAGAAATTGCCATAATGGCTCACGTATAGACAATCTCCTTGCTTGTTATTCTGTGAGGATAACAGGACTCCATAGATATATGATTATTTGAACAGCTGAAAAAAATTAACACCTTGACCAATTCTGTGTGGCTGGGAAAACAAAATCGCTCCTTAAAAGCCAGCGCATACCCCACTCCATGGGGTTAACTATGGACTTGTGGACATAATGGATGACCCCACTTTCTCTATGACTGGATTGGATGATGCACTTGGGGATGCCTTTATTTCCTGAGACAGGAAATAAACTTTTTTAAAGATTTTATTTATTTATTTATTTGACAGAGAGAGAGAGCAGAAGTAGGCAGAGCAGCAGGCAGAGGGAGAGGGAGAAGCAGGCTCCCTGCTGAGCAGGGAGCCCGATGCGGGACTCGATCCCAGGACTCTGGGATCATGACCTGAGCTGAAGGCAGTCGCTTAACTGACTGAGCCACCCAGGTGCCCCTCCTGAGACAAGTCTTCTCCCACTTGCCAGTAATTCCTTATAATTAGGATATTGTTAAGGTTAGACCTCAAGCAAAGAGGGCTCCTTGATGGTTTTATTCCTTAGTCATATTTGTCCGAGGAATTACCTATATTGATGTAACATTAGAAGTAGAGGCTTTTCCCAAGCATACAGTGATGACCTTTAACTAAGCTTAACATGCACTCACCCACAAATTCAAAAGGTGACTCTCCAAAACTGAGTAGCCCTTGATATCCTGACTGCAGTTCAAAGAGGCCCAAAATTAGATGGCTGACTCCTAATGGGACTCAATGGCTATGCAGCTCTAATTTGTGTCCATGGCTTCCCCCAGGCTGGATAGGCTGCTATACTCTGGGTTTTGCCTTGATGCACAGACGCATTATTAAAACCAACCCAGCCAGTCTTCCAAATTTAAAACAATGGTAGACATGTTCTGTGTCTCATTGGTATGACTACCTAACATCCATTTTTTTCCCTCTTTGGGACTGGAGGATGTTGTTTGGCACATGGGAGCTCTTAATAACATACAGTTAAAGCCCTAAATGATACTCAGAATAGCATTTCTCTACTAAATACTGAAATGACACAAATGCGTTAAGCAGTTTTACAAATAGAATGGCAGTAGATGTTTTAACTGCTGTACAAAGTGGAGCATGTGCTATCATAAAAACAAAATGCTCTGTATATGTTCCAGATTACCACAAAAATATTTCTAGGTTTCTAACTGACATGAATATCCAACTTGACACTTTAACCGATTTCCTCTTTCCTTTAATGATTGGTTAAACTCTTGGACTGGAAAAGGATTTTTGTCAACTATCAAAGAACTCTTATTTGGGCTGCTTTTACTTTTTGTTATGCTAATCATGTTTTGCTGTTTTCTCCCATATCTCTCCACTTGGTGGTGAGACTCCTTCACTGCTGTAACTACCAGCTGATAGATGATCCTTTCTGTTTAGGAAGATGCACACATTTGGTCTCCCTTGGATTCAACTGCCTCTGCCTTTCATAATTCCTATATCTATATAAGTCCCAACTGACAATGTTGACCCATGGGTAGAGACATCTCTACTCCCCTATTCAGCAGGAAGAAGGTACAGAAGATGAGACCTTCCACCCTCAGTAACCTTAAAGATTAAGGGTCAAAGTTGTTTAGGGGGGGAACGATGTGGTAAACAAAGGTAAAAGAAAATTTATTAAATTTCCTTACAACCTACAGCCCATTGACAAGTCCTTGAAACAGGCAGGGTGACATTCCTCTAGGGACTCAGCTACTTCAATGTTGATACTTTTGCCGAGGGCAAAAGGAAATCTTCGCCCAACCCTCAGGACCCTGTAAATCTGCTTTAACATATAAAAATTCCTTGGGAAACCTCCTTTATCTCTACCCCCTCAAGATACATGTTGGCCTTCATCCCGCAAGCATATGACCTGCTGATACACATCTGAAGAGTCCCATGACTGAGTTTTTAGTAAACAGTAATAAATGACCTTTCTTAACAATAGTTAGCCCCATCAGGATCCTGGAAACCTTGCTTCTAGAATACCTGGGAGGCTTATGCTATCCCTAACCTCCTCCCAACTTGAAAGTATATAATGGGCCACTCTTCATGCCCCATTGCAGCTCTTTCTGCCCTCGGGTTCTATCCCCGTGCTTTAATAAAACTGCCTTTTGCAAGAAAGAAAAAAAAGAGAGAGAGAGAGAGAGAGAGAGATTCAGTTATTTTTCTCAAAGATACTCCATCATCCTTGCTCCTGAGCACAGAAAAAGTAGGGAAACTTCCAGATTTCTTTAATTAAACAAGTATGACATTGATGTCCATATCACATAAAATATAAAAAGAAAACTTAAGAACCAGTCTCAGTTTTAAATATTGATGCCAAAATTCAAAGTTAAACACCAGCAAACAGATTCCAATGGTATATTAATAAAATACACTATGATTAAGTGATTTATTCCAAAGTGTTTTAATATTAGGAAATCTAATATAGTTCATTACCATTAACAGCTAAGGAGAAATAATAAATGATTATCTCGTATAGATACTAAAAAGGCCTTTGACAAAATTCAACACCCATTTCTGATTAAAAAAATATATACTCAATAAAATAAGTTACTTCTTCTTTAACAGTAAATATGTGTAACTCATTTCTAGAGCCGTATTTTTACTTAACAGGGAAACTGTAGAAGTAGTCCCACTAGGGTCAGAATAAAGTTAAAGTTGCCCACTCTTTCTTCCATTAACAACATATTCCAGATGTTAGCCAATATAATTAGACAAGAGAAAATGATTTCCATCATGAAAATTGGAAGAGGAAGAAGCAAAACTACATCTTTCTTGAGAGACTACAATAAAATACCTATGAAACTCAAAGGAATAAATGATAAAAAAGTAATAACAATGTAGAAAGGTAAAAAATTAATATATGCAAGTAAATAGCTTTCAGATATATAAGCAATAACTATTAGAAGATATAATTATATAATGGAAAAGAAAACATTTTATATTAACAATTCAAAAATGAAATACTTAAGAAAAACCTTTAAAAGAAATATGCATATTGGTTCCAGTTCTATCATGGTGGCATAAGTCCACTATGGTCTACCTTTCTAGCTGATTGCAACTAAAAACCCTAGATAAAATACAAAAACACTTCTAAAATTAAACAACAGCGAGCAGAATGTGGAGGAAAATTTATATTTCTGGTCAGAGGAACCAGGGAAAAGCCATCCTGGGCGTTGGAGCTTGAGGACGGAAAATCCCATATCAGAAGGGGATCCCTAATTATGCATATAAACCTGAATATTTTAGGCTGGCTCTTGAGTTGTGCATGTGTGGGAAAAACCCAAACCAGCATAGCAGTGCCTTAGAGAACCCAACTTATATGTGAGCCATAACCATGGAAAAATGTAACAGTACTTGAGTCTGAACCTATATGGTTAAGAACGTGTATGGTTCTTAAATCATTACATTCACAAAAGGATTATAACATATTTCAGGGTCTACACAGCATAACATTCCACAGTTTACAAAATACAATCATAAATTGCCTAGAAAATGTGAGCAATTCTCAAGGGAGAAGACAACCAATAAATGCTAACCACAAAATGACTTGGAGTTTAAAATATGAGAAAAAAGATTTTAAAATAGCTATTATAACTATACTCCATGAGGCCATGGAAAATGCACTTGAAAGCAATGGAAAGAAGTTCATTGAACTCCCAACAGGATGTAAAAACAAAAGGGAAAAATAGCATGCCTAGACATAGCATAATTAAACTGCTGAAAAAACAAAGAATGTTAAGACATATAAACAGTTTTGAAAGCAGCTATGAAATGACGCATTACATTGACTTTTACTTCTTGCCATATGCAAAAATAACTAAAACTGGATTGTAGACCTAAACATAAAAATTAAAATTATAAAACCTTAGAAGAAAACACAAGAGAAATTCCTTATAATTCAGCAAAACCGTAAAAAAATAATTGGGACATCTCCACAGTTAAAAGCCTCTGTACATGGAAAATTATAATTAAGAGGGGAAAAAAGGCAAGCCATAATATGAGAGGATATATTCAGCATACATATATCAGACAAAGGACTTGTACCCAGATTACATTAAAAAACATACAACTTGGGACACCTGGGTGGCTCAGTTGGTTAAGCGACTGCCTTTGGCTCAGGTTGTGATCCCAGGATCCTGGGATCGAGTCCCACATCGGGCTCCTTGCTCGGCAGGGAGCCTGCTTCTCCCTCTGCCTCTGCCTGCCTCTCTGCCTGCTTGTGCTCTCTCTCTGACAAATAAATAAATAAAATCTTTAGAAAAAACATACAACTTAACAGAAGGACAAGGGACCCTCATCATCACCCCGTCATCAATACCAAATGGGCAAAAGGTTTGAATAGACACCACAAATGAAGATATACCAAAAGCAGATAAGGACAAAAGGACATGAAAAGATGATCATCATTAGTCATAATGAAAATACAAATTAAGGGGTGCCTGGCTGGCTCAGTCATTAAGCATCTGCCTTCAACTCAGGTCATGATCCCAGGGTCCTGGGATCGAGCCCCATATGGGGCTCTCTGCTCAACAGGGAACCTGCTTCTTCTCCTTCTGTCTGCCTCTCTGCCTACTCGTGATCTCTCTCTCTCTCTCCCTCTGTGTCAAATGAATAAATAACATATTAAAAAAAAAAAGAAAATGCAAATTAAAACTATGAGATTCTACTACACACCCATTAGAATGATGAAAATTAACAAAACTTAACCAGGTCAAGAGTTGGTGAGGATGGGAAGAAAGTAGAACTCTCATACACTGCTGATGACAGTGTAAAATAGTAAAACCATTTTGGAAAATGTTTTGGCAATTTAGGAAAAAGTTGAAAACACACCTAGCAAAATACCCAGCCATTCCTCTCCTAGGAATTGGCTCAAGGAGAAAAAAGAGGAAAATCTGCTCATGCAAAGTCTTCTATACTTTTGTTTATAGCTGCTTTATTTGCAATAGTCAATAACTGAAAACCCAAATTTTGATCAACAAATGAGGGAATAAACAAATTTTGGTATATCTAACAATGGAATTCTACTCTGTTATAAAAAATAACAAACTCTTGATACATGCAACAACATGAGTTGTTGTCAGGCCACTCACACCCCCAAAAAAGTACATACCAGCATGCCTGGGTGGCTCAGTGGGTTGGACCTCTGCCTTCGGCTCAGGTCATGATCTCAGGCTCCTGGGATTGAGCCCTGCATCAGGCTCTCTGCTCAGCAGGGAGCCTGCTTTCCCCTCTCCCTCTGCCTGCCTCTGCCTACTTGTGATCTCTTTCTGTCAAATAAATAAATAAAATCTTTAAAAAAAAAGTGCATACCATATAGATAGAATTGAAAATTTGGAGACTTCTGATGACATGTAAAGACTTTGGAAGTTGTCATCCCATGTTTACAACAAAGAAAAAGCTAAGCAAACTAAAAAACAATAACTCTTCTTAGATTTATTGAACAATTGACTTCACAATTTAAACCACTGCCCTGAAAACTGGGATCAGAATATAGGAAATGACAGCTTAGTGGGATCAGAAACTACTACTGGAGCTTGTTAGAAACAATTAAAGGGTAATTGACTAATTGCTGGAGACTGAGTATAGACTAGCATCAGATAAAAACTCCTGGGTGCATCCCAGAGATAAGTCCCATTTAATGATGGTGTATGATCATTTAAACATAGAAAAATGAGTCACATCTATACACTAAAAATAAACTACCTGAAAACGAAATTAGAAAAACAGTCTCATTTACAACAGCACCTAAAGGAATAAAATACTTGAGAATCAACTTAACTAAGAAGATAAAATTATTGTATACTGAAAACTACAAAAAACACTGATGAAGGAAACTGAAGAAGACACAAACAAATGGAATGATTTTCAGTGTTCGTGGATGGGAAGACTTAATATCATAAAGTATCCTTATTACCCAAAGCTATTTACAGATTAAATCCAGTCCTATAAAAATCCTAATGCCACTTTTTACAGAAATAGAAGAAAAATTCCAAAATTCATGTGAAACCATGAATAACCAAATAAGTTTTGAGAAGAACAATGAAGTTGATGGCATCACATTTTCTGATTTCAAAATATATTTCAAAGTTACAATAATCAAAAAAGTATAGTACCGGCATAAAGATTGGCATACAAACCAAGAGAACAGAATAGAAAACCCAGAAGTAAACCCTCACATATGCAGTAAATTGACTTTCAGTAAGGGTGTCAAGAATACCCAATAGGGAAAGGATGATTTCTTCAAAAAATGATGCTGTGGAAACTGCATATCTACATGCAAAAGAATGAAATTGAAACCTTACAGTATACACAAAATCAACTTCATATGGATTAAATACTTCAACATTAGACATGAAACTATAAAACCCCTAGAAGAAACCAGGGGAAGAACTTTTTGACATTGGTTATTGGTTCTGGCAATGATTTCATGGATATGACAACCAAGCATAGGCAGTGAAACCAAAAACAAACAAATGGGACTACATCAAACTGAAAAGATTCTGCTCAACAAAGAAAAAAATGAAGAGAGTGAAAAGGCAACCTAGAAAATGGGAGAAAATATTTTCAAGCCATGTATCCCATAGGGAATTAATCTCCAAAATATAAAAGGAACTCCTACAACTCAATAGCGTAAAAACTAATAATCTGATTAAATTGAAGAAATTTTGATATTGAAGAGGACACACATAAATGGAAAGATATTCCATGTTCATGGATTGGACCAGTTAATGTTTAAATGTTCATACTACCCAAATAAATCTGCAGATTCAGTGCAATCCCTGTCAAAATTCCAATGGCAGTTTTCAAAGAAATAGAACAAATAACCATAAAGTTTGTATGGAACCACAAAAAACACTGAATATCCAAAGCAATCTTGCTGGAAGAAGCATCAGTTTACCTGATTTCAAGCCATACTATAAAACTATAGTAATTGAAACACAGTGGTATTGGCATAAAAATAGATACATATATCAATGGAATAGAAAAGAGGGCCCAGAAATAAACCTATGCGTGTATGATCAATTAATTTATGACAAAGGTGCCAAGAGTATATAATGAGGAAAGAGTTTCTTCAATAAATGGTGTTGGAAAAACTGGATCACCACATGAAAAGAATGAAACTAGACCACTGTCTTACACCACACAGAAAAATTAACTTAAAATGGATTAAAGACTTAAACATAAGACTTGAAACCATAAAACTCTGAAAGAAAACACAGGTGGTAAATGCCTTAACATAGATCTTGATGATGGTTTTTTAAAAAATTTAACACCAAAGGCAAAAGCAACAAAAGCAAAAATGAATACATGGGACTACATCGTAATAAAAAGCTTCTTCACAGCAAAGGAAACCATCAAAAAATGAAAAGGCAACCTACTAAATGGAAAAAAATATTTGCAACTCATATATCTGTTAAAGAATTGATAGCCAAAATATATAAAGAACTCCTACAACCCAATCACAAAAAAAAAGAGAAAAATCCACATATCCAGTTAAAACATGGACAGAAAATCTGAGTACACATTTTCCAAAGAAGATGTACAGATGACCAATAGGTACATGAAAAGATGCTCAGCATCATTAATCATGAGAGAAATGCAAATCAGACCCACAATGAGATTTCACCTCACAACTATTAGAATATTATCAAAAAGACAAGAACTAACAAGTGTTGGTGAGGGTGTGAAGAAAAGGGAACCCTTGTGTACTGTTGGAGGGAATGTAAATTGGTGTAACTGCTATGGAAAGCAATATGGAGATTTCTCAAAAAATTAAAAATGTAACTACCACATGATCCAACAATTCCACTTCTCGGTATTTATCTGAAGAAAAATGAAAACACTAACTTGAAAAGATATATGCACTTTTATGTCCATTGCAGAATTATTTATAATTGTTAAGATATGGACCATCAACAGATGAATAGTATAGAGATGTATTGTGGTATATATACACAATGGAATATTATTCAACCATAAAAAAGAATGGAATGTTGCCATTTGCAACAAATGGATGGACTACCAAATTATCCAGATATCCCACTTCTGGATATTTATCCAAAGGAATTGAAATCAAGATCTCAAAGTGATATTAGTACTCCCATGTTCATTTCAGCACCATTCATAATAGCCAGTGCATGGAAACAACCTGTCCATCAACAGATGAATGGATAAAAATGTATTTTACACATACAATGGCATATCATTCAGCCTTAAGAAAGTAGAGATTCTGCAATATTTCACAACTTGGAAGAATCTTAAGAACATTAAGCTAGGTGAAAGAAGCCAGTCATAGAAAGGAAATGCCACATGATTGTACTTACTTGAAGTATCTAAAATGATCCAATTCATAGAATCAAAGAGTAGAATGGTGACTTCCATGGGCTGGGAGAGAGGAGAAATGGGATTACTAATCAAAAGACAGAAAACTTCAATTAAGAAAGATGAATAATTTCTAGAGATCTACCATACCACATTGTACCTATAGTCAACTCTACCATATTGTACAGTTAAAAATTTGTGAAGAGGGTAGATCTCATGCTATGTTTCCTTGACACAATAAAATAAAACAAAGTTCAAAGCACTGTTTAAATCAAAAAGGGATTTTTCAGAGTTTAAAAAATGTTTTAAGTACCCAAATTTTTTAATCTCAATATTAATAATGTCTTCTTCACAGTAACATTGACAGGATTAATTTGGATAGATGTAAAAATAATCGCCCTACATAATCATTTTTTTTTAAGATATATTTGTTTAGTTCAGAGAGAGGGAGAGAGCAGAGGGGAGGGGCAGAAGGAGAGGGAGAGAGAATCTTATGCAGACTCCTCACTGAGGGCAGAGCCTGCCTCAGGTCTTGATCTCAGGACCCCAAGATCATGACCTGAGCTAAAACCAAGAGTCATAATCTTATGTAAAAGTGGGATAGAGAGAAAAATTGCAAGGAACTTAAAAGTACAGTTCTCTTTTTAGAGCTTGTTTTCCCTTTAAATTTCATATTAAGACCTTACACACATTTAGTTCAAGAAAGGAAGGACCAGTGAGCTGCTCCTCCTCAAGTTGTTGCTCATGTTTGTCATTAGTATGAGAAGGGAGGCTCTGGCTTGGTACAGCAGCATTGCACCTCCAACTAGACAAGACTGGAGAGAATGAGAGAATATCATCGTAAATAACTAAGCTATGATAAAAAGTGAAAAATTAGCTGATTTTTCTCTCCCTGTATTCCTGTTAGTATTCCCAATTTATTCTGGTTTTATTTTAAGCTTCCTATTAAGAGCAATACATTCTGCTCAGAGACTTCTCTGTCGATACCCAGGCTATGATTTCAATGCAGAAAAATTAAACCATGAGTTTCCTGAGGGGAAGAATCATGTCTTACTCCTTCTTTTTCCTTTCCATCAATTAATAGTGCTTAACATATACAAAACCCATAAATTCTTAATGTTTAGATAAGTAAACAGCAGGAAAAAATATTGTGGCAAATTATTCAAGGAAATCTTTGATTTTTCTTTTTCACTAAGGAGAAATTTATGCCTAAAATCTAAATCAGTACAGTTACTTTATTTAAACAAAGCTGAAGATGAGATGGGATAAATTAAGAGTAGATAAGGAATAAAGGAATAGTAATTCTTGTTTGCAGGAAATGACATCACTTAGGAGTTTTATTTTTTCTATTCTTTATCCTTCATTTTCAATGACTATTTCAAGTTTTCCTGAGTCCCTGATGATAGTCAGTTACAGCCTTGAGGTGTGCTAAATAAAGGAACAATTATAAATTTCATAGTGAAGGTCTCTCTGACATACCATTCTCTTGTGGAGAGGTAAACAAGAGAGAAAGGTGGCGGAAATATCATAACTTTTTTTCATCACCCCTTTAATTCTTGTCCATTGTGCGTTTTACTACCATCCATCAGAGTTATGTCAAGAACAGGCTTTACCTAAAATAGCTGAAAGGTACCATAGTCTATCACTTACCCCGTCAACAAGTCAATTTGAAGCTCACCGTCTTTTACTAGGTCAAAAGGAATTGCTAATATTTTTAGAGAACATGATGGATTACAGTGAGAATTCTAACAAAAGGTGACCAAAATAAAACATCAACATCATTTTCATTTCTGAATTGAATGAAAGAAGAATGGGAAAAGCGTAGACGACATTCCTCACTCAACCTTATTTGCGATTTATTTTAAGAGAGATGGAGGAGGGCAATGGGGATAAATTTCAAGCCATCATTTAAAAATGTGGCCACAGGCAGTTGTTATTGGTGTGTCATTGCATCATGCTATTTGATACAATTTAAAATACATTTTTCTTTCCTTGAGTTTGATTTAAGGTTGTCTGCCCAAAACTCCTCTAGGGGCACTCCTCATTTTGTGTCTTCGTTTTTTTTCAAGGAATGTGAAGTTGACACAAAACTTAGAGAATTTGGTCTTGAAGTCATTGAGGAAAGAAAATTGGTCATAGAGGAAAGAAATCAGTCCCCTCTTATATGGGGCATATCTCTGAAACTTTTATGCTTTTCCTAACTGACTCCTGAACCAACCAGAACCACGGACACCCCAATCTCTAGCTGTATTCAAGATTTGGCTTCTATTTCATCATTGCAAATGTATTTAGTTAGTTTCAAGTGCTTTATCCCCTACTTCCATAGTATAACAGTTTATAAATTGGTGTCTATAGAACACTAGAGGGGCCAGAGAAGGGTTGAAGAGAGTACCAAGAAAATGTAAAATCTACCTCACACCTACAGTTCATCCACAGAACATCTGCCTTTTTTTAATGTAAGATTTATTTATATACCATACGAATTAAGGATACCACTAAAAAGAAATTTAGAACAACTGAAGAAAAGCAAAATCATAGAAATTTAGAGCAAAAAGAGATTTAAGAGACAATTTAGTCCAATTCTTTGATTATATGGATGAGAAAATTGAGTTAGGAAGAAGTGAAGAAACATGTCTGAGGGCTCATGGTGATCTGCAGACATAGATCCATTGATTTCTAGTCTAATATTCTTCCTTTCTTCTTTTATAATGTCAGTGATGTTTAAGGACTGGAAAGTGAGGAAACATTTCTAGTGGCTAACTAAACTCCGTGATGTTGTTAGCTACTTTAGAGATCCTGTAAAATATTAAAACAGATTAACCCCCATTCATTCATCTTTCTGTCTATCCATCCATCCATTCATCTATTCATCCATCTACCTAGCCTTAGCCAAAGAAATATAGGTTAATACTAGAAAGCTATTCCTGATTATATTTTTTATAGCAGAAATACTATAATAAATTCACCGAATTCTCGAGCACTCAAAGGCTAAAGACTAAAAGCATATCTTTAACATCTATAGGGAGGGCATATATTCCAGATCCTTCTTTTAAGAGAACACTGAATCAGATAGTGGACATACATATAAGACTTTTGATCAAAGATTCCTGGGAACTTCCAGAAATAATTCATATTAAAAAGAGGAACTTTTAACTTAGATTTTGCTATGAAAACCTGGATATCAGTATGTCAAGTTGAATCACATACTGATGTCACTTTTTGTCATAAGTGATATGTGTCTTCAAAGCAGACGTCCTCACTCCTGTACTTGTGTTACTCTCTAGAAGAACATAAAACATGGGAATTAAAGTGATATTAACAAACTTTTCACTGGCTCTTTCTGCCATCTGCTATTATAGTATAGTATATATATATATATATAGTATAGTATATATAGTATCACTAGCTCCCATATTAATCCCCCAGTTTGCAAGTGGTATCTCACATATGCTTCAAATAATTCTTTTAGTGACCGAAAGTCATGTGCCCTTTCTTATTCTTCTGCTCCAGACTCACTCAGAGATGTCTGCTTCCAAGGCCTCCAGTCCATGTGGATCTGTGTGAAGCTGCCTTGCCTCAGCTGGTAGGGCCCACAGTAATTCTCTCTTACAGGGTACACCTGCTTTCATGGGTGTCACCATCATGCCATAGGGCCCTGATGTTGCCACTGGGCATGGCTACTACCTGTCCCTGGTACTGCTTCTTTCAAAGAGTGCTGTCAGTTGCTGCTGCTACAGTATACCACTAATGTCTCAATGCACTCTGTAACTTACTCTGACTACCATCACCTGCACTGGGGGATGCTCTTGCATATGAACCCTCGAGGAACCCTGGCCAAAACTATATGGGGCTCTGGGGAAAACTGTAAAGATCTCTCCTTTACGACCTGTGTTGTTTCTTTTAGTGGCATGTTAAAAAAGAGACTATTTGTACCAAACTCTACAGGGTTTTTATTCAAACAGCTGTGATAAGATAAGCCTAACATACGGATGTTCATAGCTTCTTTGCCTCCCTCCTCTGTGAAGAGATAAAGGAGAAAATGTAAGTGTATTGTTTGAGAAAAGCAATCAAGGATATAGAACTACAAATCCAATTAGGGGATGGGGGACATATGGTAGAGGGATATCCCATGTCAGATGCATATCGCGAATGCTCTGTGCAGAGGATGGGGAGCTTGACAGATCAGGATGGTGAGGACAAGACTATGCAGATGGGAGAATTCTGTTAGGATGCAAGAATGAGAAATTTCCAGGAATCTGGAGATGCTCGAGAATTTAGAGAGGACAGGAGGTTATTAGAGTGGCTGTGGACTAAGTTTCTCTACTCACATGATGCTGGGAAGATAAAGAAGTCTTAAATTTCAGTCTGGACTAGGTGCAGCTTTATACACACTGTGTAGGTATTTCCATGGTTATGTAGTGCACACCACCCTATCCCCTCCCTGTTCCTCTCCCTTCCATAGACATGAGTTCAGAAAAACTGGCTCAGGAGTCAAGTGTGAAGGAGAGACACCAAGATGTATGCAGAATTCCTGCTGCCTCTTGAGGCTGACGCTTCACTACAAAGTGGAGCCTAATGATCTCTCTGTTCTCCTAAGATAAATTCTCACAGAGATTATTCATAGTCCCATAAACTTATTGTAGATTTACTCTTGAGTTGGCCAGAGTTATCCAGCCTTGCCTTAGCCACAGCCAAAAAGAGCTTCGGTTCAGCTATGCTCACTTTCAATAAAAAACAGAATTGTCTCTTGGCTCATGGTAAGTAACTCTTGCTCATGCAGTTAAGTTCTTTGGGTGCCAGTGTAAATTGACACTTCCATTGTTTTCGCATTCGTATACTCCCAATTTTATAATCTCCAAACTAACTCAGAACAGCTGAAGATGAATCTTCATCAGAAGACTACCTGCTTCCCAAGGTATCTCAGTTGATACGAGGGCTGATTTATTGTAGACTTCTGGGCTCACCAGCTTTTAACCTCATTTTGCTTCCCAGATCGGCATCTGTGTTTGTTTAACAGCCACTGGCTGAATCACTCTGAGAATCATGGAAGCCATGTGGAAGGCCCAGGGGCCACATGGCTCATCTCCTGAAGTGACACTGTGGGTGTTTATATCACTCATCAGGTTAGGATTTGTCTCATGGAAATTGAGCTCAAAGGTTGAGTCTATCAGTTTCCCGGAAAAATAAATCTCAGAATTCTCAGGGATCTAAAGTTTTCCCCAAGGATATCAACATTCTTTTCTCCTAAAGCCAGGGAAGAGGTGATGCCATATCCTGGTAACAGGGAGGCTGTATTTAATTCATGTTTTCCAATATTTATTGTGTTCCTACCATGTGCCAGGCCCAGCACTAGGTACAGAGATCACTGGAGCATATACATAGTCTCCATCTTTATCTCAAGGAGGTCACTGGCTATTAGGGGAACAGACAGGTACTCCCACAAGGCAGAGAGAAATACTAAGTAGAGGTGTACTCAAGGTATATGCCTGCATTCTGGTAGATGGGCAGTTAAGTTTGACTATGGAGGGAGGAACAGCTAATGTTCAAAACAAGGTGAGGACATTTAGTCATTTCTTTCGTGTGACCACATCTGTGCCATGAGGGGAGGCACTTGACTTGGAAGCCATCATATCTGCCATTCATAAAGTTCTTACTATCTCCCTCCAAATACCCCCACCTTGAGTTAGTGTGATGGCTGAATATGAAAGCATCTGAGGCACTTCTGAAAAATGGAGATGCCCAGGCCCCACCACAGATTGACTGAAAGAGGATCTCCAGGAGAGTATCTCTGTTTCTTAAAGCTTTCTCTCCAGAGGATTCTCTAGCAGTACAGCTAGCCAGCTTGGCACAAGCTTTCACACTGGCTTTTTGAGAACCATTGCTCTGAGAGTTCTCAAATGGCCTCAACCAAAATCCCATACAGTTTGTCAGTGGGGCTGGGTGAGTATTCCCTGACATGTGCCACGTGATGTTATATGCTTTTAAAAATTCCTCTGCAAGCCCAATCTGAAGAAGAGGTACCTGGGGGAAATATGGTATATATTAAACTTGGAAGTCCCCCAAGTCTTTTTCGATCCCATCCATTATGTCTAGGCTCTCGTTTGCCACCATTAGGTAGGGCTATTTAAGACACAGTCAGACCATTGTGGGCCATGGGGTTATGTGTATGAGGCCAGCTCGAGGTTAGTTTCAAGGTTAGTCTTAGCCCTTCCATAAATTTCTGGAAGTATTTATTTGTCGGTCAGATTGAATGCTCATTTTTCTGTTTGATTTGAGTATATACTATTCAGCCCCTTGTTGAGGCGAATAAGCTGACTGAAAACTCGCAAGTGTCCCTAAACCTTCAGACTTCGTAGATACCCTGACCATTCAAACTTCTTTGGCCCACCTGCAGTCGTATCAACATGGTAATTGGGAGCTCTAGAATCAAGGCAAGAGAGCTGGCTTCAAGTCCTGACTGTGCCACCATGTATATATGTGACCTTGATTGTCTCATTTAAGCTCTCTGGGTCAATTTCCTTGTCTATAAAATGAGGGAATTGGACTGGAAGATTGTCAAGGTCAGACCCCTTTTTACTGGGGTAGTGTATGATGGATGGTCCTTTGAAGATTGCTACGAAATGACTTGCACTGATGTTGTCTCTGCTAGTGTTCTTAATTAGAAGTGTGAATCCTGGAAACAATTTTTCAAAAGCCATCCTTTCTTAATTAAAATGGGAAAGAAGAAAATCGCCTAATATTTATTCAATGGCTATCATGCACCAGGCATTGTGTCGGGTGTTTCTTCTTTTGTGAGTTCATCTAGTCCCTCTAAAATTCCAGGAGAATTCCTATTCTAGTTGGAAGACCCTGGAAAATTCTCATTTCAGAATCAAAAAGAAGACTCAGAGGGTAAAATAACTTGTCTAAGTTCACAGAACTAGTAAATGATAGAAGTAGGGCTGAGGTTAAGGTTTTGTGACGCTAAACCCAGTGCTGTTGATAGCTCAGATTTTGTTATAATCCTGCAGGTGGAAAAGGTCCTTCCCTGAAAATTGACTGGCTGGTCCACTTTGGTAGAGAATAACTGTGGATAACAGCCTGTGAGAGCTCTGCTATTTGCCCTTCATTTCATGCTTCCCTTCAGGGTCCTCCATGAGGCTCACATTAGTCCCTGACTGAGTTACCAAATGAATGTCTGTCTCCCCTTTCTGTTCTCACTAACTTTTCTTCCTTAAAAAGGGAAAATAAAAATAAAGCATAGTTAAGTATTAAGGCAAAATTAATGCTGTGTTTTTAATCATGTAAATGCCAGTAAAAATCCCAAGTTTAAAATCCCAAGGCAAGCGTAGCCGAGCCCATTGTACTAGCAGAAGAAGGAATTAATACCATACCAGCTAAGGAAAAAATCTGAAGTACTGCTAGGACATTGGATTGTAGTAGAACAGGGGGGCACAACTTTACATTTTCTGCCTTTCTGTATGACTAAAATACCGATTTTGAGACTGCATTAATTTTAACCATAATTCTTTCCCATTTTATGAAACATTCTTTGAAAATGAAGCATTATTATAAAGACCTGAAATGTTAAAAAGAAATATATAAAGGTGTTATTGGCTCAATGAATATTCATTAAAAAAATGAGGAAATAGCTTGAAATGACTCTGAGGTCACACATTAGGGACTTTAGGTTGTCAAGCCCCAGTTCATAGTTGACAGCTGGCAAACATTAAAACAACACATCTGTGAACCATTTAGCTATTCTTTTGCATAACAGAAATGCTTCATATGGAATCTACTCTGGCAGAGGAGCCAGCTGAGCAGACATGCCATTTACCACAACATCAGGTCTGAGCATTTTCATGTGGTGTGGGGGAGCAGCAGTAGTGTGTTCCGGGCTCAGTGGTCTCCTTGGCCCCTGACATTCTGTCATTTACTTAGTGTTCAGTTTTCCCTCTACCATCACCACCACCATCGTTTCAATTTCTCCTAGCTCAGAAAATGTTGCTCTAATATTAATGTCTATATTGGCCAATTCCAGAAGCTAATGTGCTCACCAGTCTTGAGCTAAGAGAAACATGCCTTGGGATGCCTGGGTGGCTCAGTCAGTTAAGCATCTGCCTTTGGCTCTGATCATGATTCCAGGGTCTTGGGATCGAGTCCCACATCGGGCTCCTTGCTCACCAGGGAGCCTGCTTCTCCCTCTGCCTGCCGCTCTCACTCTCTCTCTGACAAATAAATAAAATCTTTAAAAAGAGAGAGAAACATATCTCATTTATCTGTCTGTCTGTCTGTAGACTCTAAGCAGGGTCTTTCCAGTCTGAGGCTGTGAGGTTTTTCAAGTATTTTATTTCCTATTTTCTATTTTCTTCCTGCTTTTTTCCTATTAATTCCCTTAATTTTTCTGTTTTGGTTTCAATATAAACTCAGGTATGGCCAATAGATAAAGTAGATACAGTATCACTGGCTTGTGAGAGTAATTGCTTTAATGAGGGTCTGGTGAGCTTCTGTTGGTCCCCAGGAAGCATGGCAGAAGGGACTGTGTTTATAATTGACTCTAATCCACTCTAATCTTCCACCTTAACCTCACCAAGAATTAAGTGATTGATTTTGGGTCTCTTGAAAGAAAATAAAGACCTCCTGGGATGAAAGTTGGCAGCTGCCCAAAGACAATCAGACAATCGAGGGCTGGCACCATTTGTATTTGGATGTGGAGAACTGTCTTGATCTAATCAGGTGATTTCTCTCCCACATCTCCACACAATCCCAGTTTTTTTTGTCCCTAATTGAGCACTAGCATGATCCCAGGTCAGAGCTGGACGGAACTGCATAAGCATTTCTTTACCTCACCTAATGCCAGATACCCATGAGACACAACACGGCCAGAATGGTGTAAGCAAAGCTTATTCTTTGGCATTCTGCTTCCTCTGTGGATCACCCCTCACTCTCTTGCCCTCAAGTCCAAGGTCTGTGATTCCCAGTGTGCTGACCTTAGGCTGCAGGCACTACCCTTTTTCTCTTCAGCCCATTGAGAAAGGTTGTATCATACAGTCTCCTTCTAACAGAGGCCATTTTTCCACATAGATTTGTGTTAGCTGCTACAACAATGAGCTGTTGGGATGAGGAGTAGCTAAATTTTCAATTGGATATTAATCACACGAGTCCTTTTTAAAAAAAATTGCTATTGAAATTGAGTCAAAATTATAAACCAATAGGAATAGAGAAAAATCAGCAAGTGTGGAGGGAGAATTGACCTTCCTCTTCTTTGCCTCCCTTCTCCCTCCAGCACTACCGTTGTCCCCATTCTTCAGCCACCTTTCCAGTCTCCATTTGTCCCAAAATACCCCATAATCAGCAGATTTAGTTGTCCTCTGTCTTCTCTTTGTACCTGGGCTTCTCAGCCCCCTGAATCCCCGCCTTGCTGGGCTGGAACCTCCTGTCATGCATCTCCTCTCCTGCTCCCTAACTTCAAGTAATGTTGATTACAGTTCAAAGTCAACATACCATCTTCAACCACAGTCTCATCTCTGCTCAGGAATCCTTTTCTTTATTTCTCTTGCCCTCCTGTCACCATCCTTCTGATCCGTATTCCAAAGCTCCCTTTCATCAGGGCTCCCCCCTCACTGATTTTTTGCAAGTTACCCACCTGCTCTTCTATTTACCTACAAGGTTGGGGGTCAGGTCTGAACTCCTCCAACTTTCTTCCTCTCCACATACCAATCCTACAATAATTTTTCTTTTCCTCCCCATCAGACCGGAAGCACTTCCCTTTTCCTTTGCAGTGTGGTCACCCCGTATTCTGATCTCAGCCCTCCTCATTGTTTCCCAGACACTTTCCTGTGACTTTTCTCTCTCTTTTTTTTTTTTTTTGCATTAGTCGTATCTTTCTCTTCATTCTCTGCTTCCCCTCTGCCCCCATTCCTGCTACCTCACACTCTCCCTTTCTTTTCAAAAGAATCCTCTACTCTTTCTGCCTCCCAACATGAAGCTCAGCCTCTGAGTGTGCTGTCACTCTTCCACCACCTGTTTGAACTACTAGTGAGAAAAAGAGCAGGGAGGGTAGACAGAGAAGAAAAGAAGAAACAAAAAAACAAAACAGAACTTTAGGAAGACTCATATCGTGGAATGGAAGGTTGAATGGCTTGCAAAAGAAGAGAAATGCTAGCCACGGAAGTGTGCATGGGGTGGGGGATGGAAGCAGAAGAGCACTGCCCTGGATTTGCCCACGGAAGCCAAACAAGTTTCCCAGCAGTCCTGCCCTCTGAGCCAGGGGAATCAGGACAGGAAAGAGTCAGTGTTCTATTCCAGCCAGGTGAACCCTTAACACAGCCAGTTAATGGGCAATTTGCTGGGACAGGGCAGTGGAATCCCAGGGCAGCAGGTACAGGGCTGACCTGGGTCCTCCTGCCATACACTGCTGGGCAGAGGGACCAGTCAGCTGCTGATGCCAGCAGGTGAAGCAATCCTGGATGGAGCTACTAAGGGTTAGGTGGCGTGGTCTCCTCTCACCTCTCCCCCCACGCCACACCTTCTAGCCCCAGGTGCTTCAGTTTTAACAGAGCATTATCAGTTTCCAGGTTTTGCTCTCATCTAAGTTTGTCTGCTCTTTTCTCAGCGTCTGTCTCAGATGATGTCTTTCTTCTTTGAATTAATGGAAAATGTTCTTGATCTTCGACCTATCAGCAAACTTCAGAACCTATCAGCAAACCTATATTTTTAAGAAGCAAAGCCAGACCAAGGCTCCTGTATAACTCAAAGAGAAGAGAGTGCTTTATTGTTTTGTCACACTGAGGTCTTGAGCCAGACAGATCAAGCTTATGTCAGAAGATATTAAAGACCAACTCTACAACATATGGATTTAGGGGCGTGTGTCACATTTGATATGGGAAAGAGAGGAATAGCTATGACTGGGTCAAGGCAAGTGTACTTGGAAGCAATCTGAAAGGAACAGGGACCAGTGCAGAAAGAACTCTTGAGTCTTTCTCAGCCAAAGAAATAAAGCTCCTCACTCAGATAGACAATACTGAACCTGAGTAAATATCATCAGTAAGAGTATTCATCTTTGTGTTCCCCCTTTTTTTTATGATATCATTATTCTAGGCAAGGATCATTCCTGTCTAGTTTCCACTGAGCCCCAAAACATCACCGACACATAAACACTAACTTGCTTAGGGAACTCCACTGGCAGCAGAGCCCAGGGAAATTGTGTCATCCATTTAGGATGTCTCACGTCCTAGACACTCTGTTATCCCAGGCCATTGCTGCCTCCCTTGAAAGCAATAAGCCGACAGCACAGGAAGCAGTCAGGAAATCCAATATCTAAACCCTGTATGAGATTGTGGCCCCAATCTAATAAGCATAGATTCATTTTGTTTTATTCCCATTTTGTCACCTGCTTTGTGGGAAAAGTGAAACATGATAAATCAGAACATTATGGCCACTTCTGAGTACATATTGACTCATCATTCTCCGAACTTTTATGCCAAACATTTTGAACCATGTAGATTCATGGAGACTGAACTTCTCAACTGTCTTCTCCTATCACGATATTACAGTCATCCCCTGCTGAGGAAGCTTAAAGACTTCCTCAGAGTTCGCTTTAAACCCTCAGCTGTTGAATAATCTGGGACTGATTTAAATTCCCAAATGAATCTGATGGAGACATTCCTCTGATCTAGATTCATCTTCTTGGAGTGGCCCACAACCAAGACCACTCCAGGAAGCAATTAGGGCAGGTGCATTGGCTAACTTGCCTGAGACTTTCAAGGAATCTGTGGTTTTAATAAAATCTAAATTTTATCTGAACAAAATTGCTAAGGAGGCAAAAAGATAAAGAATCTGAGATCCCAGCCTCTTCTAGTTTAGAAGGTTTCTTTTTAAGTAGATAGATTTATTAACTCAATTTTAACTGGATTTTATAGTATCTCTATGCCCTAACCATAACATCTGTATATTGGGTGGCTGTTTACTTTAGGCTTTCATATAAGCCCTAGCAAGATCTTTCCATTAATCCAATCACTACAGCAGGCTATGATTAATTTACTATAGCATTGATTTTTAAGGATTAGAGAAAAAGCCTCCTTACTCAGAGGGGAAGGAGAAAACATTAAGGGATTATAGGCTGCATCTGCCAGAGTTTAGATATTCATCCATATAATTTATTGTAATTTTCTATGTTTTATATGGTCTATCATCTTCTGTATAGTTCATGGCTATCTTATGTTTTGTAGCTTAATAGCAGGCCTAGCAGACTGCTGTAATGTCGAGATCTCTAAAAGTCATTTAATGATGACCATTAGACTCGTCTTGAATCAGTGAACTAGAAGGCCATTTTCATTTCTGTAATCTTTAGCAGTTTGCTATTTTACTAATGAGGAAACGCAAGCCCAGAAAAGTTAAATGACCTATCTGTCCAACATCACTGAATTGAGAAATAGCTGTGGCTAGAAAGTCTTCCCAACTCCCTTCCTTTGCATCTTATTTTTATTACCATTATTGTGGCCTCATTAGCTATACTGTTGGCCACTCTGTACAAAGTGCTTTCACATGTGCTTTCTCACAGCAACCCTGGAAGCTAGGTATTGTCATTACCCTCATATGTAAGAAAACTAAGGTTCAAAGAAGTTGTTTCTTGACCGAGGTCATTTGACTAATAGCTAGGGAATCCCAGAATTTAAAAACTAAAGTTGGTTTTAATCCAAACTCTAAATTCCTAACCATATCCTATTCATAACATTGCTTTAGAAAAATGATATTGCAACAGTCTCTCGCTTTTCTCATTTTCCCAATGTTTCAAGGAAAAATCTGATTTTCCAATTTGCTCGTGCTCTGAAATCAAATCCTTGTCTGAAAATCACTCTCTTTGACCCAGTCTTTAACTCCATACATTACTGTCTGCCTTAGGGATTCAAAACGTAGCTGGAAACTTTAATGATGGGTAGCACTAACCAGAGCAAAGATCACTCTTCTCTAGCTCTTTTGAAACTAGCTGACACATGTTGAGAAAAATAAATTCAAATTATTTTCATCAAGGAAAGAATTAGGCATAAATGCAAACTAACATTTGGCAAAAGTTACTGTTGTCATTATAAAAACAATACAATAGGACTAGGCATTTTGTGTTAATAATAGCTAATTTTCCAGTGGGTTTACTTTTGTGTCAGCTGCTTTACATGTCATGAATATTCACACTCACCCTATTTTCCCAATGATAGGACACAGCAGTTCAGGGACGTTAAGCATTTGTTTAGGGTGGCAATGTTAGGAAAGCCAAGAACTGAAGCAGATCTAACCATGGAGCACAGGCTCCAAATTAATACAGATATTTTTCTTTATATTTGTGTACAGGTTTGGGTGTGGTTTTCACATATGGTTTGGGATTCTAACATGGCAAACCAATCTCTAGTGGAAAGATTTCTGATACATTTCTATCAAATATATCCACTGGGAGTGTAGACTTTAAGTTCCTGGAAGCCAAGCTAAATGCTATAGTCTTCCCCACCATGGTCACTATTAAGAAACCACACTTTTGGAAAGGTTGCTTGTTTTCGATGTAAATCACTGAGGAGAAGGACTCTACCCCGCAGATCCCTTCTGTCAACAACAGGGGACCCAACACTGTGGGAAACCTCTTTATCCCAAGATTGATATAAACTCAAATGGCTTTTTAATTTTTAGTTCATTTTTTTTCTTTTTCTCTTTCCATTCTTAGATTTTTTTTTTTTTTTTTCTTATTCTCTCTTCTCAACATCCAGGACTTTTTGCTTTCCTTCTCTGTTTAAAAAATATATTCTCTAATTTTTATTAATGTGATTTTGGTTTGCTTTGTCTTACTAATATTCAGTACTTGCTAATCATCTATTTAGCCTCATAATTTTTGAAAAATATTAGTTATATCTTTAAAAATGTTTTGTCCTTTTCCTTTTTGTGTGTGACTTCTTACTTCGTTTCTAATCACAGGGATGATAATAGAGCAAAGAGCTCACACAATGGAGGATAAGGACTTCTTTTACCTAAGTTCTCCTTTGATCATCCAAATGGCTCTCCCAGCCCCTTGAGCAGATGGTTCTCCAAAAAGACTCTTTCTGAGCTACTTAGAGTATCTATGGTTTATCTCATGTCAGCATGTGTCTTAGGTCAGGGTCTTTGGGAAACATGTGGTGAGATTTGCCTGCAGGAGGTGTAATGGGGGCTGCTCTTGGGAACAACACCTACCAGGGAGTGAGGAAGCAAGATGGGGCAGAAGGTCGATTTGTGATAAAGTTAAAACAGAGGACTCAGCCCATCCTACAAGGGAGCTCTTGAGCTGGGATGACCCTTCAGAGTTGTCCAGAATTAAGGCAAAGACCAGGCCTTTGTACCTGCCCCTCATGATCTTCTCATTACATGTGAGCTTTTCCCAGGAAGGAAGCATAAACTTGGCAGAGGCAGCTCTCTTCAGATGAAGAAAATTCTTGGAGAGTGACTCAGTTATGAGCCATTAGCAGGCAACACTTTCAGCAGCAGGGGAAATGCGTGATTCAGTCTTGGAAGAGGTTGGTTGTCAGCACACCACAGGATCTACTACTATAAGATGCCAGTTTCCTCAGTGCTGAGAGCATGCTTGATTATCTGAGATGATTTTGCGTCAAGATATCTTTAGTGGTTTGAAAGGTGACCCACCGAAAAGAAACGTGCAAGTCCTAACCTCCAGTACCTATAAATGTGACCTAATTTGAAAAAAAGAGTCTTCATAGATGTAATTAAGATAAAAATCTCAAGATGAGATCATCCTGGATTAACAGTGTGGGCCCTAAATCGAGTGACTAATGTCTTTATAAGAAACAGAAGAGGAGATGACACGGGGAGACGGGGAGAAGGCCGTGTAAAGACTGAAACAGACTGGGTGATGCTAACAGTCCTCAGAAGCTGAAAAATTAATGAACAGATTGTCTTGTAGAGCCTTCAGAGGAAGAGCAACCCTGCTGACACCTGATTCTGGGACTTCTGGTTTCTAGAATTGTGAGAGAATGAATTTCTGTTGTTTTAGCCACCAATTTTGAGGTAATTTATTACAATGGCCCTAAGAAAACAAATATATTATACCATTTAATCCCTACATAAGAAATTATATATTTAAAATCCACAAACTCCAATATCTCTGTCCAGTGGATTTAGTGCAAACCATGGCAACAATGTGTTAGGATCCAGGACTGCAGGGACATCACAAGGTGCTGCAGAATGTCTTGACAGATTATAAGAAAAGGTCTTAGTTCATAGTTTGTGGCTGGGTCCTGTTACCCACTTTGAACTCTCCATTTCTGGTTTGCTTAGTCTCAAGCGTTCATTTCCCCTCCTAATAGATCATGGGGGTATTTTCCTGATCTGTAATATTTCATGCTCTATAACAGGCTTCTTTTCCACATAATAGAGGTAGAAAATTCCTTGGAAAAATCCAAGAGTTCTCCTAGATAAAGATTTCAAATTGATGCCTGTGCACATGCTTTTCCTCCAGGGAAACCTTGGTCCTACCTGAAATGTTGAGACCAAAGGAAAAGAGGAGGTCTATTAAGTGGTATGGTAACATTTGGTCTCCCCAGGGAATGCTCTTAACATACAAAAAGATGACAAGAGGTGGCAGAGCTGAAGTTGAAAGGTGCTGATCATTTGTTTGTCTTTAAAATCAAGAGCTAAATCCTACTGCACAATGGTCAGAGTCTCAGACAATGTCTTAGTCACTCTGTATGCAGAACATAATGACACATTCTTCTGATTTCAACTATTTTTTCCATGAGATCTGAGATCCTCTTGCAGACATTGCCAATAGGGGGAGCTCTTTCTCACGGTAGAACTTAACCTCATATTGCCCAGGACTGAAGGAAGTGACATCTTTTGAAGCCTTTCTTGGAAGGGAGAGGATCCTCAACTCAAGCTCTCATCCATCACTCTGCTGTAAATTCTCTGACTGGTGGCTTCTGAAGTGACTCCTGTGAGGCTGGGCACTCAACAGTGAGCTCTGCCATGGTACAGGTGCATCAGCAAAGAAAGCCGACAGCCTTTTCTGTTATAATAACTGAGGACCACACCGCTGGTATGCTGGTACTACCTTTTTTGTCCCTCCAGATCTACCATGTTTATTGGCCCAGGAGACTAAGCTGTGTGGACTGTAAATGAGCTCTCTTGATCTCTGGTTCTGCAGATGTTTCAACCTTACTCTCCTTCCTCCCTCTATGGAAAGCGAGGTTCAGATACTTTTGTCCCCAGCTCCCCATGCGAAGAGTTGCCGTGGCTTGCCTACATTTCTATACTGAAGGCCACAGTTCCTATCAGGAGGCCCTCTCCCTATAGTTACTCTGTCCGGTGACCCTCTCCCAATTCCCCTCAGTCCTGGGAAAGGAAATGGCTCCCTAGTGTTGCTAGCCCTGAGAACTATGCCATCCCTTCTTACTTCCCCTACACCCTACCACACCTTATGTATAAACCCTATATTAAACTCAATTCAATTATCACTTTGGGGCATGCCTTTTGTTTTCTGATGGGTTTAGACTGGCTTACCAACTCTAGGGTAATGCAGCTCCCCGAAAGCAAGAAATTCAGTGAGAGCTAAGCCACTAGTACCAGCAGAAGTTGCACTGTGGCTTCTCTGATATTTAAAATATCACCTGCCTATAGGTAGGAGATGTAGATTTTATCATATTCATTTCCCCAGAGTTACAGCATCATACTCCTTAGCTTTCTGCTATCAGAGAAAAGAATCTTGTCATTGGTAGAGTTGGTTTGTAACTTCTATCGTAAGTACTGCTGTTGAATTCCATGGCTCATGTGACAAGGATTTCTTTATTTTCTATAGTTCATTTGAGCATTTGGCAAGTCAGCCATGAAATGTCTTTAAATTTATATTGACTTTGTCGGGGCGCCTGGGTGGCTCAGTGGGTTAAAGTATCTGCCTTCCGCTCAAGTCATGATCTCAGGGTCCTGGGATCAAGCCCCACATCAGGCTCTCTGCTCGGGAGGAAGCCTGCTTCCCCCTCTCCCTCTGCCTGCCTCTCTGCCTACTTGTGATCTCTCTCTGTGTGTCAAATAATAAAAATAAAATCTTTAAAAAATAATAATAATAAATTTATATTGACTTTGTCAAGGTATATATTGTCTGCTCTTTTATGAGCTGCTAATTTCCTTAGTCTTTTATACTTTAAAGTGGACCTAAAGGTCATAATTGGTGGGGGACCCAGGGGGGTCCTTGGACTGCTCATACTTACAGTGGTCAACCCTCTCCTTGATAATGTTAAAATGATGTCAATGGAGAGGTTATCTATCTTTGTCTCTGTAGATCAGTCCTAGTGCCTGACATGCAGTTGGAGCCCAATATTTGTCGAGAAACTCATCAGAAGAAAGGATATATATTATTTTTAAAACTATCTGACTAGCTTTTTGCAATTTTGTGGACATTGTGAGATGAGTATGCTAATTTGTTCCCATCGATGGGAAATGGTATTACTTAGTAAAGAGAGTTCTACCAAAAAAAATATTAATATAGTATCTGTTATGTGGCCAAGACCATTCTGGGGGCCGGAGATAGAGCAGTAAATAAGAAGACAGCCTTGGCATGCATTCCCCCCAAAAGCACAGCATGAGATAAGAGCCTGTTTACAGCTACTTTAAAATGTTATTCTCAAAAAAAATAAATAAATAAAAATAAAATAAAATGTTATTCTCTGGAACAGAAATGGGGGACGGAGAAGAGTAAAGCAGGGAAGGAGGAACAACCAATCCAAGGGCATATTATTAAGCAGCTTACACCGTGGGAAGATGTGTCTGGGTCCTTCTGGGCACCTTCTAAGGAGTCCTGTAGAACACACCTTAGAATCACCCACCTGATCATCAGAAGAGGAGGAATTTATGCACTGGCTCCTGCTCCTCATTGGCCACGTGTCACCCCATGGGGTGTTAACTACCTTTCAGGGTTGTTCATGTGTCAGAATGGATGAGGCACTGTGTCTCTGCTCCAGAGACACCCAGGTCAGAAAGTGAGGGGCATTCAGGGCAGCTGAGGAGAGGTGCTTTCAGGTTGTATATGTGAGCAGCTGGTTGCTTCCACAACAGCTGGAATGAAAAGGTGAGTCGAGGGGATGTTTGGTGAGGTGTAAGAGATGATTAATACACAAAATTCCTGTCCCTGCAGAGCTTACATTCTAATAGAAAGTAAAGTGACAATACACCAACACAAAAGTAAGCAACCTAACTTCTCTTAGTCAGTAAGCACCATGGAGGAAATAGGGCTGTTGATGTGAAAGAGATCCATGGGCGGGGAGAGGGGGCGTGCTCCTGTGTAGTCATGGGGGTCAGAAAAGTCCTTGAAGAGGAAGGGGCGTTTGAATAACCCCAGAATGACAGAATCCAGTCGTGTAACAAGGCTGTGGAAGAGTACTAAGCAGAGAAAATGGCGCACACAGAGACCCTGGGGTTTACAGAACACAGAGAGCCTGAGGGACAGAAAGGAAAGAGGGGGGAACTGTGGTGAGTGAGGGCCTCTGAGGCTAGGAGGGAGGAGACAGTGGAGCCAGGGGCTCAGCGGTCGGTTGTGCAGAGCCTGGGCAGCCACGGTGACATGTTGAGTTCTTCTCAAGCACCTGTATGCCTTAGAGATGTATGGAAAGAGGAGCTTAGACATTTACAAAGCTGGCATTCAAGGTCTGCACCTCTTACAAGTAAGTGCCAGATCTCTGATACATTGTCTTGTGCCATTTTATGTCCCAAAGGCACACATTTGCGTCACATGTCCTGTGAGGCTGGTATGTGGGGGTGAATGGCTTTGCTGGGACGTGAGCCCCGTTGACAACCCAGTCTGGTTTTGTGGTCCTTTTCTCAGGGTCATGTAAATAGCAATATTTGTGATATGATTAGCCTTTGTTTCTGTATGAAAAAGTGGCCCAATTGAAAGCCATGCCTTTGAGTTCAATATTTATGGTATACATAGCTCTGTGACTTCAGGTTCGTCATTTCCCTTCACTGGGCACCAGGTGCCTTATTTATAAAATAAGGGGTTGATGATTCTAAAGTTCCAGGGTCTATAACTATGCTTAGAGCATGAAACTGATACAAATGCTGGTAATTCCAAGTAGATTCTAACATTCTCAAAATCAACAAGGCAGGATTTGGTTTTAGGGGAAAAAAAGAAGAATGAAAGAAAAGAAAAGCTTTTTCTAACTTTCTCAAAAGGGGCAAGGCATGATTTTGTTTTAGAAAATAAAGCTTTGAGGATCTTCTGCTTGCTTCAGAGCACTCTCCACACACGGTCTTTTCTGTTGTTCATTTGTTTGCATCATCATCCAGTTCTAGAAATGTGGCCTTCCCAGCTGGGTGCTGGGTAATTAGAACAGCTTCCCCATAGGCCGGCTGTGTGCAGTGAGGAGAGGGGAGAGGCCACAAAGAGAAAGCAAAGTGTTTGGAGAAGTAAATAAGAGATCTAGAGTGCCTTCTCTGAGCAAAATGAAAGAGAAAAATACATAATAAATAGTGAAAGAACAGTGGCAATCAAATAAAATTGATGCTGACTTACATAATACCAGCGAAGTTAACTCAATACCTTCGATTTAAAAATGACCTGTGTGCGGGGCGCCTGGGTGGCTCAGCTGCCTTCGGCTCAGGTCGTGATCTCGGGGTCCTGGGATCGAGCCCCGAATCGGGCTCTCTGCTCGGTAGGGAGCCTGCTCCCCCTCTCTCTCGGCCTTCTTGTGATCTGCCTTCTTGTGATCTCTCTCTCTCTGTCAAATAAATATATAAAATCTTAAAAAAAAAAAAAAATGGCCTGTGTGGTATCACCCAGAGAGTTGGTCAGAATTCCTCAACGACATTAAATTGAAAAGCAAGCAAGCGAACAAATACACAAACAGAAACTTCTCAAAGGAATATGTGTGTGTACACCTATACATTCAGACAGAAATTGCTCACTCTTGTTTTCCTCCGTGACCTACTACAGCAGTTTAGTAGAGAGAAATGTAATGGGAACAATCAAAACCAAATGATTTCTAGGTTGTTTCTTACTTGTTAAGACATTGGAGGCATTTTACTTTGAAGAATGGTTGGTTTCAACTGTTGAGCATACTGAACTGAATAATAGTGTAAGAGAAGACTCAGTGTCTCAGTGTAAGATGTAGTACAGGGTTCTTTACAACAAACTCTTTGACCTTGGCCAAGACACTTACCTATGGAGCCTCCATTTCTTCATCTATAAAACGAAGAACTCTGTCTATGCTAGATCACTGGTACAGCTCCTTCTAGCTCCAACATTCTAGAGATTTTGGCAGAAAACAGACCACCTTTGTGTTGGGGCATGCTCCTGCCTTTGTTTTTGACTCTTCGTAAAGAAGGCAAATTTTTCAAAAGTTAGACTTCTTTTTTTGGAGAAGGGGAGCATGTTTTTATTCACAAAAATCCTCTATATTCTTAGACACTCTGGGGTCTGAGGTTCAAAAGAATGTCTGTGGTCTCTGTAAGATCCTCAATCACCAAATAAAGTGGAGTAATGTTTATTGCAAGGTTTTCATTGAGCCAGAAATGTGAAATTATACATTTTTAAGAGATGTTCAGCAATGAGGACTTTTTTTCTCACTTACTTAACCTTCCCATCACAGTTCTTCCCCCAAGAATTTCACTTAGCACTCAGTTACCCAGGAAATGCTATTAATCACAATCTCCTATTTCCTGATAACATTACCTAACTGAGGTTGTATTGAGCCACACCATTACAAAAAATAGCAAATACCAAAGTGGCCTCTGTCCTCTGTCTTCCTCTCACTCGCTGGCTCTGGCTCTTGCTCTCACTCTCAAACTCAGAACTCCATTTAAAAGGAAATCATGAGCCAGGGAATGCGGGCAGCTTCTGGAAGCTGCAAAAGGCCAGAAAAGTCATCTCTCCCTAGAAAGTTTCCAGAAAGAAACAACTCTGCCAACACCTTGGTTTTAGAGTAGTGAGATCATGTCAGATTTCCCTATAGAACTGTAAAATAATAAATTTATGTTGTTTTAAGTGACTAAATAAGTAAGTAAGTAAATAAATAAAAGGAAATCACTGGTGGGACGGATTACTAGCAAAAGGTCAGATCCAGTCCTTGGTTGACTTTACTTAGTCTATTGTTTTCACCAAGTATAGAAATGCAATATCTGTATGTGAACCCATAGTTGTAAAAACACAATGTGGTTAAGAATATATTTGCATCACACAGTATGTGATTTGGCTCCTTACTACCTTTTTTTAAGCTCTAAAATCAATTGGAACACTTCTCAGTTTTTCAGGTGGTACTTTTTTTTCTCATTGCATGCAAAGCGACATTTTAAAAAAATATCAATGTTTTGAAACTGAGTAGAACATAGAATCTAAAATATTTCTTTTATTCTGTGTTAACCCTAGTAATATTAATAGTTTTAAAATGTATTCCTGCAAAAGTCAACATTATTGAATTATGAGTGAGCTAGCATTAGCTTCCCAGGTGTTTGGCAAAACCAAGCTCTCTCTCCTGTCTGTCAGTGGCCCTTTCTCTCTCTCCTTATTTTAGCTTGCCACTGAAAATTATTCAAAAGTTATAACTATAATTATCCAATTGAATTTTTAAATTCTCTTTCTTAAAACATTAGGTAGAAATTTTACATTTATCTTACTTAAAAATTATGTTCTGTACATCTATACAATAGAATCCCATGCAACTATTTCAAAAGAAGGAGGTTTATCTTTGTTTTATAAGGTGTATATGTCTGCAATATATTATGAAATAAAACAAAAGGGACAGGCTGGAGCACATGTGGTAAACATAGTAAAAATCATTTTTCTTCATACATACATATTTATGTAAAATCCAGAGAGATGTAAGACAAAATAGAAATACTGGTTGTCTGTGGGTGGTTAGGATTCCAGCTGATTTTTATTCTCTTTGTTAACCCTTTTAAAATGCATTCTGGTAATGAGCAGATATTGATGTTGTCGTTGGAAAAATGTATTACGTTAAAATCAGTTTTTAATGTACGGCATTGAGCACGGTGGAAATGATGGTGATAAAATAGATTGCTATCTGCTGAAAGTGTCATGAAATTCTTTCTCTCCCATTAGACGGTAATTCTTAAATCTCATAAAATCTGAGTGAAAACCAAAAGGAGGAACTTGCTTCTCATGAAGGCGGGCCTCTACCCAACAGGCTATCCCTCACTTTCCATCCAAAGTGCGGTGATCCCTTGCCACCTGCTCCTTGGGGAGGGCAGCTCTGCCAGCAGGGACCCATTACATTTAATCCATGACCCTTCTCCATGGTTTTACAGCCCTTACATCTACTACAGTTGTTCATTTCTCCTCAGTCTGATGCATGAAACTTTCCAGCAGATTTTTATTCCATGTCTAGTTGGACACCAAGACTTACCTCCTCTTTCCCTGTCCACACCCCCGTCATACTCTGCCATAACCAATCAATAGACTCTTGTCCTCCACTGCTTAAAGAAACACAAGACCCCAAACAAGTCTTCCTCCTCCCTTTCCCCCACCTTTATTTTATTCACAAGTCCACCCAATTCATCTTTCTAAAATGTTATTTTTAATTTTTAATTTTAATTTTCTTTTGTTGAAAAACCCAGAACTCTCTCTAACA
Source organism: Potos flavus (assembly GCA_028534135.1). NCBI lineage: Eukaryota > Metazoa > Chordata > Mammalia > Carnivora > Procyonidae > Potos > Potos flavus. The sequence goes on along the minus strand of CM052898.1, from coordinate 141,614,215 downwards.
TGAAGAAAAAAATCTATAGCTCAGAATTCAAAGCCCTCCATAATCTAATCTCATGCCTTGGACAGCTTTGTTTGGCCCCAAGCCCCTCAATAAAGCCTCTGTTCCATGATAACAGTTGACTCACTGAATTGGCCTTGAACTTCAGCAGTTCCAACTGATGGCTCTTCCTGTTTCCTCTGCTTACCTTGTGGTTTCCACCACCAGACTCGTCTTTACGGTATGAAGCCAGGTTTAGGTTCCCCACTGACTTGATCTCTACACCTCTCCTTTCCTAAAATCCTGGGCTTCCTACTTATTTAGTTCTGTGCCTTATGTTTCTTGACTCCTCTATGGTGTACATGGATGTCTCTCTTCAGCAAAATAGTAAGTGCTGTAAGAGCAAGTGTTGTGTTTTATCATTTGCATTTTAAAATCACCTAAAACTGGTACACCTGAGTGGCTCAGTCGGTTAAACGTCCGATTCTTGATTTTCACGCAGGTTGTGATCTCAGGGTCCTGAGATGGAGCCTTGCACAGGACTCTGCACTGAGCCTGTGGTCTGCTTGAGATTCTGTCTCTCCCTCCGGCCCTCCCTCTGCTTGTACACCTGCCCACTCTTGCTCAAAAGTAAATAAATAAAATCACCTAAAATTACGCCTCTTCAGTAATCCCTTAAGAGCTGGCACTCAATAAATATCCCTTGATTAACTGAAACATTAAGCAGCATGTTTTCTAAGGATTTGGGGGAGAGAAACATGTACAAAGGTATAACGCTCCACATTTGAATTTTTATATGTAATAATTAAAGAATAAAATCCAAGACAAATCAGTAATACCTGAGTTAACCTCTGTGCAAACCACAAACACAAGTTTACCTTTTGCCCAACTTCCTACTTCTGAAAATGTCCTTTTCTCATTGAGTGTCAGTGTTTAGATGAAGCATTTAAAAAGTTTGCTCAAAACACACAATTATGGCTTGCCTCCAGCAGAAATAATGCGTGCCCCTGCTTCTCTTTGTAAATAATTGAATTTGCCTCTGAAGTTCAAGAAGCTCAAGATTTCTTTGTAAGTGTGAAATGGACGGCTTCTGTTTTCTCTTTATATGCAGCCGACTCTAATCTGAGGCAGAAGAAATGCTGTGCAATGGGGATTTGGTGAGCAGGGAGGATAATAGAGATTTTCAAGACTTCCATAGAGGAGTTATTTTTAAGTACAGAGAATGCCTATCCCCATGCTGAAAGGGCCTTTAGAAAATGTTACTGGAATTGAAAAGCCGCGGGGGCAATTCCCATCACCTGGGAAAGCAGTGCCGGTCTGCAGGGCGTTGCTGCCCTCTGCTGCCTGCACACGGGCATGGAGGGGCTGGCGCGTGGGGCTTGCAGCTGGAGGACACCAGGTGCGCTCCATTAATATTCTGTGGGCATCTGCAAATTTTTCTTCTCTTAGAGCCTGGGTGAAACCCAAAGGAAAGCTAGTCAAATCTGATGACTCCGGGCCACAGAGGTTTCTAGCTCTAAAACCCACAAACCAAGCTCTAAGGCACACCCTGAGAGGGCAGATTTGCCTGGCAGCCCAACCCCAATGGAAGGCGAGGATTCCAAGTATCTGTGGCTCCGGAAAATAAGTGTTGTTTTCCCTTTTTCCGAATTTGAGGTATTTTTTTTTTTTTGAAGAGGTGTTTTAGTTTAAAGCACTAGGAGACAGGAGACCACTCACTGCTTCAAGAGGAGGTATTGTTCTTAGAGAATTCAGTAAGTTTAGATTTTTATGGATTTCATGTAGGTAAATCCTCTTAGTAGGACCAGTGGAGTGAGGTGACCAGAGTCCTTCCCTGGGCTTGTCATGTGTCCCAGTGGAATGGGAACACCAACCTGCAGATCAGGATCTCCTAGCCTAGCCTATGTTTGCCACTCTACTCCATCACTGTGGTTTACTAGAATTCCTAGGGGTAAAGGGGAAGAGACGAAGGCAGTCAGAGCAGCGATGTCTCCTGACTTTCAGTCAAAGTCTTTGCACTCCCCAGCCTCCCTGAAAGCATCCCTCTCAACACCACCTGACCCAACACCTCTGGGGATCTGAAACTAAGTGTGGAGGTGGGGATGGGGGTGGGAATAAAGGTCTGGGGAGCCCTGAGCTAGGAAATAAGTAACTCCATCTTCTGGTCTTTGCAAGAAACCTCATCAGCTTTGTTGTGAGGAATTGGTATGACAGTTGTCATAGGAAGTGTTCACAGTGTTGGTACAGAGGGTAGCCTGGTGTAGAGGGTAGAGGGTAATCTGGACATCCAGGATGGAACCCCTGTTTCACCACATGCAAATCTCTGCTCCCCCAGCTAAATTCTGGTCTTCCAAATGGCAAAAGTGATGCCTTATGTCTTAGCATCGTCCATATTCCTCCCAAGTCCTCCTACAGGGACAGATCAGTATATACAGGATAGGTCAGTATATCATAATGTCGTGATACATGATGACAGTATACATGACAACAACGTGGCCAGAATTCTCTCCCCATGACCCCCAAAAAACGACCTCAGGAACACAGCTCAGCCATCTCGTTTGTCTTCAGGCTTGCTGGCTGCTGCCTTTATTGTGGTAGTGAAATTAGGGTCACGGAATATTTCACCAATGGTTCATATGGTTGCATGTAAACACATATATTTCTTTGGTTTTATTCTTTGTCCATCAACCCTATGCTGTAGTCCTCAGCCTAATGCTTGTTCTCTTAAGGTTGGAAGGTTATTTTGTCTCAAGCTAGAAAACCAGTATGTGGTATCTTACCTGGCAAGGAAGCCATCATATACTAGGAGTTCCTTCCCTAAACCCCAGTGTCAGTCCTCTGTAAATGGAAGTGATGGGGCAGATATCACAGGCCTAGTAGCTGGCTGAGGTAGGAGGTTCTCTGCTTTTGGATTCAGATTGTTTCTGCCTTACTCTCTCTGGTTTTTGGCTGGGACACAGACAAGTTCTTCTGCTATCAGAAGAAAAAAAAAAAAAAAATCCTCCAGCCGCCAGGGTGGGAGATTTCCCTGTGTCACCTCAGCCTAGCCCGGGGGGGGGGGGGGGGGGGGGGGAGGAAGAGCCCTCCCTTTTCAACACCTGCTCCCCGCCCCAGGAAATGTGGGCTTTCCTGCATTAGGGGTGACAATAAAATTAGAGGTTTGATAGCTGATGTTACCCTCCATTACTTTTCAGATTTTATTAAAATTAAGTTTGTTAATTCTTTATTCTTTCACCCGGGAGCCATTCTGGAAAGAAAACATATTTTAAAAGTGAACAGAAAAACTGTTATGAAAGACACGAAGCTCACATTTGTTAAACGATTTCGTGTTCTTGAAAAGAGATGTATAAAAAGCACATTATGAATCGCTCTGCATGATTTCCTTTGTTTGGATTTCAGAACCCGCATAACTGACACAGAGATCCTGAAGGAGAGACTCTTTGGATCCTGAGAAGTCTTTTAATGAAGGTGATACACAAAATTTCAGAGAACAGTTTCAACATTGTTCTGGTGAAGGTTATACTTAGCTCTGAACCACATTACTTTCCTGTCTACGTTTCATTTCCTGGGGTCTTGCCAAGTGATAAACAGACCCAGGCGTGCAGTAGGTTTGGGGTTTTTCTGCACAAATAGGGGAGCTGGAGTTTGCTTCAAGGCATCAGTTGACTTCCGTGATCATGGAGATACTGGTGTAAGGCCTTCAGGAGACGATGGAGAAAAAATGGACATACTGTGCTGTCTGTTCCATCATCCAGATACATTTCGTCAGGGGTAAGGCTTCTAGTTGTCCTGTCTTGTCAGATCGGCTGCTTTAGGGGCGAGTGGGGCCTCTGTTCGTTTAAAATGCTTGTGACTACTGCTGACATTGATCACCGAAGGCAGATCGTTGCTAAGGTTTTCAGTCACGAATTTAAGTAGCAGGTATCGGAGAGATGTTAGAGTTAAGAAATCATTACTAATGAACACTAAAAACAAGAAGGGAAGGGAATGAGTGGTTTGTGCTGTCGCCCTGAGACATTTTCACCCATTTCTGGAGGATCTCTGGAGTAACTGGGAAATTGTGCTTCTTGGAAATGAAATGCTCTCCACATGGTCATCAGAACAACTCCCGAATACTAAAAAAAAATCACAAAGCCATCAATGCTGTGGGATCCTTGCTCAACTTTCTCTCTCTCTCGAGGATCCTTTTTCTTTTATATATAACAAGCATTACTCCTCGAAATACGAATGTCTTTGGGAGTTGAACATATGTTGAATTTTAATGAGGCATGTGTAGGTATGGACCTGGAAGACAAAGTAGGGTCCTTACAACACTGGGAACTGGTGCCTTCAGGGCCTATTTAAAAATAGTGGGAGGAAAAATTAGTTCTGCATTCCATAGCATGGGGGAATTATAGGGAGCCTGAGTGCCTTAAGAATTAACTATGCTTTACAGATAGAGCTACAAAGATTTTAAGGAGAATTTCTAAATCAAAGGAGACTTTGGAATACAATGCTGTGGATAGAATCAGAGGCATATTATCAAGTAGAGGAGAGCTTACAGGGAGCGACATGAAACTGTACTAACCTCTGCCTACCCAAACTTTTGAATCCATAAAAGTGTAATAATTCCCATTTGTCAAGTACCTTAGAGAGCCTTGTTTCTTCTCCGTTGCTTGTCATCTTTTTATCTTTTTCCTTTTTGAGCTTCAGTGGTACTTGTCATAATAATATATCATTCCTGGAACAATGTTCCATTAACGCTAAAATGGAGGCCTCCTCTGTTGAAGGCATGTCAAAGGCTCAATGCTTAACATATTTTAAGTGCCTTGTATCATGTGGTCAGAGAGCTGATGGGAGAGAATCTTCTTCTTTTATGTCTAGTATTTCAAAGTGTTGATGATAGACCATGCTGACCATAGTTTATCTTCAGTGGAAACTCTACCTGAGGTATTTTCTCCCTTCCTCCCCTCAGGAGCCCTAACTGCATGGACACAAAGGTCTTTTTGATCTTCATAGTGAATGTCAAATTTCTTACTCTTCTCAACCAATTCGGGAGGCAGTTGTGTTGTTATGAAGGTTAGAGAAAGAGCACAGACTTTAGGCAACCAAATGCATATTCTTTTACTGAGGTGTGACTTTAAGCTAGTCACTTCATCACCCCGTGCCTCAGTTTCCTCTTTGATAGAGTTTTAACAACATCATTCTGTGGTATGTGAGGAGGACTAAATGAAATGGCCTGTAGAAAAGCCTCTTGTGAATATAGATTTTTAAAAACAGCTCTACACATATCAGTTATTTTTTCAGTTTCAGAAAATATTATTGGTGTGTTTATGCAGCTGTTGATTCATAAAACTAAAAAAAAAAAGTCAATTATATTTATTGTAAAAGTAGTTGTCATAGTAAGTTTGCTGGTGGGCTTCAATTTCTGGAGAGGCTTAATTTTATTCACAGGTAGAGAACTTAAATTATCCTTTGGACAGCCCAACAAACAAAGAGAGGACTATCTCTCTAGTGTCCTTAAGCAAATGCCTCCTCATTTGTACTGAGTCTCTGATTCTCTACGGGGATCATGCACAGGCTCCCTCCTATGTGTGAGGCAGCCAGGGAGAAAGTTCCTCAGTTGCTCTCTCACCTCACCAAAGTGACCAAGGTTTTTAAATAAGAGTCGTCCCACAGGAATCATGTAAGCTAATGGCTTATGTCCTTCCTTTTCAGGAGTATGGGAAAAAGCATCCAATACAGAAGACATCTATGCTTTCCCTGGCTCTGATGTCAACCTGACTTGTCAAACATGGAAGAAAGGCTTCTTGGTGCAGATGCAGTGGTCCAAGGTCACTGATAAGTTGGATCTGATTGCCCTTTATCATCCTCAGTATGGCTTGCACTGTAGTAATGGCGGTCCCTGTGAGTCACTGGTGACTTTCACAGAAACTCCCGGAAATGTGTCCACGTGGACTCTGCACTTAAAGAACGTGTCCTCCTCACTCACTGGGAAGTACGAGTGTGGCTTTACTCTGTATCCAGAGGGTGTTCGGACTAAAATCTACAACCTACTCATTCAGACAAATGGTAAGCATAACTGTAGAGGGAAAGGAACACACACTTTCACTTGGCTCTCATTCATTCGACAGATATGTATTATGAACCAAACATGTGCGAGACATGGTGCGAAGTACACAGAGGATGGGCGGAAAGAGGTATTGCCTGGAAAGGAAGACAGGAATTAATCAAATATTTCCACAAATAAATGTAAAATTGCAGCAGTGGTAAGTGTTAAGGATAAGTGATAATGGTCTTGTGAAAGAGCATGTAATAGAGGCCAGGGAAATTGACCCTGAGAAAGCAACACCAGAGCGGAAGTCTGAAGAAAGGGTAGATGTTAACACCATTTAGGAGTGGGAGGTTTGTGAGTGATCCAGGGAGAGGGAACAGCTTGTGAGAGGGGCTTTGTAGTGTTTGAGGACATGGGAAAATGCCAGCGGGGCTGCGGCGCAGAGGTTAAGGGATGAGGTGGGAGACACGGCAAGGAGCGGATCATGTCAGATCTTGTCAGCCATATTTGAAGTTTTCATTTTTATCTAAGAGCCGTAGGAAGACCCTGAAGTGTTCACAACAAAAGGATGGCATGACATTTATAGCCTGGTTGTACTTGTGTCAGAAAAAGGTCATGCCTGCTTCAGTAGGAGAATAGAATGAAAATGGGCAAGAAGGAAAAGGTGGGATCGAGCTAGGAGACAGTCCCAGTAGCCCAGAGGAGACAGAGTGATAGTTTGGGTAGACATAGAAACAACAAATTGAATGCTTCGGGCGTAAAATAGGTGTGACTTGCGAATAGAATGGATATATGACAATGGTAGTATGAGGGAAAGGGAGAGAAAATTTTAAGGTAACTTCGGAGGAGATGCCATTCACTGAAGGCGAGGGAGCAGAGCAGGTCTGTGGGGGGATGTGTGCAAGTGGCTTTGGATATACGGCCTATTTAGTATTGGGCAGGCAGAGGTACCAAGGAGACTGCTGGACAGGTAGCATTCACACATATGTGCCTCAGAGGGCTGCATTTGGATGCAGGAACCCAAGCTTAAGTTCTAGCTCCTTCCTGGCCAGAAATAAATTTCACCTGGGGCCTGTCATGTACATTCTCTGAGCCCATCTGGAAAATGATGATAATAATGCCTACCCTAAATTAGTTGGTCCTACAGTAGATGATTTCCATTTATACTAATGGAAAAGAATGAAAATGAAAGCCAGCAAATGGAAAATGCACTGGAAATGAAATGTTTTTAACTCAGGGGCAAAGTGGCCTGGTAATGTAAGAGAAAAACAACAAAAATTAACTCACGAAGGCTGTGCTAGAAGAGGCACAGAACTGCCCAGGTCAGGCCACAGGGATGGATTTATTACCTCCTCTCCATTTCTTATCAAGAGATAAGACCATGGTGCTGGAACGGTCCATCTGGAGACCAGGAGCTCCTCCACCACGACTTCACAATGCCCTATTCCCATTGCTGTTTTCCAGGAACAAAGAAACACTTGAGTTCAAATTGGGGGTGGCATGGGGTGGGGTTGAACAAAGAGAAATAAGGAGACCTGAGTAGAACAGTGCCTCAGTACACATACTTTGGAGTCAGTAGCCTGGATTTGAGTGTTGGCTCTGTTGTCTACTACATATATATCATCTTTGTCAAGTTATTTCAAGTCTCTACACTTTTGTTTTCTTATATAACAAATATGGATAATTATAGTACCTCCCTTACAGGTACCATTATTTTGATGATTAAATGGAATAATTTGTGTAAAGCACTTAGCATAGTTCCTGCCAGAGAGTCAGAGTTTGAAAAAGGGTAGTTTTCATTAAGAAGAGTAATAATGATAATGTGTGAACTCTATTTATCAGTTCTTATTTAAAATGAGTCCTCCTCCCTCTCTTTTTATATTTGCCTAATATGGAACCCAATGGAACATTGAACATACATTAGCACAGGTACACAGTGACCTTGGCTTTAGAGAAAGATTTTGTACCTTTTGCCTGAATCTATACACTGTACTATCGCACCTCTGAGGATCCAAAGCCTACCCCTTGAGAATTGGCAACATAGATTGATACCCTGTAGGAAATAAGGGATACGGGATAGCTCAACATGAGGACAGCATTGGAGAAGAGGCAGTATGTTATCCGGAAAGGAAAATGGTGTTGCCTTTAAGGAAGGCATATTTCTTAAAATAAAGAGCAACTCAAAGAAGCCACATTTGTAGCTTCTAAAAACTGCAAATCTCTGGAGAGGCAGAAGCCATGTCTCTACTCTTTGTGGTTGGAAATTTCCCAGTCTTCTGAGTGTAACTTTGCTGCTGGTCAGCTGGACCAGATTGAAAAAAAAAAATGGCCTCAGTATTAAAAAAAATAGTTCTGATATTGTGTACTGAGTACAAAGGGAGCAACATACAAAAGAGCAAAACAGAAAGGGACAAAACATCCTTCATTACAGAGTGACCAAAAGTGTAAGCCTGCTGGAGAGTGAAGGGGTAGACACTTAACTCAGACGAGGCAGTTGCCATTCAAAAGCCCTGTCAAGTCCCCACCCAATGACACATCTTTTCCCCCATTTTTCCTTTGATCTTCACTCACTTCTTCTCTCACTTGTGCCATTTCCCTTGTATACCCTTGGGAGATCTTCAGGGTCACAAGCTAGTTGGGTAAGCAAAGCGCACACGTAGTGTAAACACTTACGAAGCACATGAAGAAAAGCAAATTGAGATGGTGTAGAAGAATCTAAATATGAAAATCTGAAGCCTCACAGGCAGTTGGGACCTCTTGTCTCCTTTCTGTTGTCCTCTGAGCCATTCTTCTCCCTGTCTGTTCATAAAACATATCTGTCCCCATGTTCCCGGAAGGCCTGAGAATGGATTCTGTTCTCTTTTTCACAATATTTTGTTCCTTTGTGTGAGCTAGTGCTCTGAGGCTGCGGATGAGAGTAGAAATTATAATGAACACTTGGGCTTTGCTTCTTTTTCGTTTTCACCTGACAGGGTTTCCTCCTGGGTTAGCTTTCGAGTTACCCCAAGAAACGCAGTTTTCGGAGTTAAGCCCTTAGTTGCTGTAATTAATCCAGGTTTCCTGGATTTTGTTTTCTTATATAAATGCCTGAGATTGTATGATTTTTTGATGTATTTTAAAATTTGAAGTTACTAGTATCTATTATTAAAGTGCAACGTGACTTTAATTTCCCAGATCATGACAAAACCCTTAGAGGGCTGTTAATCTTGTTATTAGAAGCAGTAGGAGGGGAAGAAATAATGGTAATACAAGGAGGAGGAGGTGGGGTAATAGAAGTAGTATAGAATATAATAAAAGAACTATTATATTACTAGTGATAGAATATAATATCTTGATAATATAACCTTGATGATTTGACTGCCCTGTCTAGAGGCATAATTTGCTCTTTGACTCTTTTCCAGTTTTATTGGGATATAATTGACATATGACATTGTATTTGTTTTAGATGTACAACAGGTGATTTGATACATACATACATATGAAATGATCACCACAATAAGTTTAGGTAATATCCATCACCTCACAGAGTTAAATTTTTTTCTCGTGATGAGAACTTTTAAGATTTACTCTGTTTCAACTTTCAAATATATGATACTGTATAGTTAACTTTAGTCACCATGCTCTACATTTTATTTCCAGAATTTATGTATAATTGAAAGTTTGTACCTTTTGTACATTTCACCCATTTCACCTCCACACCCACCTCTGGCAACCACCAACCTGTTTTCTGTACCTATGAGTTCATTTTGTTTTGTTTTTTAAGTTCCACATAGAAATGAAATCATACTATTCTCTTTCTTTGTTCGTGTAGTGTAATGCCCTCAAGGTCCATCCATGTTGTCACAAATGACAGGATTTCCTTTTTTTTAATGAATAGATAATATTTCCTCATATGTTAGAATATTTTCTTTATCCATTCATCCATTGGTGGACACTTGAGTTGTTTCTGTGTCTTAGCTGTTGTAAATAGTGCTGCAATGAACATGGGGACGCATATGTCTTTTCAAGGTAGTGATTTTATTTCCTTTAGGTATATACAGAAGTGGAAATCCTGGATCATATGGTAGTCCTAATTCTATTATTTATTTATTTATTTATAAGATTTTATTTATTTATTTGAGAGAGAGATAGAATCTTCAAGCAGACTCCCCACTGAGTGAGTAGCCCGAGGTTGAGCCTGATCCCACCACCCATGAGGTCATGACCTGAGCCAAAACCAAGAGCAGGAAGCTTAACTGACTGAGCCACCCAGGCGACCTGATAGTTCTATTTTTAATTATCTGAGGAGCCTCACACTGTTTTCCAGAGTGGCTGCACCAATTTGCATTTCCACCAACAATGCACAAGTGCTGCCTTTTCTCCATATCTTTTCCAATATTTGTTATCTTATCTTTTTGATAATAGCCATTTTAACAGGTGTGAGGTGATATCTCACTGTGGTTTTGATTTGCATTTCTCTGATTAGTGATGTGGGGGGGGACCTTTTCTTTGCCTATTGGATACTTGGATATCTTATTTGGAAAAATGTCTGATCAATTTCTCTGGCCATTTTTAATTTGAATTGTTTTGTTGTTGCTGTTGAGTTGTATGACGATATATTTTGGATATTAACCCCTTATCGGATATGTGATTTATAAATATTTTCTCCCATTCCATAGGTTGCCTTTTCATTTTATTGATGTTTTCTTTTGCTGGGAAGAAGCTTTTTAGTTTGATACAGTGCCATTGCTTAGTTTTGCTTTTTTTGCCTTTGCTTATTGTGTCAAATTCAAAAATCATTGCCAAGGCCAAAAAATCATTGCTCATATGTTTTCTTCTACAAGTGTTATGATTTGGGGCTTTATGTTCAAGTTTTTAATCCATTTTGATTTGATCTTTATGTATGGTGGAAGACAGGAGTCCAGTTTCATTCTTTTGCATGCAGCTATCCAGTTTCCCCAACATCATTTATCAAAGAGACTATCCTTTCCCCCATTGCATTTTCTTGGCTCCTTTCATGATATTATTGTTATAAATTAATTGATCCTATATGTGGGTTTATTTCTGGGCACTCTGTTTCATTGATCTATGTGTCTATTTTTATAGCATGGTTTGTTCTTGAACTTAAATGCTAGCTCTTCTTAAATTCTTGTATTCAATCTTTATCCAACAAATATTTTTGAGTGCTTATGGGTGCTAGGCACCAGGGATACAATACAGACATGACTCTGTCATGAGGAATCATGAAGACACAAAATAACCAAATAAGAAAAAAAAAAAAGAAAAAAAGCCAAATTACAATAGTGAGAAGTGCTCTTGCAGTAAGAAAGTAGTGTTTTGAGAGGATATAATAGGAAAATCAAGAAGGGTTTCCTGGGGAAGTGATGCTTGAGCAGGAGTTAACCAGGTAAATATGGGGAAGACAACTTTACATAAAACAGGCTGTGTAAAGGCTCTGTGGCGGTAAGGAGATATTGTAACTATAGGGGGTTTTCAAGGTATTATGGCTTGGGCAGAAGGATTAAAAGGGAAGCCTTTGAAGAAGAGGCTAGTTAAAAACTTAAGTTTTATCTTTATCCTAGGAGCTGTGGAAGGTGGTTGTTGATTTTTTTTTTAATTTTGCATTTCAAAAAGATCTTTGTGGCAAAATTGTAGAGAATGAATTGAGAAAAGGTAGAGAGGATAGTGTAGATCAGTTAAGACAGGACAGAAATCTAAGTAGGATAACATTGAGTAGAGTGGCAATGAGGTACCTGGGGAGGAGTGTTCAAATTAGAAGTGTATTTAGGAGATTCACCCTACCGGATTTGGTGTTGGATTACACACGTGGAATGAGGAATAAAAAGCAGTATCAAGAATGATGCTTTGGTTTCAAATGTGTGGAACAGAAAAAAATGGGGGAATTACTCAACATGTTAGGAAAAACTGGAGGACAATCCCATCGTGCAGAGATTGTTTGGAGTTTGACTGAATTTGATTTTGTACGTGTTGAGTTAGATGGGAAGTTGACACACTGAGGAGATGTCAAGGAAATAGACATACAATTCCTGTTCTAGAAGAGAGGTTTAAGCTAAAGATACAAATTGGTGAGCTATATGAGTGTATGCTAACTAAGGTTTTGGAGTGAAAGAGCTCATTTAGGCAGAGAGAATCAAGTGAGAAAAGCAAGTGGCCCTTCAGCTGAGACAGATGGAGAAAGGTAAATCTTCAAAGGGTATAGAAGAGAGACTAAAGAGGCAGCAGTAAAACCAGGAGAGAAGTTGATTCACACACACACAAAAAAAAAAAAAAAAAAAAAAACTAGAATGATAATATTTCCTGAAGGAATAGCTGTCAATTCTGATGTTTCTGAAAAGCCAACATGGTTATTGGATCATATTTAGGAACAAGGATGTTATTGATCACCTTTACAGAAGCCGTTTCTGTGGCGCAGAAGAGGGATGGAAGTCAGACTCGGGGGAGCACAGGAGGGAGTCGGAGGCAAGGAAATGGAGACAACAAATGTCGACACAACTTCTAAGAAGTCCGTCAGGAGTAAGGGGAAGAGTATGAGTGCTCCAATGAGGGTTTGCATCGGCATTGTGCAGGTAGTGGGTTGGTTTTAATTAATGCAAGGTGCCTGGCTAAGCTTCAAAATCAAGTCAGAGTTGAAAGAGACTGGTTAAATATACCATAAAGAAGGTACAATAAATAAACTGAGGTTTCTGAGAACATAGGGGCAATGAGATCTATAACATCAGTACTACAGGTATCCTGAAATTGGACAAAAGGACAGTTTTTAAAAGTTACATAACAGGAAGAAGGAAATTGGAATAAGTGCATATGACGAGAGCAGTGCTCTCTTCTGTTTTCTCTAAAATAGGAAACATGGGACACCTGGGTGGCACAGTTGGTTAAGCATCCAACTCTTGGTTTCAGCTCAGGTTGTGATCTCGGGTTCATGAAATGGAGCCCCTGCATCCGGTTCCAGTTGGTGTGGAGTCCGCTCGGGATACTCTCTCCCTCTCCCACTGCCCCTCCTGCTTGTTCTCCTTCTCTCTCTCTCTCTCTCAAATAAATCTTTAAAAATAAATAAATAAAATAAAATGGGAAACAAAGTCATCTTCAGGTAGAGAAAGGGAGGAGGCTTTAGAAAAGAGATTGGAGAAAGTTTGAAATAGCTTTTATGAATAGAGGGAAAATGAGGTAACTAGGTAAATGGATTTGGATTTTTGGTTAGTGTTGACTATACGTTTGAGTATGGTAAGAAATTGTAGTGAAGACAATTTGCTTTCACCAGTAGTGCTTGGCTGCTTGGGTCTGGGCATTAAAAAGTAGATAGTTGGAGTTCACTATTGGATTCCCTGTATATTAATGGGGGACGGGGGAAAGAGCCAAGGGATTTGGGATATTAGCAAAAATGTTACTGAAATGGGGCGCCTGGGTGGCTCAGTGGGTTAAGCCTCTGCCTTCGGCTCAGGTCATGATCTCAGGGTCCTGGGATCGAGCCCCGCATCGGGCTCTCTGCTCAGCAAGGAGCCTGCTTCCCCTCTCTCTCTCTGCCTGCCTCTCTGCCTGCTTGTGATCTCTCTCTCTGTCAAATAAATAAATAAAATCTTTTTTAAAAAAAATGTTACTGAAATGATGGACTGTACAACTTTAGCTAGATAATGAGAGAAGCAAAGCTAAGAAAGCTCATGGATTGGGAGAAAGTAGAATACAACTCATTTAAAGACTCAATGAGGACAAAGAACAGTTGAGACAAAATTAGTTGCACAAAACAACCGGCAGGAGTGTTTGTAGGTTTGTAGTGATTTTGTAGGCGGAGCAATTAGGTGTGGCACAGAAAGTCATGAAAGTGGACAACAGAAATGGAATGGAGACAGTGGGGTTAACAGTGGCAGACTGAGGGGCCAAGTAGTGGATGGGGCAATGGCACGGTAACTGAAACCACTCAGGATTGTATCAGGGTTGCGACCTAGATAACCAAGATCTTCAAAGAAAAATGGATGAGGACTGGGACATCAGAGGGGGTGTTGGCAAACTTGAAGGACCACATAGCAAATATTTTAGGCTTTGTCCATACAGCCTGTACAGCCTCTGTCAAAACTGTTCAACTCTGCTGTAGCACAAAAGCACCTATAGACAATATGTAAGCGAAGGGGCCTGGCTACAAAAGTAGCCACCAGATTTGACCCACAGGCTATAGTTTTACAGTCCCCAGATGAGAGGGTAATAGCGGTGAATCTGGGGAGAAATGGATTAGTTTTTCTCTAAGTGTGTTACATATAGATGGCAATACTCAAGATGATTTCAGATGATTCATGAAAAAGATTTTAAAACCTCTAATTGTGGAAAATTTCAACATGCAAAATTATATAGAATAGTATAATGAGCTCCCATGTAGTGAGCATGCAACTTCAATCATTATTAACTCACAGCCTTGTTTCATTTAAACCCTTAGCAACTACCACCTCCCAGACTAAACAGTTCCAAAATATCTTAGTTATTTTAGAATGATTCTTTAAAAGCTAAAGATATATATAGCCATGATACCACTACCAGAACTAAAAATAACTAGTAAATTCTTAATACCATGAAATATCCAGTTGGCCTCATAGTTGTTATTTTTATATTTTGGTTATTTAAATTGGATTCACATAAATTCAAAGTATTGTGATCATTTGAAAACTCTCTTTTATTTTTTATTTTATTTTTTATTTATTTTATTATTATTATTTTTAAAGATTTTACTTATTTATTTGACAGAGGGAGACACAGCGAGAGAGGGAACACAAGCAAGGGGAGTGGGAGAAGGAGAAGCAGGCTTCCCCCCAAACAGGGAGCCCGATGCTGGGCTCAATCCCAGGACCCTGGGATTACGACCTGAGCCAAAGGCAGCTGCCGAGCCAACTGAGCCACCCAGGCACCCCTCTTCTATTTTTTTTTTTAAGGATTTTATTTATTTATTTGAGTGAGAGAGAGAGAGAAAGAGCATGAGCATAGGGGGGAAGGAGCAGAGGGAGAGAGAGAAGCAGAAATTTGATTTGAGAGAAATTTCTCTCCCTGTTGAGCAGAGATCCAGACACCCCAAAACTCTCTTTTAATATGAAGGTTATTTTATATTTCTTATTTTTCTTTTCCAAAATATTTGTTAAATAAATTTGGCTCTTTATCCTGTAAAATTACCCACAGCCTGGATTTTGCTCCTATATCCCTTGGTATCTCCACGCTCCTCTTTCACTATTTAGTTAGGTGTAGAGATTTGATCACATTAACTTTTTGTTTTTTATTTTTTGTGCTTTTTTTGGCACAAGTACTTCAGATGATATTGCATAGTTACATCAGAGGCACATAATGTCTGTTTGTGTGATGTTAAGTGCCATTGATAAGTATTGCCTAGATCCATTAATTCATTGTGGGTTGACAAAGAGTGTTGCTCAAATTCTATCATTCTTTTATTTATTACCTGAAGTCTTCTTATAGAGAAATTTCCTCTCATAAACCAATTATTTAATAGATGTATAGTTTGTGTAAGAAAAACAGATGCTTGGTTCTTTCCCTTTATTTATCAGTTTTAAAAATGAGTTGGTTCTGGAGTGCCTGGGTGGCTCAGTGGGTTAAGCCTCTGCCTTTGGCTCAGGTCATGATCTCAGGATCCTGGGATCGAGCCCCGCATCAGGCTCTCTGCTCAGCAGGGAGCCTACTTCTGCCTATCTCTCTGCCTGCCTCTCTGCCTACTTGTGATCTTTCTCTCTGTAAAATAAATAAATAAATAAAATTGAAAAAAAAAAGAGTTGGTTCACTAGCACCCTTATAAGGTGACCAAAAGTATTTTGTATTATTATGGATTCATATGAATTTGAACATATTGATGAATTTCAGTTCATCATGGTTATTATCCTTGTTATGCTGAAAATGTGCCGTTATAAAATCTATTAGCCCTTTGTGATATAAGTTTCAGATATTTTCCCAGTTTGTCATCTGTCCTTACTTGCTTGAGATACTGTTTCCAATGCAGTGTAATTCTTATTTTTATGGAAAAAGTTTTTGCCTTCTCAGATTATGTAGAAATTCACTCATGTTATTTCTAACATTTGCATGGATTTTTATTACCATTTACATTTGTGATGCCAGATATCAAGTATTTCAGAATGTGACTGAATTTCTTTCTTTTTTTTTTTAATGTATTATTTGCTTCAGGGGTACAGGTCTGTGAATCATCAGTCTTACACAATTCACAGCACTCACCATAGCACATACCCTCCCCAATGTCCATCACCCAGCCACCCTATCCCTCCCCCCTCCCCCCTAATGGAGAGTCCTGGTTTCAATTAAGGAAGGCAGGAGAAACGAATTATCAGTAAAGCTTCTATTGCTAAGGGATTGGAATATAACAAAGTCCTACAGGCTACGTATAACATTCCAAACTGAGAAATATTTCACTTAAAAATAAATGCTGTTACATCAAGAGAAATGAAATCCTGCCATTTGCAACGATGTGGATGGAACTAGAGGGTATTATGCTAAGTCAAATAAGTCAATCAGAGAAAGAGTCATCATATGATCTCTCTGATATGAAGAATTTGAGAGGCAGGGTGGGAGGGGCGTCGTGGAGGGTGGGGGAGGGAAATGAAACAAGAGGGGATCAGGAAGGAGACAAACCATAAGAGACTCCTAAACTCACGAAACAAACTGAGGGTGGCTGGGGGGTAGGGGGGATAGGGATAGGGTGGCTGGGTTATGGACACTGGGGAGGGTATGTGCTATGGTAAGTGCTGTGAAATGTGTAAGCCTGATGATTCGCAGATATGTACCCTGGGGCAAATAATACATTATATGTTAATAAAGAAAAATTAAAAAAATAAAAAATAAATCCTGTTAATAATAATGAGAATACTCATACCCATTAAATTCACGGAATTTATCTTAAGTAACTGAATGGTCAGAAGAAAGCTATAGTATAAGGATGATCCTTCCTATATAGGTTATAGTAGTTTAAATAAACTAAAATCCCAAACTGAAAGAACACATGATTCAGTAATTGGAAATGACAAACCAAATGATGATGTGTATATATGACAGCAAAAAAAATTAAGCAATAATACAGGTAACATTTTTTGGTTAAAAGGATTGCAGACCATGAGAAAACATACGCATACAAACAAGATTTGTATAGACATGGAAAAAAGAAAATCAGATTTTCAGGATATTAAGATGATAGAATTCATTTATAAACTATTCTTTGATGTTATTATAGTTTGGTCACAAATGTGTATGTCTGTGTATGACTTCCCAAGGAGAGGCTATGAAACTGGTATTTATCTCATATGACTTTAAAAATGAAAAATAAATAAATAAATAATCCATTAGCGGTGCCTTCTTCAGAGTTTCCTTATATATTTTTCTATATCATCCCCTCTTGGGAGGAATATAAGTTCTAAAAAGAGAACTCATAAGGGCAATAAGGCAGTAAAAAAATCAGTGAATGGCAGAGTTTGGCAGGAGAGAGGGATGAATAGGTGGAGTACAGAGGATTTTTACGGCAGTGACACTATTCTGTATGATACTACAATGGTGAATCCATGTGATTATACATACCTCAACACCCATAGAATGTTCAGTGCCAAGAGTGAACTCTAATGTAAATAAGCTATGGACTGGGGATGATAATGATGTGTCAATGTAGCTTTATCAATTGTAACAAATGTACCACTGTGTTTAGGGATGTTAATAGTGGGAGAGCTTGTGCATGCATGGGAGACAAGGGATACTCTGTACTTTCTATTCGATTTTGCTACAAACCTAAGACGTCTCTAAAAAAAACCTTAAACCTTATTAGAATTTTTAATAAGACAATCAGAGGCTAGGTTATAAAGTTTTATATTCTGATTGATCAAAAAGATAGGATCTGAAGCCTAAAGCACCATTTTGGGGTTAAAGCAGAGGAACATACCAGATCGTGAGTTGGACTCTTCGAGGGTAGTTTCCTTGTAATTTTTCAGTGATAAGCAGGTCTCTGATTCTCAGTGTTCCATTTTGCCATTTATACAATGAGGACTGTAGTGAGGTTTTGCCTTGTCATAGGTGTGCCCTGAGGGTAGATGAACCTCTACACTAAAACTGTTTGTTTCTTTCACGAAAAGCATTTTATAAACCAATCACATATTCATGTCTCTTTCACTTATATTTTGTTATAGTTACACAAGATGAGTGGAGAAGCAGCCATATAATAGAAGTACAGATAAATCAGACTCTGGAAATACCATGCTTTCAAAATACCTCCTCAGAAATTTCATCTGAATTCACCTTTGCATGGTTGGTGGTAAGTGTTGACCTTTTCAGTGAATAACTACAGTGATCTTTAAATATTAATGAAATAAAAATGAATAACAAGTAATAATAGGGAAGGAAGCACACAGGTGGAAGGTTGGGGACTGGCGGGGGAGGGAAGGGTGGGCACTAAGATTCCTTCCAACTTAACAAGCCTCCAGGTCTGTGAATACAGTAATGTGAAAATTAGTTCCTAAAGGTTAGTTTCTATTTCAAGCTATATACCAAACCCTGATTACAGAGAGAAAAGAGTGCGATGGTGCCCTGGAGAGGAGCCACATGCAACAGAAACCCCTACGCACAAATATTTGTCTTATAAACAACACATGCAGAGGGAGAAACCCCTTTTCCTAGAATGCTTGCTGCTGCATCCTGGGAAATATGCAACCTTCCTTTAGGTAGGGAGACACAAACTCTAATGCTTACAAGATATAGGCAGAAAACATACATGAGAGAAGCAGGACTACATGAGAAGCAGCCAGCTCAGTTGTATTACTGCCACAGGTTGGAGCAGGCCCATAGTTGCCATGTTCTCTGACAAGAAGGAAGGGAAGGAGGGAGGGAGGGAGGAAGAAAGGAAGAAAGGGTGGGTGAAAGGGAGGGAGGTTAGGAAGGGAAGAAAGAGAAAGAAGGGAAGGAAGGACGGACGGAAGGATGGAAGGAAGGAGAGGGGAGGAGGGGTGAAGAGAAGAAAGAAAAGGAAGAAAAAAAAAGGAAAAAGAAGCCAGAAACCTAGATTTTTATGAGAAACTTTCCAAGGCAATCCAACTAAACGGCAGCTAGCTTTAATCTAAATCTGTAGTAAACCTCTAATATTGTTAAATTGATTGATAACACAATACTAACACCAAGATAATCATAAGCACAGTTTTGAGAATCACATAATGGGGTGTTGATTTAGATGATCCAGAACATGACTTTGATCATTTTTAGATTCTCATCGAAATGAAAACACAAGATTTAAAAATTCTTGCAGAACTCCTAGATCTCCATGAATACAGTGGCTGATACACTTTGCAAAATGCTGTATCCACATAAATGATCACTCATATTACGAGTTACCTTAATTTTTGTGGACCAGCTTAGAAACTAGAACCTTCATATACAAAGATTTGTCTGAGGATGTGCCAAATCCAAAATAATGGACTTGCAAGGAAGCCTCAGAACACAAACTACTGATGAGTTTTCAGTGTCTAGATATTTTTTTTTGGATAGTCAGTAGGATGAAAAGAAAAAAAAGTTCTAAAATAACTTTCTCAGACTGTTCTAAAATCTACAGGATCTCTTTGTCATCTGTCAAAAAACACTTTTTTCCCCTTTATAGGGTTTGGTTTCCAAAACATAGGTCTTCCTATCATTACATCTATCATTAGTATAAGTCAATTGTTCTTTTTTTTTTTTTAAGCATTTGACTCTTTATTAACATATGATGTATTATTTGCCCAGGGGTACAGGTCTGTGAATCATCAGGCTTACACAGTTCACAGCACTCACCATAGCGCATACCTTCCCCAATGTCCATAACCCAGCCACCCTATCCTTACCCCCCACCCCCAGCACCCCTCAGTTTGTTTCATGAGATTAAGAGTCTCTTATGGTTTGTCTCCCTCCCGATCCCATCTTGTTTCATTTTTTCCCTCC
>CM052898.1:141438460-141594173 GCA_028534135.1 Potos flavus | reverse complement strand
TACCCAGTAGTGCGATTGCTGGGTCATAGGGTAGCTCTATTTTCAACTTTTTGAGGAACCTCCATACTGTTTTCCAGAGTGGCTGCACCAGCTTGCATTCCCATCAACAGTGTAGGAGGGTTCCCCTTTCTCCGCATCCTGGCCAACATCTGTCGTTTCCTGACTTGTTAATTTTAGCCATTCTGACTGGTGTGAGGTGGTATTTCACTGTGGTTTTGATTTGTATTTCCCTGATGCTTAAGTCAGTTGTTCTTAACAAACATGATACAAAGTGGTTCTCAGAAAAAAGTTGGAAAGAGGAGACGAGGGGCGCCTGGGTGGCTCAGTGGGTTAAGCCTCTGTCTTCAGCTCAGGTGATGATCTCAAGGTCCTGGGATCGAGCCCCGCATCAGGCTCTCTGCTCAGCAGGGAGCCTGCTTCCCCCTCTTCCTCTGCCTGTCTCTCTGCCTACTTGTGATCTCTTTCTCTCTGTCAAATAAATAAATAAAATCTTAAAAAAAAAGAAAAGAAAAGAGGAGACGATCTCAAGAGGGCAGGAACTGGATGCACTAAACATTAGTTTAGCAATGGAAGCTCACTACACCTTTCTTACGTTATTCATAGTTTCCACCCAAGGGCAAACATTTCCACTCTAATTACCACAATTTCACTATCAAGGGGAATCGTCAAGTTTAATAATAATAATACAGTTTAATAAAGCTTGACTGTAGGGATTGATACTGGCTAATAAGTTGATCTGTAGTGTTCTTATCTTATCTAAAGGCTGGGTTATCTGTTTTTCCAAGCAGGTGTCAATACTTCAGCCAGCCCGTGTCTTTTGTGCGACACTGAGCTTCTCCAGGGCAAAAAGCTATGCCACTCATTTAAAAAAAACCCTAGCATCTCGTCTAGTACCTAGAACATAGGCACTCAACAAAGACTCAGTAAATAATTGAACGGATCTGTTTCTCTTTGTCCCTCTCCCCCACAATCCTATTCATCAGCCTCGTATTAAACTGGCGGTCATGAATTCATGCTGGCTGTTCAACTGGTTAATGAGCGTCTCATTAGGCATCAACAACTAGGTAACTGATACGGCATCTTCTATGCAGTGGTTGTCTTCAAAGAAATGAAGAAGGCTATGCAGACATTATCTGTGGATCCTGCCAGGGCATGTAAGATAAATAAGGGACGGAAAGAGTGCACCTGAGGTCACACAGTAAGGCAATCCTAAACTTCAAGAACCTCCAGCCACGCTGTCACTTTGAAGAATGCATCATGATACAGATGACTTGAGGAATCTTTTTGAAAGAAACTTCTCTTCAAAGGGAACATTGTATTGGCAAATGTGCTGAGGAAATTCCTACTGCACATTCCCCTTTAAAATGTCAAAATCTATTTGCTCCTCTCATTTACCTCTGTGCTCCTCACTGTTGGCAGCTGTGGGATTCAGCAGGTCTGAGAGGAAATGCGCTGATGTGCTCATATTAGGGAATCCACCGCAGCTGGACACAAATACCCGCTCAGTCCATATTTTCCTTATTTTATCCCTTGTTAAACCGGCAGTAGTAATCATAACAAGCCGGTTGTTTTTAAAAGCATGACACAGTGTGGCTTTTAGAAAAAGGTTAAAGAGTGAAGGTGGTGAAGATGAGCTGAGGAGGGTAGGAGACTGCTGGACCGAACTCAGTTACTCCAGGAAGCTGCAAAGTGCCCGCCCCTCTTCAAATGCCGCACTAAGCCCTGGAAACAATTCTTTTTAAAGATTTTATTTGTTTATTTGACCTAGATAGAGAGATAGTGAGAGCAGGAACACAAGCAGGGGGAGCGGGAGAGAGAGAAGCAGACTTCCCGCTGAGCAGGGAGCCCAATGTGGGGCTCGATCCCAGGACCCCGGGATCATGACCTGAGCCAAAGGCAGATGCTTAACCAACTGAGCCACCCAGGCATCCCTGAAAACAATTTTATAAACTAAAATTATTTTAATCTAGGTCACTGAAAAACAAAAGGCATGTCTTCTTGTATGTGGGATTTTATAAAATCGAATTAATTCTGTTATGACCCTCATGGGAAAGGCGGTCATTGAGATCCCTCAGTTATCATAAAAAAGTATTTGCCTTGTGTACCCAACCCCATGCAAAGGCTGTGTTAAATGTGTTCGTGGGGTGGTTTCTTTGCATTTGGGGAAGCTGCATTCCAGGATGGCGATTACACTGAAGTAGAAAGTCATCAGATGCGAACAGCGTATTCAATGTTGATCTAGCGTGAGAGGTAATTAAATAAACACAAAAGGTTAATCCTTCAGTGGACACTGAGGGTTTATGTACATGATGGATGATGAATAAGAAGTCACAGGATGTTTGTGTTTAGATGGTGTGCAGTTGGTAGATAAAGGACAAGCAATACTTTTCCCAGTTTATGTCCTAAGGCTCAAGTATAGGGTCATGTGGAAAATTCTGCGGCTTATTCTGGGAGCTTCTACATACAGTCTAAAATTCTGTTTTCATTCCAAGGTATCACCCTGATTTCCTACAGCCTAAATTTCAATTCAGTCCAACACACACATATGAATCTGTTTTGAGTGTTAGGTCCTGCAGAGATACAAAACTACATTACATATATTTCCTGCCATGAAGTACAGCTTTAATAAAAATTTAAAAAACGGCAGCTGAGAGGGAAGATAGTTTGATTCCTGTAAATGGACCCGGAAAAGCTTCTTAGGTTATATTTGAGCTGGATAATTAAAGAACAGTTGGCCAGCAAACATCAGACATGTACTACACCAAGACCCCGGGACCGTGAGTACAAGTTCGTAATGGAGGTGGAGAGAGAGATATCAAGGAAATATTTGATTCCAAAGTTGGTGGATACAGAGAAACCCATGATTTTTCTCCTTAAAATCATGAAAAGACTATATCGGATTCAAACAGTTCAATATTTGTGATAAAGGCACATGACTCAAACCTAGATACTTCTATTTCTTTACATTTCTGTCTATAAGTATATCTTTTCCATATACTCTTCTTCAATATTTGTAATCTTTTATATTTAAACAAGAACCACACTGGAATTATCATCAGTGTCGGTTTCCCATGCCAGTGGGAAGCTTAGCTATTTGGAAAACAAGACTCACCTTTTTTTTTTTTAAGACTTTATTTATTTGACAGAGAGAGAGATCACAAGTAGGCAGAGAGGCAGGCAGAGAGAGAGGGGGAAGCAGGCTCCCCGCTGAGCAGAGAGCCCGACGCGGGGCTCGATCCCAGGACCCTAAGATCATGACCCGAGCTGAAGGCAGAGGCTTTAACCCACTGAGCCGCCCAGGTGCCCCAAGACTCACCTTCTGCCTCATGGCAGCTGACCCTAATTGTCTTCACTGTAATCAGAAATGAAGTGTTGGCCAACAACCCACAAAGGACTAACAAGCCATTGTTATGATTGGAGAAATATTGTTCTGGTGCTCTACAAAGGAGACGTGGGGAGTTTTGCAAGCACCCCGCCTTGACAGCACTGACTGGATGGAAAATAAATGGAAGAAATGTGAAGATAGGAAGCAGTTTGGAGATAAAGAAGTAACAGCTGATACAAATAACAGAATCTATTGAATGTGCTCTATACACTCGACACCTGACATGGGCTCTGGTCAACACAGCCAGGTCTAACATGGTGCTTAGGCCAGCCTGGAGATGAGATGATGTCACTAAATCAAATGGTACCAAGGTCTCTTTTCTGTATTGGAAATTCTGATTCTAGTACAAAAACAGGAAAGCCTTCACAAATTATTTTAAGGTTTGTCATTAAGGTCATTGAGGGACGTATAGGAAGAGCTTTCCAAGATTCAGTATGACCCTGCCCAACCCTCATCATGCTAATTATTTTATCCAACTCCTGCCCCAAATTAAATGATACATTTATTTCTCTTCTGTGGGTCCTGATTTTTTGTTTTTTTTGTGTGAATTTATTCTTCTCCTCAAATAGACTAGAAGCAGAAAAGGCAAAGACTATTTGTTCTACTACTGTTATGAGGCCGAATATAGCAAAATAGTTAACAGCATGACTTTTGGGAAGGAAATTGTTGTTTTCAAATTCTGGCTCTTCTGTCTATGAACTGTGTGACCTGGGAGCTAGGATTAGGGGGAGGTGAGCAAGATTCTCTCCTTAGAGACGAAATTTAAAGGACTGCCCCCCAAATCAGTAATTAAGATAGATATTTTAATGAACTATTTTTTTAAAACCAAAATTTAGGGAAAATGCATGATGAACAAAATACCAAAATTTTAAATAAAAGTAGACTATTGTTTTTGTTTTGAGACCCAGTTATGCTATTCAACAAGAAGTATTTTCCAATTAGCCTGTGGTTTCTGGGACTTCATGGTATCGTGTCCCCCATGGGCATAACTTTACACAGTCATAAAAATTTTTTAATTGTAGATTTTTTATTAATTTTTGCACTTGGCCAAAACATGGGAGAATATTTTAAGAAGTGTATATAGGGGTGCACGTTTTTCCTTTTGTCTCCAAATCCAGTATGACTTTGGATATGTTGCCTAAACGAAGTTTTAGTTCCCTCCTGTGTAAAAGGGGATGATTATAGTATTGGCCTGATGGTGGTATTGTGAAGTATAAATAAGGTCACACAAACTAAATAACTTAGCATAGTACCTGTACTCAGTACATATTTAAAGTTCATCCTTAAAGGATCCATTTTATGACTCTCCGTGATTCTTCGGTTTAGCCTCGCAGATCATGAATTCTCATGAAATACAGACTGATCATCAGTGAGACTGGAGGACAGTGAGTTTGTCTTACTTGGGTATCTACTGAGTGTCGGGACAAGCATACGTGTACCATATGTATGAGCCAGGTCAGGCTGCATTCCTCGTTAAATCATATGGGTCCTCCAGTTTGAGAATCCCATTAAGTTTTAGAAATATTTATTAATATTTTTAAAAGTTGTCCATTTTTTTCTTTGAAAAACAAGAAAAAAAACAAACAGGTAAGAGTAAATACTCTGTACAAGACCAGTTACTAGTCTGTTTCCAGCAGACCAGGTTACCTAAGATCATTATCATCAGGTAGGAGTTGAGGTATACTCTCTGACCCCTATCATCAAAGGTGCATCAATATATCATAAAAGAGCTCCTTCAATCAATAAATTGCCCACACCTCCGCAATCTGCAATTTGTATAAAGGCCTGCAGCTTCCTGGAATTTCTTTAAAATTTTTCATTCCAGATATTCAAAAAAAAAATTCTTTTTATTATTTTGTGATGGCCTAGTTTTTATTAGTACATGTTGTCTCTGAGGGTTAATTGTCCCTGGCCCTGGGCATCTCTGCTGTTCGATGCTGTGACTCAAATACCTTGCTTTGTTTGACCTTTGCACAATTACTTAGCCTTAGTTTATTCTGGATTGTCATAAGGAATAAATAAGACTTGAAAGGACTTTGCAGAGTATCTAAAACATAGTAGGTGCTAAATAAATTTAAGCTATGATTAAGAAGAATATAAAATTTTAGTAGTGGTGGTGACATAATATTAGTATTATTTTCCCCTCTCCCAGCTCCAGACATTTCATTGTTTGCCTGGGCTCATTTTCTCCCCACCTCTTCTCTCATTTGCTCTGTGAAGGCGGCCATTCACGTGCAGGTTCTTGCCTCAGCCGCCCTTTTAACTCTTCCATCAATTAAACTACCCTGGCCAGCCCCACAGAGATATCCAATAAAGGAAAGGCAGCTTTTGTCTCCTTAGTCTGCAAGCTCAGCCTCTGACTGCCTTTCTTCCCACTACAAAGTAGCAGGTGGAAATGTTCCAAGTGGGGAGTCATTTATTAAGTGACCAAGAAGCCTTTTGAACTCTTAAGATCCTCACAAAAACAACCTGCGCATGAAGCAAGAGCTGTGTCAGTGAGCGGGTTGTGCAGACCTGCAGGGGGAGCCTGCTTCCTTAATGATTGGCCTCCAGATCAGCAGCCGTGGACTGAGCCGCCTTCCACTGTCTTCTCCTGTCACCACCCAATACTAAGGGCTCCTTTCAGAGCCCCTGTCTCTAGGATACAAGCTCTCTCCCTTTAATTTTCTGTGTGCATCTTCATTAGGAAGGTAGCAGCACTGACACCTTGTTCCCTCTTTATGTGGGGATAAAGGTATGTACATTGTTTCAGGAGGAAAATCTTGAGCAAGGTATCATTCTTTGTAAGTGCTGCTATCTACGTATCTGTATGTAAAGCTGATACCAATCCTAGCCATATGCACCTGAAGAATGGTGTCTTACAGAAGAGTTTCTATGAAATATACTCTGGAAATATTAAGAAGTCTGCCTTCATGTTTCCACCATTTCTGCTCCTAGCTCATACTTGAATTCTCTCACTCATCCAACTTCCACTTCTACTATGAATCGTCTGGTTTTTTAACAGATTTAAGTCAGAGATCCCAAGCGACAGATCTTTGTTTTCATTTTTTTGTGACTCCTTCCCCATCAGATGCATTGCTGTTCAACCTTCTTCATCTTAGTTCCCTTCGTTTCCCACTGATTTCTGCATATAATGATTCATCTGTTGTTTAGAGTTAGACCAGTGGTTCTCAAACCCGGGTCCTTTGAGGACCTTTAAAAAAAAATGGCCCAGCCTAAGTCTCACCCCAGAACAACTGAGGTAGAATCTCCAGAGGACAGATTTTGCACATCAGAATGTTTTCAAAGCAACTCAATTGAGAATATTAAGTTATACTAAAGAAGAATGAGGACATAACCCTTCCTCTACCCTTGTGCCCCTTAAGAGTCCCCTCCTCACTGGCCCTGAGCACATTTACTGACATTGACCAGCACAGTGATACCCCAGGGATCTCGTCCTTAGAAATTCTGGGTATAGCAAGAATAATAGGAGAGTTTCTTCTACAGACCCAAAAAAGAATATGGAATAGAAGAACTGAATACTTCAAATAAACTCTGATTTGTGGAACTCAGATTAACACCTACAGTCTACCCTTTACGTGTCCTCCTTGAAGGTAACATAGAAATAAGGACAGAAGGGCAAGAACCATGACGAGGAGGCGCCTAGGGCACAAAATTTAAGGAGCGCTTACTCGCAAATGCCCACCCTGCACTTACAAGGCCCTGAGACTGAGTGCCTCCTTAAATGTTATGCTCTAGGGGTCTCTTCACCCCATCCTAGTCCTGGCCCCGAGGGGAGCTAAAATGAGCCCTTTTCTAAAGGGAAGACAGAATGAAGGACAACTGTAATCCAGTTCAGGTGAAGGTCTAAAACAAAACTGATACAGCACATCTTAGCATGAAGATTCTTGAACTTAAAATGAGAATTCTGATCTTTCATTAGCCCCCAGTGCTATGCCCTCCAAATCCCACCCCCGATATGCAGCTTATGGAAAGTTATGAAGGGAAGTTCTAGGCAGAAGAGCATCAAGTTTCTATTCATTTTAGGAGAGGATGACTGTAGTTGTCAACTGAAAGTCAAGTGTAAAGATCTTTTCTCTAGTAATATACTAAATATCTCTTAATTTCAATTCTTCATTCATCATCTCTATTTTTATAGATATAAATGAATTAATACATGTGGAACATCTAGCCCAGAGCTGGCATGATTGAGTGCTCAGTAACTAGTAACTATTTCTTTCAACAGGAGGGTAATGGAACTCGGGAAACACTCATCACCCAAGGTCACTCCGTCAGCAATTCCACATTGTTTAAAGACAGAGTCAAGCTAGGCACAGACTATGAACTCTGCCTCTCTCCAGTCCAAATCCACGATGATGGCTGGAAGTTTTCCTGCTACATTATGGTCAGACCTGGCAAAATCTTGAGGAGTTCCACCACAGTCAAGGTTTTTGGTAAGAGATTTTGTTCTCTGGGCTCCCTGCCATCTTCCTGTCCATTTCTCCTGCCTCGCTCCACCCTGGAAAGAAAGTTCCCTGTTAACTGGAGAGCAGCCCCCCCAGGGAAGCTACTCTAGAGCTGTTGCCCTGGAGACTGTCATTGATGTTAGGGGTGAATATAAGGAGAGAAGTTAAAGAACAATGATTGCGTCCATAGAATAAAATCCCACAGAGAGCCATACATTGGCCAATTTCCTGGTGACCACTCCTTATTTACAACTTTAATGTTTCCTGAGAATACTGGAAATCTCTTTAATTATAACTGCCAAAATCTAATTACTTAGTTATCTAATTGTCTTTGTTGCTTGCTGGAGGAAGGTGGAATAGGGCCAGTGCGAGAAAAGGAAAATGATAAACACAGCTCCAAAGAAACTGCAGGAGTCCGCCCACCCCCAGCAGGGCCAGGGCCTCAGCAAAGGAGCCTGCAGGGATGACCCTCTGTCCCCGTATTCACAGAAGCGTGGAGCTGAGATATCCACCGTGGCCTCACTCAAATTGCACAAAGTCTGCAGGGAGGAAATTTGGGGGAAATGTGAAAATCCTACTTTGCTCGGTGATGCATGGCAATATTAATAAATACAAAACCCTGGCTTTGGATTTTTTTTATCGTTGTCACCAAGACCTGTGTTTTTTAAAAAGTCATTTTTAAATGAAGGCAAAGAGAAAAGCAATGATGTGGAGGAGCAATTAATTATTTTTGCAAATGAGGTAAACAGAGAAAATAACTTCACAGAATCTAAGGGCATGAGCTACTAGATTTTCCTTCAGTTCTCTGAATGACTGGACTAGTGAATCATCTTTGTTTTTACTTAGAATCTTATTGCCTTATTTTTAAAGATCAGAGAATTCAAGATGTTGAGGGAAATGCACTTCCTGTGGTGTATAAAGACGGAAGCAGCTACAGCCAAGATTTCTGTAGTTTGAAGTTTTTTGCTTATAGCCCTTCCTATATCCCTCTCCGGCTCGCCCTCCTTCCCTCCCTCTCCATCCAGCTCTCCTCGGGGGATGGGCTAAGAGATAATCGATCACCCCTGATGATCAGGTTGCTTATGGAGCCTGAACGGTGCTCCGTGAAGAGGTGGGAAAGACTGTTCATCTCTCATCAATTTCACCCTCTGCTCACTTACTGGGGCGTGAGTGTCTTCGACCCAACATGAAGCGGACTCATCTGGCCTGACTTTCGGCAAATCAATGAAGGCAGATATCCAGGATGTAAAAAGAAAGGTCGATTCTGAGTTAGACGAACTATGTCCCATTTGACCAAGGGTTTTTGTACCTCAGCTTCATCTAACTGCCTTGTCAACACTTAAACTGCGCCCCGTTTCTCTCTGCGGCAGATACTTCCATCTTCGTCTTCGGTGCTTTTCACTCTTTCACGTCTCACCCTTCTGGCCCTCTTTGTGTCTACATCTCTCTCTCTCTCTGTTTCTTCTTTGATCTCCTTTCAGTGGATGCTTAAAAATAAGAAGTTCTGCCTGCTCGTTCATTAGCTTTTCCCTGCTTCTTGGCTTTCCCCTTTAGCGAATGGGTCATCCAGGCTGTGCTTGGCCGGTCTCATCCAGTCCTTAGACGGTGTGTGTGTGCGCACCCCCAAGTACATATTACAATGGTCCTGGCATGGAAGAAAAATACATGTCTTATTCAGAACCCACTCAGCATCCCTCGATGATTCCTCAAATAGAACAAGCCAAAAATTAAAACTTGAAAACCTTGAAATAAATACCCAAGTATAGCACGGACCCACTCCAACTTAGATGCCCTAAATCCAGCTTATTTCTTCTTCCTTAATAATGCCTCCATTCTCTGACAGTCCAGGAACCAGAAGCTTCCCCAGCTCCCTTGCTACTTCCTGCCCCTCTCTCACTAATCTCCTCTGACTTTACTTTCCTTAGCAGGGAACCTGCCATCACAGGTTTGCTCCTGCCCCCTCCTAAGGCCTAAACCTGATTATCCTGAGCCTCAAAAGGAATGTCTCTCTAGCACCCTTGTAACTTTCAGTAACTGTTCTTTCTTTCAGGTCCTTCATTCCAATGGCATTTGTTGCTAATATGAGGTCAGAATACCCCTCGTCCCATTAGTATTGTAGAGTGTATTTCAGTTTGGGTTCCACTGAAAGAAAACACTGAGACAGGATTTGAGTTAAATTAATTTATTTGAGATTTACTTATTGAGGGAATTAATGGAGGGAAGCATCAGAAGAGGAGTGGAAAAGGCAAGGAAGGGAAAGAAGATAATGAAATGTACATGATCACGCCGGTTACCAGTGTGGGCTTAGAACTCACTCCCACAGGGGAGCTCTGGAAGAACACACATCAGAGTTCTCCCAAAGAAAGGCAAGGAAGTTGGGGTATTATCCACCAACTCCCCCACCTGTTATCACCATTAGCTCTCTAGACTTCCGGTTTGCCCTACTTGTGGACTAAGTGTGTTCCCATAAATCCTTAGGAGAGACTCATTAGATGTACACAATGAGAGACCTTCAACAAGTAGAAGCAAGTGCCAGGTGGCCATAGCAGACGCTGACAGCACCTACGACAAGCTTACTGTTTCTTGTCTGCTGTCAAGAACTATCTTGAAGCCACTTCAATTCAACATAATGTACTCAGTGTCTGTTTTGTGCTGGGCACTGTTAAGTGCTAGAGATGGAGACATGAATGAAACAGCCTGGCTTCTAGGCACTTACAATCTAGCAGGACATCAGAATCACTGAGATATTCTCTGGTGCTTTCTAAGATCTTTATTTTCCATGAAAATGTAAATTTCTTAAGGACAGTGAAGTTGACCTGTGCACCTTTGTTTCCTAGGCATCTAGCATACTGCTGGGCACGCGGTGGGTGTTTAATAAATATTTGATGAATGATGAATCTTACACACCCGTGTGCACGTGTACGCGCACACACACACACACGCACACACACACTAGTGGCCAGGTCAGATGACAGTCAGTGCCACTAACTGTGTTTTATTTGCCTTTAAGCTAAGCCAGAAATCCCCATGATTGTGGAAAATAACTCTACGGATGTCTTGAGAGAGGTGAGTCACATTAAAGCCTTTAAAAATCTATAGTATAATACGCCAAGGTGTGTTTTGTTGCATCACTGTCCAGAATGTTTTCTCAAAGGACCTTATTAGTTGGCGCTCAGTTAATTTCTGGTGAGGAAGAAGGGAAGCTGAGTTGATCCTAGAAACCAAATAAGAATCCTTACTTTCTGAATTCGGGCTCTTAGAACATGTAATCTGTAATCCTTAGTCCTTAAATTTTCTGGAAAAACTGTCTCAATAGTTTAAGTTTCTCCTTAATCAAAATTGGAGAAGGCAGTGAAAGAAAAGTAGGACAGAAAACAGTGTGAATCCTAGTGTAAGAATGAGGCTTTTGCTCAGCTGCATTTAATGTGTTCTAATCCATTTCGTGTACCAATTTCCTGTAGTTTTTATTTGGAAGTTACAAGAGGAAAGATGCCCTTCTGTAACTCCTTCAGAACCCTGGCTATTCCTCAGGCAGTAGGAAAAAAGGGCAGGTGGAAAAGGGAAGTTGGGCAGGGCCATCTGACTTCAGTTTCTTGTAGATAGTTCCCAGCCTCGAGTCACTGGGATCTGGGCTCACTTGCCAGCTCTTCTTGCTGGCTGTGACCTTGGGCAAAAACCTTCAGTCTCTGTAGTCAGTTTTTCTATCTCTATGAAGAGGATAAGAAGGGTATCTGCATATTGTTGTTCTTAATAGTTAAATGAAACAATGTATGGAAGGTTCTTAATATAAATATGGCAGATACTAAGCGTTCAATGAACATTATGATTGTTGCTATATTGTCATTACTATTAGTATTAATCAGCTGTCTTGGGACACTTTGACTTAATTCAAGCTTTCAAAATCCCAAGTTGTAAAATAAATATCCCCATGAATTCTCAAACATTTCTGGGTACATGGGATGAGAGAAAATTACACTCCTATTCTAGTTTCTTCTAGTCCTTTGAACACTAAATAACTTACAATTTCTGATCCTGCTGAATATCAGTCATTTAATTTGACAGCTGCATACAAATCATAGCTCAGACCCCGTGGGATGGTTTTAGATGAGAATATACTTATGTCTTCTGTTGATTTTATGTATTAGTCTCTTAGATTATTGCTGTTGTAATCCTGAGCATATAAAAAAGATTTAAAATTTTTTGTTCTTCCACATTAATCCCAATTTTATTAGTGGACTTCATTTCAGTAGTTTAAGTAATACAAACTAATGGCACAATTTTGATAGGTATTTTTGTTTCTTATAAGGATTTCTTGAGGGTCCTTTATGCCAATGTTTACAGGTAATAAGGACTCAATCCAGATATGGAACCATAAGATTGGATCCAAGAATTCCAGTTAAAAAGAAAAAAGACTTTCCCTTACATGTTATCAGATTTCCTCTTCTGTATCCATGCTTACCTAGGTTCTAACTAGAAAAATTAGAGAACCTTCCTTCCTGGGGAATTAGTGAATAATCTCTCACCGACTCTATGTAACTAGCGACAGGACATAGCTTGTCTGTGGATCTTTTAAGATTTTGCCAGACATTAGTAATTCTTTACCCTAATATTCTTAGAGTCCCCATTGTATTTTTAATAGCTTCTTAACTCTTAAAGTCCTTTCACCTGCTTTTATCGAGTCATGCTTTCAGGGAGCCTCTGAAAAAGGTAGGGCATCAGTCATCTTACAGATGAGAAATTGGGGCCTGGAGAGTTTACACAACTGACTGAGTCACTAATAAAGGGCAGAGCAAGGATGAGAATTTAGCATGCCCGATTCCAGGCAGGACGGTGTAATGAGAGGAGCCTATGGTTCAGGGGCAGAGAGAACTAATGTCAAATCCTAATTTGACCACTTCCTTGCTACATATCTTCATCCAGTAGTTAACCTCCACAAGTCTCAGCTAAGTCATCTAAAACTAGGATCGAGATTAATATTTCACAGGATTCTTAGGTGAATTAAATTTATGCACAGTAATGGAGTACATTGCACATAATAGATGTCTCGGGAGTATTTCTTTCATCCCACTATTTATCACTCACCTATTCTCTTTCACCCATCCCTTCATCTGAATATATATTCATACTTCTCCTGTGTGATTGATTTTAGAAGGCAGTGTGGGATAATGAAAAAACAGAACATAGATTGTGGAATCTCATAGACCTGGGTCTGAATTCTCCGTCACTCATTAACTCTGGCCCCTGGGATCTTGATTCTTTAGCTTCCTCATCGGTGAGCAGAGACAATGATCCCAAATCCTTAAGAGTGATATAAAGATCAAATGAGAGAAGATAAATGCAAACTATCTACCATCTGGCAACCATAAGGGTTGGTTAATGGTAATTTCCAACTCCCTCTTCATTTTTTAGAAGTTAACTAATTCAACATGTTCACGTGAGATGCCTACTGTGTGCTACATATTCACTACACCAGCAGCCCGTGGTGTTAAAGTAATAGAGATTTGGTCAGTTATGAGTTGTTTTCCAGCATTACTAAAGCAATAAAGTTTATGGTTAATTGGGTTTTCCTGAAAAATAGAAAAGCCCCCAAATTATCCTAACAATGATGCTTCTCAGGCTTTGACACGCCAGGGTTGTCCAAGGAGAGTGTCACACCTGTGCGTGTCATATGCTTGTGAGTTCCAGGGCGAGGCTTTACCAGGGCCCAGCATGGCGCACAGCCTCGCCCCTGCAGCTGAGATGGAAAGGGAGTCTTTACTGAAACCATGGGCCCCCTTCCTGTACCAGACTTTGTATTCCAACAAAAGATGCTGGCCTAGGGAGCCATCAGCCCACAGCCCTGGGCCTGCATACCCTGCTCTGATGATGCAGCAAAAGAAGGCACAAGAGAGATGCATGAAAACTCCAGAGTTTACTCAGTAGCTCAGACTTTCCATGAGCCACGTATGTCTCTATTTCATGCCTGTGCTTTCTGCTTTAACGCCATCATCTCCGTGGATCTCGTCCTTGTTATTCTCTACCTTTATTATGTTTGACAAAAGTTAGGTGAAAAAAAGATAGAAGAAGAACTACCTAACAGGAAACAGGAAACAAAAGTAGTTGGAGTTAAAATGCCTGAAAAGGAGGCACCTGGGTGGCTCAGTCGATTAAGCATCAGACTTGATTTCCGCTCAGGTCACGATATCAGGATCATGGAATTGAGCCCTGTGTCAGGTTCCAAACTCAGCTCTGCTTCTCTCCCTCTCCCTCTACCCCTCTCCCATGCTCGTGCATGCTCTCTCTATAAAATATATGCCTTTATTTTTATTCTTTAAAAAAAAAATGCCTGAAAACGAAGAAAAGCTAAAATCATAAGAGACATGTGAAGCAGACATCAGACTCTAAAAACACATATTACCATTCAGCAGTATGGCTCTGGTGGCTGTTTGCAGATTTTCATTGTTGCTGTTTTTCTGTGATTTTTCAAAGCCTGAAACTTTGTGGATTCTCGGTCCTTCTTAAACTCCATTTCAGATGTATGTGTGTATGGGTTTAAGATTAGGTAGTAGAGCTTCTTTTCTTCCCCTTCCATCCATCCAGCCTTCCGACCTTCCATCCTTCCTTTCCCTCCTTTCCTTTCTCTCCCTCCCTCCCTCTCCTCCTCTTTCCCTCTATTTCTTTCTTTCTCTCTCTTTCCCTTTCTTTTCTTTCTTTCTTTCTTTCTTTCTTTCTTTCTTTCTTTCTTTCTTTCTTTCTTTCTTTCTTTCTTTCTTTCTTTCTCTCTCTCTCTCTCTCTCTCTCTCTCTCTTTTCTTTCTCCCCCCCCTTCCATCTTATGACACAGTAAGTCTCTGATTTCCAAAGTCCAGCCATGGGACTCCCAGTGGCCGTCATCATTTGCAGTGGTGAGTCCTTAAGCTTGCACCCCAGCTGGAGAGGGCCCTGAAAATGGCACCATACCCCTTTGGGAATCCATATGGGAAGTGAAATCTCTAATATCAGGCAGGTTTCTAGTAAAAAGGGAAATTATAAGCCTGTAGTACAGTCTGGGTTTTTCACAAGCTTGTGTTTGGACTTGTGCTTGTTCTACAAACAGCTAGCAGGGAAGACAGATGTGGCTATTAGAGCTGCCGACAGTCTAAGAACAAGCACTAAGAGGGAGCCACACATAGGTAAGGACAGAGCGAGGCAAGAAGCCATTATTATACCAGGATCCTGTCCACTTTCTGAAAGGTTGATGCCCATAAAGGGCTTGGGCTTATTTATGAGACAATGAGAGACTGTGTTTTTAGCTGTTGTCTCCCCAGCTCCCACCACCCCTCACCCACAGCCCAGTAAAAAAAAACAAAAAAACAAAACAATAGGTTCTAGAGGAATCATTCCAAATAAAAGTCAGCTCCAGCACAAAGGCCACACTCCTTGCCAGTTGGTTTTATTCTATTCCTAAGTGAACATATTAGGCGTATTCTTAACAGCCCGGGGAATTGTTCTCTCCCTATAGACTATTAGCTTCCCTTTTTTCAAAGCATCTCTGAGTATTTAAAAATGAACTTTTTTTTTTTTTTTTTAAATCAGGGAACAGTTGGCATGCAGCCAGCATCTCAAAGACAGGGATAAAATCCCAAACCTACTGCTCAAATGAATGAGTGGTCTGTGGGGACAAAACAAAAGTAACCTAAGTATTAAAAATTGACGTCAGAACCTAGGAAAATGTTCTCTGGCCTTCAGTTTTCCAGACAGTCAGGTCTTTCATCTTTTCATGGTGAAATTTTTTTGGGGGGTTAGGAGGTGGGAATCTGTCTCTCTTCTGTGTTCACACTTCTTCTCTAGCCCTTTTTCTTTCTTTGGTTTTCTGCCTCTGTTCTTTATTTCTCCTTCCTCACCCCATCTCTCCACCTTTCCCTTTCCCTTTCTGAGTTTCTCTCATCTCTTCCTCTTGAACTCCCTCTTTAACGGACCTTAATATGAAATTGGATTATATTTTAAAATATTTATGAATAGGTTTCTATATCCTCTGTCCGTACTGTTTCATCCGAAAGAGCTGAAAAGTCTTCAGTTCTCTCTGTGCTGATTACACATGAATGACGTATGTGTTAGGTTGTTGGAAAGACTTACAGGATTCAGATAGGTTGTGCTGGTGACACAGCTTTAATATGAGCAGGTGGTACAACACGGCACCAGTGGGAGAAAGAGCTGCACCGGACGGGGCCTGAGATCTCAGGCACAAGCTTCTACGTCTGTCCACAGCTGGGCCCCACAGAACAAGCTCTGTCCCCCGTTCTCAGCTGCCCACTGGGATGTGTGCAAAGGCCTGGCCCCAGGAAGCCTGAGCTGGGCTCCTGGTGGGGTCTCTTCGGGTAAGCTGGTCACGTAGGGACATTCCAGCCACCCAACCAGCCTCGACTGTCAGAACCCTCAGCTCCACCAAAACCGAGGGCAAAGTATAAATCCCGTTATTTTCGCTCAGCAACATAGCAGGATGGTACGTTCCGCACCCAAACTCACAGACCCATGGTGGCAAAACAGCATTTATCTTCAGTTAACACATTTTGAAGTTTTGATCAAGACAGCTTTAGGAACCCTGTATGTAAGTGTTTGGTCAGCTGACCCCTGCTGAGATTAACTCATACTATGCGCTCTTTTTCTTAAAAACAAAATACTTTCTATTTACGCTAACATGGCTCTTTGCCGTGAGCCTCCAGTCTGTGTTTTCAGAACAGATACCTCCCAGGCCAACTACACGAAATGGAAAGGATGAGCCAAGGCAGGCTGCTCTTGCTCTCTCTGACAGGCTTCCTTCTCAGCCCTCACCTTCCACTTCATCTCCAGGATGGCCCTCTCTACCTCCTCCAGGGCTCGCTCTCGCCTTTCCACTGCCCTCTCCCGCCATGCCACTGCCCTCTCCCTCCTAAGCACCTCCTTTTCCCTTTGGCTGGCCCACAAAGCCAGGGCCCCCACCTGCTCCAGGAGCCGGGCCCAGTCGCCCTCGATACCTATGGGGAGCTGAGGCCCCTGGGCCCTCGGGTCCTTGCGCTGCCCCACCTGACCATGGCCAGTCCTCTCCAGCTCCTCTCTATGCATGCTCTTCAGATGTTTCCACAAGGCTGTGGTGCCCACGTTAACCCCGGGGCCACGGCTCACCTGCCTGCCGCACAGGCGGCAGGTGGCATATTGGTTCGGGTGGTGGCCGGCACGAACAGGGGCCAGGTGGAAATATTCCCATACCTCGGAAAACCGGGTCCCCTTGTTGTGCGGGGGGGCAGGCATGGCGCTCGCGAAAGGGCCAACCGGTTCTCCCTTCTCACGCCCTGCCTCTTCCTCCTTCATCTCTAGGTCTCCTTTTGCCTTCATCCTGGTTTCCTCCTCTTCCTCCTCTTCCCGCCTCATCCTGTCTCCTCTTCTACAGCTTTCCTTGAGCCAAAAGTCTTAGCGAAACCACAGCTAAAGCGAAATGAGTAATTGGGAAGGGACTGTGGTAACTCTTGGGGACTCACAACAATGGTCAAAGACTGGCCACACCTGAATGGTGTGCTGTTTCCTCCTTTCCGCTTCACGGGAGAGTCAGGGTGAGTCAGAGCCCACACGAAATGGCCTCTGAGGCTCCCATGTACCTTCTCTCCAGGCCCCAGATGCGTATTGATCCCTCCTTGTCTAGACCAGAAAGGCAAAGTAAATGAGTCCAGAAATCACTGTTCTTCAGTAAATTCAGTGTCCTCTACAGATCAAGCACCATCCCGCGTGTTTTTGAACATTGGAAATTTTAGGTTTTCTCTTGATTCTCTCCTAGCTGCTTCCACTGTTTCTGTGCTCCTGGATGCCTATCAATGGGTTTTGGAGGCTCCGAACCCTCAAGCTGCTCGCAACGTCCAGGGCTGGGGCCTCACTGGCCTTCCTCAGAGTAGGGAGAAGCAGGCCTGGAGAGACGCTGATGTGGGAGACACTCACACTTCCTGAGAACTGGTGCAACAGGAAGTCTAAACTCTGGGTAATAAAGTTTCCAGTGTGAGGTCAGTTTGCCCCTAGAGAGGTAGGTCCCTCTGGGAATGAGATTCTAAGAATTCCAAGCAGCAGGCTTAGCTGTTTTCAGCAGGACGAGCTGGCATGGACAGAGGAGGAGGTGGAGCACTTTTCCACAGTCTTGTCACCCGAAGGTCCTCAGCAAGTGGCTTACACTGCGCCTTCCCTGGCACCATCACCTGCAAAGCTGATAGCTGAGAAGACCTTCCCGACCGCAGCTTACTCCAGATGTTCTCCTGATTCACCCCCACCGAAATAAATAGATGGATAATTAAATTACATTGTAAAAAAATAGCCTGACGTCTCTCTCCTTTTTAGGGTCATTTCTTAAGTAATGGAGAGCCTTATTCGTCAAGCTTTGCAACCCCAAAGAGTTAGGAAACACTCCCACCCCCAGCCCTACAAGTGGGTACTTACAGGCAAGCAAGGCTCTGAACGTGTCTCTGAGGGCTCTGTGCGGGGTGAGTGCTCCAGGTAGCTGTGGGTAGCTATTAGCTGACTCCTGCCCTCAGGGGGAGGGCACCTGCAGTTCTGTTCCCTCCCACATCCAGGGAAGCCTCCTTTCCAGGTGGGCGTGTCCAAGCCTGCCCACACACTGAAGCAAGCTTTCTCTCCGCCCCCCACCCCCACCAAAAAAAGAGGTTCCTGGCATAGGGCTGGTAATAAAACAGTAAGTCAAGCAGCTACAAGTCTTAGCTCTGTTTCCAGATAACTCGATCATCTGGCCTCTTAAGCAAAGGAAAATACTGAAGGGGGGGAAGGGTGAGATTTCAGCAGAGAAACCACAGGCCTCAAGGACATCTGTGCTTTCAAATATTTTGTCCAGTTGTCAGACCCTGAGTCTCAACGGTGGGTTTGGAAACTATGGAATTTGTAAATACAGTCATGGAAAAGCCAAAGAACTTGCAGGAAAGGGAAGATTAAGTGAAAGGAAACCTCCCAAGTTTAAAGAAATTTGACAAGTTGAGAGACAGTTTTGAGGTTGCTCTTTATTATATTATGTAACGGGAATTGGCAAAGTTGAATTGTTATTGGCTTGTATTCTCAGTTGGAGCGAAATAAAAGAATAGTCACAGTTTAAGCAAAAATTTTATATTTACATAAATGCTATATTTATATATATATGTATATTTAGGAAGGAGAACCTACAAAGAGGAGACAGGAACATTTTGAAGAAGGTGTCTGTGGAAGGAAAATGCTTGAGTTATAGAAGAAAAGATAGAAATGGCAGAGTAGAAAACAGAGACTGAAAGATAAATTTCAAGTGAAGAAAGAAGGTTGAGGGGAGGAAAGACTCCAAAGAGAAATGAAGAGTTGGTAAACAAATAGGGGAACTTAAAAAAAAAAAAAAAGATTCCTCTTTCTAAACTAAAAAACTATTTTTTTAATGATTTTGTCGAAAGCCCTTTTGAAAAGGTTCTGCCCAAACTTAGGCAAACTGAATCTGAGCTAATTTACAAATGGTCTGCATTTCAGTATTTCATCTGCGGAAAAAAAGGAAATGATCCTTCTTACAGCCAGATGTGGATTCCCTATTCCTGGCTCCTCAATCTCATGCTCCAGCCTCCCGCCGCCGGCTTCCCTCTGCTGCCGGGACAACGCGCCCACCTCACACGAACCCTTTCCGTCTATCCATCTTTGTGAATTCCCCACTACTTTCCACCACAGGCCACCTGTGGAGTCCAGGCCCAACTCTTCCCTGTCTGCAAAATATAACTCCGTTCTCCAAGTCATTCCCAGAGTTCACCCTTCTCTGCTCTCCTTCAGAACTGTCCAAATACTTTCTGCCACTTACTACATCATTCTTTGTGCTATTGCGCAGGTGTTCCGTGTATACTTAGAACAATGTTGGAGAAACCAATTCTTTGGCTTGTCTCCTGAATGCAACAGCCACACATTGAGTGAGTGATTTTGACTTCTAAACAGAGGGAAGTGTGCACACTTATGCGTGTGCACACACAGACTCTTGTCCGTATTTACTTCATATATATATTTTTTTTAATTTAACATGTTCTTCTTCTGACTCATTTGGAAGTTCCCAAACAGCGGTAATTCTGCTTGCTCAGCAAAACCCTCTAAACTTGATGTTTCATAAGAGGTTTGACTTCAGTTTTAACTAGTTAAGTCTGTGGCTTTTCAATTTTAGAGAGACTGGGAGGGAGGAGTTCAGGACAAGAACCACATTCTGAAACAAAAATCTCGGAACACAGTCTGGAGGTGGTAGAGAATATTTGAAATCTGACTCACTCCATAAAATCTGAATTCAGAGAATCCACAAGAGTTAAAGCTTTTTAATATTTTTATTAAGTTGACAAGAGATTTCTTCAGTAAGCCTGTTGCCTTTATAAAATAATGGAACCCTTACTTGTTCCTGATATTACCATATCATCATCTTATGGTGGGTTAACCGAGCATGGAGAAAATGAGTCATGAGAGTGGTTAAAGTTATTGGCGTTAATAAAAACCTTTACCACTTTTTTTTTTTTAACATTTCATTTCCTGTAACTCTTACATCCCTTCCTCGACCACCTGAAGATAAACATCAATCTTTGGCATTTTACTGAATTAATGAAATTGAACTTTCTTTTCTTTACTAAATAAGAATATATTTTAGGGGACCTGGTTTTCCTTTTGATTTTCCAGGACAAAAAGTGACATAATGTCATGGGTCTGCATGGCTGATGCACGTGCATATCCCCATTGTCAAGCGTGGAATGAGTGGAAACGCTGGCAACTGCCGTATTCGCTACCTGCCATTGTGGATTCCACAGATAGTCCTCTCTGAAAGTCTCATGATTTCCTTGGGCTTTTTGTAGGGATTTATGGGAGGGTGGTAAACTGCACCTCACTAGGACCACACCAAAAAATGCCACTTTAGTATCCTTAAATTTGGTTTCTCAACTCTGCTCAAGACCAGACTCTTTGGATATAACTAGTCTGTGCGGAAATTGGCAGCCCAAGTATTACGTATAGTTCATTGTTCTTTCCTGGTTAACTACTGAATCCATCCATCGTGGAAAATATTTGAGAACTAAGAACCAGGGCTGGTTGTGTGTAAAATGCATATATCTCTTGATGAGAAAACAAATAACTATGAGTGCGATTATACTTTTGCAGTGTCTCAGATAAAATAATGAGGATCCTATAAGTCTTATTGGATATTTTCACCAGGCTGTTGAAATAAGCTGTCATCTCACAAAGAGCAAATACAGTGTTGGAAATAAAACATAACTGACCCTACCTCTAAGCTTTCTGGTTTTGTAACATAAGCTACCTGTTCTGTCTCTTTCATATTTCAGTACAATGTGTTTTACCAGGAAATATATTAGACTGGGACTGGAGTAACATAGTTCCCAATTGTGCCATCGACTACATTCCACTCCCTTTGACCATCCTGTGATTTGGGGCCTTGCTTTCCCCATCTGTCAAATGGCGATGATAAGGCATGTCCTACCTGCTCTATAGGATTAAGATGATAAAATGAAAACCAATTACATAAATTCTCTACAAGTCAAAAGTGAGATATTTATAATAATGGTGTCTGTGATTGTTGCTGTAAGTAGTATTTTACATTATTTTGGGAGTGGAAACAACCAAAATGTGGATATCTTTTAGCTTTTAGTCTAACAGAATATTCTTTTCTGGCCTCTGCCTGTTAGAGCTTCTTCCATCTTTCTAGTCTTTGACTTCCATCTAGTATTATTTTATTCTTCCTGTATAGAGTTGTGATCTCCCTTCCCCAGAACCCAGAATCCAGACTTGCAACATTAGTCTAGTCCTAGATTCTTCATAAGTTAACCTGTGATTCCAGCCCTGAATTCATGAGATCTCTATAGGAGACAGCCTATCTGTAGCTCATATTTTCACATAACCTCTGAAAAGTAAACACAGCTTTGTTGAAAAGTGGAGAAAATCGTTTCCTGCCAGTTTGCCTCATGTGACGGTTGGTGGGGAGGTGAGGGGTACCAGTTTCTTCTGAATTTGCAAGTAAGCCTTTCTATGTTCTGCTTTTGCCCCCAGAGAACATTTACCTGCTCCCTGAGGAATGTATTTCCCACGGCAAATCTCACATGGTTTATAGAAGGAGGCTTTCCCCAAGGTGAAAAAGAAGGTAAGGAGATCAGTCAGTGGAAATGGATTTGGCAAAGAAAGAAAGAAAACAAAGAAGAATAGAAATTGCCATTGACCAAGTTGATCTTGGCATTTAAAAACAATTCTTATGCCAAAACAAACATCGTCTTGCCTACCTGATGCTATTTTCTGATACTGCATCTAGGGCCTCCAAAAGGACCGGTGTGGGTCACATTTCCCAGAATTAAAAAATACACCTGACTTCTTTTTTTTTTTTTTAAAGATTTATTAGAGAGAGTGTGTGTGAGCAGGGGGAGGGGCAGAGGGGAAGGAAGAGGGGAAGCAGATTCCCCACTTGATCCCAGGACCCTGAGATCATGACCTGAGCCAAAATCAAGTAACCAACTAAGCCACCCAGGCACCCCACACCTAATTTCTTTAACTCGCATATAAACGCTAATGTTTTATTCAACTGTTAGTAAAAGAAGATCTTTTATAGGAGCTTAATTCAACATACATTTATTAATAACTTCATTTAGTTCAGATAACTTAGCACCACTGCTTTAAATCAATAAACAAATACTTTCTGCTTTTTCTTGTAAGGCTCTGAGTGGGGTGGGGTGTGGAAGACTAGAGGAAGTATACATAAAGGACTGGGCTTTATGACAAGGAACTGCTGCAGGAGGATTAAAAATTCTTGGAGCAGGAACGCACACTGAGACAAGCTCAGGTGAGACCGTACAAAGCCGTGTTTTTCCGAGGTAGTAAACAGGCAGCACCTGCCAGAACGATCCCGGCCATTGCCTGCCTGGGACAAAAGCCATTCTCCTTTCTCTTCAGTCGTTTTTTGGCTCAGAGCTCAGTATGTTTTCAGCAGTAACTGAGTCCCATATCTCTTGCTACATTATTACTTTTAACTGATAAAATAAAAAGTTCCTGTTGATGAACGGTTGTATCCATCCACCTGATTCATTTTGAGACTCTTACTGGTTTTGTTATTCACTTTGAAAACAATTCACCCATAATAATGATGGATGCAATCCTGAAAATATCTCTTAAAGGTCATTATAGATATGTTCTCCTGTGAAGTAAGCCCTGGCTCGATGTGCCGGTTACCCTCCCAACCCTGAGGCCAGACAGTGTGGTACAACTGCATTTAGTTATTACTTTGGCAAGTAGCAACTTCAAAACTAGCATTTAGAGCCCGTAGTGCAAAAGAGCTATGAGAGTTCAGAAAGTTCTGGCCTACAGTGACAGATGGTTTTACATTAATTTCCTGCTGCCATGTATGCTATTTGGAGGCTGGACTAACAGTGGCAGTTAAATAGTTTCTATTTCTGAAGGAGACTCACAGGACCCAAAATGACAACGGTTATAAATCTAAGGCTTATTTCAGGAAAAAGATACACTATAACAACACCATTAAAGTAACGGTACGTATCATGTGTCTAGATTTACAGCAAGGGGTCCAGTGAAATCAGGCACGGGGTCCTTTTTAAAGGGAGGATGACCAATATGGCAGAGAATACCTCGGAAGTGGGGAGCCCAAAATGGAGTCTTGGCTGAGGTGGTTTTGTATTTTACTTAGGCGTATTCCTGCCGTGTAACCCGACTCGACAGTAGAGGTTTCCCAGGTTCTAGCCCAGGTCACGTGCAAATCATCAGTCTCACTGTTGTCAATAAACAATGCTGCTGAGCTAGGACAACCGGCCCCCAACCCCCTCGGGCCCATGGTCACAAATAAAGCAACGCTATTAACCAATACATTTTGTACCTTGACTGTGGATCAATACCATGCAGGAGCTTGAGCAAAACAGTTTAGGTTAACAGTTTAGGCCTGCTGGAATAAACCCTCAGTGTGCAGAAGCTGTGGTTTGACCATTCTAGACTCTGTTACTGTAAATTGAACCATCCCCAGCCATGCCTTGACATCATTTTATGGCTCATACAGAAAACACTGGTGACTGATCTTGTTCCAAATCTGTCTTGTAGGAATATACATTACTAATGAAGAGAGAAAAGACAAAGGTGGATTTTTGGAGCTGAAGTCTGTTTTGACAAGGGCGTATGGTAATAAACCAGCCCAATCAAACAACCTGACCATCTGGTGTATGGCTCTGTCTCCAGTCCCCGGAAATGAAGTGTGGAAGAGCTCATCGGAAAAGATCACTTTTTCCTTGGGTGAGTTGTCTATTTAATAAGGTCAACCAGGGGTGATCAAA
Source organism: Potos flavus (assembly GCA_028534135.1). Lineage (NCBI taxonomy): Eukaryota > Metazoa > Chordata > Mammalia > Carnivora > Procyonidae > Potos > Potos flavus. The sequence goes on along the minus strand of CM052898.1, from coordinate 141,570,055 downwards.
ACTGCCATAAACTCAGAACACTTCTAATTGGAACAAATAGAACACTCATTATTTCCATGGTAGTTTAATCTCAGAAAACTCTTTACACAACTCAAAATTATTAAATTTCATACTATCAAAACTTTTTTGACAAAACAATGGGACTCTGCTTAAAAGAATTTCTTCAAATAAAAAGTAGCTGATTCCTGTTTCTGAGAATTTCTGGTGAATATGGCAATTTTTTTTTCAAATTTCTTTAATAATAGCTTTTTGTTAACGTGCCATATAATGAAAATTAACACTAATATATTGATGATCAAGAGAGATTCTTAAAATCCTAAAATCCCTTCTGAGTCACTAAGCACCTTCAATTATATATAGAATTTATCATTTTAATACTTAGGAATGGGTAAGCCATGTATGAGATAGAAATAGCTTGAGGATAAGGACTCTATCCTGATGATTTTCATGCCCCTAGGTTGAAGCACAGAATTTGGCACATTGAAGAGTTTTATAACTTGAAAATTGATATGCAGGATCATTCTACTTATCACAACATTTGCTTAACCAGAATATTCGTTATTCTATACCTGACCAGATAATGGAGATTTTACATTAAGATGTGAACAAATGTCTCAACAAATACAGCGACAACAGATTGCCTATAAAAAATAGAAGTTTGTAATGACAACTATAAAACATGCACATATAACAGTAAAGTAATACTTAAGCAGATTTGTTAGCCATTATGACAACTCTGCAGGACCATTAACGTCTCTTACCATCGTCCTATTTTCAGGGATACTGTAGTCTGTAACATACTCGTAAAACCCAGGATAGCTTATAAGGGAAAGTTTCCCTTTGCTTCAAGGCCACCGTCTGCGTCTTGGGTCCTACCCAGCCCTTTCACAAATGCAGGCAGTTGGTTCCTGGGAGTCTTGGACGGGAAGGATACGTGTCTCAATGCAAATCCATCCCCACCATTCAGAAGCAGGTGCCATTCTGAATCTGGGACAGTGGCATTGTGCTTGTAATGCTGCACACGCGTCTCCCTGTGAACTCTGAGTTAATCATTCAGAAGTGGTCATGGGTTTACATGGGAACATCCATACTCTGTTATGTCTAGTTCTCTCAGAGATAAGTGCACTTCCTTTCTAGAAGGCTGGACACAGTTAAGAGCCACAGTCTTGGAATAAGGTAAAGGTGACTTATTCTCACGTAGATTTGCCAATAACTTTGACAGACTCTAAGGACATGAGCTAAAAACCAAACAACCTTAAATTCCTAAATCCCGTCACAGACAGAACCATGTTTGAAATTCCAATCTTTCCAGACATTAAAACTGAGCTTTTCTTGGTTTAAAGATTTTATTTTATTTTTTTAGAGCAGTTTTAGGTTGATGGCAAAAGAGGAAGGTGCAGAGATTTCCTATATACCCTCCCCCACACATGTATATTCTCCCTCGCTGTCAGCTTCACTCACCCCAATAGTTCCTTTGTTACAACTGATGAACCTACACTGATACATCATAATCACCCAAAGTCCCTAATTTACCTTGGGATTCACACTTGGTATTGTATATTCTGTGGGTTTGGACAAATGTACCCATCAGTGGTTTCAAACAGCCTTAAATTTTCTCTGCCCCAAAAATCCTTTGTGCTCCTCCTATCCATCCTTTACCCCCAACCCCAACCCCTGGCAACCACTGATTTTTTTTAGTCTTTCCAGTTTTGCCTTTTCCAAATGTCATATAGTTAGAATCACATGGAATGTAGCCTTCTCAGATTGGTTTCTTTCACTTTGTAATGTGCATTCAGGGTTCCTCCGTGTTGTCTTATGGCTTGATAGCCTATTTTTTTATAGTACTGAATAATATTCCATTTTATACATGTAGCAGTTTATATATCTCTTCACCTATTGAAAAACAGTTTGGTTGCTTCCAAGTTTAGGCAATTATGAATAAAACTGCTGTGAACATCCACATGGAGGTTTTTGTATGGGCACAAGTTTTCAACTCCTTTCAGTGAATACAAAGGAGTACAATTGCCGGACTGTAGAACTGTAGGTAAAAGTATGTTTAGGTTTGTTTAGAAGCCACTTAACTGTCTTCCAAAGTGACCATACTATTTTGCATTCCTGCCTGCCGCCAATGAGAGTTCTTGTTGCTCCACATCCTCACCAGCATTTCGTATCATCAATGTTTTGGATTTGAGCCATTCTAGTAGCTATGTAGTGATATCTCATTGTTGTTTGAATTTGCATTTCTCTGATGACATATTATGTGGATCATCTTTTCATATGCTCATCTGCCATCAATTTATCTTCTTTAGTGAGGTGTCTGTTAAAGTCTATGGCCCATTTTTTAATCAGGTTGGTTGTTATCTTACTGTTGAGTTTTAAGAGTTCTTTGTATTTTTCAAATAATAGTCCTTTACCAGTTGAGTCTTTTGCAAATATTTTCCTCCCAATCTATGGCTTGTCTTCTCACTTTCTTGAACTATGCTAAGTTTTAAGATCAGAAAATAATGAATAATTTTAGGATCATAAGGAAGGGCACTGATCCTGATACCCAAAGCATACCGTAATTCCAATTTTACAGCACAGCCCTTGATCTAGTATAATTTTAGGTTCTGAGCAAATGGTTATTTTTAAATTGTCAAATGAATTTTTATCCCTTGTGACCAAATATGAAAGCCAATAAATCTTGAAGAGTTCAGTTTCCCAAAATTATAGCTTACATTCTAGTCACATTCTAGCATGTATATTGGGGGATGATTTAGAAGGCGCAGTTGAGACTGTAAAGCAATGTCATCGCTGGACCACACTCCCTTAGTTTTTGTAAGTTCTTAAACACTTAACTTCCAAACATACTTTCTGCTCGTGGTAGTACTGCTGGGTGCTTTATGAACTCTGGGAAAACTTCGGATGCCTTGTGCAAGAGTTATTGCTTTATCAAGCCATTACTGTTGACAGATAGTGAGATGAAAATACAGAACAAAAATCTAAAGTAGAGAAATTCTGAGAATATTACAGAGCAAACAGGAGATTTAGTAAGAGAACAGGAGCTTTTGCTCTCCTTTGTTCTCAGAAAAGAGTTGGAAGCCTGCAAGCTAACAGTCCTCTGAGATGCTCCCTTCCCCACCTACCTCACAGTCTCCCAGGAAGTTCAAATGCTCAATGATTCTTATTCTAGTAAACTCGGAAAAGGAGAGGCGTCAGGGTAGGGGAATCAGTGGCTCATCAGGCAGCTATAGAATACTAGGACTGCAGATGCCTGTGATTTAACAGTAAATACATTTTTTTAAAGTTCTTTCCAAAATATCCTCCCCTGCTGTTACCAAACCCCAAGTTTGGCTGCCCCTCACTCACTAGGCCAATACTCAAAAGAGGAGTTTGGGGACACCTGGGTGGCTCAGTTGGTTAAGCGGCTTCCTTTGGCTCAAGTCATCATCCCAGGGTCCAGGGATCGAGTCCCCACATGGGGCTCCTTGCTTAGCGGGAGAGCCTGTCTCTCCCTCTGCCTGCTCTGCCTGCTGCTCTCCCTGCTTGTGCACTCTAACAAATAAATAAATAATCTTAAAAAAAAAAAAAGAGTTTTGATTAGAAAGGAATATGAGCTTTATTCAGGAGGCTGGCCACCTGGGGAGAAATTGGACTCTTGTCCAAAGGCTTTCTCCCTTGGCCCGGGAGTTTTTAAAGGGGTTCAGGGCAGTTAGTTGGTAAGGGAATGTAGTGCTCTGTAGCATTTCTTGATGATTTGCAGACTTGGTAGTCCCAGCTAGAGACCTTATCTCAGTGCTGGGGGGTTGTGCAAGGGCGTCTGCTTCCTGTTTTAGGAGGTGTACGAGTGCTCTGTTCTTTCTAGGACAGAATGAATGCAAGATCTATAGCTATTCAAAGGAAAGTTAATCAATCACATGACCTGAGGGCATTTGCTAAAGTTCAAAGACTACTAGATTAACAGGAGGGGCCAAGGTAGCTTGCTTCACTGCTAGCCTGGCTTATCAGAATGTCTAAAATTGTGGCACCGTAGGATCAATTTTTTTTTTTTTGGCATATACAAAGAGTTGTCTTGTTTTGAGGTGGAGGTGAATTTTTCTTTAAATTTTAAAACAAAAGCTAAATGCAAATACCCTCTGGGGTGGGTGATGTCCTGGCTGTTATCAGCTATTATTCATCATTAAATGGCTTTCCATTTGGGGTAGAGAGAGAGTGAGGGTTGATGATATATGTATGTTTGAGTGTGCGCGTATATTTTGGGATATGGAGAAAGGATCAGAAAGGGATATCTCAATAGTGGGGCAAGAGAACTACTGAATATTGAGGCAGAATATGCCAAATCCTTCCTATTTCGTGATTTTTCTCATACCCTGTCTGATCCTAGGGATCCTAAGAGCATCAGTTAAGGACTTCAATATACACAGAAATCACCCAAGGAGCTTGTTAAAAAACAGATTCTGATTCACTAAGTTGAGGTGGAGGGGCAGGGCCTGAGAGTCTATATTTCTAACACGCTCCTAAGAGAAGCCATGGACCACATTTTGACAAGCAAGGATCTAGCAAGATCTGAAGTTTGGTTCATTTCTAGATGGACCAGCCGAGGGCTGATCCGAGCTCTGACGAAGCCCTAGAACTGACCAGCTGCCCTGTGGGACAGATAGACACCTGGCCACTGCTGCCCATGAGGGTGGTCCTGGGCACCCTGCCAGGCCTGCTGCAGAGGGGACACACAGGAGCAGATGAAGTTGCTTCAGGCCAGCCGCTTAATCCCTTAGAACTTGATGGCAAATGTGATGGTCTGAAAACCGGCTGACATGTTTCTGCTAAATTCTGCTTCTGAGTTTTGGGAAATAGGTTTTGTTTTTTTTTTTCCTGTTAGGTTTTAGCCACTTCTTTCTACACCCCCTGAGTTTTGTTTTGACCAAGGCAGAGTTTCTACTTTACAGGTCAATCTGAAACCAGAAGGACCTTTTTTTTTTTGGCTGCCAGTTTAATGTTGAAAGCCATGCATCATTTTTGTTACAGGGAAGAGAGTTCATCTTAAAATACAAATCTTGCAGTAGTAACTTCCTAATACACTGTAAGGATATGTGTGCCGAGAGCCCCTCAGATTACAAAGCTGTGTGGTGTTAAATATGGCAGAATAATATCTTAAAATAGAAATAGTCAATAAATGAAAAGTAAATGTTCCCCACTGTAGAAATCTAGGATTAAGCATAACCTTTCAACATCTTCTTTTACAGGAGTCAGCAAACATTTTCTGTTTTTATCTGCCAGATAGTAAATATTTTATGTTTTGTGGACCATATGGTCTCTATCACAGTTACTGAGCACTGCCGTTGTAGGACAAAAACAGCCATAGACATTACATAAACAAATGAACATGGCTGTGTTCCCATGAAACTTTATTTACAAACACAGGCGGTGGTTAGAATTTGATTCGTGGCCCATAGTTGGCCACCCTCTGTTCCAATCAATATACAGAGCAAAAAGCCTAGGCGTTATTTTTCCAGGCCCATGCTTATTAAGGTTACTACTTTGGAAGATGATGCTCATGCACCAGCCATCAGATATGTACTTAAAGTTGGTCTTCTCTCTTTTAATGTTTAGAAGGAATCCATATGCATTCATTCATCCACTTGCATTTGCCAGGAACTAGAAATACTGTGAGGAGCAACACAATCACTTCTCTTGAGGAGTATACTGATGATGAAGAGTACTAAGGCCCTTGCTAAGTTAAACGTTAGGGCTCTGAGCACATCACGAAGATCCCTGGGATTCTTCAAGTTTGAGAAGGTGTATACCAGGCCATTTGTGATGGGAAAGTATAAGGAAATAGCATGCACACAAAGCAAGAATCCATGGAGATCAGGTTGAAATATCACCCATTGGATTGAGTGGATGATTTGAGATGTAAAAGACAATAGGCAGCATCGGGAAATGAAGTGGGGAGTGGAATAGGGGGAGGAAAATAATGATCAGATTTGAATGTCGTGCCTAAGTGTTCAAACATGTTTCAGATGGTATGGGTGGAAGAGGATGGTCATTCCATCAACCTATTTGTATACTCTCAGGTAACTTTCTCCCCACCCCACACCTACCTCCTCAGATCTTAATAGCAAGGGATCATCTATATGATAACAAGTCAGAACCAGCTGTAAGCACCACATACAGCCAACAGCAACGACACTACCAACACTGCAAATAAAACACAGATACATCTCGATTACAAAACACAAATCCCTTCCAATGTGCTGTGTGCTATCAGGTGACATAACTTATATAATATATAATTTTCTCTTAAATTATAGAACGGAACCAATAGTATAATTTATAATTAAATGTCCAATTGACACAGCTCATCAGATGTGTGACACTCTACCCAATGTCATTATATCTAGAAAGTCACAAAATTCCCTAGCCTCAAAATCATTTAACCATATTTAACCCAGACCTTCCTAGAGTCGGTAGATCCTTCTGGCATTTGTAAATTGTTTTATACTGCTAATAGGCTATTTTACAGTTCAATAATGGGAGCTTTAAGGAACTGACATAAATGTATTATATGATAAAATAATATATTCTAGCCTCTCTTTCATCCCTACCTGCCCTCACACACACACAGAGAAAACTTAAAGCCAGATAAAAATTTTCTGACAAAAACAGGCATTTTAGAAAAGGCAGTAATAATACCATTAATCTTAGGCTCATTGATGTTACTTCCAGGTGGATAGTTACATCATCATTTCTATTCTTGCCAATAAAATTTTGCAGGTTTGTGGATTTGTAGATTGTATGATTACTTTTCAAATACTTTGAAATATTAGTGGCTGTAATTGTTTTACCAGGGCTTGGTTCAATGTTATTTTCTCCAGGAAGCTTCCCCTAACCTCCCAATCTTGGCTGGTGCCCTTTCTTTGCATCCCCATGTTGCTCTACACTCAACACGATGCCTGGCTGCCTGCCTATTACCTAGGGTCTGGTCCTTAAAGACAGCCTGATGTCCTCCACCACCATGTCCCATGGCCTTGAATGTAACAGACCTTCAATAACGATTTCTGAGATTAGTGGATAAAGTTGTGGGGGAAATTAAGTCAACATATCATCTTTCTATGACAATATTTTGTTCCTCATTATTATCCATTTCATCCTTTCAGGCTCAGTGAACCCTTCCGTAGGTCCTCCGCTTGATGTTATCACATCGACCATTGGCACCCGACCTTCTCCAGTCAACAGCATGTCTCCTACAAGTAAGAGTGTTTTCAATCTTACTTTCTTTTTTTTTTTGTTAATTCTTGTTATTTTATTTGAGTGTAGTTGACACACAATGTTGTATTAGTTTCAGGTGTACAACAAAGTGATTCAACTCCTCTTTGTTATGCTGTACTCAGCACAATGGTAGCCCCTGTCTGTCACCATACAATACTGTTAAAATACCACTGACCGTATTCCCTATGCTGTGCCTTTCATCCCATGACCTACTTCTTCTATAACTAGAAATTTGTACCTCCCACTCACCTTCACCAATTCTGCGCATTCCCATCCCCTTCCCCTCTGGCAACCATCAGTTTGTTCTCTGTATTTATAAGTCTGATTCGTCCTGGTTGTTTATTTATTTGTGTTTGTTTTTAGAGTCCACATATAAGTGAAATCATATGGTATTCATCTTTCCCTGTCTGACTCATTTCATGTAGTGTAATACCCGCAAGTTCCATCCATGTTGTTGCAAATAGCACAATCTCATCCTTTTTTAAGGATGCATAATATTCCATCTTCCTTATCCACTCATAGATTGAACAGACTCTTGGGTGGCTTCCATGTCTTGGGTATTGTAAATAAAACTGTAATAAACATAGGGGTGCCTATCATATATCTTTTTGAATTCATGTTTTCATTTTCTTTGGGTAAATCCCCAGGGTGAAAATATTGAATTAAATGGTACTTCACTTTTTTTATTCATACTGTTTTTCCACAGTGGCTGTACCATTTTACATTCTCACTGTCAGTGCTTGAAGGCTCTTTTTTCTCCACATCTTCTCTAGCACTTGTTATTTCTTGTGTTTCTGATTTTGCCATTCTGATAGGAGTAAGGTGATATCTCAGTGTGGTTTCGATTTGCATTTTCCTATATGTCTTCTGTAGAAAAAATGTCTGTACAGGTTCTCTGCCCTTTTTTTTTTAATTGGATTGTTCTGTTTTTTGGTGTTGAGTTGTATAAGTTCTTTATTTTATTTTTTATGTTTTAATTCCAGTTAGTTAACATATAGTGTTATATTAATTTCAGGTGTACAGTACAGTCATTCAACAATTCATAATCTGGTGCCCATCATGACAAGTGCACTCCTTAATCCCCATCAGCTATTTCAGCCATTCCCCCACCCCCCTTCTGGTAACCATCAGTTTGTTCTCTATAGTTAAGAGTCTGTTTCTTAATTTGTCTCTTTCTCTCTTTTTCCCTCTGCTCATTTGTTTTGTCTCTTAAATTCCACATGAGGGAGATCATATAGTATTTGTCTTTCTTTGACTTATTTTGCTCAACATTATACTCTCTAGCTCTGTCCATGTTGTTGCAAATGGCAAGATTTCATTCTTTGTTATGGTTAAATAACGTTCCATTATATATAGATATAAATATAGATATAGATATAGAAATAGATATCACATCTTCTTTATCCATTCATCTGCATAAATGGAACTTTGGCTGCTTCCATAGTTTGATTATTGTAAATAACACTGCCAACATGTATAGCTTTGAATTAATATTTTTGTGGGGGTTTTTGGTAAATACCCAATAGCACAATTATTGGATCATAGGGTTCCTGTTTTAATTTTTTGAGGAGCCTCCATACTGTTTTCCAGGGCAGCTGCACCAGTTGCATTCCCACCAACAGTGTACGAGGGTTCCTTTTTCTCCACATCCTTGCCAACATTTATTGTTTCTTGTGTTTTTTATTTTAGCCATTCTGATAGATGTAAGGTGATAGCTCATTGTAGTTTTGATTTGCCTAATGATGAGTGATGTTGGGCATCTTTTCATGCATCTCTTAGCCACCTGGATGTCTTCTTTGGAGAAATGTCTGTTCATATATTCTGCCCATTTTTTAATTGGATTTTTGTTTTCTGGGTATTGAGTTTTGTAAGTTCTTTAAATATATTGGATGTTAACCTCTTATTGGCTATATCATTTGCATATATATCTTTTGCATATATCTTTTCCCATTTAGTAGGTTGCATCATTGCATATATATCATTTGCATATATCTTCTCCCATTTGGTAGGTCGACTTTTTGTTTTATTGATAGCTTCCTTTGTTGTGCAAAAGTTTTTTATTTTCATGTAGTCTCGATACTTTATTTTTGCTTTTGTTTCCCTTGCCTTAGGAAACATATCTAGAAAAATGTTGCTACAGCCAATGTCAGAGAAATTACTGCCCGTGTTGTCTTCCAGGATTTTTATGGTTTTAGGTCTCACATTTAGGTCTTCATTTTGAGTTTATTGTTGTATATGGTGTTTGAAAATGGTTATTTCATTCTTTGACATGTAGCTCTCCAGTTTTCCCAGCACTATTTGTTGAAGAGATTTTTTTCCCCATTGTATATTCTTGCCTTCTTTGTCATAGGTTAATTGACCATATAAGCATGGGTTTATTTCTGAACTTTCTTTTAAATTTTATTTTATTTTATTATTTTTTAAAGATTTTAGTTATTTATTTGACAGAGAGAGAGATCACAAGTAGGCAGAGAGGCAGGCAGAGAGAGGGAGGAAGCAGGCTCCCAGCTGAGCAGAGAGCCCGATGTGGGGCTCAATCCCAGGACCCTGAGATCATGACCTGAGCCGAAGGCAGAGGCTTTAACCCACTGAGCCACCCAGGCGCCCCTATTTCTGAACTTTCTATTCTGTTCCATGATCTACGTGTATCTTTTTGTGACAGTATCATATTGTTTTGATTACTATAGCTTTGTAGTATATCTTGAAATCTGGAATTGTGATACTTCCAGCTTTGTTCTTAAGATAACAATCTTGGCTATTTCCGGGTCTTTTGTGGTTGCTTGAAAATTTTAGTATTATTTGTTTTAGTTCTGTGAAAAATGATGATGGTATTTTGATAGGGATTGCACTGAATCTGTAAATTGCATTGGGTAGTATGGATATTTTAACAATATTAATTCTTCCAATTAATGAGCATGGAATCCTTTCCATTTATTTGTGTCATCTTCAATTCCTTTCATCAGTGTTGTATAGTTTTCAGAATAAGGTCTTTTACCTCTTGGGTTAAGTTTATTCTTAGGGTTTTTCTGTTTTTGTTTTTTATTTTTGGTGCAATTATAAACGGGAATTGTTTCTTAATTCCTTTTTTTGAGACTTCCTTATTAGTATATAGAAAAGCTACTGATTTCTGGGTATTAATTCAGTATCCTGCAACTTTATTGAATTCATTTATTACTTCTAGTGTTTTTTTTTTTTGGTGGCGTCTTTAGGATTTTCTATATATAGTAGCATGTCATCTTCAATTAGTGACTATACTGTTTTATTTTCCATGAGCTATCAATCTTTTAACCAAGCAGATTGATAAAGAAAACATTTTCAGAAAATTTGTATGGCTTATGTTCTTTTATTATCTATAACATTTTAGGCAAACATATTAAGTACTATTCTTATGGCTTTAAAGAGTTAACATAGCTTCCAAAGCCCTTCACTTGAAACCCTGGCAAAATTAGGGTCAGTAAATATGCAGTGAGAAATTTAAAGTCTGTATTTATTATTAAATAGGTTAATAAATTGACAGTCTTCTCCACAAGTGTGTTCTCAGTGGGGTGTTTAAGAAATTGGTTATAAATGGGCATCCCGTGGACCAGATGTAGTTAGATAGTTTTAAATTTAAATTTGTTCTGGTTCATATTAATTTTGACAAAGTTGACTGGTGAGGACTATAAATTCAGCCTCCCAGTGGCATTATTAATAACGGGGGCCAGGCTAGGTCAGTGTTACTCTGGCAAAGGGATAGCAGTGACTTTCAGAAGGTCGCAGTGATGCAAACAAATCATAAATTCCTACGTCTATAGCCTTCGTGTTTAACAAAGAACCATGGTTACTTTCTTTAGTATTATATATATATATATATATATATATATATATATATATATATCTTGTATAGAGGAGAAGTGCAGTTCTCATTTCTTATTTAATTAAAACTATCAATTTTAGCTCAAAATGAGAACCAAAAATGAAATAAAACAAAAGCAGTCAGGAGAAATGAACAATTCTTTCAGCCTGTAGCCTTTTGACACATAGCCTGCAGTCACTGTCACAGGTTGATACCTCTCAGAAAATGAAGTATGTGGAATGTCTGCAGATCACCCAGCAGAAATTTTACATTCATCTGATTTCTCCTAGTTCTTAGTTCTTAATGTTTTTCAATTTTTATTGGAAGCTGCATTTTCTTCCACTTCTAACTCATCATTCAGCAATAAACTCCAGTAGATTATGTTATCCTTCATTCAACAAATATTAGCATAATCAAAATAATACCTTAAATTTCTTTAGTACTCTCCCTAATCAATTACCCACCACATTAGCAACTTTTAAAACATATATTGTCTTACATGATTTTGGGGTCAGAAAGCCAGGAGCAGCTGAGCTGGGTGGTATGGCTCAGGTCTTTCCATAGATTATAGTCAAGTGGGGTTGGTTGGGACTTCAGTTATCTGAAGGCTTGTTGACTAGGGCTGAGGGTTCTGCTTCCAAGTTTGAGCATGTTGTCAGGAGGCCCTCGTTCCTCACCATATGGGCCTCTCCAGAAGACTTCTCACATCAGAACAGCTGCCCTCGCTCAGACCAAGGAATTCAAGAAAACAGAGTAACCAAGACAGAAGTCGCACTGCCATTTTATTGCACGCATCATTTTGCTTTATTAGAAGCGAGTCACTAAGTCCAGCTCAGACTCAAGAGGAGAATTAGGCTCCACTTCTTGAAGGGAAGAGTATCAAAGAATCTGTGGACGAATTAAAACCACCATATCCTGTCATTTAGAAAATATTTGCACATAAAATGCAATACGGTTTGATCTTTATTATGGGAGGTAGACAGAGCAAGCATCATCATCCCCATTTTCCAGATGAAGTCACTGAGATGACCACACAACTAGTAAGTGGCAAAGTTAGTATTCACACCAAAGTCTTCAGACTCAAATCTAGTTACTACCACATTCGATACCAGGGTTTCTCCAACTGATCTGAATACTTTGTGAGGACAGGGGACATACACTCAGCATGGAGTAGATGCACAAAAGTACTAGTTGAATAAATGAATGAATGAAAGAATTGAGAATACTGTTCCTTCACTATATAAGTGTCCTTTAATAGACTCCATGATGTCTTTAACAAGAGATGATAATTTCTGCCTTCAAAAAAGTTGCAGTGTACTTGGAAAGAGATGATATGTGCCCACGAAAATGATAATTCAAAAATAGTAAGGCGAAAGGTGCTGCATCTTATAGAATTAAAATACTCAGGGAGAGTGCAGACCCGCAAATTTTGGACTTTGAGTAAGAAGATGTCCCTATGAGTTCTTAGAGTCAGGAAATGTTACCAAAGAGAGGAAATAAGATGACTGACGTTTCAAGTATGTGTTGCATTTCTTTGACTCAGGTGAGAGCTTGAAAAAACGTTCTAAGCAAAGAGAACAAAGTGAGTAATTGTGCATTGCAAGAATGTTTATGGGAATTTGAGAAAATATTAGGAGATAAGTTTGGGTCAGAGGGTGGAATTGTGTTGCAGAGAAGCAGGAAAGAAGATTAGAAAATGCGGAATAAAGAAAGCATTAAGCCCCAGCCCAAGAATTCTTAGTGTTATGCCTTAGGAAATGGGGCTGGGAGCCCAGTAAATATTTTTTATAAAAAAAGTGACATAATTCGTTTACCAAATATTTATTAAGCCGTGACTATGTACCAGATATTCTTCCAGGTACTGGGAATCTAGCAGTTACCGAAAGAGAAAACAACTATGCCCTCATGACATTAACCTTCTACCGGTTGAAAGCAGAAATGAGTTTCTCCTAGCTGAGTTTTCCACAGGGTTAGTTGATATACATTAAATGCATCCATCAGACCAAATCCATTCTTATTTCTGTGAAGAAATTCAAGGAAAGGAAAAGAACATTTGTTACCTCAAGGAGCTTGCAATATAAAATAGCTCTAGTATTAGACAGGGAAAGAGAATACAGTCAAATGAACATATTTGTTAAAAAGCAGGGAAAAAATCTGATCTACTATCACACTAAGGTGATATGGTTGGGAAATTCCTGGAAAGTCACAAGAGCTCCTTAAAATAAGATCCTACCACACTGAACTGTAGGACTGTTATAGATCAGTGGTTCTCAGCAAGGAAACTTTGCCACCCCCCTCCCAAGGACATTTGGCAGTGCCTGGGGACATTTTTGGTTGCCACAGTTGGCGGGGAGGGTGCTACCTGCCAAAGCCAAGGATGCCACATGTTATATAGCACAGGACAGGACGGCCTCCACAACAAAGAATTATCTGGTCCAAAATGTCAGTGGTGCTGAGACTGAGAAATCATTTTAGATCAAGGCTCAGGTATGAGAGTAGCTGTTTCTCACTTTACAAAATCTGGACCTCCGTCAAAATAGTAACAATAAATTATGTTTGGAACAATTTTCAGTCTAAGATGTCAAAAAATGTTATATCAGTGGCTCTTTTAGGCTCAGTAAAACTTATTTTCTTAGGATAAACACTGAATTACAACTGAAAAATCCAAATTTTGTCTTGGTAATCTGGAGGGTAATTGTGAAATCCCATGATGACTGGCTGCCTCATGTCTCAGAAGCTAAAAGGATTCACCCTTTGTGTTCTTTTAAGAAAGGAAACAAGACGGAACTTGTCATGGAAACCAGCTTCAAAAGGCTGTGGTTTCATTCCAAATTCTAATATGGAATGCACTATATAAGTCAGTCATAATTATTAAGCTGCATGTCTTGCTGCAAACACCCAGTTTGTGTTTTTGTTCTTCCTCAGCTTAAGGATATTTTTTTAAATGAACGTAAGATAATGGAAACAATATTCTTTGACTAGAGAAGGAGAACCTCGTAACAAACTGCAAGAGTTACCCCGGGAGCCCAGCGCAATTCAGCCTGAACTGATGGGTGTTTTCTGAGTCCCAGCTGCATCCGCAGCAAGGAGGAAAAGACAGGAGGCCGACAAGCTAAATGGGGAGACGAGGCAAGCTGGCGGGATGGAACAATCAGAGACACCTGACCAGTCTCAGGTGCGGCAATACACAACTCAGGTGCTCCCAGTGCTGAGTAGCAGCCTATGCCTTCTGATTCTGGCTTTGAACTGGCTTCAGGGCTCAGGACTCAGAAATGCCAGCCCCAATGGTGGCAATCATCTAAGACCTTCATTCATGCAATAAATACACACTGAGTGCCTACAAGGTGCCAGGAACTTTAGAGGTGCTGGGATACAACGATGAACAAGAGAAGCAGGGACACGGTTACACAGAGCTCACACTCTAGCATGACCTACTTGCCTACTTTCCCATTTCACTGTCCACCAGGCCACAGGCCTTTTGGCTCTGCCTCCGATTTTTATGTCTGCATATGGACCTTTGGACCTGATGGTGTTGATTTTGATATTTAACCTTCTCTAAAACTTTAGCTAATCCCCGCAGTGTAGATCTTTCTACTCCTGAACACTTCAAATAAAATAGCAGGTCCAGATTGACCCTAACCATTGGCTAGCTCTACAAGTAAGGACACTTAATGCTCAGTGGGGGGGGATCAGACGCTGAGGGGTACAGACTGAAGGAAGCAGCTGCCTAGGGGATGCAACAGAACTGATTTATGAAAAATCATATCAGAATGGCTGGGAGATTACACTGGAAGATATGCCATTAGATGAGATTGTCAAATATAAATCATGGGGGAGCAGATCAGAAGATCAGTTAATTGCAGGTTGGGATGCTGGGTTTTAAAGTAAGAGGGAGATCTAGAGAAAGCTGCTGGTCTGTCAAAATAGATGAGTTTTGGAAACAGAGGAGGGTGGAATCAGGAAAGTCTTTACAGAGGGCTGGAAGGAAATATAGACACAGATGGAAGAAAGATGGGAGATGGATCTTCAGACAATCATCCTGAGTAAAGAAATAAAATGAGTGTTGGGCATGAGAACGTGCACAGGGTGAGTGCTGCCAGTGCTCCTTGGGAGGGCCACACCTTGCTTAGGTGAGGTGGAGCCCAGTGAAGGTGAGCTTCAGTTATGGGCTAAGGATTTGGGCTGGATCAGAATGCCAATGAAGAGCCACTGTGGCTTTGTGAGTATGTGAAAAATGTGGGTGAAACAGAGGTGATGTGTATGATAAGTGGTAGCAGTAAGAACAGAGAGCAAGAAAACCAAATGGTGCAGATATTAAGTGATTTAAGTGATAAGGGTCTGAACTAGAGGGGATATATATAGAAATGGAGAGTACTACAACAGAAGAGTCAGCATTGTCTGCCTAGATAGGAGGGATAAATAAAAGCGTTTTAGAAGACTATCATATAGCTTTTTTCCCCTAATAATTATCTAAATTTTTAACCAACTCCCTTGATTATATTATAGTATTAAGCAATAATATTAATAATATTTGTTAGTATTTGAGTGCCTCTTATGTGCCTGGTTTCATTTTATACTGGTAAATGTATTATTTCATTTAATTCCCCAACAACACAATGCTATAGGTACAATCATTATCCCCATTTTATAGATGAAGATACTGAGGCACAGAAAGGTTAAATCACTTAACCAAAGTCATGCAGAGTGCAAGATCCAAGATGGAACTTGGATGAGCTTCAGAGCCTGAGTCCTGCTGCCTCTGACAGTACATGATGGGTGCTCAATAAATGTCTTTAGACACAAAATAAATCCATTCCTGTGTGAAGCTGGTATAGCTGATATGAAAGGGTCAACATGACAGTTGTGCCTATTTTAATCTCTCTCTTCTCTGGACCAGTGTTTTCTGAGAAATGCAGCCTCCAGAAGTGGGGCTAATATTTCCTCAGTCAAATCAACTGGAGAAAAAGGCCTCCTCTATTCACCACCCCCTCCCTTCTCAACATTATTATAATATAATCTCATTGCCCAGGGATATGTACAGAATGCATACAAAACTCCAGCGCTCTCCCTTTAATCCTGGGAAATTCTGGTCATTGCATCTTTCTAACCACCTTGCACCTGGGGCAATGTTGCAGGTTGTTAAGGAATTTCTCATTTTTTTCCATACCTGTCACCCGTAGCTTTCTTGATGACTAGTTTACTTTGAGTGTTTGTTTGCCCAGTCTTCCCTCTTTGGAACAAGGTAGCTGTGGAAAAAAAGCTGTTGAATGGCCTTTTCTTGCATTCGTTTCATAAATTACTGAGTGTCTATAAACACACGGCACAACTCGTGATGAGCTCTGTCCTGCTTACTGTCATTTCCCCCCAGGGGTGGGGGGAGTGGTCCTGAAAATCCTTTCTAGACCAGTAATCCGGCAATACACATTGCCTTAGCCATTCAGTGAGCACATGTTCCTCAAATAATCTGCCTCCCCTGGGCAAACAGTCTTGTGCAGAGATCAAGATTTCACACCATATATTTCCTTTATGCTGGTCTGAAGGTCAGTATCCACCTAATCCTGACATCAGGGGTTGGTGAACCCGACACAGACGTGTTTAGATCTAGTTGATGGCCTATATTCTTTTAAGTGCAGTGCTCCAGTTAATGTCATTGTGGGTTTAAAGGCGTTTTGAGCTGCAGGTGAATTGATGGCGTGCAATTTACACATTTGCCAAGGAAGCTAGGTGGCTTTGTGGATAGACAGTATGTCAGTAGGTGGAAGGTCAAATAAAAATACTATTTGAAAAAATAAATTAAATTTTCAGGTTCAGTTTTACATAGAAATAAGGCAAAGTCTTGAACAATTATTTTTTTGACAAACCAGATCACTCTGTCAGCAGCAACCTGAACTTACAAATAACTTTTAACTTTATGTTTAGTTGAATAAATAAGCTGAAATGGGTACATTAGCAAAAAAAAAAGAATTTTCTTTTCTCCATTATTCACTCCAGATGAGCTTTCTTGAATAATTTCTCCTTAGCCTCTTTAGGCTTTTTTGGTCATTTTCATATAATAAATGTTGTCTGGTCCCTTTCAGGTTCAAGAATGGACTTGTGTCAATAATTAAAAAGGCTTGTCAAATGTAATGTCAAAACTTGCAGAAAATTAATTTGATCCAGAACTTCCCCCCCTCTCCTGCCCACCATGCATGGGTGTACCTCAGCTGCAGAAGCCTGGGATGTGAGGTTGTGTGCTTCATGTCTGTGGGGTGGAAGAAATGTCTGTGATTTCCCGGCTCGATCCTCTCCTCCACTCCTGCTTATTGGTTTGGACCTCTCTTTCGGGGTCATATCGTGTGGAAAAGAGAGGAGAGGTAGGTAAGAAAAAAAAGAAAAAACCTTCCTTGTCAGGCTGACTGTAACCTGACCTAAGTGCCCTCTACATGGGAAGAATAAAAATGTGCCATCTTGACCTCATGGGGCACTCTGGCAGATTTCTCAGAAGTCTGCGACTGGCCCGTGGCTATTGTCCCCTTGATGCAGGCCATGCCTCTCCTCCAATCTTCTGTTTATTATCCTCTTACAGCCCATAAGCTTCTGGAGTTTTGTCCTCTTAGGAGTTTTTTGTTCCTGTAGATATTCTTCCTGGGTGAAATTTCTTTTCATGGCATCCTGTTTTGCATGGGAAAACATGCACCTTGGCCTCCTATTTGGGGGAAGTGCTCTTCTTCTCCAATATGGCCATATCTCTCTTCTCTATGCCCATTCAACTCTACTAGTCAAGCATAGGCTCCCAATGTAGCTTGAGTCAGGCACTAGTTCTCTTCATCCCAAACACCAGGATACATAGGCCAACAACTCAGAGTGGTTCTCTTGAAACCACACTTCACCTGGACTAAGGTAAGGGGGAGATTATTCTTTTACTCCCTCCCCTTCCCCTCCATGAGAGGCGACCTGACTCATAGCACCCTGACAACTCTCTTTTAAAAAATCCTCACCTGGGGTACTTCTTCCCCTTACATAGTCTTGAGGTTGATTGATGATGGGCCAGAGTTAATGGAAACCAGTCCACATACCTATCATAGGTGGTCTAGAACTCTGCTTTAGAAGTGTGGATGACTTGCCCTATAATATCATTCTTAGCCTTTGGAACTCCATCTAAAACAAAAGTACAAAGAGCTCCATTTGAAAATTCTGTTCTGTATTATCCATTAAAATTCAGCTTTTAAAAGGAATTCAGTGAGACCAACAATGATCTATCCAAAAAGAAAATCAAGAAAACAGTCCTATTTATAATAGCACCAAAAAGACTAAAATACTTAAGAATAAATTTAAGTGAGGAGGTGAAAGACCTGTACACTGAAAACCAAAAACACTGAGGAAAGAATTTGAAGGAGACACAAAGAGAAAGACATCTGATGCTCATGGAGTGGAAAAATTAATATTGTTAAATTGTCCATGCTACTCAAAGTGATATGCAGATTTAGTGCAGTCCCTATCAAAATTCCAATGGCATTTTTCACAGAAATAGAAAAACAATCCTAAAATTTATAGTCACAAAAGACACCATATAGCCAAAGCAATCTTGAGAGAGAACAGAGTTGGAAGCATCACACTTACTGATTTCTCACTATACTACAAAGCTGTAGTAATCAAAACAGTATGGTACTGGCATACATACAGACACATAGATCAACAGAACAGAATAGAGAGCCCAGAAATAAACTCAAGCATATATGGTCAACTAGTTTTTAACAAGGGTGCCAAGAATACACAATGGAAAAAGATAGACTCTTCAATAAATGGTGATTGAAAATTGGGTATCTATATGGAGAAGAATGAAATTATCTCACAGCATACAAAAAAAAAACTCCTCAAAATAGGGTAAAAACTTAAACATAAGACCTGAAACTATAAAACTCCTAGAAGAACACATAGGGGAAGACCTCCTTGACATTGGTCTTGGCATTGAGTTTTTAGATATGACTCCAAAGCTTAGGCAACAAAAGCAGAAACAAACAAGTGTACTATATCAAACTAAAACTTCTGTGTAGCAAAGGAAACAAACAACAAAAGGTAAAGGCAACCTATACATTGGGAGAAAATATTTTTAAGTCTGATAAGGGGCTAATATCCAAAATATGTAAGGAACTCATTCAACTCAATAGCAAAACAAGAAACAATTCATTAAAAATGGGCAAAGGACCCAAATAGACATTTTTCCAAAGAGACAAAAAAAATAGCCATCAAATACATGAAAAGATCCTTAAATCACTAATCATTAGGGAAACACACATCATAACCACAATGAGATATCACCTCCCACCTTGTACGATGGCTTTTACCAAAAAAAATAAAAGATAAAACGTGTTAGGATATGGAGAAAAGAGAAATCTTGTCACTCTTAGTGGGAATATAAATTTGTGCAGCCATTATGGAAAACAATATGAAAACCATTATGGAAAACAGTTTTTGAGGTTCATCAAAAAGGTAAAAATAGAATACTATATGATCCAATAATCTCTATTCTGGGTATATTCACAAAGAAAAGAAAATCGGTCACATCTAAGAGATAGGGAAACAACCTAAGCTTCCATTGACAAATGAATGGATAAAGAAAATGTGTGTGTGTGTGTGTGTGTGTGTGTGTGTGTGTGTGTGTGTGTGTGTAATTCAGCCTTAAAAAAGAAGGAGATTTTGCCATTTGCAACAACATGGATGAACCTACACATCATTATACTAAGTGAAATAAGCCAGACCAAAAAAAAAAAACCTGCATCTCACTTATAAGTAGAATTTAAGAGAGTGTAATACATGGAAGCAAAGAGTAGAACACTAGTTACTGGGGTGGGGAAGTGGGAAAATGGGGAGATGTTGGTCAAAGGGTACAAAGTTGGAGTTATATAAGATTGACAAGTCTGAAGATCTAATGTACACCATGATGACTATAATAATACTGTATTGAATATTGGAAATTCACTAACAGTAGATTTTAGGTGCTCTTATTTTACAAAAAAAAAAATATTAACTATGTGAGGAAGGATATGTTAATTAGTTGGCTGTACTAATCATTTCACTATGTATGTTTATATCGAATCATGTTGTACATCTAAAATACAGATATTTTTTAGTTAAAAGCTAAAATCCTGAGACAAAGGGAAATAAAAGCGAAGATAAACTATTGTTGCTACATCAAAATAAAAAACTTCTGCACAGCACAGGAAAGAGTCAACAAAGCTAAAAGGCAACCTACTGAATGGGAGAAGATATTTACAAATGATATATCTGATAAAGGGTTAGTATCCAAAATATATAAAGAACTGATACAACTCAAATACCAAAAAAACAAATAATCCAATTAAAATGGGCAGAAGACATGAACAGATATTTCTCCAAAGAAGATATAGATGGCCAACAGACGCATAAAAAGATGCTCAACATCACCACTTATTATGAGGGAAATTTAAATCAAAACTAAAATGAGATATCACCTCACACCTGTCAGAATAGCTAAAATCAAAACTACAAGAAACATTGTTGGTGGAAATGCAAATTGGTGCAGCCATTGTGGAAAACTCTATGGAAGTTCTCTCTAAAACTAAAAAAACAAACTATCCCAGCAATCCAGGAATGGCATTATGGAGTATTTACCAAAACATACAAAAACACTAATTCAAAGAGATACATGCATCCCTATGTTTATTGCAACATTATTTACAATAGCCAAAATATGAAAACAGCCCAAGTGTCCATCAATAGAGGAATGGATAAAGAAGATGTGGTGTGTACATAGATATATATATATATATATAATATGCAACAGAATATCTTTCAGCCATAATAAAGAATGAAATCTTGCCATCTGCAACAACATGGATAGAGCTAGAGTGTGTAATGCTGAACCAAACAAGTCTGTCAAAGAAAGACAAATACCATATGATCTCACTCATGTGTGGAATTTAAGAAACAAAACACATAAGCAAAGGAAACAACAGAAAGAGAGAAGCAAACCAAGAAACAGAGTCTTAACTATAGAGAGCAAACCAATGATTACCAGAGGGGAGGTGGGGGGAGGGGATGGGTGAAATAGATGATGGGGTGTATCATCATTTATCACAATGAAAAAAAATAAAATGATAAAAAAAATTAAATTCCTAAATAAAATATTTTTGTGAAAATGAGCAACCATGATGAGGTGATGGCTTACCCATTGAGATGATCCACAGAAAGCTGTAGTTCTTGGGAACAGTGAAATGGACTGGCAAATAATAAAGAGTTCTAGAAGCATAGCCAAAGATGAGGGTACTTGAAGAAAATGGGGAAAACAAGAAAAAGAAGAAAAGGAAGAACATTAGTATGGGTAGTTCCTTCCTCAATGAGTTATTATGAGCAACAGAAGGGACTAGGCATGGAAAACACCTAAGTGTCAAAATGTTACACTGTATTATTTGTCCCCTTAAATCCCTCTGGAACATGGTAGGAACCTACAGTAGGAAACAGAATGGTTGATTAATTAACCAGTCTATATAAGTTGCGTGTGTGTGTTTTAATAAAAACAAATTATCTAGCCCTAGAATTATATGTCTACTTCTACTTTCAATGACTACTGATGTAAATAAAACCCACCAGGTTTATGGTCATGTGAGTGGAGGAAGAACAGGGGTGGTAGGGAAGGACAAATATCTACAAAGTTAGCCTGAAAGTTCATGTGTTATATCCAATTTCTTATATTTCCACTACTCTGTTTTCCTTTTCACTCACTTTGCTTTATGCAAATTGGCTTCCTCACTGTTCCCACAGCATGCCAGTGGTGTCTCCATCTCAGGGCCTTTTTCCTTCTTCCCTCTGCCTAGAAAATTCTTTCTGCCCAAATCCGCATGGTTCACACTCTTATCTCCCAATTTTTGTTCTAATGTCATCTTCTCCATGGGACTATTTTATAACCGTAACCTCCTCTGTTTTACTTCCTATCCCCTTTCCCTGTTTTATTTTTCCCCATAGCATTTGTTAACATCCTATATAAGGCACTAGTTTGGCTTCTCCCCACAAGAAAGGGAATCCCATAAGGACATTTTTTTGGTCGGATTTGTCTACTGATGTATCTCTGTCACCTGGAATAGTGATAACACATGGTCGTCCCTAAGATTGATAACTCAGTAAATATTCTGGGTCTTAAGGATATTTTTCTGTAAATATTTTGTCAGTAAGTATTGATAGCTCAGTAAGTATTCCGGGGGTTAAGGATATTTTTTCAAGCACAAAGGAGGAATTGATTAACAAAGGAAGGGCTTCAGGGAGAGCAGAGGAAGGCTCCCTGAAGAAACCAGCGTTTGGCCAGGGCTTGAAGACTGGGCAGTCTTATGATGGGAGGCTGAGAGGGGCAGAGAGGCAGAGGCAAAGGCTCTCAGTGATTCTAGGTGGCTGTGTGCCGGGGACCATGACTGAATTCCAGAGCTACTCTCTGCTTCTGTAGCAAGGCCAACTACACTTGATAAGGCTACCAGAGTGGGATGAATATAGTCTCTGGTGTCAGAGAGGCTTGAGTTCAATTCCTATCTCTGCCACCTACTAGCTTTGTAACCTGGGCAAGTCATTTTGCCTCTCTAATATTGTTTCCTTATCTCGAAAACCAAGAGTGAGTATTATCTAGTTCATATGGTTATTATGAGTATCAAATATGAAAATGCATAAAGAACAAGTATAAAGCTTAGACCCACACAGGCCAGTCTGAGAAAGCATGCCATGATCAAAAGAAGAGTCCAGCAAACAAAACTAATCTCCAAATAAGTCAAACAAAACTAATCTCCAAATAACTAATCTCCAAAAAATTACTTGTATTTTTTAATTCCTTAAAGGAGGAACCAATGACCAAATCAATATTTCTTTTTTTTTAATGACCATGTTCTCCTTTATCTTCTACTTACCTCGCCTCCCGACTATTCGCCTGTCTCTTTTATTTGGTACAGAGTAGGTCCATATGAAATGATCTTTAAAATTTAAGTTGGTTTGAAAAATACTTCAATATTTCTCCCAGATTAACCGTCCCCGCCCCACCATAAAACCTCCAGCATTGCCCTCTGTCTCCCGTCTCCTGGCGATGAGGAGGATAGTCACCAGGAACATGGCAGGACTCCAGGTGAAGAGATTCCATTCTGCTTCATAATGTCATGAGAAGCCAACCAGAATTAGCTCTTAGAGAACATGTTTCTGTCTCTTCCATTTAACTCAGAACTGAACAGAGCTGTCTTCTGACTTAATTGAATTTCTAGTGATAATATAAAGGGGTAATTTTTAATTTTAGTGGAAAAAAATTTTTTAAGTTGAAATAGAAATGGGCTAGGAAAGTTTTGAAACTTCTCATCTAACCTCTATGGCAGTTTTCAAATTAATATAATCAAGACATTTTGTACAAAGTAGTGTTTTCTTCTAACGGCCTTCTTCTTTCCTGGAAACATGGGTCATTATTATGTATCTCTGGATGCTTGCAAGGTTTAATAACAATAAGCATTCAAACTGAAGAACAAATAAACAACCAGCAAGCAACTCTTTGTCACTGGGTTTGGCATATTAGTCACCTACACAGCACGTCATAATGCAGAACTAACTACCAGTGCTGAAGAGGCTTTGCTGTATTGTAAATGTAAATATAACCTTGAAACAGAAAACACAAAAAACAAGCTATCTTATTCACATGCTGAAATAGATGATCAATATGAATCTCAAGACTTGGCTAAGGGGAGTATAAATATAATTCTTTTAAAATGCTCTATTTGATGTCAAAAGACAGCCAATTATGTCCTTTTATAGTTACAGATCTCCAGGTCAGGCTCCAGGAAGAGTCTTTAAAAAAAAAAAAAAAAACAACAGGGACACCTGGGTGGCTCAGTCTGTTAAGCATCTGCCTTTGGCTCAGGTCATGATCCCAGGGTCCTGGGATCAAGTTCTGCATCGGGCTCCTTGCTTAGCAGGGAGCCTGCATCTCCGTCTGCCTCCTGCTCCCCCTGGTTGTGCTTTCTCTCTCTCTCTCTCTCTCTGGCAAATAAATAAAATATTTAAAAGCACACACACGCACACAAAACATCCCTGAGAAAGAAGCAGTCTTCCTGCTACTGGTATGCCACAGTTGATCACTGTCTTCTGCTGCTGAGGCTACATGTATGCACTGTGACAAGTAATGCCTTGCAGTCTCATACTCAGTTCAATTCAACACACAGAACAAACCCTCACTGAGGGCTTACAAAGGCCCAGCCCTGAATAGACACGTACGTACCACACGTTGCTGTTACCAACAGTGTATGAGACCACCCACTGGGTCTTTGCACTGTGTCCTCTGCCTGGAGGCTCCCACCTCCCCTCCCCTGCCCCTACTCCCTCATCCCATTCCTCAGGGGAGCCTTCCTGGAACTCTGACTAAGCCATTCCCTCTTTCATGTGTTCTCATACATGGATTGGTTTCTGTGATTCTCTGGTTGATGTCTGTATCCTCTATGAATTCCAATTCCAAGGGAGTTGATCATTGTGCCCCCAGTGCCAAACGCAATGCCTGGAATATGGAGGCTCCCAAATGCTGGGTCAATAAATTAAAGAACATAGGAAGGGAGAAGCAAGAGATAACAATGTGGAGATTGTTAGAGGTCAGGTCATGTAATGCCAAGGAACCTTAACCTTGAAGCATAGTCTAAAGCCAAGAGGAGTGGGTGGGATTTAATTCACCTAAAGAAGTAGATAGTTTTCTAAATGGCTTTACCGCTACTTGCACATAAGGAACAAGGTCTCGTAGTAAAGGGATCATTTTTTCAATAACCTGTGCAACGTGGTACAGACCTCAGGCCAAGACCCAAACGAAATTCAGCTGGAGACCGAGAAGACTGAAATGAGCTTAGGTTCCCTGGGGATATTGACAGGGTGTCATTGGTCCTTTTGTTTCCAGAAGCTTATTGGCACACAATCAGCCCTCAATATACTCAACAGGCCTGTGAGAGGAAGCATAGAGCAGCACTGATACCTGTGACAAGCAAGAGGCACAGTAACACAAAGATCAAGGCAGCATGTGAGGCTGGGGCAATCACTGTTCCTCCTCCCGTGTGGTCCAAGAACAACATGTTAGGTGGAATCTTGAATGAATGAATTTTCCTTTCCCTGCAGTAAAGTTGCAGTAAGCAAGGATTTATGTCACCTTAGTTTCTGACTCTCCAGAAAAGAAATTTAATCAGTCTTTTTAATACAGATGAAATTCTCCGTCAAATTATCATACTTCATCAGGATTCCACTGATTCCTGACAGAATTAAATCACATGGAGCTAATGGTCAGTGTGGGCAACTGGATTGGCTGGGGACGATGTCCACTGCTTGTTAAGTAAGAGGTATTTTAATAAGTGACTGGCAGTTGCTTATTAGACTGAGATTTCTAGGTAACAGTAATACTGCCTACAAATAAATACAAAGTTCTCTTGATAATTACCTCTTAATTCTTTATCATTATTCTCACCATTGTTATCACATCACTACTTTAAACCATTCCTTTCTGCTTTCACTTACTAAATCACTCAGTGAATTCTATGGAGGTCGGTTCTCAGAATGAGAGAGGGAGGGAAGGAGGAAGGAAGAGAGGGAGGGAGAGAGGAAGGAAGGAAGGAAAGAAGCTCCTCCATGGAAGGTAAGCTAAGAGACTGTTGACCAACAATGAAAGCTTCACTCTCTCCTAAATAAGGAACTGAGTCCCAGGGTAAAGGGATCATTCTTTTCATCCTTCTGAGAATCTTTTAAAACCTGGAATCTTTTAAAACCCCCTCTTCTCCCTTGCTCTCTCACCTCTTCTTACTCTATTAATTAGGAGAAACACATCATATCTCTCAGTATCTCTTAATATCCAAAGATTACTTATGACTAGGCATTCTATCCCTCTGTGCATTTTTTATCTTGCCTTATTTTTAAAAGGATATGAGGTAACTTTAAAAATACATAACAATACAAAAATTTTAAAATAGGTTACTGCTTCTTCGTTACTGGTATAGAGAAATGCAACAGATTTCTGTACGGTTGATTTTATATCCCTCAACTTTGCCAAATTCATGTATTAGTTCTAGCAATTTTTTGGTGGAGTCTTTTGGGTTTTTTACATAGAGTATCATTTCTGCACATAGTGAAAGTTCGACTTCTTCCTTGCCAATTTGTTTTTTATTTCTTCTTGTTGTCTGATTGCTGAGGCTAAGTCTTCCAATACTATGTTAAATAGCAATGGTGAGAGTGGATTTTGCAACGACATGGATGGAACTAGAGTATATTATGCTAATCAAAATAAGTCAGTCAGAGAAAGACAAATATGATATGCTTGCACTCATATGTGGAATTTAAGAAACAAAACAGACGAACATATGGAAAGTGGAAGAAAGAGAAAAAGGGGGAAACAAACCGTAAGAAACTCTTAACTATAGAGAACAAAGTGAGGGATGCTGGAGGGATGTGAGTGGGGGGATGGGCCAAATGGGTGATG
This sequence comes from Potos flavus, assembly GCA_028534135.1. Lineage (NCBI taxonomy): Eukaryota > Metazoa > Chordata > Mammalia > Carnivora > Procyonidae > Potos > Potos flavus. Next base: position 141,543,500 of record CM052898.1, on the reverse strand, counting down.
GGCACTTATTGTGTTAAGAAGGGCACTTGCTGTGTTAAGAAGGGCACTTATTGTGTTAAGCACTGGGTGTTATATGTAAGTGATGAATCGCTATAAATTCTACTCTTGAAACCAATATTATACTGTATGTTAATGAACTAGAATTTAAATAAAACTTGAAAAATAAATAAAATAGGTTACTGAAGGAATTGCTGCAGATAAGGACAAAGATAAAGCCATCTCAACGAGAGAAATAAAATTCAGATTCACTCTGTGATCCCCTGGCTGGGTGTTCTGTTCCACAAGGTCATTCAAGAACCCAGGCTTCTAGCAGGTCTGTCACCTTTATGTTGTGACTTCTAAGTCCCCCTGCATCATAATATCTGATAGCACATGAGGAAAGATCATGGAGGATCTTACGAGGAAGGTTTTATACATCAGGTCTTGAAATGACAACCATCACTCCCACTCATGTTCCACTGGCTTAGACTTAGTACATGGCCACACCTAACCAACCACACAGGAGGCTAAGAGATATAGTTCATCTGTACCAGAGAGAAGACTGGGTTTGGTGACCAGCTGATAGTCTGATACGCTGACCTATATTCTCACTAAATTGTGAGGGCAAGAGCAATATTTCTCTCTTCACTTCATCCCGAATTCTTATACACACTGAGCACTCAATAAGTATTTGTTGGATAAGTGAAACTGTGCATATTCAGTATTAAAACATTTTCTCTGTCATCCTGCTGCCAGTTGCCCATTTTAGTTCCTCATACAGCACCATCTGAGGCAGCCCTCTAACGCATCTCCACATGTCTGACTGCGTTCCTGGAGCTCGGGTAGAGTGTGTCTTTGGTGTCCATTAGCAGCCTGCATTGCAAAATGATTGTTGTTGATCATTTCTGTAAATCACTTATAGATGATTGGCATAAACCATGATGCCAATTTATTTGTGTATCCTACATATATTCTTTTCAGAGATTTGATTATCCATGTTTTTTTAATTTAAGCATGTCATTTCCCAGAACTGAGGTGACTGGGGAGGTGGGATGCCATTCATTACTAACTCAAGCTTACAGGGAATGGATGTACCGACTGTCATACTAAAGGATATTATTAAGAATATTAGACACACACACACACAAAAAAAAAAGAATATTAGACACAGTATACAGTGTTCTCTTTTAAAAGACTAGAGAGGGGGGTGTCTGGGTGGTTCAGTCAGTTAAGCGTCTGCCTTTGGCTCAGGTCATGATCCCAGGGTCCTGGGATTGAGCCCTGCCTCAGGCTTCCTGCTCAGTAGGGAGCCTGCTTCTCTTTCTTCCTCTGCCCCTCTCCACTGCTTGTCCTCTCTCTCTCTCTCTCTCTCTCTCTCTGTCTCAAATAAATAAGTAAATAAATAAAATATTTAAAATATATTTTTTTAAAAAGACTGGGAAGAAATTTGTTTTTAATCACAATAAAAAGAATTGCTGTGTTTCTCTTGAAAATGGACCGGTTTTATCCTATGATAGCCATTAATAGCGTAACATTTCTTAACATCGTTACTAGAAAGTTCTGACTAAATGTGGGACCCATATCTATTAAGTATTCAAGACATCAAGAAATGCATTTTGTGTACTATCCCCACGCAGGTCTTGATAGGGATCAACATACTTTTTCTAACTATTTTCCTTGCCTTTAGTTTGCCTTTCTATCTACTTCTGTTATCTTCTTGAATTATTTATGGAAGTAACCATAAATATATTTGTTTTCCAAGAGATATGACCATGTTTTCAATGGAGTGTATTGGGTATTTTTCTTTTTCAATCTAACTTGCTTCAACCCTAGAGATCTTTTCAAATGAACATGAATTAGTCTTTCATTTGGGGAGGAAGAGGAAGAGAGGAGAAGAATGGGAAATGATGGACTATAAAGATGGGGATGATTTTCAAAGCTAAGAACTGAAATAGATAAGTAAGCATATTGCGCATATGAAAATGTTGTGTACAATTGTGAAAATTCACTATAAGGTAAGTTCCATGAGGGTGAGGAACTTGTCTTCATTGTTGTGTGTAGACTGGAGTCTGGCACAGAGTAGACGCTAAAACAACATATTTTGAAAGTGTGAATGTAATACACTTAGAATTAGGAGAACTAAGTTAATATCATATAAATGATATTGAATATTGGTTATGTAGCCACAAGCATATGCCTTTTGGACTCAGTTTCATAGTTGATAAAATGAAGCCATTAGACTATGTATTCACCAAGGTTCTTTCCTTCTTTATTATTCCATGCTCTGCATGCCACCCTTGTTAGTTACAGCAGCATATTAAACATGGAAATGTAAACACCTACAACAATTTGGGGATTTTGTTTTCAAAATAGGATATCCAGCTAGATCTTCCACAGCCCTTGGAGAAGTGGGTACCTCGACTCCAAATACCACCCCTCAAAGTGAGTATAGCAAAGCTTTCCTTATGTGACTGAAAAGAAATAAAACACAAGCTTTAGTACAGCTCTGACAATATTGAGGTCTGGGCAAAAGGCTCTATTTTTCATCTGATGTTGATATTTTGGTTTTGAGTTGCTCTGTGGCAAATTTAATCTAAATGGTGGCTATATGTTGATATGACAATCACTGTAATCTTTAAAATATGGGTTGGTGAATTATTATACTATACTTTTCATTTCTCATGGAATTTTAAGATAACGTGAAAGTAGTCTTGACAGTACTCCCAGTGATCTGAGTTGGCGACAAGAACAGACAGAAAAAGAAAGAAAATCGGTGACAAGTTGGCATTAAACATAAACTACAGAACTTTTGCTTAATATGCCAGCTGTGTTCCTGTGTAGGAAAGCATATTTTCAATTTCAGATTTCCCCAAAGTCACATAGATTAAAAATTCAGCACATCAAAGTAGTTAAATTACAGCTGTATAAAAAGGTTGGATTCTGAGAATTTTGTCTTTCAGCCAGCAATTCCAGTGTGACTACCCAAGGCTTCAACTACTCCTGGACCCCCAGTGGGCAAGATACCAAAAACTGTAAGTGTAACTGTGAGTCCCTCGGGGTCTTCTGGGCCCCATTAATTCATCCAACATGTATAAAGAACAACTACGACGTGCTCTGGTCATAATCATATTAACAAATACTTACAAAACATCTACTGTGTTTGAAGCATTGTTGTAGTTGCTGGAGATACATCTGTTAACAAAAACAGTTCCAAATTCTGGGGGAAGAGAGACAGGCAAATAGTGAGGAGTGATAGGGAATAAAGCAAGCAGTGAAGGGAGACATTGAGGATCCGGTGGGAGAGTGGGTTGCCATTTTAAATAGGGTGGTTTTGCAAGGCCTTCCTGAGGAAGGTGACATCTGAGTAAAGATACAACTCACGGAGATGGAAGGGCAAACTCTGAGGATATCTGAGGAAAGAGTGAACTAGCCAGAATACACATGTCACTAAAAGCAGTGAGAAGAGGGAGCCCAGTATGAGGCACAGAACTGGTGTGGCCATTTAATCTGGCCACCTCGCAGCAGCGTATGCTGACACTGCGTTAGCAGGTATCCAGCATCTGAAAAGGAAGTCTACTGCCTCTTAGTGGAACAAGACGGAGATCTGCGTGGTAGGGAAGTGGCAAGGGATGTGGCTGCCGCAAAGACCCCGGATGCTGCTGGTGCAGAACTCTGGGTTTAACTGCTAGGCCCTTGGCCACAAAGAACATTTCAGTTGTACATTTAAAGCCTCTAAAAGTCTTTTATACCCGCTGGCTCAGTCATCTCACTTCTGGGAATGTGTCCTTAGGAAATAAATCAAATAGCAAAGAGGAATAGGTATAGCATTGCTTTGTGGCATTAGTTATTTATTTTATGTCTTTTATGGACCTCAACTTCACAGATCTGGCTTAATCATAATCCTTAATTCATGACACACTTTGTTCGTGTATGACCCTCTGAAACTTAATTTAGTGTATTTCTTTTAACAAATATGTTAATAATATAACAGACACCTGTGAATTCAGTGCCCAAATATGAGAGATGAAAAGGGGAGTATCAGAAGAGAGAACATACTCAGAAAGCCACCAATAAACATAACCTAGAGATGCCAGAGGTGGCATGGCGGATTCCTGTGAAAAGAAGAGGCAATCAGCAAATGGATCTGCAAACCTTGATTACTTATAAGAAAAAAAAGTATTAAAGTGTATGCCTGCCATGAACATTACATAAAAATAGGCTCCATAGAGTATGAGATCTTTATGTCAAAAGCAAAACATTAAAGCATGTAATAAAATAAAGGTGAATTTCTTTCTGCCTTTGGGGTAAGGAAGGGTTTAAAGAAGAGAAATAAAGCACTAGCCATAAAAATGGTGGAAATATTAGGATACCATAAAGTTAAGAAAAAGCTATCAAAAGACACCTTAGCAGAAGTTAAAAAAAAAAAAAAGGCAAGCTATAGTGTAAGAGAAGATATTTGCAACATATGTAATTGAAAAATGGTCAGGAATATATAATTGACAAGGAATCAAAACTTTATATCAGGAGTATATAAAGAATGGCTACAAATCAATTTTTAAAAATATAAAAACATTAGAAAATGAGCAGAGAACAAATCACAAAAGATGTAATGAGGTGGCTAGAAAACATCCAAAGAGATGCTTAGCCTCTCTGGCAATCAGGAAATGCAAACAAAGATGAGAATCAGATAACCATTTCACATACAATCAATCGGCAAAAATTAACAAGTCTGGAATTGTCAAGTGTTAGATAGGATGTAGATCAATATAATTTTTATATGTTGCTGGTGAAAGTACAAGTTAGTAACATCACTTTCCACCATTTTGACATGGTGTTTTAATGCCAAACAATTTCATACCCTACAACCCAATATTTCCATTCCTAGATATATACTCCACCCCTCTACACACACGCTAGTATATGTAACCAGGAGATATGCACGCAAATGTCAGGGGAAAACACTATTCATAATAATAAAAACTCTAAATAATCTGAGTCATCATAGCCAAGAGAATAGGTAAATAAATTATTGCATAGTCATATAATATAATATTATAGAGCAATGAGAAATGAGTGAATGACAGTCACATACAACAGCATGAATGGATCTTAATAACACTGCCTTGAGTCAGAAAAGTAAATGGCAGGTGACAATATATGGAATAATATGTTTTTAAGATTTTATTTATTTAGAGAGAGAGCACAAGGTGGGGGAGGAGCAGAGGGAGAAGAAGAGAGAATCTCAAGCAGACTCTGCATTGAGAGAGGAGCCCAACACGGGCCTCCTTTGAGATCCAGACGCCCAACTGACTGAGCCACACAGGCACTCCTGGAATGATATTTTTAAATAAATATTAAAGCAAGTACAACCAAACACCATATGGCTTAGGCATAATATGTGATAGAAACTTAAAAACTATGTAAGTGAGTGAATAATAGACACATTCAGAAGAGCATTTGCTTTGGAATGGGCATACAAGGGATGAGCCATGTGTTAGAAGGTATAACGTCAGAAGACCTAATGTTATTTACAGTAATCCAATAATCCGTGTGTAAGAGTGGGGGCGAGAGGGTGTTAAAGAAAAATATATCCAATAATAAGAGAATGTAAAATAGAATGAGATAATAATTCAATGCAATATTATGAAGTTAGTCCAAACAATAGCCATAATGTACTAAGCTAGCCAGTACATCTTATTGTATAGACAAGGTTACTGGCTAGAAAATTTTCACCCATCAGATATAAATTGAAAATAAAAATATTAGTTAGACTGGGGATGAAAGTCCATACTTAATAGACTAACATTTATCCTATATGGTGTTAACATAAAATTGAGTTTGTTATGAACTCTGCTGAAAGTCTCCTTTACCTACACTAGTTTGTCATCCTTTATTCTCAATGGTATAATACAAGTTAAGTTCCTTATCTTTTTTGTTGTTGCTTACCTGTATCCCCAGTGCCTAAGGTAATGCCTGGCATATATTTGGTGCTCAACAAATTCATCTACTGATGAATAGATAAATGAATCAATACTTGTTGCTTATGGAGGGAAATTATGTAGCGATGGTAATAAAAGATTATTGGAGGGGCGCCTGGGTGGCTCAGTCAGGTAAGCATCCAACTCTTGATTTTGGCTCAGGTCATGATTTCAGGGTTGTGAGATCCAGCCCTGTGTTGGGCTCTGTGATCAGTGCGGAGTCTGCTTGTCCCTTTCCCTCTGCTTCTCCCACCTCTCTCTCTCTGATAAATGAATAAATAAAGTCTTTTAAAAAATAAAAGATTATTGGACAATGTTATAGGATAAAGCGGAACTGAAATTTAAATTTATGCTATGATTATATATAAATTATCCCATATTTTCATTCTCAGCATAATACTTGGTATCTAACAATTTCCTTTATTTTATTTATTTGATTTTTTTTTGTTGACATTATACTGAAATCTAAGATACACAAGAACAGGGACCTAAACCTTTTCCTGTCTTGTTCACTATAACATCATAATGTCTATAGCAGTGGCAGGCATACAGTAGGTGCTCAGCAAATATTTCTTGAATAATTGAAAGAATATGTGTACATATGGACAAGGACAAGGAAGAAAACACACACAAACATACACAGTAAAAAGAAATGATCCGCTTAAACAGAATTTTTGAACTTTTTGTTTGTTTTATTTAAATTGTCATTACAATATTCTGTGTGCCCAGAATAAAAAAAGAAATCCTGTTCATCCCATGCATCATATCACTATTAAGCATAGAGGCTACCCAAAATATTTTCTGCCCCAGAAACTGGAAAACTGAAAGGTCTTGCATGAAAGTGCTTTATAATTTACACAAGTATATTCTTGGTCTTTTTGGTAGATTTCATAATGAAATGAACTATGCAATTCCTCGCGTCTTCTGTCCTTCCCCACTTGAAAACTTCATTTATCCTCGGACATCTCTTTATCATTCTTACCACGAAAGAGCCTTAGAAATTGTGAAATCTAGGAAGGGACTCTAAAACCCAACAAACAAAATTTTCCTCGTCATGAAAACTCACATTCTTACTTATGCAAATAAGAATATCTTGTTTACTAGTTGCCATTTTTTATCCATAAGCTTAAAGAAAAAACTCCCTGTAGTGAGTTGCTCTATTTATAATCATTCACAAAAACACATTAGGATCCAACAAGTTAATATTGCTTGCTCACTCCCAAACTATTTTTGAAACATGTTTCTACTCGTTGGATTGGACTGTAATGTGACATCCAATATTAGATGATGTATTTGGCAAGATTCGTGACAGGCATTGGTAATGGGATTTTTTTCCTTCCAGTATGTTTATTTCAAGAGATTTATGAAATGTTCACAGACAGAAAAAGAATGATAATGGGTGGATTTCTGGTGAAATAAACTCACTAGCAGTGTTTCTAAAGCTTTTCCTATTTGTGAGCACATTCTAAAGGGATTTTTGCTTATACATGCATTTTGTGTAGCTCGCATATATTTGGATGTCACTAGAAGATTCTTGGTGCATTGCATTTACACTAAATTTATAAGTATATGTTTTAATATATTCTTTTTCTTGTCATTTTATCAACTTTAGAATATTAGCATCTAATCCTAGTTCAGCTTCCAAGTTTCCAAAAGCCTGGAACAGAAATGCATATTTTACTTTAACCACCTATGAAATGGGGGTATCAAATCTGACCATCTAAATACCTCAAGTGTATAAGGTTAATAACATCCTGGGATGTTTTCATCCTGACATTCAGGTGATCAGGCCATGGAGCAGAAAAGGGAAGCTTAATTACTTTTTTCTTTCTGTTTTTCCCTGCCATCCATCTGGTCCAATGGAGCCTAGCCACATTGAAATCAGTCAGTCTGGCTAAGTTAGATGAGCAGAAAAATGATATGAGTCTCCATTGGTCCCTATGTCTCCGATTTGCCCCACTCCCAAAATCAACAAGCTTATCATGACCTCACCATGTGTGCCCATGCACGTGTGCACACTTGCACGTATACACACACACACACATACACCTGGGCCTCATAGTACCTCTTAAAGACATCACAAAGGGTCTCTATTTTGTTCTTTGACAGTACATTCCTATTCTTCAAAATTTATGTACTCTTCATAAATTTTGCAATTGTATTGTTTACCATGTACTTGGTCCTGGTTGGTTCTTCTCAGGCTCTTCTTGGTAGCTCTGCCTAATAATTTCATAGCAACCCATTCTACTTTCCATAGGCAGAGGGGATGGAGAGGCTGGAGTTGAGGGGTTGAGAGTCAATTACAGGGACATAGCAATTCCAGAACCTACAGCAATGTCGGGCCCTGCTCCTCTTTCAGACTGTAGGATAATTCTGACAGTCCTGCTGCTCCCTGTTGGCTGAGATGCTGAATCTCTAAACTCACCGCTCTTGCCCTCAAATTCTAAAATCTTATGTGTCTCAGATCACTTCTCATTCTACTTTCCTCTTCTCTAAAACACTGTTCTCCTCCAATTGTGTTACCTAGTTCCTGATTAGATCAACCACAAATTCAAGATTTCTTTCTCTGATTTTAAGTTCCATCTTCTGTTAAAATACCAAATTCTGGGGGCTTTGTGGGTCTCTCCACAGCTGGCACACGGCCCTGCATTTCCAAAGATCATGAGTGTCATATTGTTTCATGATCAGGAAGAGCATGAGGGTCCCATCTATAGATGAGATAGTCATGGCAAGAACAAACAGGGTAGCCGGTGCCAGCATGTGCATCCTGGTGTAAGGGGTGGTGCTGGCCCAGTACATATTCACCCTGAAGAGGAGGATGGGACAGAAAACCAAGATCATTGAGATTCCTGTATCCAAGTCCTACTTGCCACCCATGCCATTATTCCCAGACAAAATCAAAGGCAGAAGAACTCAGAAAGTCTTAAAGAAGATTGGGTAACTGAGAAAGTCTCAGTAAATGTACATGTAAAAATGATGCCCAAATTCCAGAGAAGTTCAGCTTGCATCAGCTTACCCTATAAGAATAACAGAAACTATCTGTGGTTTTATCAGAAAAGGAACTATCAAACTTCAGATAACCATGGATTTTGGTATGACACTAAGTAGATTTTCCTTCAAAGGGAAAAGATGCCCAATATGTCATAATAGTTATTGACCACTGTAAACTGGTTACAAAAGATTGTCAAGTTTTCCCAACTAAGGAAAAACACTATGTTGTCAAAATTGATTCTGTTTTTACCATAGGATGAAAATATCCCTTTATGGTAGAAAGACGTGCTAAAGCACATAGTTTCCTTGTTGAATAAGCTTCACCCAATGCTAAATTTAAAGAAATTATAGAAAAATCCAATGGTATACTCCAGGAAGGATATAAAAATTTATTTGAGAAACTCTAGCAACACAGCATCCTTGTGTTCGTATTTTTGGCTGATAATGGTGATGAACTCAAGGAAGTTATCCATCAAGTTAGTGTTTATCATCCAAATGTCAAAGTAGTGTTTATTCACGGATTTTGATGAAAATGGAGTCTCAAAAGATTTAAAAAAGAATTACCTCATGTATTTAGTGAACAGAATGGTGGTATGAAGAACACAGAATATTTCAATCAATTAAAAGACATAAAAATATAATTCTGCCAAGAAACTCTCAAGGAGACTTAAGAATGACAGATTGAGTAGCCAATGTGGAGCACTTTCTGAAAATTGGATATTTAAATGATAGAGTGGATAGGCTTTTAGAAAAGTGTTATGTTAGTGAAAGAAGAATCTTCAGAAGAAGCGAACTCTATCTCACTGAAGATTCTATAGGTAAGTATTCTTCAGGAAGACCTCTTTCCTGTGGGAGCGATTGATACAAGAATGGTCCATCTCTTTGCCTTGCTGAAGGACTCTTATGTATAATGCATTCTCGCTCTTGAAGTTTTTTTCTTTATATTACCTAAATATTTTCAGACATGTTGAATCCATCAACTGGAATCTCCTTTTTCTTCACCTCTCTCAACACACTCCCCACATATTTTTTTAACAGAATAAAGACAAATCTTAAAGCCAAAACTAGAAAAATAACTCCCTGCTTTTCCAAAGTGAATTCTGTAGCTTAATTTTATCACACATTTTCTGAGGAGTAGAAGTCTAAAAAGGAAGATTTTAAAAATGGTGAACTAATTTGCAAAACTTTAAGTACTGCCATTCTTGTAATTTGGGTGGCTCATGCTGATGGTATCACCATCTCCTGAAATTGTGCTATGCTTGGTTATTTTGCCTGGGGAGAATTAATATTGAACAGAAAAGATTGGCACTCTATATTGGGTGAAAAAACTGTTGGTACCCACATGTAACTGACCATTACAAAATGTTCTGTATCTGGGCGCCTGACTGGCTCAGTCGGTAGAACAGGTAACATTTGGTCTTGGGTTTGGAAGATGGAGCCCCATGTTGGGTGTAGAGACTATTTAAAAATAAAATCTTAAAAACAATGTTCTGTATTTACTTGCTGATGAGATAAATATGAAATGGAAAAAGATTGAATACCCGCTTCCCTCAAAGGGATAGCACTTGTTCAACTATTTATATCTTAGCATAAATTAATTTATCACATCCTTTCTTGCAAACAGACTTTGAAAAGATAAAATATAAAGGTAACAAGCCCTAAAAATAACAAGTTAAGGAGGCACCATGTTGGGCAAAATATCTTGTAAGGTTATCCAGAACAAATTGCCTTCTCTGTAATTTTACCTAAATCCAGGCCTAGTCCCAGTTTCTTTTTAATTAGTTGTTGTTGTTAGTCAAATCCCCACCATTAATGCTTAGCCTTTAAAAATGGGCTTTTGAAAAACATTCAGTCCATCATCTATTGACCTTGGTATTCTGTCTAAACAGCACCAACAAAAAGTGGTCAAGATCACATGTTCAGGGGGCGCCTGGGTGGCTCAGCCATTAAGCGTCTGCCTTCAGCTTAGGTCATGATCCCAGGGCCCTGGCATGGAGGCCCACATCGGGTTCCCTGCTCAGTGGGAAGCCTGCTTCTCCCTCTCCTGCTTCCCCTGCTTGTGTTCCCTCTCTCTCTGTGTCTCTCTCTGTCAAATAAATAAATAAAATCTTAAAAAAAGAAAATCACATGTTCAGGGACAGATAATTATACTGAAAATAAGAACATCTCCCTGACCTAGTCAAATTCAAAATAGCTGTGTATAAAACTCCCCTTACCTCTGGGGTGACCCTAAGTCAATTAGCTATGACAGACTATACTGCGAGCACGCCCTGGAAAGCATTGAGTTAGCCACTCCCCAAGGGCCTGGTAACATTCCTTTGTCTGCAGCTGCAACTGCCTTCAACATTTAGGGGAGAAACCAAGAAAGGGGAGGACTAAGGGTTTTTGGTTTTGGGGTTTTTTTTTATGTTTGTTTTGGTTTGGTTTGGTTTTGCTTATTTGTTTTGGTCTTGACACACAAAAAAAGCACTTTACTTGGAAAATCATACATGCTAGTGTTTTAAATAAATGAGCATAATGTTTTTCTACTGATTGCAACTGTGTGTAACTATAGCTATTTTATTTTACACTACATTATAAGCCTGTTATCAAATACAGAAATACAGAGCCTGCCAAGAAGTGGAACTTTCTTGCCAGAGATGGGGAACTAAACAAAATGAGTTGATAGATCTATTCCAAAAGCTATAGGCACTGCCTGAGTTTGCTACCATCCACTCAAGAGGAAGGTTTGCTTCTGAATCGTCTAATCAAGACGACTCAGCACAGCAGCTAGTGAGGCCTGTGCCCAGAAGGGTCTGAGAATTCACTGTTGACACAGTTCACTTGTCATAGCCAAACAAGAATATCAACTTATCCACAAGTACAAACTGTTTTGTTCCCTCGTGCATGTTCTGGCAAGGTCTTCAAAGTCCCTTTGGCACCTTTGCTTGACTAAAGGCCACCCTTTGGCACCTTTGCTTGACTAAAGGCCACCATAACACACCTGGGCTTTCATTCTCTCCCATGTATTGGATGGACACGAGAATAGTCACAACATTCTCTGTGGCTGGAGACTCTCCTAGTATTTTGCTTCCATTCCTTCTTCCTACTTCTCAGTAGCTATAATCAAAACCTTCCCTATCTGAGACATCAGAATCGCAAATTTTCCCTTAACTCCCACTTTATTTTGGGACATTCTAATGTGTGCTGCAGAATAGTTCAGTGATTTTGCTTTGCATATTCATTAATCTTTTTTTTTCATTTTATTGTTTTACTCTAAATTATTAGATTCAATTAAAGGTCAAGAAGAGGCAATAAAATAACTTGTCTTATACAGGTTGACTCGTCTAATATCTTCTTCCTTTAGCAGCTTCATGGATGCCCAGTGAAACATATAGTTCATCCCCCTCAGGTGCAAACTCAACAAATCATGGTGAGTGCTTGGGGGGAGATTAAGGGAAGGGAGATCAGGGAAGGTAGTGGTCTGCTTTATTTGGGCAGAGGTGGAAAAACAAGAACTGGTAAGAAACCGATCTCAGATAGGTATTGAAAAGTACAACTTGATGATGAAAACGACAATGAATGGAACCCAAAATTTCTCCCAGCCACAGTCACTCAAAGAAACTAGTCAGAGACCAAATCTTAGATTTTATTTTCTCTATTTTATTTCAAAATGAAATCTACAAAATAGCATTTTGTGGCTAATTAAATTCATTAAGATTGCATTTTAAATTTTAATTTTCCATTGGAAATTGAGATGATTTGTCAACACGGATTTGTCTACTAGAATGTTGCAAAGGAAGTTTTATTGACCTTACCAAACACATTATAGTGGGAGAAATGGTATTTGATTGGCTGAATCTCTGATACCCTGGGAGAATAAGGAAAGGTCCCATTTTTCTATGGCTCCAATATAAGACATTTTCCCATAACCACTTAAATTTCTCATGGAGATTCTTTAGCAGATATTGTTTTGTTATGTGTGCTGTACAGCTTCTCTTTTCCTCTTTAAACCTATAGATAGTTTCACTTCTTTGGTAGTTGTTAGAGTCTAAGGTCCAAGCCTTGGCTATAAATTGTCCTTAGTAAACTTTATACATAGTACTATAGGAGCATTTAGGCCATTAAAATTGAGCTTATCCTAATAGCAAGTGAAATCCAATCATGATTTTACACCACTTGATTGGGTTGAGATGGCTGTTAGGATCAATTCAGATATCCCCTGTATATCCGTAGGTGACGTCTTTACCAGCACAACCAGGACATTTTCAGAAGTTCCCACAACTGCCAATGGATCTACTAAAAATATTCACATCCATATCACTGGTGAGTCATTTGCTTTTTTCTCAGTTTTGTGTTTTACTCACTCAAAAACTATTTCTGGGTACCTACCATTTGCCAGACACTGTACCAGTTGTTGGGTATACACTGTGAAAGAAGTAGATCTTTCTTGTCTTGTATACAGAAGAGACCTTGAAAACACTGTCCTTCTGAAGATTATAATCTATTGAAGATGATATACATTAAGTAAATAATCTTATAATTATATTTATTTGTGACGGATACTATGATATAGTATAAGGTATTGTCAGAATGTAGCAGAAAGATCTAATTTTTAACTGGCAACAGGAAAGGAGCCTCTAAGGATATATTTAAATTAAAATCCTAAGAATGAATAAAAATTGGCCAGGCAAAAAATAGTGAGAAACATTTTATCCTATGAAAATATATCTGAGACAAGAAAGATTGTTGGAACAAAGAGTATTTCTGTAATTAAACTAATAAAATTTTATCAGTACTGAATATAATTTCTTGTTTTATATAACAAGAGGTCAAGATCCTCCCAACCCAGGTCTTGATTTTAAGTTCAGAGGCATAATCAACTCACTTCAGGGTATGTTCTCTTGACTGGTGAACACTCCAGTTGAATTCTCAGCTTATTCTGTATCAAAGGGCATCCAGTCCTCAGACCATTGGTGCATCATCCTGCATACAACATGACAGTAGAACAAACTGAAGTCCTATCGATGCCTTTCAGATATTGGTGCCTTAAAAAACTGCCTAGTTCAGGGGCACCTGGGTGGCTCAGTGGGTTAAAGCCTCTGCCTTCGGCTCAGGTCATGGTCTCAGGGTCCTGGGATCGAGCCCTGTATTGGGCTCTCTGCTCGGCGGGGAGCCTGCTTCTCTCTCTCTCTCTCGCCTACATGTGATCTCTCTCTCTCTCTCTCTCTCTCTCTCTGTCAAATAAATAAATAAAATATTAAAAAAAAAAAAAAACTGCCTAGTTCAGAGATGGGGCAAGATGGAGCTCTGCTTCTCCACTGAGACATTCCTGAAGTGAGTGGTCTCATTTTCTGTGTGTGGTAGGGAGAAAAATTTTAAGCATTGATTTAAAACATTTTGTTCTTTTATTTCTCTGAAACTTGAGGGGTAAACTGTTATATCCCACCATGTTACCAATGTAGAGCCTTGAAAATTTTGACTTGACTAAAACAGAACTTTGTGTGTCTCGGGTTGACCATCTATATGATTATTTCTTTTATGCTCATGATACTCTAGCATTTCACAGTTCTACTGCTACCGTGAATTAGTGTGAACTAGTCTCCTGCACATACGACATAGCATATGGGTATGTATTATAGGACTACATGAGCTTCCAGAGTAACCTAAGCATCTGCTTAGACTAGGCTGAGGTTGGGTGAGCATCAGGAAGACCCCAAGTCTCTGGATGTGTGTTACAAACATGACAACATCATATTGCTACGGTCCAAACTATGTTAAACATAGAAAACATGTAAATTTTGAATCCATCGTTTTTGGCCTATGTGTTTTGAGACTTTGCTTTATAAAAAGCACTATAATAAATATGAGGTAGTGAAAGAAATTAAAAACCTATTCTCCACCTACAAACAGTTTACAATCCAGTTGAAACAATAAAAGGAAATCAATCCAAATAATTCTGATACAAAATGGACTTTTTGCGCAAATGATCTACATAATCTGAAGAGCTAAAGATCTATCCATAATGTGTAAGGAATTTCACTGGGGTGTTGTTAGAAATAACGAAAGCCTGGAAACAATTTAATCCTTGAATATCAAGAGACCAATTAAATAAACCATGATACATCTATATATTAGGGAACTATCCACTCATTTAATCAAAAAAGGTAAATCTCTGTGCACTTTCGTGGAAAGTATTCCAAGAGCATTTTTTTTAAAAAGAAAAGCACAGCAGACAGAACAATATATATTGCCCTCATTTCTAAGAAAAAGAGATATATATTCATGATACATATATGTTTATATATGCATAGAAAATTTCCAGTGGGATACATAATTAACTATTAAGAGTTATTGCCTCTAATATGGATAACTGGCATTTGAAGTCATAAGGACACTTTCTTTTTCATTATAGCTTTATATTTCTGTAGTATTTGAATTTTTAACATGATTATAAAATGCTTTTTAAAAAGGAAAACATTAAGTAACTATGTAATTATAAACATTCCCTTTTATTCTCTGCAGTAGAATCAGACAACCTTACTTCCTAAGAGAGTTAATTTTTGTAACTCTTCCTTCATGTTAGAAAAAAGGTAAAACAGTCCAGAATATGATATTTGCATTGCCTCTGGCCTCAAATCAAAATATTGGAAAGTCTTTGATTCACACAATCTGACTTGGTGTACAAATGCTATAAATGCAATGAATGGATTGAGTGTGGATATAATCAGAAGGGGTAAGAAAAATCAGTCTGCTTATCACCCACCAATATAATTTCTGCCAGCCCTTTATTTTTCACTTCCTCCCTTTGCAGACCATAGAAAGAGCAAAATAACTGGTTTTAGTTTTACCCCTTTTGTCACTTCTCTCCTTTCTATCGCTGAAATGTGTAGAAGGAGAAAGAAAGGAAAAGAGGGGAAGTGGTAGAAAGGATTAGAAAATCTCTATTCTGGATACCATTCCTTGAGTGACATCCAAATGAAAAATCTTGGATGATGATCTTTTGAGCACTGCAACGCTATACGTAGTAGCCAGTCCTTCTCAAGTTTGAGAAGAGAAGCCAAACTTCTCAAGTTTGGGGTTTTCAGGGCATCAGAATATTATAATGTTATAATGCTTTTTTCCTCCTCCTAATACACTACTATTCCATAAAGCATTTAATGACTCCTTAAAGAATAAGAGAAGCCAAAGATAGGCCATTATTTCACATAGAATGTTTCCTTTACCGGAGTAAATTTGGAATATAGATTTAGAGCTTATCCCTTTTATTATTTCATTCTTACAAATGACATTTCATTGGCCATCAAGTGCCAGGAATTGTCTAGGGCCTTGGGAAAATGAAAGAAGAAAAAAAAATTCATTCTGGAACATTATAACAAGAAAGACATTCACATAAAAAGTAACTGCAGACATGCAAAAACGGAAGTGAGAACAAGGCATAGATATGATCCCAGAGCATGATTGTGGTCAGTGAGGGGCCTTGGAGAAAACAGGTGGGAGAGAGTGTTCAATTCATCCTGCTTTCTAATTGCCAAAGTTTGGCGTGAAAGTTCATCTCTCGTTATGTCCTTTGCAGGTATTGTGGTCAATAAACCTAAAGATGGAATGTCCTGGCCAGTGATTGTAGCAGCTTTGCTCTCTTTCTGCATAGCATTGTTCGGTCTCGGAGTGAGAAGATGGTGCCAATACCAGAAGGAAATGTGAGTATAATCCTGAATCTGCAGGAACAGAGATCGTTTTTCAGTACAACATATTCACTCAGCACTTTATTTATTTTTTAAAAAAAGATTTTATTTCTTTATTCGAGAGAGAGAGAGCACAAGTAGGCAGAGTGGCAGGCGGAGGGAGAGGGAGAAGCAGACTCTCCACTGAGCAGGGATCCCACCACGGGGCTCGATCCCAGGACCCTGGGATTAGGACCTGAGCTGAAGGCAGATGTTTAACCAATTGAGCCACCCAGGCGTCCCTCACTCAGCACTTTAAATATCACTCCTATAGGGCGTTCTCACATAGAACTGAGGAAAAGAGACTCAGAGAAGCTCAGAGAAGCTTCCCAGCTTGCCCAGCACCACCCAGCTGGGATGAGTTGCGCAACTTCTGCCTCGGTGTCCCCCTCTGCCTTATCAGTTGGTGACACTCATCAGATGGAGCAAGTCAGTGGGCATGAAATGAAAACTGAGCCTTGCCTCACCTCAAACACTAAAACTGATTTTTCTTTTAATCTTCATTTCTTTTTCATTTTCATGCATCTCTGAACTCCCTGGGCCCAGCTGGGCCCAGATGCTCAAGTGTGAAATTGAGTGAGAAAGGTAATTTAAAGAAACTCCAGCTGCTTTCAGCAGCATGGGTTTTTGCATCCTTTTCCTTTTTCCCCAAGGACAAAAGAAAGTAAACAGTGGGTTTACCCCTCTTTTGTCTTAACTGAAATATTTTCCAAAATTCTTTTCCCTCCACTCCGCCATCTGAAATGACATGTCAGATTAAGCCTCACTTTTCTGACTTGGCTCTTTTGGATGCAGAGTAGACCATGATTGGAGGAGACCCCTACAACACACAGAGCTGCTCTTCTACTCCTTCTACTGCTACTATCTAAGATGCCAATGACCACTGTGCAGTAGCTTCTACTTAAAATGTCCTTGAAGACTCTATAACCATGTGCAGCAAGTGTTTGATGATGAAAAACAAAACACTAAACTAGTAGTCAGAAATTCTGGGCTCTTGTCCAAGGACTACACTTTGGCTACCATAGGACCTTGAGGACTTCCTAATTTCCCTGAAAAATCTGGAGTGCCAATTTCCTAGAATTTTATCTACCTGTTGAAATATATTGTCTGCATCAAAGCATCAGAAAAAAAACAGGTCATAGGCATTAGATATTTTTATTAAAATGAGAAAAATGGGAATCTGAAATTTTGAATTGATTTTTTTTATTATTCTGTAGTCAAATGTTTGTGTTATATAGAGATGAAAATCTCTCTCTCTCTCTCTCTGTCCTTCTCCACATCCATGTCCATCTCTATCTCTGGAGAAATTCAGGTGCTATGGATTTATCAGCAAGGTGCTATGGATTTGAGTCAAGGACAGAAATCTGCTCACAGCTGAATTTCTGTGTCTTGATATCAAGAGAGCTGGAGAATTTGTACAGCTAAATCCCAAACTCACACGTATCCCTGATGCATTTCAGACAAAGAGTTGTGCTAACATAGAACAGTACTTTCTATAAAGATGACTTTAAGAATGTTTGCTGATTCAAATGTAAGGGGTTCTGACATTAACCATCCAGTATCAACCAATACAAGGATTCAGAAGAGCCTTTCTTCCCACCTCAACCCTATCCTCACAGTATACAGTGAATGTGTGGGTGAAGGCTGGGGGTAAGGTTGGCAAAGGGATTATTTGAAAACCTTCAGTCGTTAGTCCCAGAATTTAAAAATTTTGTCTCTGGAGGAGTGTTTTAACCCACATAAGAGAAACACATCTTCTATTAGGAGGCAGTTTCCATGGAGAGTATGGGTTCTGGTTAAAAGACCAGAATTGCTGGTCTGATTCTCTTTAACAAGCTGCTGAAGACCTCTGAGCCTCAGTATCATCTGTAGAATGGTGACAGTAATGTCCAATCCCTAGATACAAATTAAATAATGTTATGATAAAACTGCTTTGCAAACTGTAAAATACCATATAAACATTAATTAATGATACTATAACACGGCTCATAAGCAGAAGGAAGAATTCTGAGGGAACTGGTGGGCATGTCTCTTTCTCTGTGTCCTACTTTCCTGTTTCCTTGAATCCCAACCCACCTCACTTGCTTAGCGTTGAAAGAGCAATGTTTTGTTCCTAGCATGGAAAGACCCCCGCCTTTCAAGCCACCTCCACCTCCCATCAAGTACACTTGCATTCAAGAGTCCACTGGAAGCGATCTGCCTTGTCATGAGATGGAGACGCTCTAGCCCCTTGAGACTTTGCCACATAGAACTCTGCTAGAATCCTGCGAGAAGGTGGATATTGTGCCTCATTAACATAATTGCCCTCTAGCCAAGCCTGTACTGCAGCTGCAATGGATGTCAGAAGTAAATGACCTGTTTTCCCAGCAACTCAGCCCCTTTCATCTGCACATGCCTGAAACTGAGCAAGGATGAGAGGCGAAGTCATGCTCATACCCCACGCGATCTGTAGGAATGTTCTTGCTTATGTAAGAAGTGCAAATTAGGCTGCTGTTATTAAAAAAAAGTACTTGCAGTGTTTTTAGTTTTCATTTTAGTTCTCTGACTGAGGTGACGACAGTGGTTTCCAGCATATGTCCACGCCAGATCCTCTTCTGTTTGGGCATCTGCCAACATTCGAAACTATTTGCCAAAAGTAAGATCATCTCTGAGGTTTGTTGCCTTCCCTAGGAAAATTACAAAAAGAAGAAAATGTGAAAGTTCTAGCAAGAGTTCCAAATAAGTGCAAGTAGTCTTTGTGACGAAAATATTTTGTTTATTTTCACTAGAAGAAATCCTAATACCTTGCACAACACACCAGTCCCAGTCCCACTTCCTCCCACCATGTTCTGCCCAGCCTCCTACCCATGGAATGAAGAGGGATCAAAGGGAAAACTCGCCAACAACCAAGTAGCCTAGTAGACGTAGGTAACACTTCATTAGCCACTAAAATGATTATGAACTAAGAGTGGTCTGGTCTCATCCTCAGCTTTACCTTTGTGTGTGTGTGTGTGTGCATGTGTGTGTGTGTGTGCATGGGTACATCAAACTATTACCAGACTATTACATGAATAAACAGGCACCCTAACCCCAGTCCAATTCCTGTAATTCCTATTATTCTCTTTTTCATCTGGGGACTCTCCTGTTCATCCAATCTGCATGTTTTTTTCTGTCTTGAGATAAATACAGACTCAAATCATACATTCGATTATGATAGCATTGTTGAATTAATCCTGCTCCTACCAATCTTTCACAAAATAGTTCAAACAGAATGTATAGGTAATGGAGAAGAAACCTAGTTTAGCCAAATCTGTTCTGTATTCAACAAGAGTTCCTGAGTGAGTAAATTACTGATGATCCTTGTTCCTCTAAACCACCCAAAGACCCCTGCCCTAAGAAGGAGCAACAGACGTTGCTGTCAGATATGATAGGCAAATGCTGCCTGGACTTTACTCTCAAAAGGAACATTTAGTTCATTTGCAGTGTCCTTATCACTGACTACATGTGGAATAACTTGGACAGTTTTTTTGAACACCAGGGCTGTCCCACTCCAGAACAATGAAATCATGGGCGCCTGGGTGGCTCAGTGGGTTAAAGCCTCTGCCTTCAGCTCAGGTCATGATCTCAGGGTCCTGGGATCGAGCCCCACATCGGGCTCTCTGCTCAGTGGGGAGCCTGCTTCCTTCTCTCTCCGCCTGCCTCTCGCCTACTTGTGATCTCTCTCTCTGTGTCAAATAAATAAATAAAATCTTTAAAAAAAAAGAAAAGGAACAATGAAATCAGAATCCCTGTGGAGTGAGGCCAAGGCATGAGCACTTCCGGGTGATTCAAGAGTGCAGCCAAAGTTGAGAACTGCTGGACCAGTCGAGGTCCCTTCTCAGTAATCAGAATCTCGGTTAGGTACTTATTTTTTGTGGTGACCAGCCTCTAATGTGTCCGTCATGATTCTTGCCTCTTATATAGTCCCCTCCGATACTGAATGCAACTGACTTGTAGAGCTGGCCAGGACTAGGATAAGGCAAGGAAGACACATATGGTATAAAATTTAAGGAGATATTCAGATCCAGGACCATGCACTTGTACAATCTTGTGAGTACCAGTTGCAGGCCCGGGGTAACCGATAAGTTATGCAGAAGTCACCAGAGTATGACTTCCAAGGCTAGGTCAGAAGATACATGGTAGCTTCCGCCTTGATCTCTCTTTGATCAGTCTTTCTGGAAAAAGCTGGTTGCCATGATGAGGACACTCAAGCAACCCTGTTTAGAGGGCCACCTGTCAAGGAACTAAAGCCTCTTGCTAACCACAAGTATCGACTAGCCAGCTATATGAGCGAGCCATCTTGGAAGCATGTCCTCCAGTCCCCACTCAAGCCTTTAGTTAATTGCAACCTCAGTTGCTCTTTTGACTGGGACCTCATGAGAGTGAGAACCACTCAGCTGACCTCTTCTGGATTCCTGACCCACGGACAATGTGTGGGATAATAAATACTCATTATTTAACACCACTGTCTTTAGGTATAACATGTTACACAGTAATAGATAACTAACACAGCCCAATGAATGGAAAAATAAACTAATGTTTGCCTGCCTTAATTACCCTCCATTCCTCATTAATTCTTAAGAAATAAATAAGACTAGCTTCATATATATATATGTTTGTGTGTGTGTGTGTATATATATATATATGACTGTTGCTTTATATGCAGTTATTTTTATTTAATTCAAGTTTATCATCAGTAATTTGTGTCCAGGTCATTGTGGCTTTATTTTACTGCTTCATTAGGAGGCACGAATACAAGTAGAGGTATTAGGGGAAAAGTGGCAGAGTTGGAGGATGTTGAGATTATTTCAGTAAAGGGATGGGCAGTTTTACGGTATAACACAAGTCCATGTCCAAGTCCATAACACAAGTCCATGCCATCTATCCTTTGACAGATGTCTCATGGTGTTTTTATATCATTTCCTCTTTGAAGTGACCCGCTTTTGTCTTATAAACAAGTTCTGGTCAGCATTTTCAAATTCATCTCCAGTGGGAATACAGTGAACAGCTGCTTACCCACAGAGGGGTCCTCATGCAGTGGTTCAAAGGGAATTTTTCACAAATCTGCTTTTCAGGCAGTGCTGTGATTTTGATCTCCCGCATTTGACTAAAATGACCATTTCTCCTTTACCTCCAAATTGTGTGTAAGTAAGTCCACAGAACCTGTCTTAAACCAGCAACTCCTCTCCCCAGAGGTGGATGTAGTTCTGTCCCACATAAGAAATAACAACACTAGACTCTAAGCCCTAAGGTTTCTGGACGTCTTCCTCACCACCTTCATTTGCACTGACAAGAAGCCATGAGTTAGCATTTTCATCACTTATTTCCAAGGCACAGTGTGTTAGATGACATTATTGTTCAAAAACATCCTCTTCCTTCTCCACCTTCACCATGAGCGCCCCTTGACTTTGGGCTTGGCCATGTGATTCGTCTTGGACCATGGAATATCGTGGGCATGACTAAGTCAAGGCTTGAAAGGTGCTTGTATGAAGAACATTTTCAGGCTAGCCTGCCAGCTCCAAGAAGATGAGAGATCCGCAGAACAGAGCAGAACCACCAAGCCAAGCCCAGTCTAGATCAACCAACTCCAGTCTACCTCAAAGGCACATGAATTAACTCTATTGTATGCTGCTGAAATTGTGGAACCGTTATACAGCACTGTGCAGCGAGAGTTAACCTATACAGTTAGGTCCAGAGCTAGGCATATTTTGGCTCATATGCAGATATGGCTCATATTTTGGCTCGTATGCAAGTCCAGAGGTAGGCATATTTTGGATCATATGCAAGTGCCTAGAGTGAGAGATAAAATGTGCCTTTGTCAAGAATAGTCCCTTTTCTTTCTTTTTCTTTCTTTCTTTCTTTCTTTCTTTCTTTCTTTCTTTCTTTCTTCTTCTTTTTTTTTTTTTTTTTTTTTGATTCAGCAGAAGTTTTAACTGAAGAACATATGGTTGGCTTGACCAAATTAACTTTGCATTATAGGTCTTTAAAAACATTAACATTTTCCCAGGATGGACATTAGAGGTCCTATTACAAAAAGGAAGTTATGACACTGTGTGAATTTGAGTTGCCCAACATCACATAATCAGAAGTGGTAGAGCCAGAAAGATGGAAATCCATCTCTGATTTCCAGTCCATGGTGTGATCAGTCTCCATTACATCATAATATTTCATTGCTTTGGTGTCTCCTTTTACTATAGACAAGAGATGTTTTGTGTACATTTAAGTAAATATTGTTTTTTTTTAATGCCCAAAATTGTTCACAGAAAACAAAGAAAAGTAGAAATAATTGACCCCTGAGGGTAGAATAGCCAAGAAAGTGTGAAAAAAAGAAATGACTAAGAAAAGAAAAAAGAATAATCAAGAGCAGATGCCAAAAGAAGTTTAGAGAATCTGACCAAGGCCAGAGAGAATGAAAGAGCATTGTCTCAGAAGCTCTGAGCCAGCAAGAGGTTCTTCATGGCAGCCCTCTAGCCACACTGATTTAGGAGAGTTGGCTTTGGCTTGAACTTGAAGATTGAATCTGCAGAAATACAGAAACTTTGTTCCCTGAGTTTCGGTAACAGCAGTCATGGCTAATTTGACCAGCCAAAGCTTGAGTGTCCAGCGGAGACAGCTGAAATGGTGAGTGAAAGTTACCCCCATGGGAGAAAAAGACATTAACTGGAGAAATGGGCTGATGTTCCCAGGAGAAACACAAGATGAGATGGTGAGAGAAGGGCATTTTATTTCCCAGCTTCTGCAAAGGGGCTTCTTTCCTGGATTCTGTGATTACTAACATGGCAGCATGCTGCAGCCAGGAAGGCATGACCAGAGAGAGCAGGGGATTATGACCTTGGGCAAGATCAGAGCCAGAGAACACTTTTGAAATGATTGAATACAATTTTTCTCACCAACCGGCATCTCTGTAGTCTTCTAACTTCTGTTACATTCTTTGCCTGGTCTGCTCACTCAGATTCTTCATGTCTGCTCAAAGGCTCAGTGAGATTGAGATTATATGGTGGCACACTGGGGAAAATAAAGGAGAAGAGTAACATACCCAAGATCACAAGGTAAAGAAGAGAACATGGAGGTGCCTGGGTGGTTCAGTTGGTTAAGCGGCTGCCTTCGGCTCAGGTCATGATCCCAGAGTCCTGGGATCGAGCCCTGCACTGGGCTACCTGCTCAGCGGGGAGTCTGCTTCTCCCTCTCCCTCTGCTCCCCACCACCCTGAGCTCTCTCTCTCTCTCTCTCTCTCTCAAATAAATAAATAAAATCTTAAAAAAAAAGCTGATCTAAAAAATATCTAAGAACCACATCCTCCATACCCTCAGTGAGTATGGAGTTTAATGGGAGAGACAGACATTTAAACAAATGAATACGTATGAAAATGAAAGTATATACAAAGCAGAGAAACCAATAAAGAAGAGAGTATCATTTCAGAGACAGAGTGTAAGAAATATTTTCAGAAGGCTTCAGAAAGGAGCTGTCAATAGAGACAAAGGCACTGAGACATAGTAATGGGACTTAAAATCTTACCTAAGAATTATGTATACCCGGAACACAAGAAGGGTTGAATAACAGAAAATCTCTTAATATTTTGCCATATAAATAGGGCTTAGGAGGAAAAGCATACAATTAATCTTAAAAGATGAAAATGCTTAAAAGGTCTTTGACAAAAACCAGTGCCCATTCCTAATAAAAACTCTTGAGAAAATGGTATATTTCCTTAACTATATGTTTATACATAATATGTGTGTGCATATCTATATCTATTTATATATAACCATATATATATACATACACTATTATAGTATATAGATATTGCAACTAGTTATATGTATACATATACTATAGTACATATACATATATACATGGGCTATAATATACTATAGTCATAGTACATACATATTGTAACTATTACTAGAAATGTAACTTTACAAATATATGTGTCCAGGGACATCTGGGTGGCTCAGTAGGTTAAGCATCTGCCTTCGCCTCAGGGACTCGGGTCATGATCTCAGGGTCCTGCTTTGGGCTCCTTGCTCAGCAGGGAGCCTGCTTCTCCCTCTGCCTGCCACTTCCCCTGCCTGCTGCTCCCCCTGCTTGTGCACAAGCACTCTCTCTCTCTCTGACAAATACATAAATAAAATCTTTATATATATATATACAAATATATATATACAAATACATATATGTGTGTGTGTGTGTGTGTGTGTGTGTGTGTGTGTGTCCAGATACAATGAAAGCAAAGATGGATACATTTGACTACTTAAAAATAAAAGCAATTTGCATGGCAAAAAATCAAAGTCAAAGGCAAATGATATACTAGGTGAAAATATTCACAATATATATTACAGATAAAGGCTGATAAAGAACTTACAAAGAGGATAAATAAGCTTTCAAAACCCATGGAGGGGCACGTGGGTGACTCAGTCGGTTAAGCATCTGCCTTCAGCTCAAGTCATGATCTCAGGGTCCTGGGATTGAGTTCCACATCAGGCTTCTTGCTCAGCGGGGAGCCTGCTTCTCCTTCTGTCTGCTGCTCCCCCTGCTTGTGCTCTCTCTCTCTCTCTCTGACAAATAAATAAAATCTCTTAAAAAATAAAAATAACTCTTAACACACTTGAAAAAAATTCAGTCACTGATACTAAAAGAAATGCAAATTAAAACTTCACTAAGACATCATTTCTTCCTCATCCACTTGTGAAGAATTTCAAACCTTTGACAAAGTGCTCTGTTATCAAGGCCGTGGGGAAACAGGTACCGTCAGATGTTGTTGAAAGGAATGTAAGATGACACAACCACTATGAAGAGGAGTTTGACAATATCTAATAAAACTACATATTATGTTATCCTTTGACCTAGCAATTTCTCCTCAGGAATTTACCCTGAAGCTCTACTTCCAACAATATATGCACCGTTATTCTTGGCAGCATAATTTGTAATTGCCAAGTATTGAAAACCATCCAAATGTCCATAGGAGATTGGTTGAATAAACTACAATAAGTACACAAAATAGAGAACTGTACAGCCGTCAAAATAGGAAAGAAAAAAATCTCCATTGACTGGTATCGAGTGATTTCCAGGAGACAGTATTAAGAAAAGACTATATAATAAGCTACTGGTGTAAGAAAGAAATAAAAATTATAAATATATATAATTTATATAATATGATGTCCAACCGTCTCTCACTGGTGATGTTAATTTTGATTGTGTATGTGTGTGTTGTAAGTCTATATACATACATGCCTATCTTTCCCAGATACGACTTTTGAAAGGACCAATGAGCAAAGATATTCCAGTAGCAATGAGCACAGCTGGCGGTCAGATATTGCTCATTAACATAATTTCCTGCTGAAAGGAATCAGAATTTTTCAAAGAAATCTCAGATGATATAATGTGAGACACAGTATTTTGTTATGTCAGAAAATAATAACGTATTCCAAAAAATGCTGGGATTTGCTAGAGGATACAAGAATCAGCTTGAAGGGATTCCTTCTGGCTAAATCTGGGATAATTTGAGCACCAACATAATTAAGTATATTAATGAATTAGAAACCATTGAAAGAAAGCAGGAATTTTGGGCACCTGGGTGGCTCCAGTCGGTTAAGGGTCTGCCTTCAGCTTAGGTGATGATCCCAGAGTCCTGGATCCAATCCCGCTTCTCCCTCTGCCCCTCTCCCCTTTCCTGCTCGTGCCCTATCTCTGTCTCTCTCTCTCTCTCTCTTTCTCTCTCTCTCTCTCTCTCAAAATGAAATAAATAAAATCTTAAAAAAAAAAAACAAAACAGGAATTTATGAGTCCTTGCCAGAAATAGGTGCTCGAAATACAGATAAGGAGAGACAGAAAAAGAAAGACAAAGGGAAGGTGGGGGAGGAATCGTAGTAAAGATGAGACCAGGCTAGATTCATCAACAGACGCTAAATCAAGGAAGAAGTTTGATGACAATTAGGATATTTCATGGTCTCTAAGGATCTGCCAGAAGTATGCTTGTTGGTGACAAGGGAGGGAAAAGATACGGTAATTATGTAGTGGAGAACAACAACTTGACCAAGTGATCGAAATGAACACCTGACTAGTGAGGAATAGATAAACATCATTCTCTACGCCCCCACCCCCCCCACCCCACCCCCGCGATGTCATACCGGGAAGGACACAATATCACTGGTGCAGTATTAAGGCAGAGAACAAATAAACTGAGTCCAATCACGAAGTGACATTGAATAGATACAAAATAAGAACTATCTTAAAGGTAAAGAAAGGCTCTAAAAATATTCCAGATTAAAGGAAGCTAAAAAGACGTGACAATTAACTGCAAATATCTAACTCCAGACTGGATCCTTTTTACTGGAGGGGAAGAAAAGCTACAAAGATAATCTGACAAATCAGATCAGACATTTGTCACTCAGCTGACAAAATTGGAATATGGGCAGAAGACTAGATAAAAGTATTGGTAACTCGGCTGTGGTTATGTAAAAGAATATTCCCATTCTCGGGAAATACACGTTGAAGCATTTAGGGGTAAATGACCATGATGTATATAACTTACTCTCAAATGGGTGTGTGAGTGTATATGTAATACACATATATTATACGCGCATACACTACGATGTAGAGAGAAAAACAGATGGTAGAGATATTAAGCAATAGATGAATCTAGGTAAAAGGAATATGTGGGGGTTTTTCTGTTTTTATTTTGCAATCGTTTTTAATGTTTGAAATTATTTCCAAATACAACTTGTTTTAAGTGCTTAAGTAAGATCCCAATAAATAACGCGTAATTTGACTCTAAACTAGCCTGTTTTTTCCAAACAAGCCTATTTTTTCCAGCACTGCAATCCTTAGACGGTGTGACAAGAGGCAAAAATCTGTTCGTTCGAGGGAGTTTCGTTTGACTATTCTCTGGGACTTACTTAATCTGAAAGTTCAGGAGAAAATAAATGAGGATTCATCATGCAAGCTGGCTGTTTTTGTTTCATTTCTGGGTCTTATCCTGCCTTGGGTACTGGCTGGGATCCACCAAAACTTCAATCAATTTTTCTTTCTTGAGGAAATGAATAGAGCCCTTTGATTTTCCCAGAACTCCAGGGCAAGCTTTTCCTCTCACCATTAAACCATTTCATATCAAAGGAGACTAAGCTGTGTCCCTCCAGACACCACCCAAGAGAGAGACTTCAGTTCCTCCTCAAACCCTCGGGCAGCGGTTTTTGTTGACACGCTAGTAGAAATTATGGAAACAGTTTATGGTTTACAGCAGGCCCTGCCTCCCTATCCCGCGCTCAGGGCAGTAGCCGATTCAGTTTCCCCAAGCAGGTGCTGGGGGTAGAGGCTCAGCAATCACTTCCCCTCCCCCTCCTAGAGTACTTTGTCCATCACCCCAAATTTTCTATAAACAGCTCGACTAATATGTGTTAGTTCAATAAACACTGAATTTGAAGATACTCTCTATTTTCCCAAGACCAAACTTTTTAGTTTGCTGGTTTTGCTTTAGTGTAATGTTTCAGTGAAAATTTGCCGTTAAGGAAATGCAGGCCATGAACTCCTCTGTTGGACTTGAATGTCCTCAAGGGTGCCGGGTAGCTTTGTACACCTCAGCACCCTCAGAGGGAGGATGAGGCCTGGGACAAGTTAGTGCTCAAGTATTGCGTGAGTGAATGACAGGTGATGGCCAGTGAGTGACTAGGAGAGAGAAAAATGCCTCGTGGAACAGAGAATTTAGCTGAGACAGGTGACAGTCTCTCACTCACCATGGTGAGCTAAGATTTTTTTTTTTTTTTACTAAATCTGTGTCATAAATGAATACATCCCCTTAACATCTGTGTTCTTCAAAATCTTATTGTGGCAGGTCAGTCAGGTGAGGGCCTAAATCTGGATGGTTTGGCAGATGCCTTAGACTGAACCTGCCTTTGAGTCAGTGCCAAAGTTTCACTCAGATTGGTAGAATCAGGCAGGTATCCACGGGTGCCGAGAAAAGGCCAGGTCCTGAGAATCAGTGAAGACTAGTATAAGTAAACACAAACACCATGGTTGCGGGGGCAGGGGTGGTGGTGAGGGGAAATGAGGAGATGTTAGTCAAAGGGTACGAACTTCTAGTTGTAAGAGAAATAAGTTCTGGGGACCTAGCAAAAAGCATGGTGTATTGTATACTGTATCGTCGAAAGAACAGATCTTAACTATTCTTACCACAGCGACACCAGAAATGTAACTATCTGAGGTGAAAGGTGTGTTAACTAACCTTATTGTGATCAACATTTCCCAGTACATACATGTTCACAAATCATGATATCATACACCTTAAACTTATACAATGTTATGTGTCAGTAGTCTCTCAGTAAACCTGGAAAACAAAGAAGCAGCCCAGGTAGCCCGGTGAGGAACCATGGTCCGAAACGTTGAGAGCAAGAACAGATTTCAGTGGGTCAAAGAACAGCCTTGGGAGTTGTATGGGTGAAGTTTTTTTCCTGATCAAGTCAAGAGCAGAGTTAAGTCTTAGATGGGAAATCTTGGTCCTCTAATCTCCTTAAGGAGACAGTCGTGTCTCTCATGACAGGAAAAATTTGGCCCATGTCCCTGATTCGCAACCAGCTGTTGCCCCATGTTGCCCAAGGTTTGGAAAATGGGCACTATTTCAAGTTTTGGCCTCAA
Organism: Potos flavus; assembly: GCA_028534135.1. Taxonomy (NCBI): domain Eukaryota; kingdom Metazoa; phylum Chordata; class Mammalia; order Carnivora; family Procyonidae; genus Potos; species Potos flavus. Next base: position 141,514,207 of record CM052898.1, on the reverse strand, counting down.
ACCACCTGTGTCTTGTACTTTGCTGAACCAGGTTGGAGACTAAACCAAGAGAGCTTCACTGTGTATTATTGGATTCATGGGGCATTTCTCTCAGACCTGAGACTTTCATATCAGGCAACATGAATGCCCAGGGATATGGATGTGTGCCAGGAAGGGCTCAAAGCCACAAGATAAACATAGCACCACTAGAATCTCAACTTTATTCGAATCATATATACATATAGAACAAAATTTGAATGGATTTGTAAAAAAACAAACCATGCCACTTGAAAGAAATGCCATGATCAGTGCTGGCCATGTGGGGCTCTGGAAAGTGTGCATTTATTCTTTTTCATGCTTGGGGCATCTCAGGAGGAGAGGTTGAGAAGTTCTGCCCTAGGATTGCACACACACCAGTCCTACCACCAGGAGGGTCTGGGAGCACAGAGAGGTGACTCCCATCCAGGCCATCCATACTCCTCATTCTGAGAACTTTCAGTAGTGTTTCCTGAGCCTCGCTTCCTGAGGTCCGAGCATCTCATCCTGGGTACTGAATGTGAGGAGGGGGTAGAGAACATTTTGAGCTGTCCCACAGGTGAGAGTGTGTGACCAATATAAAGGCTTTATTAGAAAACTCTCAAAAGCACAGTGTCAAGGTTTTGCTGGTAGCAGCAAACTTTAAAATATCAGGTCCACATTTATATATAAGACATTCCATTAGACCCAGTTCCAGCAAAAGAAGTTGAAGATTTAAGTAAGAAAAGATAATAGGGAGGAGAGGAAGGAAAGGCCTAACTGTGAAAAGGTAAAAAGGATCCACAGCTGGAGGAGGGGGGAAAAAACAGAATATAGTTCAAGAGACCGTAAAACTCATCTAGTCGAATCTTCTATCAAATGCTTCAACCCCCCTCTACCACATTACTGTCTTCTTGTTGTCAAACTTGGCTTGGATATTTCCAGTTGCAGGGACTCCTATCTTCCCCTATTTCATTCTGTTGCCTAACTCTGACTCCTAGAACATTCATTTGTATGCTTGAGTGAAACAAAGATGTGTGGGATAAACTTTACTTTTTTTTTTCTTACTTCTCCTATGGAGAGGAAGCGGAAGCTGTGGGCACTGATAGATTGTTAAACAAACTATGACTTCCTCCACGAAGCAATACATGTGGCTAAGTTGGGGGGTTAGCTGCAGAAACTTCAGCAGATCAGAATCCTTTGAAACCAAATCATCAAACTGCCGAGAAATATGCTAACAGCTTTCGACTATAGCCTACCATTCAGAGAGAGTTGCTAAGGGAAAAACACTAAAAACTCATTATTTTTATTTACACTAAAATTGATTACCTTGTTTAAAAAAAAGAATGACTTTTATTGGTTGAAGTCAATTTCTCAAACTTGTGATTTTAGTAATAAAGTTGGCAGAGAATGATCATATCTGCTCTCAATTACTCTGATATTTACTCCTTAGATAATGTGTCATCGTGCTATTTCCAAATGATGTCTGCAACCCCAAACGCAGAGTCGGATCATTAAAAAAGAATGCGTTCCTTTTTAAGATCGAATTTGCTCAGTGAATAACAGATGTAGAGAAGTCATTCTAATTGTGACTGAAGGTCAAGTGTTTACTAATATAGAGTAGTACACACAAGGTCTCCTCATAGCCGATGTCATTCTCGATTCCAGGAACCTTGGGGTGGGTCAAATAAGGAAAGCAGTTAGTTTTCCTGCCAGTTCAGCAGAGATCAAGCATTTCTGCCAAAATAGTCTCCTCTAATTGCATAAATTTACACACAACATGGGTAAGAGTTGCTTACTTGGCCATTCTTTCTATTCTAACTTTTTCTGAAAGAGAAATTGTTCGACATTTCAAAGTCTTGATATGAATAAAACCTTTGGGACATTAAAATCCCCTTGGGAGCTTTTTAAAAAGGCAGAATAGAAAGGTGTCACCCCCAGGGGATTTAATTCAGTAGGGTTGGAGTGTGACCAAGGAATCCGTATTCTTGCATAAGCTCCCCAGTGGTCTTACTGGTGTCAGTGCTGGGCGAACGTTTTCTATGGTAATTGAAACTGAAAGGAAATTTACTGTGTGCATGAAATGTGCCTTTACCACCAGAAGGTGGCTCCATAACATATTAAATCAGGCATTTTGCCGCTAGCTGACTAGCTGGCAAACTGGCCTCAGAGCCTTTATTTTCTCTCAATTACTTTTTTGGAGGCAAGGGAGGGGTGGAAAGGGGAGCAGAAGAAGATGCAAGGAGTGTGGTGTGATAGGAGGAATAAATGGATATTAAACTAATTTTACAATCATCACTTGTTATTAGCTCCTCTCAAAATGATCGTAGAGACACTGTGTCATTGTTAAAGGACATTTTTTTCGAAGTAAACTAAAAAAACCTGGAGTCCAAGAAATAGAAAAGACGCAGAGGCTCTCAGGATCTTCCTGAAGACCAAGGCTTTACATCTGGGAGAAACAACCTTTGGCCAGCTCCTACTGCCATTCTCTTTTGTCTCATTACCAGGATCCCAGTTGGGGGCCATAAACACCTGGCAGGCAGGAGGTGATAAGCACATACCACCACTTCCTGTTTCCACTACTACTGCTCTCCTCCCCAGTTCAAGGACACTCACCTGAGTGTCCGCAGGGCATTGGTCACAGCGCCTTGATGTCTGGCTCCAGCCCTGATCAACCAAATAACTGGATACCCAGCTCCCGGTTCTGCCCTCGAAGTCTGTTCACAAAGCAATGTGCTTGGTTCCCTCCCTTTCCTTGGAGGCTCCTGAATGTCTCGAGTTCCTGCTGCTGCTGTCATCGTGTCCCCAGCACCACCCATGTTGGGGACATTTCTCCATCCTACTCTGATCCTTATCGCCTAATTTTCTGGCTTGAATTGGGGAAAGAAGGTTGGAAATGACTAGGGATAAACTCTGCTGACATGAGACACAAAACAAAGCAGGCTACATCCCATCTTGAGTTACCCACCTCCACGTTTCAATCCTTCACCCTCCCACACCCACCAGCCAGGAGGGAAAAAAAAAATTGTGAATGTGGAACTCAAGGCATCCTGTCGCCTCATTCTCCTCTAGACAATGTTCCCGGACCAAACAATTGCCTGGATTCTGATTCTCTTTGAGATCTGTTCCTTTCCCATCAAGCACACACTCTGGGAGGTAAGATAGCACAGGGTCTTAGATATTCTTAGATTTTGGGGCCCAGAGACAGCCCCAGACTTAGTGTCATTAAATCAGTGTGTTTCCCCCGTGGTTCTTAGGGTGTCTTCAATCAAGTAAAACCCAGGCCATCTTGCCCTGCCAACCAGACACGCCCAAATGGCAAGCTCTTTGGGGTGCTGGCTCTGGGACATGCACTATTCATTTACGACACGATTCCAAAGAATATGAGCCATCTGAGACAATGCCAAAATATAATGTAGCCTCCTAAAGAGGGCAAAGCCTGCAGTCACCTGTTCAGGAATTCAGTGGGGTCCTTGATCAAGTAATAGAAAAATTTCCAGAAAAGAAAACTAATTTGTAGAGATTCTCCTAGAAACAGGTTTGGTTGTATATAACAAGAAATGGATGTACAACTTAAGGAGACTTGCAAGTGATTGGTAATTTCAGAGCTAGTCAGACTGTCCACTTGGGCTCCTGAATTTGGGGTCCATGGAGGTGAGAAAAGGGGATGGGAAGCAAGCACTATAATTAAGAAAGTCTATGCATTTAGTCTCTGTGTGCTAGAGCTTCCCCGTGTTCTCTTACTGTTTTCTTGCTTAGATAACTGATTTCAATGATTTCCTTAAAGGACTGCATTTCTCCAACCATTCTTCAATTATGCCAGACTTGTCTTCCTCAAGTACGATGTGAATCATTTCATCCCTCTTCTCAAAAACCTGCAGTGGCCTGTTTTGTCTATGGGGGAAAAAAGGTTCAAACTCTGTAATACATTTCGATTATAAAGAGCTTCTACCAGGTTTACAGTGGGAACAGGTAACATCTAGTGGGAAGCCACCGGCACTTCACATCACAATGTGTAATTCACATATTTCACTCTCTTTTCTCCTGAATTATATTCTATCTGAGGTTCCTTAGACGCCAACTTTCGCTTAACTTTTCTCCATTCCTAGCACCTACCAGAACAATTTGTACCTGATAAGCACTCCATTCCATTGTAATTATCTTACTCCTTCTGTTAGTTTAGCCCCCAACCCTTTAGTAACTTTAATAATACAGCATGTAAGAAAATATTGCCTAACCAAATCCTAAATATTACTTTTATTTTAAAATTATTTTTCCCTAAATATCTGTGGCATAGTGTAAAAATCCCACCAATGTTTTGGTTTCCATTACATTGTATTAGATTATATGAGATTATATAATACCATTACATTATATGAGAGAAAAATTATTCTCTTATACTTACAGATTCTTAGCTGAGATTCTTTTTTTTTTTTCAAGACTGTATTTATTTATTTTAGAGAGAGAGAGAGAGCACACAAGAGGGGTAAGGAGCAGAGGGAGGGGGACAAGCAGATTCCAGGCTGAATGCAGAGACCAACATGGGGCTCCCTCCCTGGACCCTGAGATCACGACCTGACGACCTGAGCCAAAATCAAGAGTAGGCCGCTTAACTGACTAAGCCACCCAGGCGCCTCTTAGTGGGTTGGTTACTTGCTAAATATTTTTTTTTTAAAGATTTTACTTATTTATTTGAGAGAGAGTGAGCGAGAAAGAGAGCACAGGAGCAGGGGCAGAGGGAGAGAGAGAAGCAGACTCCCCGCTGAGCTGGGAGACCAATGTGGGGCTTGATCCCAGGACCCTGGGATCATGACCTGAGCCAAAATCTGATGCCTAACCTACTGAGCCACCCAGGCGCCCCCTTAGCTGAGATTCTTAATGCCAGTTTTTCAAATTATAAAAGTGATGAAAAAATACTGCAAAACCTTGGAAAAGGAAGAGAAAAAGCAATACAAGTTCCCACCTATCAAACATGAGCCTGTTTTCTAAAGCACTGCTACCTCCAAGTGTGGTCTGAACCAGCATAGCTAGAAATGTAAGAATGCGGAATCTGAGCCCATCTCAGAACAATGCAACCCGAATATGATGGATTTACACGTTAATGTTTGAAAAAACACTGCTCTAAGACACTTCCTAGAACCCCGCAGAGCATGTTTTACCAAGCATCTGTCTCCTTCTAACAAACATTTATTGAGCACCTGCTATATGCCAAGAACTGTAGTACATGCTGTGATTTTATCTCCAAGATCTCTTCCAGGATGACTCAAGAATATACGAAGAAGAGTGTTGGCTTCTTTTGGACTGTTTTCTTGGCAAAGTCAAGTCGTTGTGATCAAAAAAGCTGCCAATTTCACGGAGATACAAAACCTCTAGTCTTAAGTGATTCTACTTCTCTTGTTTCTGAGTTCTCACACAGTGATGTCTCTAAATCTAAAGTTTAATGCTTTCTTTTTTAAAAAGATTTAGTTATTGGAGGGGCAGAGGGAGAGAGAGTCTTAAGCAGACTTTGGGCTGAGGTTGGAGCCTGAGGCGGGGCTAGATCTCAGAACCTTGAAATCATGACGCCAAGACCATGCCACCCAGGCCCCCATTTAATGCATTCTTAATATTCTTACTCTTTCCATTAAGAGCTAAAAAATCAAGGGGGGAAAAGGCATTGAAATTAACATACCACAATAGAGCTTAAAGAACACATTTCACTTGCTTTAGCCAGCTTCCATAAAATTTTGCATTTAGGAATTTTTAAAAAGGTGTTAAGCTCAAGGAAAGCACCGAAAGGTGACATTTCAAAAGTAGATGTTGGGATATTTCTTTACAGAGTAATCTTTCTATGAGGAATAAAAAATGTGAACTCAAACACGTGCCATGGTGTACTTGGAAAAAAGAGCATCATATTGAAGTGCCCTTTAAACACCAGAAGATACATGATAAATAGTGTACACTTTCTTTTTATTAACAATGGGATATTCCTCCAGGAAAACAAAAACAAAAACTTCCCATAATACTAGGCAGCCCAAAGGGCTGAAAATCAGGCTCAAATGAATGTTAAGAATAGCCTGGAAGAGGAAATTTTAATAAGAGTCAAAAGGGGACAATATGAGCAGGAGTTATGTGTGCTGAAAGGTGCCTGGGGCGCAGGCATGGGGGGGGCGGGGGCGTGGTTACCTTGGAGTTGAAGTGGGCTGGTCAGTGATTAGATGTCAGCCTTCAGTTTTCTCTTAGCAAAGCCTGCTGCTTGCTTTTCACAGAAGCCCCTCCTGACTCATCCAGGAGCTGCCTGACCTGAAGCCCTCCAGGACCCCACTATCAAGGCTGGGTGGGGGTGAGGGGGTCCTTACTTTGCCTGTTGGCCAAGATGTTTCTGTGATTATTGCTGTGCAAAGTTCTCGTATCATTAGAGACCTCTAGTATACCACCATGAAAAAGTACCATTTGAAGGAGTAGGGAATATTGCAGAAAGCAGGGAAATGAGTTTGTGTGCCTACAGGCCTCTGGACTTGACGGTTTCCTTTTAAAATGGTATTTCCAAATAGTGCGAACTGCTCTCTGAATGCCCCAGGACTTCCATTTCATCTGTGAAAAGGGAATCCTACCCACCACCCGCCCTGCCCTATGGGGGTCCTGTGAAGATCAAATGCGACAAAGAATTTGAAAGAAGTTTTCAAATACCTGAGTAATACAAATATTAGTTATCATTATTCCCTCCTCTGTAAGATGGGGGTAAGAGGTGTGTACGTAAATCTTCATTATGCAACGGCTGAAACAAACCATCCTAGAGGTTGTCATCAAAATATGAGATATTGCACCTTTCTCGGCCTCCTTGCTCCCCCTATTTCTGCCGCCTCTGTGGTTTCTTGAAAATGTAATACATTCTATGTGATGTCATTGTGTGTGTGTGTGTGTGTGTGTGTGTAGAGGAAAGACGCAAGGAAAGAAACATCTGTGGTCGTGTTCAGCATCTGAGCGCTGGCTGCCTGGAAGGCCGGAGGAAGGACCCGTCTGAGGTCCCAGGACAGGCCCCCGCCAGCAAGTTCCCCCTCCCGCCGTCCCCACTGCGGCGCCCGCCTCCCTTCACCCGGGCGGGAGAAACGGAGGGAGGGGACTGGGCGGCGGAGGGGTGGGAGCGCTCCGAGGGGCAGCCCGGGCGGGCGCTGGCCAATCGGAGCGCTCTCCGCCGGCGGCCAATCACGGGCCGCGTAGCCCGGCAAATCTGCCCGGCAGTGCGGGGCGGGGCTGCCGGGAGTCCGGGTGCCGCCGGTTACACTTCTGAGCGCCTTCGAAAAGCCACCGGGCAGGGGGAGTGTGTGCTGAGAAGCCGGGGGAGGAGGAGTAGGCAGGCCCAGCTAGTGGGCCAGCCCAGTGACACACATAGAGGCATAAATCCGGCTGGTGATGTTGCGTCCGGGCGCTCACGTGTGTAGAGACCCGCCGGCTTGTCCGTACGCCGTGCGGGCACCTGTCGTGTGAGTGGCTCCGGGCGTGGCCGCCGTCGGACGTTCAGTTTCTGTAAGATTTCTCTCTAGGGGCCTACCTAACCCCGGCTCCAGAGGGGAACGTAAGAAGTTTAACGGAGCCGGGTCTGAGCAGATTAAGGGAGTGGAACAGCGGCTGGGCCGGAGAGGGTGGGGACTGCGGGGGCTGGGGGGTAGGGAACCACCTCTTTGCCCCGTCTCCCAGACAGAAAGGTCTTTGGGCAAGACTGGCTTGACAAAGATGGCCCTGGAATGTCTGGAGTCCGGGCCCTGATGATCACTGAGTGAGTGGCACCGGGCTGAGCCTGGGCAGTTTGTTGACTGACAAAGAGGGATGCTAGCAGTTAGGAAGGTAAGGAGGAAACTCAGGATGGGGACCATCTGCTCCCCCAACCCCAGCGGGACAAAGACATCATCGGAGGTCTGCAATGCCGACTGGATGGGCTCGCTCCCCCCTCACCTCCACAACGTCCCCCTTTCCAATCTGGCAATCCCAGGTACTCTTGTCTTCCTACTTGTTCCCACTGTGTTTGCTTCTGCCATTTTAGTGTTGTTATTATTAATGGATTGGGTTGCTCTTCTGTTGTGCTGAGAAAATAATTGTCAGTGACCTTACTAAACGTTTTTATTTCCAACCAAAAACTTAACACTGAAGCAGCTGCTGTAAACAGATTTAAGTACACTGCATCATTGGCAAAAGGGACTCGGGAGAATGGAAGCACCATTTTTTGTTTGTTTATTTGTGTATTTTTGTTTTTGTTTTGTTTTTACTTGGTAGCCTCGTTCTAAGAATGTTAACGTTCTTAATGTTGGAACCAGGCCACGTGAGGGATGCATGTACCTGAATCACTTAAAGAAAAAAGGAGAGATCAAGAGTAATGAATAAAAAGTCATTAACAATTTTCGATCTGGATCAAAATTAAAACCGAAAAGTATTTTCTTTCTCATTTATCTGACCTTGCATATAGGAAAAACAAGCAAACAAAGATTAGCATTAGAGAACAGGTTCAGAACAGGACTGTGTATAAAGACACATATTTTTGCTGTTGGAAAAGCCAGAAATAAAGAATGCAAATGCTCATCAGAGGTCACAGGCAGTCATTAGGTGTGATGAGGTAGTGTTTGAAGATTTGTCTATATATACACAGGTGTCTGCCTGACTGATCTAGAACCTGAGCATTGAAAAGCACTTCTCCAGCCATGGTTTCTCTCCTAGGGGTTTTATGCCTTTGGTATCACTCTCATTAAATTTGTTAAATGTGTCCTCTTCCTTCCACTCAAAAGCTGGCTAGAGCATGGTTTCTAGGGAGGGACGTTTGGACTACAGTGATCTTGGTCTGCTGTGCGGGGCAAAGTCCCAGATGCCTGTGCTCGAAAAGCACCCCTAGGAGCAGGGGATGGACGGTTGCCAGTGTTTTCTCTCACCTGGAGACATAGCAATTGATGTTCACCCCTAGACTACCGGACAAACTCGCAAGCATCCCTGGGAGCAGTCTGATTTGTGTGCATGACCTCATGCAACCCAGATCTTTGCTTTCTATGCATGAGGAAGAGCAGAGCTGGCTTCGGATGCAGCCTTTTCCTTCCTCGCCTCTTCTTTTGGAGGTCTTCCAGGTTCATTGTCGTTATGGGCTCTTGTTGCTTTTGAGCAAGGAGAGGGCTGCTAAATCTCTTTATAGTTATGATCACTTGTGTTTTATCAGCCATTGACTATAATTCCTTGGGAAATGCCAGATGGTCATGCTTCAGAACAGGTCTTTTCCATGTTTAATTGATGCCTGTGGAGTCATCACTGAAATGATGCACAGGCTTCTTTTAACATTAGTCATCTGTCTTCAGGATTTCCGGTGGAATTGTTTGGTCAGGTGGTATGGCAGGTAGTGTGTGTTTGCAAACAGCATGGCATCTTAGGCAGGCCCTAAATGACTCTGTCATTCAGGGCATGTCCGGGGTCGGTTGGGGCTTCCTTCTTCCTGTTGTACTTTGGACGGACGGATCAGACCACAGCCCCAGCTCTGCCGGTGGCTTGGGTGTGCGCTCTGACACCGTGACTCCTGAAAGGAGCTGGGCATTTGTTCTGTGATCTATAGGGTATCTCACGGTTACTAGAATTGCCAGGGGAAGGGGGCAGACAGCCGGAGCCTGCTGCTGTAAGTGGAAATGCTGTGATTAGTCACTATGGAAGACATAGGAATTTGTTCACCCTGCTTTGTGAAGTCTCATCCTTCTATGCAGAAGGAAGAAAGAAAGAAAAAGAAAAAATGACCTTGACTCCTCAACATGCTGAATTCATTTCTGTGAATGTCCTTTTCCCAGCAATGGAAGGGGCATGAGCGTATGTATGTATGAGCTCAATACAGGAAAATTACATGTAAGTGCTGGCCATTTATGGACTCCCCCAACCAGCCCTGCCCCCCGCCCCGTACCAGTTTCCTTTTCCCTCCCTCAAGCTTAATATTCCCTAGCGAATGGCTAGCACTCAAGTTCTGCCAGGCCTTGCAGAGAAATTCTGAAATACAGAAGGCATTCAGGAAGTGGAATCCATCATCTTCCTCCCCCATTTCCCCTCCACCTCTTCCCCTTCGTGATCACCTTCAGCATAGTAGTTCTTACTTACTAAGTGCTAACCTCAGCACCCACTGGCAAACATCTCAAATCTCTATACCTCCAAGATAGCTACTAACATCCTCGTTTTGGAAATAAGAAAATTATTGTCCAGAGAGGTTAAGTAATTTTTTTTAAATCACACCAATAGTAAATAACAAAACTAACAATTAAGCCTGTACCGAGCTGGCTCCAAAACCCATGCACTATCCCTCAGGGGGCCTTGGGGAGTGCAGAGCAGCTGTGTGTGTGTGTGTGTGTGTGTGTGTGTGTGTGTGTCCTGGGGAGGGGGTGGTAGTCTCTAACTAAAAACCAGTTTTCACAGTCTGTCCTCTGTGACAAATGAAATAATGTTTAAGACTAGGTGGTCCTTATCTGAGTGATTATATATCACTGTGAAGAGATAGATGGATAGATAGACATACATGTGTACATATTATATATCTGAGTAATATATATATTTACATGTTTACAATCATATATGTATATATTTGATATATATGTGTATGTGTGTGTGTATATATAGTTGTATATATGTGTGTGTGTATCCCTGTTTAGAATTGGAACCCAGGAAGTTTTAAATTCAGATTTATTGCTTAGACCTATTTTGTGTGATGTGTATGCACATGTGTGCTCCTTTGTGGCAACCGAAGACGTAAGGTGTCTATAAGATTGTGTCAAATCTGTCAGGATGGGGGTGGGGCAGCATTGACCTGGGAAATGTCAGAGAAAAGGCAGGAGTTCTGGCAATAATATTAGAACTGGGATGGAGTAAACTACATTAGATTTGAATGCATCTGCTGCATTTGCCTAAGGCGTGATGGGAGAGAACAGGTGTGCATGTGTACCTCTCAACAAAGCCTTGATGTATTATTTTACTTATACAACTGTTAAGAACACCTGTTAATGGCCAGTATCACCCAAACATTTTGAAATATCCTGGAGAAGAACCTCAGAACAAATCTCATTGCCAACCGTTTAAAATGATTAGAGACCCCAAGGGTAAAGGATCTGGAAATTGGAAAAGTCAGATTTTTAAAGTAAAGCTTTAAACTCTACAAATATTTTCACTGACGTTAGTGAAAGCATGATATTCTTTATGGACAAATGGACAGGTAGAAAAAATGTTTTCCATAACGTGTATAGTTTTCAATGAATTCTTTTTCTGTATTTTAGTGTACTTCTTTTCTTACCTTTTTTTTAGATTTTTTTTTTTTTTAAACCATGCTTTTTCCCTTTTTATTGAAGGTAAACTGTTTAGTCTATTGGAGAGCCTTGAACTTAAGAAATTTGATATTGTCGATTCTGGCTGTGTGATATTGAAAGAAGCATCTGAATTTCTCAGGACTTAGTTTCCTCATTTGTTGTAATTAAGATGTTGGATTAAATGAAATATAGAGTCTTTTCCAAATTAAAAATTCTTTGATTAACTGGAGGCTTTTTTTTTTATAAATGCCCATTCTTTGTCCAAACGTGAAAAGAGATGGGAAGAATGAGTCATTTTAGGTCTAAAAGCTCTTTATTTTATGCCTCTTTAAAACAAGAAATTATTTTTGGCATGTGCAAACAAGCACTCACAACTGCCAGAATGAAGCAGGGTCCTCTCACTTTAGCATCCTAAAAGGAACTGTAGAATAATTGGTCTAAATAAACTGACCCTGAGTACATTTTAAGAAACCTCCCTGCTCAAGCCTGGGGAGACCCAGAGATGAATCAGGTATCGACCCTAGTATAAAGGAGCTTACAATTTAGTTTTATATATACAAATTACCATATACAGTTAAAAATAATTGGGGTAAATATTAAAACAGAAATTAAAGCAGGTATGATGGAAGCACACAGAATAGGTTAATTCCCATTAGTTGCTGCTTCTCAGATTAGGAACTACTTCGTTGAAAAAATGGCGTTTGACCCAAGATTTGAAGAACGGTCAAAATGTGACTAGGATGTGACTAGGCAGGCAGTCCGGGTTGGAAGGGGACTTTCCTGATGAAATGAACCGGTTAAACTCAGGGATGGGGGTAGATGGGAAATGATTGGAGGACTTTCTCTCCTGCCTCTCAGTAATGCTTCGTTAATACGTTTATCATAGCACTTCTGAACACATTGTTATTTTTGGCTATCTGTCATCCACATCATCTACGAACAACTTGTACGCAGAGAGTATGTCTTATTTCTCTGTATAACCCTGGGTCCTAGTACAGGGTGGCAGCTTGGTCATTGGTGTCAAGTGGATGATTGAATGCAAGAGTCGGGGAGAGTAGGGATGTTGGAGAGTGGCTTACTTGCAGCCACCATCGTGTTTGATTATCGTCAGAGCTAAACTGAATGGATCAATTAGGTTTACCTGGTGAAGAAGCCATATGAAGCCACCTGAACATTTTCCAACCAGCTCTTGTTATTTCTGCATAGTATTCCCGTAGCTTTAGATACAGCTCATTACTGAACCCCATTGGAAGTGAGATTCTGAGGCAGAGCAAAATGGTCAGGAGAGTCAGAAGAGGAATTCTGGTGTAACTTGTGTCTTAGGAACAATTCTTTCACCTTGCATCCTTTCTGCCTTCTCTCTTCCCTTGTCAAATGTGATGAGCTTCTCATGTGTCCTGCCTGACCTCAGCCTCAGCCTGCTCTCATTTCTTGTTCCCCTCTTCAGCTTCCTTCCACTGACCCAGCCTCTCCCTTTCCAGTGTCAACCCTCGCTCAGATGCTCCTCACTGCTCTCCAATTCCCAGACCCTTCTCTGTTCTCATCTTCCTGAGGATCATCCCCTTCCTATTTACCTTTCTGCAATTCTATCCCTGCCCCATGCAGTTCCGCCTTTGAGCACTTGGTGAGTTCTGTCGCTCTTCTCACTTCCCACACATGTGTCCCGTAGACATGGAGATTACTATAGGGTCAGGATGGAGGGATCATTGCTCAAATTCTGCTTTTGGAATTTGGATTAGGCTTGGTGCATCCAAGAGAGATTTGGAGACCCAAAAGGACATAACATACATTGTGGAACAAGAATTCTAGCTTGGCTCCACTTTGAGGATAGCATGAGCCATGAGTTGGCCCTAGAAAGAAACGCATCCCCCTACCGGATTTGAGGCTGTGGAAAACCAAGGACCAAACTGAGTCTACCAGGGCTGACTCAATCAAGAAAAACAATCGTATGGAACCAGAATGGACTCTTAGGTGGGAATATGTTTTTGATGTTTTTTTTTTTCCTCTGGGTGGTCATGGTGAGGAATAAAAAGAGTCTATGACTTTGGTGTTCTTATTAGTAGGTCTTTCTTCTAAGGAGACTCATCACTTCCTTAGATTTCCCTACCAGTGCCCCCCCAGTCACACAAAAGCCACAAGGAATTCAGGGAACACTCATGTCTTCAAGAAGCAGAAGGAACCACGGATTGGTGTAGAGGATTAACGCTAGAGCCTCTCTGTCTGGATTTGAACTTCAACTCTTTCCCTCATGACTCTGTGACCTGGGCAAGTTACTCACTCTCTGTGCTACACAGTGTCCTTCTCTGTAAAACAGAGATAACAATGGCACTACATCATTTAATTAGTGTGACAGTTAAATAAATTAATTCATATAGCATGCTTAGAATAGTTTCTGTCACAACATGATGTGTCATTAAAAATTAATTACAGTGGATTTATTAAAAACCTGCCCCTGGAATGGACAACCAAAAAGAAGTGTAAGATCTGTTCATCCCTTCAGGCAATGTACAGTCTAGGTAAGGAGCTGACCTTCCAGTTAAGCCATGTGGCTCAATGTTCTCTGTCTGATCAGATCAGAATAACTTGAATGGTCATCCCCTCAAGGGGGCTTAGAGTTAAGGGAAGGATACATGGAGGGTTGCCCAGGATGTGAGTACCAAGGGAGACGTAAGTGCAGTATGAGGGCAGCTGATCAAGAGAGCCAGAAAATCCTCTTTAGGTACTTACTATGTCCCCCATCCCAAATTCCGAGGTCAGACTTTGTCATCTTCAGCCATCCAAAGCTTTTGGGGAAAATGCGACTCTTTGTGACAGGGCCATACTGTCAGCTTTGCTCCTCTTCTCCTCATTTCCCCATCACCTGCCCTCTTAACCCAGTCATTGTGTTCCCAGCTCAAAAGTAGGGGTGTTACAAAATACTTTCCTTTGATTAGGTCTTTATACATACTTTATAACTCTTTCCCCAGTCATTGGAGTAGCCTCACAGTTCCCCCCAAACACACACATCACCCCCTACACACACCCTAACACACACCTACTACCCATCACCCAGTGCACACACTGAGCTATGACCTCAGGAGAGCCCAAATTTTCATGCCTGTTGCTATTTACCTGTGATAAAAATCTTGCAATACATGCCCACCGCCATCTCGAATCCTAGGAGCCTGCCGCCTTCACCAGCATGCTGCTGTTTCAGACACGCTTCTGAAGCTGACAGTTGGCTTCTGTCACATGATTTGAGCTAACTACCCCCCACCCCCACCCCCCACTCCACCAGGGGACAGGTTGGCTCCAGTCTCCCTCTACCCCCCACCCCCAAAAGCTAGAAGTACAGGCAGCTAGAAGTAACTGTTAATGAAAGGCTTTGCCTTTGGGAAAACTTGAACTTCTTTACAAATGCTGAGTAACCCTAATTAGAGTTTCAAATCAGGCCTGCAGAGGAGGGATTATTTATAGACGTTGTAGTAGGTGGGTGTGTTTGTGTGTGTGAAAGGATTTGAACATCCATCAAGAACCAAACTGAGGTAGAGGAGAACTGTGACGGCGCTGGTTTGAGTAGTCACGCCTGGCTGAGCGAGGGCTGAGCCCTTCCCTTCTCACAGCTCCGGGAATTTGGATTATATTGCTGAGCACCAGTAAGGACCAAATAGTACCTGGGAGGATTACATTAGTAGGTCTCTAGTAGCTTCCAGATAACATGGGTTTGGCCACAGAGGCCGGCATTGCTCTCAGGGGATGTGGAGGTTGTGCTATGAAGTGTCGGCGGTCTTCCTTGGATTCATGGTCTACGAAGCAGCTGGGATTTTCTAAGAGAGTACCAGGTGTTTTTTGTTTTTTTAATTTCCAATTATTCTGGAACTATTGGCTGTAAGGTATTTTTTTTTATTTTCAGAGAATATTCTGTCACTCTTTTATCTCCTCTGTACAGACCTGACGATATCAAAATAAAGGAAGAACGAGGAAGCATTTGTACCCTGTAATGCCAATGGGTCAGAGCGCGCAGCAGTCTGAAGTGATGGTGGGACTGAACCATTCCTAGACGCTGTCAGACCAAGATGAATATTTTATGAACGTGTATGATTTGAAGGCTTATATGTAGAAAGCAATATTCTTATAAAGTATAATTGAAACCAGGTGAAAAAAATGTCAGAGAGATCAAGGTGACGACAGCATCCCTCCTTCCTGAACTTTGAGCTCAGGTCATTGTCATGGCAGAAGGTGCCCATATGGATCTCCGCAAGAATTATATGAGCACGTTGTGGCAGTTTGGCAGAAAAAAATTACAGGTGCCTGTTTACCCCTTTTGCTTCTTTTGGTTTTCATTGCCTAGCCTTCAAAAATGTATTCATTGAAAGGAAAATCAGGTATTCAAAGGATCTTTGTCGCGTGCCTTTTGTGCCAGGTACTGTGTTAGATGAGGTGGGCATGGAGAGAAGATTGTTCTCCCTGCTCTTCATGAAGTTACGATCTTAGAAGAAAGCTAAAATTCAAATACTATGGAGAAGAATGCGTAGGGTATTGTAACACTCAGAAAGCCAACTTCCAATTCCATTACTGGGAGGAGGCAGGAAGCCTGTTAGATTGGGCTTTCAAGAGGAGATGAGCCTCGGGTTGAATCATAAAGAGCTAATAGTAAATAGCCAGGTGTTACAGGTAGAGGGAAGGTTGTCACAATGTGGAGGTACCGAGGAGGGAGAGATTAGGGTGACCTTGAGGAAGTCCAAGCAGTCTGGTGTGGTCAGACATAGATTTCATTTAAACAGAGATGAGACTGGGAAAGTAGCCTAATGAGTCTTACGTGCCATGCAAGATTAAACTTTAAACATCCCAGGGCAAAAGCAGCCATTGAAATACTTGGTCAGGAATGGGGGGAAAGCCCCCAGATAACTGCATAAAGGTGAAGAGAAACCAAATGGCAACTGAGTTATTAGGAATGCTGAGGGGTGGGGCTCCTGGGTGGCTCAGTGGGTTAAAGCCTCTGCCTTCGGCTCAGGTCATGGTCTTGTGGTCTTGGGATCGACCCCTGCATCGGGCTCTCTGCTCAGCAGGGAGGCTGCTTCTCCCTCTCTCTCTGCCTGCCTCTCTGCCTACTTGTGATCTCTCTCTGTCAAATAAATAAATAAAATCTTAAAAAAAAAAAAAAAAGGAATGCCGCGGGGTAATATGAGAAACTTACTCCTTCTTTCATTTCTATTTAATACATATGTATTGATTTCCTCTCATATGCCAGGCCCTCTCCTAGACACAGTGATGATCATTACACACACAAAGAGCTTACAATCTAGATGGAGAAATAGACCTTTTTTAAAAAGATTTTATTTATTTGAGAGAGAGAGAGAGAGAGAGAGAGAGAGCACGTGCGCATGCGCACAAGTGGGGGCAAGGGCAGAGGGAGAAGTAGACTCACCGCTGAGCAGGGATCCCAATATGGGACTCCATCCCAAGACTTCAAGTTCATGACCTGAGCTGAAAGCAGATGCTTAACTGACTGAGCCACCCAGGCATCCCGCAGAAAAGGGCATTTAATCAAGTAGTTATATTATATGTGATGAGTAATTGCTCTTTAAAAAACAAAACAACAAAAACCCAAGTAGTTATAACACAATATACTATGTAGAATGGGGAGGTAGAAGTTACTGCTGGAAGAAGCATACGGCATGGACATCTTTCACAAGACTTGGGAGTCCAGGGAAGCCTCTTGGAGGAAGTGATGAATAGACCACAGTGGGAAGGATGCATAGGAATTAGCCAAGAGGATGAGATGTTCTAGAAGAGGAAATAATATGGGTGAAGACAGACCTCGAAGAGAGAAAATGGCCTGCTTAACAAACCAAAATCATTCATGGTAGTTGTACTATAGGTTTTCAGAGGTGGGGGGAGCAAGGAGTAAGGTGGCGAGATACAAGAAGGTCTAATAAGCCATGTTAAAGTCATTTAGCTTTACCTTAATGGTGGTGGGAAGGACGTTAAGCAGGTGAATGACAAGGTCAGCCCTGTGTTTTGAAAAGACGGCTGTGGCTACAGTCTACAAAGTATATTGGAATTGGGAGTA
This sequence comes from Potos flavus, assembly GCA_028534135.1. Taxonomy (NCBI): domain Eukaryota; kingdom Metazoa; phylum Chordata; class Mammalia; order Carnivora; family Procyonidae; genus Potos; species Potos flavus. The sequence continues at coordinate 141,496,879 of CM052898.1, read as the reverse complement.
CTGGAGCCAACTGGACCAGCTAGGTTGTTGATGAGGCCATCCAAGTGGAAGGAGATGCTGACCTGAAAAGGAGAGTGACAGTATGGAAGAAGGAAAAGGGAAGACACAGGAGATATATCGGAGAAAGTATCGATAGGACTTGGCAATTAAATTGGAGGCTGAATTAGGGATACAGGAGAAGAAGCAGGTTAGGGGTGGCAGAGGGAAGCAGATGTGCTGAGTTTGGGGCATGCTGAGTTTGAGGGACCTGTGGGACTTACCAGAATTGGGAGAAGGACATAGCACTCAGTGGAAATCATTTCAGAGCTCAGTCTTACTTTTCACAATTTGCCCAACCCTGGACCCTCACCCACAGCTACTATTATATCCAATATAAGAAGATTTGAGTTTGAAGTCAGTGTCTTTATTATATATATATTATATAATATATATATATATATATATATATATATATATTAGATTCCTACTAAAATTTTACTTTGTTCAGGAGCTCTATCCAAAACTTCTAGTCCCAGAACTGGGACTAGAAGTGACCCTTAAGTGACCTTAAGTGACCCTCAGAAGCTCAGCTAGTGTTCCCTTATTCTGCGTGAATTCTCTCGTGTCTTGTTTAATGATTTCTTCAACCATATTGGCAGCTTGGAGGCAGGAGTTGAGGTTAGCTCTGTGCACTATAGCACAAACCAGCTGTGAGATGGAAACGTTTAGTAATTTTACCACACCATCAAATACCATTTTTTTAAAGAGAATGTGATTATTTTGGAACTGAGGTTTGTGTAAGAGGCAAAGCAGAGTGATAATTAGCAAAACAGAGAAAAAATTTCTTATTAATGAATTACTTATACAATCGCTTACTTTGGGATGGGGATCAGAGTCTAACTGGACATTTGAGGAAGAGAAAGTCTTTCAAAAGAAAATAGATGCCCATCCATCTGTAAAGGGCTTTAAAATGCCTCCCATACATAGAATTGAAACCCCTCTGACTCACATAAATCCTAGGATGTTGGGGCCAATTCAGAGAATATCTGGGGCAGTGGAATTTTCATGGTGCCCAGCAAGAGCCCAGGTGAGGCTTGGTGCCCCCCAGGACTCCCTCCTCAAGGCCAAAAGTGGGGACTGTCAGGGCAGAACTTGAACCAGAGAAGCTCTGCTTGTATTTGTTTTACATATAAATACCTCATTTGACAACACTGAAGGTCTCAAAGGCACCATGAAAAGCTCTGATTTACTCCAGCTGCCCAGCTCATCCAACCAGTTGGGGGGTAGACCAGGAGTAACTCCGAATTCCCAGGCTAATGTGCTCGGTCCTCAGACGGTGGGATGCCTCTTGGCTACTCAGCACATAAAAATAAGTTGATCGGCATCCTCTGCTTTCCAGTGTTCTGTCTAACCCCGTTGCTTTGTTGCATTGTGAATAATTCCAAATTCAGTGGGCACTTGATTAAAAATTAAATGGACCACATGGCCTTCTCAGATGTTGTGGGCAGTTTGACAGTTGTTATTAATACTCTCCCCCTTTCCCTATGGAAAATGATCCAGTCACATAGATGACATTTATCCCTTTGGGCTGACAGGGTTTTAAGTTGTTATTCTCTGGATTGAGAATCTGCTAAATGGTCCCAGGTCTCGAGCCGTGGACTCGTGTTGGCTAGATCCTGTAGATCCTAAAATGCCTCAGCCTTTCTGCATTTGTCAGCATTTGGAGTCGCATTTCCTACAAATGCTGTATTTTTCCCAAGGTCCTCATTCAGGTGTGTGAAATGGGAGACCCCAAGGAGATGTTAGCAGAAAATAATTTATACAGGCATGAGTTGCAGGAAATCTACTCTTTAGGACTTTTCCTTTGAAATTGTTCAATGTGATATTTTATTATAGCTGCTCCTTTCGTCATCCTTTCTGGCTTATTTTTGTCCTGTGTGTTTTCTGACATATTCCTCTTCATTGACCCATATAACTCAAGCTAGAGGGACAGATGGAGGTAAATGGAACTAGGGGTATACAGGTGCTGGGGGTGAGGAGGTGCAGAGAGTGAACTCTGCCTGTTTCAGGAAGATGGATGGACTGAAGAGAAGTTCGGGAAGGGATCAGAGGACCTGGGCTTACCTGCCACAGGCAACTCTCTACACATCTGTTTATTCAAGCAGTCATGCTTACATCTATTCTAGATGCATGTATTCAGTGCCTACTCTATGCCAGAAACTTAGGCACTGCAGGGATACTCACAGGCAGGTGTCCATGACAGATACGGAGATAATGGCCACAAGGTGTCCCAGGTTCATCAAGTTCAAGAGGCCGTGGATGCACCAAGTGAAAAGTACTTAAATCTACTTGGTGGAGTCAGGTGAGTTCACGGACAGATGATTCGTGACTTGGGTCACATATAGGTAATGAAAACAAAAAGGCAGGGGACAACGAGTTTGTTCCCAAGGACTGTGAGGGTTTTCTGTTTCTGTCTTCTTTTAAGCAAATCTTTTGCTATATTCAATAACCATGAGGCCCACTTATATGTAACTTGGCAAATGAGTATGTTCTCAGCTCAGGCCACAGACCTATTTTAGAATGCAAAATGACAGTCTGTTCAAATCCCATTTATTGTAATATTCATAGAGATGAAATACCTGACCCATAACACAAGATGTTTTCTACAAAAACTCCCCTAAACATTCCCATCATTTAAAGACGCGTGTTCATTTTTATGTCTGTTCTTAATACGTTTGACCTTATCTCTATTTTTCATTTTTATACACATGAGAAGCAGTATAGAGAAGTAGTTCAGAGTAGGGGTTCTGTTTTAGCATAGCTAGGATCAAATCCTATTTACTAGTTACGTGACCTGGAATAAAAAGCTTAACCTCTGTCCCTGAGTCTTCTCCTCTGTCAAATGGCGGTAATTACAGCACCTGCTTCACAAGCACAAGGTTACAGGGAACACGGTCTATAAGTCTGCCCTCACTCTGACACCAGTTGCCAGTTTTGGGGTTCTCATGATCACCCTTAGTTTTGCCAGATAATTTGCTGGAAGGACTGACAGAACTCACCGAAAGCTGTTAGACTCCCAGTCCCTATTTATTACAGCGAAAGGCTGTAGGTTAAAACTGGCCAGGTGTAGAGGTACACGAGGCAGAGTCCAGGGGAGTTCCAAATGTGAGGCTTCCGGCTGTCCCGTCTCCCGGCCAGTGGACAGTGCTACTTTCCCAGTACTGATGGGCGGCGGTACGCACGAAGTACTGCCAACCGGGGAAGCTCATCTGAGCCTTGGTATCCAGAGTCCTCAGTGAGGCTCCACATGGCTGACCTCAGTATCCAGCCCCTCCGAGGTCAAGCGTCTATCCACATGACTCAACGCCATCACCATAAATCTCATCCTTAGACTTTTCGATGTGTTCCCAAAGTCCCCAGGTAAACAAAGATGCTCTTATCAGGCAAGCTATTGCAGCGGTTTGAGAGATTGCCTCCCAGGGCCAAGGAAAAGGACCATCCCTCTCCTTGGGCAAGGTTAAATTCTTTACTACACAGCAAAGTTGTTTAAGAATTGTGTGAAATAAAACAAGCAATGTGCTTAGAATATTGCTTAGCACAAAACAAGCATAAATTTTGGATATATAGCTATGATTATTAACAGTCCTTTTTGATGGCCAAATATATATCTAGCACCATACTAGATACTATAGGAAATCTTTAAAAATTTAACGGGATATAGTTTGTAATCTTGTAGGAGAGATACTAAGTTTCAAATAAAGCAAATAAAAGCAGAAGGCGGTGAATGCCAGGTTTGAAGAACCAAGCAGACTGTGCTAGGGACCTGGGAAAGGGAGCGATTACTTGCAGTTGGGGGTCGAGGAACAGCGGCCCTGGGAAGACACCTGGGAGCTGGTCTGAGGATGGATAGGATTTTGATATGGGGAGGAGGGGCATTCCAGACACAGGGAACCAAATGGATGATATCGGAGATGGGAAAGCAAGGGTCGTCGTGACTCCCTGTACAGGTGACAGGAGAAAGCAGTGGAAAGGACTGGGCAGAATGGTGTAGGGCAGATGAGAGGGGTTTTCAAGGTGGTGAGGAGCACTTCCTGCTTTATCTTGTAGACCGTAGGGAGCCAGTGACAATTTGGGAACCAAAGAAAACCTGAAAAAAAATCTGCTGTCTCTCTTTATGACTCCAGTCTTTGCACATGCTCTTTCCTCTACTGGCTTAGCCTCCCTCCCAACAGCCCCCACTTCACTTGGCCCAAGTCTACTCATCCTGCAAGAAACGTCTGTGCGTGCTTCCATTATGGGACATATTATATGCCATTGGGACTCTTTACCTGTCTTCCCACTGCACACAGCAGTGTTTGGGGCACCTCTGTCAGTGTCTGGTTCAGAATAAGAACCTTCTGCAAAAAAGGGAGGGAGCCAAAAAGAAAATGTGGAGTCTTGAAATATCTACAGAGAATTTAAGCATAAAGAGCAGATATTTCTAGTTAATTTAAGGAGAAAGTAGGACATAGAGAAAGTAACAATGCCTAAAGTAAGACAAAATCTTATAATTGCATTGCAGAGCTCTCTTAAGGTGTCCTAAGGTTTTATAAAATAAAAATAATCATAATAGAAGAAGAGCTTACTTATATAATACTTATAAAGCATTTACTAGGTGGCTGATATTGTTCTACTTGATTTATGTAAACCTACCTGGTTAAACTTTACAACCCAATGACAGAAATACTATTAGCTCCATTTTACAAATGAAGAAACTGAAGTACAGAGAAGTTAAGCAAATTGCAGCAAAAATCCCGGCAATACTAGATTGTAAAAACTAGATCTTGCCAAATTCATTTAAGTGCACTTGAATAAAAGACATCTGTAGAGTTGGAAATTGACCAGTGTTGGGCTGTGACTTCAGTTCCTTTTGTTGGTTGTAATAAAGAGTACTTTTCTTTTCATCTGAGGCTTTTGCTTCCATGCCAGAACTGTAATGCCTCAGCACCCATGAGGATGGTTGTGTTTGAAACACTGCCTGCTAACCTGTTCCGGCGGAACAAGTCACATTTTTTTTTTTCAAGACCAAACATCTAGGAGGCTTTTTATTGACTCAGAACAGAAGCAGCACAGTGGTTTAAGTGGTCTGTGTAGTAATCACCCAGCGAGGTTCCAGCAGAGAAAAGCTCTTTCTGCCTTGATACCAAAAGATCAGCAGAGGCTTTTAGCAGGTGTAAGCTTGTCAGGACGCTCGTCTTTCAGAGAGGGTGTGTTTTCGTTCACTTTCCCTGCTGTGCATAATGTACAAATTCCCTTTAAACCTATCATTTCGTGTAATTTAGACTGCTACTCATTGGCTTTGCCCTCCTCCTTTTCCCCTTTCCACTGTCAGGGTACCTAGCTTCATCCTTCATTTACAGGAAAGAGGAAAAAAAACTCTTGTTCTTGAAGGGACTGAGCTAAAGAGCTTCCCTGGTTCTCGACCATTCTGCAGTTTATCAAATGAATCTTGAAATAATCCTGCCCTGCGAAAAATTTCAACCGAGCAAGGTGACTATGACAGTGTGTTTTTTTTCAAAGGCCCCCCAATAAATTTCATAAAGATGTCAGAGAACCCAATCAAACACCAGCCTTTGAAGTGAAGGGAAGCTGTCACATAAATGCTGAACAAGAAGTGAGCTACTGGCTAGTGCGTTCAGTCGACGTACAGACCTACCCCTAGCCAACCATAAGGTGGCCCTCGAGAAAAACGAGTACCTGAACCCGTGTGAAGGGCAGGAATTTCTCCAGCAATTTCACGAAATTCTCAAATGAGCCAAAGATAAATAAAAGACCACCCTCGGGCTTAGACTGATTTGCTTTTGAAAATATGATGAGTTAAATTTATAAGCACATTTTCTGCTTAAGTATAGTAAGTATGAAAGAAACGTATCTTATTTCTTCACAATGATGAATAATCCTTGTTAAAATAGGGTCATAAATACCTTTCATGAGTTGTTAATAAGTTGGAATCATCCGATTCTTAAGGTAGCAGGGGTCCTAAGGCTCATTTCACTCACCTTCCTAAATTTGCAGATGGAGCAACCAACCTCCAGTGTGAATTTACAATCTAAGTTCACACAAGTAATCAGAGCAGAACCGGCACTGGGATTCAAGGCTCTGAGCTGAGGCACTATAAAGAAAATGTTTCCTCAACTGAGAGAAGGTTAGAGTGCCCTCGTGTGTCCCTGCATTGAAATTATTCATGTCTTTACAAAATATAAAATTACTTTAATCTCTCCATCAAGTTCCTGCATTGGAATGAAGGCAGGCATTTAGCTCTAAGAACAAACCCTGTGAACATAATGTCTTAGGAAGGAAATATACAAAGCATTTGACTCATTTCATCATTAAGGGTAGAGAAGCAACCATATCCCTAGAGAGGCTTTGTGTGGATATCTGGTCTGACAGACCTGGATTTTTGTCCCAGGCCACTTGAGATCTTCGTAACCCTGAACTGGTTGTAAAACCAGTCTGCCTCAGTTCCTCCTCTGTAAAATGCAGGTAATCGCTGTGCTGCAGGATCACGGCAGAGATCCTGAGATCGTGTAGGCAGAGTGCCCAGCTGGACATTGGGTACATAATAAACACTCAGTAAATTGAAGTTCTTGTTATTTTCAGGCATCAGCCCTCACCAGGGATCACCATCGAGTTCATGATGAAGGAATGGAATGCAAATGCCAGGGAGGTCAACAGAATGTCTTTGGGATGCTTTTAGCTCTTGGATAAAGAGGTTCCCATGAGCTGGGGGTGGGAGAGGAGCAGAGGGAAAGGAGAGATCATTTTTAAAGAAATATGTACTGAATATATGATTCCTCCAGAATAAATTCTTCCTTCAGATGGGGGATTTTAAACGGAGTTAGGCCAAATGGCTTTCCTGTAGGTGGAATTTCTTTCAGAGGTAACACCTGGTCCTTGGCACCCAGGGTCCAGCAGTCAAAGAAAAAAATCTCTACTCTGAAAAAAAATGTTTGAAAATCGGATCCTATTTATGTCATTGATCCGGTTCTTTTAGAAGTCTTTATTTATTGAGAGGGTAACCATATTAAAATCAATAAGAGCAGAGGCGAAAAACGATAGCTGAGTGAATTCATCGTCTGATTTTAATTTGCCTCGACTCTTTATTTGATGAAGCAAGCCATCTCAGCGTTAAGTGTTGAGCAGAAATCCAGTAAATCAAGTCCGTTTGCCCCCAATGAGCAAAGGTTCCCTCCTCCCCCCAGTAATTCTCGCAGCCATCCTTTTCATACACGCGGGAGCGAGGTATCATTACGTACAATACAAGGAATCTTGACCTTTAAATGTTAGTGGAAATGCAGAGTCGGCAATTCTGTCTTCAACTAGCTTATTGGGGAATTGAGAGAAACAGTCCAATAATGTGTGAGTCGGGAAGATTGCGGGGTAAGGGAAGCCATCACCTGTGCCTGGATCTTTTTGTGCTTACATTGCGGGGAGAGAGAGGGGGGGAGAAGAACGAACCGGCGGGTCTGTTCTCTAAATACTTATCCTAGTACCATTATCACCGGGAACTTCTGCAGAGATTACCGCACAGCAAGAAACAGATAAAAGGCTGCTCAGAGCTTGCAAGCCTCGCCTCTGGGGTCGCTCATCCTTTCTCAGAATCTGTTACCTTTAAATGAGGCAGATGCGGCATATGAAGCCAAGGCATTTATTATTTATGGGAAGTTCAGCAAGCTCACCTGTGGCTGTGGAGCAGCCGACGGGCAGCCTGCGAGCCTGCGCAGTGCTCCAGCGGGCACCGCAGCACCTGCTCGGCGGAAACGGCCCGCTCGGCCGCACGTGCCGCGGTGATGCATCGGCGGCCGGATGCGGCTCTGCGCGGTTGCAGTGCTATTCTGGGCAGTGCCATAAATCTTCAGTCAGCTCACGGAAGGGTAGTCCCTGCCTCACACTTGAAAGTGCTCCACTGGTGTGGATTAACTGAGCAATATATGGTGTGGCTGCTCTAGTCGCCTCCAGTAGCGTTTGTGAAACTCGCTATCCCTAGGGTTTGTCTTCCTTTCTGTGTTGTGCTTTTTGTTTCTTTATACATTGTTTTTCTCCTTAGAGTGGCCCGAAAATCTATACATCTTGCTTATGGATGCTTAATATTGCTAGCCCCGTGGTAGCGTTTTAATTCCAGCATACTAAGAAAAAGACTTTTCATAAAGGTATCTTTTTTTTTTAAGAGCCATTTATTTATTTTAGAGAGAGAGAGAGAGAGTGAGAGAGTGCGAGCGTGTGTAGCAGGGAGGGGGCAGAGGGAGAGGGAAACTTAAGCAAATGCTGCACTCAGCCTCGATCTCATGACCCTGAGATCACAACCCGGAGGTCACAACCGGAGCTGAAACCCAGTCTGGCGCTTAACCAACTGCGCCACCTAGGTGTCCCCATAAAGGGATCTTTTTGAAGTCCATCTCAATCAGAGAGAAGCCTCCCCTCCTACTTTTCCACCTTCTACCCCTCTTGTGTGGCGCCACCCCACTCCCCAGCCTCTGCCCGCAGACTCTGGTCCAGGCATCATGGAGACCTGAGGCAAGGAGCTGCAGTCCAGCAGGGACAGCTCTGCTGTGACGGGACTCCTGAGCAGGGCTGGATGGGGACGCGCTTTGCTTCAGACAGGTTAATGGTGTGGCACCCCTTCACTGTCACTTGAACCATACTGATGTGTGATTTAGAAAGAAATGTAGAAGTGAGACTGAACCACGCCTTTGAAAACCTCGCATTAGGTTTGTTTCCTCGCCTGGGTCTCTCCTCAGCCCTGCAGCCCCTGTGATGCCCTCTTTCTTTCCCCTTCTGATTCCCAGCCTCCTCCCGCCCCCTCACCCTCTCTCCCTTTCCTCAGCAGAGCACTTCAGGTCCCTCCTGCTTCTGTCACCAAGCCTGCGCACCCCACCCCCGCTTAATACTGCTTCAAGCGTGTCCAAAGCCATTAATGCCGAAGATGAATATTTCAGCTGTGCTTAGCAAACAAAAGATACCACAGTTACCAGGATTCACTCTGCTTAGAAGAGAGCGTGTATTAAAAAGGACTTTTTTTCTTATCACATGTTCATATTCAAGATAAAGAGGTTCTGTGTGCATTAAAAAGAGCTTTTTTTTTTTTTAATATCTTGCCTATTTTGTTAGAAATCACTGGTGAAAACCTGTGTCAGCTGGCACCAAATATGGAGTTTATCCACTGTCTCTTGTGGACGGGTCCCTTCAGCTCCTGCTCTGCCGGTGGGCCCCCCATGGGGCTATCCCTGGAGGCCCATGGTCCTGGCAGAGCTGGCTGCCACGAGTCAGGAAGATGCCAGAGAGGGGGAGGAAGTGGCCTCTATGGAATTCAGAGCTGAACAGTAGGGGGTCTGGAGCCCACGTGAGCCAATGATCTCTGAAGGGCCAGAGATGTCCCTCATATTCTTTGGCACCCTGAGTCTGAGAGCGGACACTGGTGCTAAGGGAGTGAGTAGTTCCTAAAGAGCTCTTCTTCCGAAACTTGGCCTTGCGGGTAAGTTCCATGGGCATTCCGAGGTGTAGGCTCTTAGTCATTTCTAAAATTAAGCAGTCTTCTCCCCAAACCTTAGAAAAATACCCAAAGTCTTTTATCAAATGATCTTTAAGTGGGACTGCTTTTGAGTACCTTCGATTTAGTACATTTGAAAATTTTCTGAATTTCTTAAAAATCACAGATCCACTAAAATGTAAACACTTTTAGTGAGATAATGTGTTCAAGGGTCTAAACCTCATTTTTAGGTCATTTTCTAAGAAATATTGTTGGAAGATTTTTTTTAATAGAAATTCTAGCCCTCTAATAGAAATAAAGCCCAGAGTTGTCTGGGCTCCAGGTAAATCGAGGCATAAAATCCTCTTATTTTCTCAGAAAAATTCAACCCTTTAAACTGGCTTAAGAGGCCACCAGGCTGTTGTCTCCGAAACCCGGGGATGGATGGATAGTTATCGTGAGGAGGTATGGTTCAGCTGGGCCGCTGATCCCAGTTCCATTTGGGATCTGTTCTCTCTTCTTTTCCTCCTTAGGAGACACAAGAAAACTAGTCTCTTTCTTTGGCTTAAACACTTAACATCTTTTCTCTTTATAAAGTATGATACTGCTTCTCTTCTGCTGTTTGCACTGACCGTTTTTGGATCTAGCCAAGCCTATATTCCTGCCCAGAAACCTTCCAGTCATATGAGGGACCTAGCTCTATTAGAGTGCAAGCAAGGTTGTGGTCTTTCGTGTTTGGGTACCTTTAATATCCTTTTGTTGTTGTTTTTAGATGGGGAAAAGTCTTCATTGCAGCTAAGATCTTCTTAACTTGCCCGGAACATTTTTTTAGTGTCTGTATTTTACATGAACTTGGAAAAATAAATTTGACATACAAGGCCATTTTATGCAGCATCACCTCCAGTGGGTAACTGGCAAGACGACTGCATCTGTTTTCTTGCAAGCTGCCTGAATAATCTGGCCTCATGTGACAGGGTGTAGGCTAATAATCAGGGAAAGAATATGTCAATTACAAATCATGTCACCCAGAGTTGAACACTCTGACGATTCCTAATAACCAATGCACACACGTTCAGTACATGTTTTAAGAGCAAGCTTGCAATGGACCAGACTATCTTAGGTGTTGATAGAAATAATATGATTAAGTCCTGATAAAAATCTGGAGTTTACATGGAGTTTAGATGGCTCCTTACAAAACGAGTTCAAAATAATAGTTATCTTTAAAAGAAATTTTGCAGAATAGTTATTATATCTATTTGAAGCTCTCTATTGATATTAGTAAACGCTTCCTGTGAAATGGTGGCTTTTTTCAATTCTTTTAAACACACTTTTCCAAGTAAATGAAGCATGGCATTTTTTCCCCCCTGAATAAGAATTTTCTCTGAATTTCATCTCAGATGGGCCAGTTTTAGTGTCAACACATACACACAAACATGCACAAAATGCTTTGGTAACCGAGAGACATTAGTTTCAAATACCCCTGTAATAACTCTACTATGAAGGCTCGCTATCTAAACATTTGCCATAACGACTTATAAATTTGTTTCACCTGAGATTCACCTGTCAAATATCTCATCATAGTGAATTCAGCCATGTCGGCTAGCAAACACCTTTAGGTTGCAGGTACATCCAGGCGAGAAGATGGAAAATATTTTGTATCCTTAGCTCAGTGGCCCTCCCAGCAGGCTGGAGTTATGCGTAAGTGCTTTCAACTTCCCATGTTAGTGAGTGAAAATGTCTTCCCAAGCAGTGATGAAAAGCCTGTGAATAAAATAGGTGAACCCAAGAGGCCTGAAAAACCCACGCCAAGAAAAATAGAAGGTGATAAAGCGTGTTGAGAGAGGGAAACTAACATCAACTCGGCCACGCTCATGTCCCTAGGAGCTATGCACCAATATTTTCAAATGTGTAAGAAAATGCAGAAACACTTCTGAAAGTGTTGTTGATTCTGGTATTTGGTGTTTAAAATACCTTAATTATGGAAAGATCCTTTTCTTGGATAGTTATATAGGTGTTTCAGTGTTCTAGTGATATTTGTGAACACTGATGGGCTGGAAAAGCATTGCTCTTTTTTCCATTTCAAATAATGGACTATAGACTTTTGCTCTCCAAATATGTGCTAACGTGTTTTTAGAAAGAGGTTGGATTTGTTTTTCTGTAACTGTTTCTGTATAGAACTCTCTAGAGGATATGTAATTCTATGATGTTAAAAACAGCAAGTTCAAGAATATCTGTGGAACTTTCTCTCTTCTACTTTCAAACTGTGTAGTCAGTGTTTTTATTTATTCCTTAGTTATTGACATTCCTGAAGTACTGACTGGAGATGATTTATTATTCTATGTTTAGTGTCAGTTTACACTTAAACTGTAAATACTGTGATCTGACTTGCTCTTTTTGATGTTGGCTTTGATGTTAGTAACCTAAAATAAACCAGTCAAACTGCTTATTTCATTTTTCCCATTTAACTGCCATAGCAGATCGCTGAATAGAAATCTTTAATGAGGTTTCACAACATTGTTTAAAAACCAGGTAATATCCAAGTGGATTATTTCACTTAATAGTGAAATAATAATAGTGTTGATGTGTTTAAACTCATTCTGTTGGCCAGGGCCTCTTCCAAGTGCTCACCGGAGTTAATCATTTCACCTTAACCACAAACAATTGGTGTTGGTATGGTTATTATCCCCATTTTACAAATGAGGAAACTGAGGCACAGTATTTCAGTCATGTAGCTAATAAACAGTAGAGCCAGGATTATGAACTTAAGCAGCCTGGCACCAGAGCCCATGCTCTCACCCACTGTGGGAACTCTCCCATTTGGCTCATTCAGCCCTCTGGTAATTGATTAAGTTAGAGGTCTCGGGACTCAACATTCTTCTTGCTACATTGGCATCTTAGAAACATCAAGTCTGGGTCCTTTGCAGCTAAGGAGGCAGAGAAATGACTTGTTGGACCTGGAGATGCCTAGTGGGAATATTTAAAAGATAACTGGAGGGGTGCATGGGTGGCTCAGTCAGTTAAGTGTCTGCCTTTGGCTCAGGTTATGATCCTGGGGTCCTGAGATCGAGACTCTTATCAGGCTCCCTGCTCAGCGGAGAGTCTGCTTCTCCCTCCCCCTGCTCTTGCACTCTTGCACTCACTTTCTCTCTCTCTCTCCCCCTCTCAAATAAATAAATAAAATCCTTAAAAGATAACTGGAAAGGAGGGAATTGAGTTGGTTCCCAACTCATTGGTGTTCTGGCAGCAGGGGAGAGAACCTTCCGGTACTGGGGCAAATTATGGATGGGTGTCCAGTGAGAAGCAGTTGCTGGAGGCATTGAGAGACAGGCTGATTATGGATAAAAAGAGGTGCAGGTAGGTGGGGGGATGGGTTAAATGGGCGACGGAGATTAAGGAGGGCCTTGTGATGAGCACTGGGTGTTATATGTAAGCGTTGAATCACTATATTGTACACCTGAAATTAACATTACACTATATGTTAACTAAAATTTAAATAAAAACTTGAAACAAATGAAAAAAAAGAGTGCAGGGCCAGAGGTGCAGCCCAGACAAGTCAGATGTCCATTTGGTTACTGGGGAGTTCAGTCTAGAGTGTTATTTCTCAGCATTTTGTTTTTTATCACTAAGGAGTCTTTTTAGCCATTTCTATCCCGTTCACCACTTTCTCTCCCTCCACGCACAATGGTATTTTAATACCACAGATATACTGTAAATCTGTTTAAGTACTGTATGTATATATCTATGCTTTATACGTAAAAAGAGAAGGAATTTTTTCATCCCTCAAGAACGGATTCCTGTCCCCCTGAGGGCAGTGTCACCCACTGAGAATGCATAGCCTAGCGGCACACGAGATATTGAATGGTGTGTGAGTGAACATGGGGTGGGAATGCGGGGTCTCAGTGAGCCAGCTTAGAGAGGGCTGATGGGCTTCAAAGTTAGAAGGGCTCACCAAAAGCAGGGTAGGTCTAAGGAGGGGGAGGGGTTGGGGAAAAGAGATTTTCTTAAATATGTGAGGTCAGAAGTTCTTTGACATGGGGTCACCATCCCCACTTCCCCACACAGAGATGTGATAAGGAGTTTCTCTTTCTCCTATCATTCACTTAACTCTTGCCTCTGTCTTCCCTCCGTGGCCATAAGTGTGTCACCATGTAATCTGAAATGCCAGTGTTTTAATGAAATGTTCATTTCAGGGTGTGTGGTTTGAATTTCCTGTTTTATTTAGAGACCAAGTTCCCAAGAAGCTTGCTTTAAATTCTTTTCAATTAAGTGAGTTCAGAAAAAAAATGGCTACTACTCCAAATTGGCAAGAAATGGGTAATGAAAATGCTGTTTAACTAAAAATTGCTGTGTGCTCGCTTGAGATCTCCTAGTTCCCAAATAACAAACCTCAGAAAGAATCAAGTAGCAACTGGTGTTCCAGATAAAGAGCAAACTAGTTGTCCCCAGTCCTCAGAAGGCCAGCTCATTTTCTTGTACCTGGTCTCTTCAGTAATCTTGGAATCTAATGGTATGTAGGAGAAAAAACATTGAGCACACAGCTTGCTGACCTCTTCCCATTCAAATCTCTTTCATCGTGGTTTTACCGCCACAATGACTTCATTCTGAACTCTGTAACCCAGCCCAGATCTCAAGGGCCCTTATTAACCTTAAATAACCTCATTTAATCACTTACTAGAAAGCATGATAAAGAAAGTAAGTCCTCCCTATATTTTTCCTGTTCACAAACAAGCAATGGTTATTCAGTTGGTCAAAAGGCAGGAAGCATGAATTCCTGGAATGAAAGGAATGGTGAAGGTATGGGAAGGGCAGTCCACCAGATTATTATTTAAAGATTTGAAAGTACTAGAAGACCCATCAGAGTAGGTGATCCCAGAAGTCAGAGAGCTTGTAGGGAAAGGAAGATCTTCTATTTACGGTAGCAGGTGTCAAGCCTGGGTGCCCAGTAGAATCACCTGGGAGCTTTTCAAGTCTTCCACTCTCAACTCCACCCCAGAGATTATGACTCTTTGGGTCTGGGTGGGGTCATGGGCACTGGTGTTTTTAAAAGCTCCCTGAGGGCACCTGAGTGGCTCAGATGGTTAAGTGTCTGCCTTCGGTTCAGGTCATGATCCTGGAGTCCTGGGATCAAGTTTCGCATCGGGCTCCCCGCTCAGCGGGCAGCCTGCTTCTCCTTCTGCCTCTCTCTCTCTCTCTCTCTCTCTCTCTCTCTCTCTCTCTGTGTCTCTCATGAATAAATAAATAAAATCTTTAAAAAAAAAAAAAAGCTCCCCAAGAGGATTTGGATGTGCACTCAAGGTCGAGAATCACTGCTTCAGAATACAAAGTGCTTTTTCACATATTATCCATGGTTTGTACACCTAAAAGGCATTTGCAATGCCTGTCTAAGAGGAAGAGAAAGAGTAGTAATTGTGAAAATGAAAGAACTGCAGAAAAATAAATTTCCAAAAATTGGAGGAAAAGCCTTCACGCTTGAAGGGCTAAAATTAGGGATGCTAGCAATCCACTGAGTGTAGAACATGAAAGCGGGGCTTGTGTGGCCGTACTTCCCGCTCTGTGTGGATCGTTCTTGAGATGACAACAAATTCCCCACCCAGAGTCCGAAAACAGTCATCTAACATAGGATGTCTATTCACTCCTAAAACCTTATTGAGTCCACTCCATAAATGAGAAATATTGGAGAAAAGAAAAACATTTGTTGATAGTCAAAAAGTGTGTTAGAAAAACATCATGTTAATATTTCCGTGTCCAGTTTGGGCCGTGCGCATGATCGGCATGTATAGACAGAAAATGTGCCTCCACCGTGACCCTAACAGCTTTCCAGTAGTTATAACTAATAATTCCGCAGATGAAAGTGCACGTAACACCCTCGCTTAGAGCTGAAGGAGAGGTAGAGTCAACCCCGGGCTCTCAGGTTGTGGGGAAATAGAAATCAAGTCACAGTGCGGCAGACGAAAAGTCAGTCGTGATCAGAAAGTAGGAAATCGAATTCTAAGATTTTAAAAGGGGGTGATGACAAAGCTTAGGCTGTGACCAAGAAAGTGAGTGGCGGCTACTGTCAACCAAGTAGAGGCTAAGCTACCATCTCCCTGTCAACCAATAGACGAAGAGGGACAGTACTTGAGGTGCAGAAAAGATCTTCCAGACCCTAAATGTTTAAGATCAGGAGTTCCAATTAATGACACCTCCTCTCTCTAGTTCCTCACTCACAGAGAATGGTTAATAATAATCGTTCAGCACTTCCTACATGTCAGCATTGTTCTAAGCACCTTGCACGTTATTTTTGTGACAAGAGACACTATTAGTCCCATTTCACAGATGAGGAAACAGACGGAGGGTAAGCAGCAACTTGCCCAATACGGGTTATAAATGCTGGGGGAGAATGTGTAGACTGGGTTAGAGCGAGAGAATATTTTATGGAAAGTTAAGTCCAGAGGAGGTGTGCCTTCCTGTGTATACTGTACAGCAGCAGATGTCGGACTTTGTGTGGAGACCTGGTGAGAGATGAGTCTAAAATAAGGCACTCGGGCCATATGGAAGACTCCTGAACAACAGTGCTCAGAGTTGGAACCTGATTTGGGAGGGAGGAAGGATGAAGAAAATGACATAATCAGCACTGTATCTTGAGATGATTAACTTTCGAATATGAACAAATTGGAGAGAGGCCGGAATGAAAGGGATTACATTTGGGTCCTTTTGGTCCTGATTATGTGACAGAGAATGAGCATATGAACAAGGGGGGGATGTCAGGTGAAGGTTAAAGGAAGAGACGGGTTTGATATATGTTGCAAAAGTGAAGTGTAAAAGTTTGCTAACTGGGTGGATGAAGAGTATGGGTGGGGGTGGGGCAGAATTTAAGTAGAATCCAAGGTTTCAAGTTCAAGTCACTGAACTATCGGCAGAAATTCCAAAGAGTCACTTTGTGGGGTAGGAGAGGCAGCATGAGTAGGTGGACTCTGAAAATCTGTAGTCTGTTGTGTGAGTGGGC
Organism: Potos flavus; assembly: GCA_028534135.1. NCBI lineage: Eukaryota > Metazoa > Chordata > Mammalia > Carnivora > Procyonidae > Potos > Potos flavus. The sequence continues at coordinate 141,480,410 of CM052898.1, read as the reverse complement.
CATCAAGGTGGGAGACCTCAGCAGGAAACTGGAAACAAATTCGAAACTTAGAAGAGTCTGAGCTTGAAATGAAGCTTTTGGTGTCATCCACACAAAGGTGCTACGATAAACCTGGGAAGCGGACGAAATCTCTGGAGGGGGGAAAGAGCAGCAAATAGAGAACAGATCCTTGGGAAATATTTAAATTTGGGGACAAGGAAGAGGAGGAGCCAGTAAAGGAAACAGAAGAAGAGTGGTTAACAGAAGGACAGGAATGTCTAGAAGTATGCATCACAGAACACAAGGGGATGGAAGGTTCCAGAAAAAAGTTAGGGGTGAGTAAAGATGCATATAGGTACTGCCAGGTGGTAAAGCAAAAATAAGGAAGCAGCAAAAATACTTTCCGTGGCAGAAATCACAGCAGGAGGGGGTCCTAAACTTCTTCGAACCTTATCATAAAACTGACCGGCGGGAGCAGCTCCTGGAGCTGCCCTCCCTAACTCCCGTGTAGCAGTTTTCATAGAAATAAGGCAAGGTATGATTAGCGGAGGCTCTTCCTCCTCTTCTGGCGGAATGCATGAGTTTAATGCATGCATCCCAGGCCAGAGGGGGAGAGGTCGCTCTCACTATCGACAGTCTTAACTTCCATCGACTCTAGAGAGAAGAAGAAATTTTGCTAATGATTTTGGGCTATAAAGTATTAGGATTTTCTTTGTATATGTACTATTAGCAGATTGCATAATTCTATGTGCAGGAGAAGGGAGGGCATTTTTTGTTTTTTTGGTTTTTTTGACAGAGAGAATACAAGTAAGCAGAGAGGCAGGTGGGGGAGGGGAAGCAGACCCCCCGCTGAGCAGAGAGCCTGATGCGGGGCTCGATCCCAGGACCCTGAGATCATGACCTGAGCCGAAGACAGAGGCTTTAAAACACTGAGCCACCCAGGCACCCCCGAGGGGAGGGCATTTTTATGCCATGTATTGAAAAAGAGATAGTTAAATGCACTCAGGCCTGAATGTGACTTCACTCACTCTGTATGAGGCAAAAGCTTCCCAGAAGAAGGAAAAAAAAGTAGAAAAGCAAAAATACTGATAGCGGTTAATGAGTGACGGCGGCTTTGACTGCTGTAGGCAGGCCTGGGTAGGACAACGCTGTAAAACATTCTGCAAACAATCGGCTCCATTGTCCTGTCCTTTCCTGTCCAGGGGACAGAAGGGGTGGCACTGGACATAGGACGTCAGAAAGGGAAAGAGGAAACGGAGACGGGAACAAAGAGACAGAGGCTGAGCGTTCCTAGGGAATGTGCACAGCCTCCCTCTTCTGGGGGGTGGCTGGGCACCACGCGTGTCCCCACGTATCCACAAATGGTCCCTGGGGCCCCATCGCTGTCACATTGCTGCACAACCCTGGGGCACGGAGAAGAGCGTTGGAGCTTGTTGGCACATCTCCCACCGGAGATGAGACTGGGCTCGGCACCAACAAGAGAATACCAGTGGGAATTTTGTCTCTTCTCCATGCCTGGGTAATGGCTATTCCCTGAGACCCAGGGAGAGATTAAGTTCAGCATGGGCCTTGCACTGTATCACACACTCCATCCTGAACAGCTGGACTGCTAGTATAATTTAAAAAGAAAGGAGAACTGGCTGTTCACCATCAATGTGTAATATATTCATAATAAATCTCTCAATGAGGAGGTAAAAAGAGTTCCCGTTTCTGAACAAGCCAAAGGAAGCAGAGCATTAGGCGAGTATCCTGAGTCTCATTAACAGAGACAACCAATACAGAAAATCCAGGGGGATTTGCGCCACATTTCTATTAGTAATGGCAGTTGTTGTTTTTTTTTACCTGAAATATGCTAGTAATTTTCTCGGTTGCAAAATTGCCTTTGCCTAAGGATTAATAAATATGCTTTTTCTTAATAGTTACTGAGTATCCTCCATGTCTAGAGACTACACACAAATAAAACATGGCTGGTCGCCTCCTTTTTTTTCTTCTTTTGCTCTATTTCTGAGAAGATAAAATAGTCAAGTCATCCCAGATTGACTTATTTTAAAGAACATGGAAATAATATGTATTTAAAATTTAGCCAAAAGAATAATCGATAACAGCCAACTAGTAGGAATTAAAAAAATTTTGATTCTGGGGGCGCCTGGGTGGCTCAGTGGGTTAAAAATTTTGATTCTAAAATGGGCATTAGTGGTTAAGAACTGGGAGCTGGTCGGGTCGGAAAGAGGGCAGTTTCCGCCTCCATTTATGCAGAATCCCCCAGCATCAGAGCCAGTCACAGAGCTAAATGGCTGTCGCTACACAGAAATCAATGACCAATGAGTGATATTTGTTAAAGATCATTTTCACCTTGAGTTCCTACTGAAGTGTTTTCTCACCGTAGTTAGAACTGTGTCTCTCGTGGTCTCCTAGACTTTAAAACAATAAGATCGCCTCAGTATCTGGGAGGATAACTACCCTCTTTTTTTTCAGGCAGAGGAAAGGAACGTAGGTTTGACCATTTAAGGGCAGATTTGGCTTATTAAGGCATGTGTCCAAAAAGAAGGCCATCTAAGTAAGCTGTGTTGAGCTCTTAAAAATGATGATCTGATGTGTCAAGAAGTCATTCCTACCCTCTCAGGCTTTCACAATAGTGAAATAGCGTATGTGCAATAGCATAAAAAATAGTATACATAATAGCAGTTGATTTTTTCTTCTTTTTTTTAAAGATTTTATTTACTTGACAGAGAGAGATCACAAGTAGGCAGAGAGGCAGGCAGAGAGAAAGGGGGAAGCAGGCTCCCTGCTGAACAGAGAGCCCGATGCAGGGCTCGATCCCAGGACCCTGAGATCACGACCTGAGCCGAAGGCAGAGGCTTTAACCCACTGAGCCACCCAAGCACCCCAACAGCGGTTGATTTTTTAAAAATCTGCCTTTCCTACAATGTAAACACCTGTCCCAGAATTAATGAGCTAGATGCAGGGTTCTCCTCTTTGTTTCACGGACTGCACGAATAAAGCGGATATGCCGGCCTCAAGCGTTCTTCCCTAAGAGACACTTAGGCAACCTCCAGTTTGTTTATTATGAATATTCTGTAGCAGACATCTTTGTTTTCCCACCATTAATTTATTTCCCCAGAAGAGCGTTCCTGAAATGAAATTACTAGATCAAGTGGTATAAATATTTTAAAGCTCCTCTTTCCAAACCCGTTTCTAAGTAGCTTTTCCAAAAGCGCATTTAGTAATTCACCTTGCACTAATTGTATGCGAGAATTAGAGCTGGTATTCCAGGCCTACCCAGCTGCTAAAAAGACCACATTCCTTTAATTTGTGCTTCTTTCTAGTCTAGCAAGCTTGAAAATTTATGCGAGTATGCGCTGACATTTTTGTGTGTGTATTTGCTAGTTTTTTGCTGCGTCCTGATGGGCGGGTTTATTTTTCCCGGCTCCCGTTTCACCTGCTTTCCCCACCTTTGTTGCTCTCCACGCAGGCTCCCATGATTCGTTCAGCTACTGGGTAGATGAGAAGTCGCCAGTGGGGCCCGACCAAACCGCAGCCATCAAACGCCTGGCCAGGATCTCCCTGGTGAAGAAGCTCATGAAGAAGTGGTCTGTGACGCAGAACTTGACCTTCCGAGAGCAGCTGGAAGCCGGGATCCGCTACTTCGACCTGCGCGTGTCTTCCAAACCCGGGGATGCCGACCAGGAGATCTACTTCATTCACGGACTTTTTGGCATCAAGGTCTGGGACGGGCTGATGGAGATTGACTCGTTTCTTACCCAGCACCCCCAAGAGATCGTCTTCCTGGATTTCAACCACTTCTACGCCATGGATGAGGCCCACCACAAACGCCTGGTTCTCCGGATCCAGGAGGCCTTTGGAAACAAGCTGTGCTCCGCCTGCAGTGTGGACAGCATGACGCTGCGCGCCCTGTGGGAGAAGAAGTGCCAGGTGAGAGCAGACAGACCCGCTTGCAAGGGCAACAACGTAGCTCTTTCTGCCTTTTCCGTCTCGGCGGCGGGAAGGCAGCTCACCCCAGGGCTCTTAGGCTAGAAGGCAAAGATTATCTGGAGTGTTAAACACACACACCCTGGGTCCTGGGCCCTTGGATAGCTTCAGACTCGAGGATATGCCCACTAGTTCCTGGGCAAGGTGACCTGGGATTAACACCCGCCAGACAGTTACGACTGGTTGGTGGGGCAGCCTGTTGGAAGTATCTGAATTGACTTTGAGTAGCCTGGCCAGAACCAGCCCAGGGCAACTTTCTGAAATTGGACCCCCTGGTGATTGCCTTTTTTTTTTTTTTTTTTTTCTTATCTTCCATAGAATCCTTTTTCAGGCTCCTAGTTCCCCTCAGGGATAGGCGGGTCCGTCCTGCCTTTAACTCAATGTCAGATAATACCTGCATTAGCTGACAAAAGCTAGCTGACATAAACACGGAAGTGATTCATCTCAGAGGTGTTAACATTTGAAAAGGCTATCTTTTTTAAATTAACATATGATGTATTATTTGCTTCAGAGGTACAGGTCTGTGAATGATCGGGCTTGCACATTTCACAGCACTCACCATAGCACATACCCTCCCCAATGTCCATCACCCAGCCACCCTATCCCTCCCCCCTACCCCCCAGCAACCCTCAGTTTGTTTCCTGAGATTAAGAGTCTCTTATGGTCTGTGTCCCTCCCAATCCCATCTTGTTTCATTTTTTCCCTCCCTACCTCCCCCACAACCCCCCCCTTTGAAAAGGCTATCTTAACAGATTTGGGGGCCTGGCCTGAGAGACTGCAGGAGGAGCCCAAGAAAGGGATCCAGGCCAGAGAGCCCTGCCAGGTCCCTTAAGCTTAGAAGAGCCCCCAAACCGAGGCCTTGAGGGACATACTCAAGAAAAGGAATGTGGGCCTCAGATACATGTTGCTCAGGATCCCATAGGATGAGCGACTGGGGGAGAAGGGAGCTTCTGGAAAGGTCAGCCTCCAATTCACACGCTCTTTAACAAAAGAAAGCAAGCAAGTCCCTTTCTTTCATAGTTGCTTGCTTACTCATAGGTGCATTTACCAAAGCATCTTAAAGAGGCAGCTATTTTTGAACTTGGGGAAGAGCTTTCAATTAAAAATCAATGAAAGAAAAAAAAAATCAATGAAAGATTATTCACTTGCAAATAGTCATTGAACACCAAGTGTGTGCCGAGCACTCGTCCAAGCACTTGGGATAAATTAGTAAATAAAAAAAAGATCCCGGCCTTCATGGAGCTTTGATTCAGGTGGAAGAAATAGATCATAGGAAATCGCCATAATAAATACATTACAATAAAATGCTAGAAAGTGATATGAGCGATGAAAACAGAAAGGTAAGCATGGTTGGGAAGCACCAGCATTCTGTGGGTTGGAGGGTTGGTCTCAATTTTAAATAGGTTGATCAGGGTAAACTAGGGAGTTAATCATGTGGCTGTTGGGGGAAGAGCTTTCCCAGCAGAGGAACCCACCAGTGCCTGGTTCTCTTTGGGGAGAAGCAGGGGCCATGGGGCTGGAGAGCAGAGCAGCTGAAGGGGGTCAGAGATCATGGGTGATGGGGTGGGAACTCAAGTTTTCACTCTGAGCGAGGAAGGTTCTGGAAGGGTTCTGAGTATAGGGTGCTGTGTCCTGAATTACATTGTAACGGGATCTCTGTGGCTGGTAGGAAGAAAGCAGAATAGGAGGGCGGGGAGAGGAGGGGAACCAGTGAGTTCTCGTGGGAAAAGTGGTCAGATTTGGAATCTATCAGAACATAGAGCCAACAGGGTTTTCTAGTGGATGGGATTCGGGGCACAAAAGAAACAGGCTTCAGGGATGACTCCCAGGTTTGGCCCGAGGAACTGGAAACCCCAGGTGGTTTTGCACACCTCTGAAAGGGCTAATGCCTTTGACGCCACGGAAGCTAATGAGTTAGATCTCAGGATCTATTAAAACTTATCTAAGCCACTTTTCCTCACTAAAACTTTGTAAAGGATGTTTTGCCAACTATTTATCACACCTCTGCCCGTAACCTGGGTTGATATCTTTTGAGACTCACAAGTCTAATTTGGAGATTTTTTTTTTCTCAGTGGAGTCTCTCTTACAATAGGAGATAATAGGAAGAACAAGCTCACCTTACCAGCTAACCTTTATTGAGCCTTTACACTGTGGTAGGTACATGGATTAGCACATTTAATCCTCTCCACAACACTATGAGATAGGTGTTTTGTTATCCTCATTTTACGGAGGAGTAAACTGAGGCATGGAGAGACTAAGCAACTTGCCCGAGAAAACATTCCAGTAAGTGGCAAGAGCCGAGGTTGAGTCATTGGCCGTTTCTTCCCCAGAGCCCCTACAGCTTCTGATGCTATCCCAGGGCCGTCCCCTCATCTTGTCGGTTTTCACAAGTAGGATCATAGATCATTATAATAAAAACTCCTTCTCTTTATTCATGAGCCCGTATTATTAGACGGTCTCAGAGGTTTCACAGAATGATAAAGGGCTGTAGGTCTGTTTGAGGGCTTTTGAATGTGGGATTCAGATACGGTTAGATCTCAGCACCGCTAAGTTTGACAATCAGATATCTGTTATAAATATAGTTTTATAACTTTGCGCACACATAGTGTCCTGGATGGACTGCCATATTGCATACCGAATTGTTTGGAAGTCTGCGGGAATAACAGGTGTCTTCAGGAATAATGACGAGGGGGACAGTGAATTTCTAGCAGCAGAGTGGTGAGCCATCCTTATTTTTAAGTACGGACTAATCTGTGTCTTCCAACTACAGCTACTCCGAAAATTATGAAGGAAAGACTCCGTGATGACCTGTCAGAAAAAGGGAGCGTGTCATCCATTTGAATTCTAGGATCTCCCTGCTCTTCTTGCTTTCCCCAAGTTTTCCCTGCCATGTCTCTTCTTAAAAGCTAAACAGTGACCTCACAGCCATCAGTGATCTACCCTCTGCTGGGGGCAGGGCCCTACTGGCGGTTAAACTTTAAATCTTCATTATGCAATGAGATGCCTTGCATGGGAACCCCCTGAATATTTTATCACTACAATTTCATAGCAGGAAGTATACTACCATTCAGTCAGATCTCATTTATTCCACGTAACAATGACATCACAGCTTACTGATAGGTGTATGTCACAGCTGTGGGTTTTGAGGTGCAATGAATTAGAAGATTAAACTACGGTTTAGCAATATTTCGAATCTTAATGAGAAGGTAGGAGTCCATAACACTCATAAAATACAAAACAACCAATACACAATTACAAGGTAAAACCGCCTCAAATGTGCTATATGAAGAAAGGGGTTTGTAAGCAATCAATTGAAAAATAGTACCTGGCATAAATCTCTAGTCCAGGAGGCTCCAGGAAAGGACCCATCAGAAAGGACCCATCAGAATCAAGGAATAATTTTCAAAAGGAAGTAGATTTCAAATCTGAGTCTCCGAAGAAGTGAACATAAATTGCTGAGCTGGAGGGGAGAGTATTTCAGAGAAAAAGATAGCAGAGCAAGGCAGGGAGGCAGATGCAAAACTCAGGCCCTGGGGCAGGAGTCCCTGCCCCTAGAGTCCCGCGGAATAACAGTTGGTTTGCTGGACCAATGTCCTCGTGTAAACAGAAATCCTCCCTCTGACCCCTACGGTCAGATCGCTCAGGTGCTTGAGGAAATGCCTAGAGTTTGTATAGTTTGTCCTATTCGCACCTTTTCTAAGGCAGAGTGGAGAACAGCCATGCCACCACTTGGGGGCCGGGCAGCTCTGAAAATGGCCCGACAGGGATCACACAGCCTCCTACCTCTGCCACCGTCTATGTCACAGGACAGCTGGCCTCCCTTTCAGAGGCCGGAGACCCCAGCCTCCATAGCCAGTTACACCAGCAGCAGGGAATCCTCCCAATCTCCCCGACAATCTGCTTACCATGAGCCTGTGATTAACCTCATTAACACACGTGTTTACCACAGGCATCATTAGCAGTCAGTCAGACGTTACTCAACACCATTAAAAACAAGAACAACTCTTAGCCTGTTGGGTGCACCCAGCCTGACGCGCCCTCGCTCTGGGCCCGCAGGAGCACTTAGTCACCTTGGTCACGAGCTCAGCACACTGGAAACCGGACCCACATTCGGAGCCCTGCTTCTCGAGTGCCTGGGGGATTATGCTCTCGGGCCAGCCATCTGAGGATTGCAGTCCAGGGAGTGTAAACATGCTGGACATTCCTCCAGGAAGAGATTACTGGTGCTTGGGAGTAGGGAAAATAGACGGCTTCTAGAAACCTAAGCAGCGGAGCTCTGAATTGGGACAATCAAAATAGCAACTCCCCGTCCCTCGGCTGCCTCTCAGAAACTAATTAATGCTGTGGATCTGGCTTGCTAATTATTTTCAAAATCACCACCAGCCCCGAGAGGTCCCACTGGAGACCCCACCGCCTCCTGGAAGTCTGCCCTGCCTGGAGTAGCGCCTTCCCACCCTCTCCTGGGAAGGGTTAAGTCATTCAGTCGGCTCCCGTGATTGAAACTCGGGGTAGTCCCAGATTAGTGCAAGGTGTTGGTCTCAACCCCGGGAGCGTCAATTTCAGGAGCATAGGGGTCCTACCTTGTAGACAGCGCTGGCCACAGGGCCCTCCATCCGGGGCTTAGAGCCCCAAGGGGAGGGGCATGGGCAGGATTTAAGCAGTCTGTGGGTTTGGTTGGGAAAAATCTCTGTACTTACTCCCTCTCACCTCTAACTGAAAATTCATATACCCATTGATTATGAGCGCAGGCACTCAGCCACAACAGTATCGGCCCTATCTGTGACTTTGTCCCCATAGAAATCACACGTATTTCCATATCGCATTTCAGTTATTTGAAATATCATTTGTACTCATCATTAACTCAAAATGATGGAACTTAGTAGACTTCTACAACAAAGTATTTTTATTTAATGTATTTATTATGGAAGCACGTACATTAATTTATTACAAATTGTTAATATATTGATAGCTGTATTTTGTTCTCATTGATTTCCTTTGGAATCCTGTCTATTTTTTTTATACATTCATTTAAAATGCGATCTGAGAAGGGGTTTGGGATTTTCTCATACTTCCAGAGGTGTTCGTGACAAAAATAAAGAATCTTCAAGTTCCGACATACAGAAGTGCTAAAATCTTTGCTTACTGGTTTCTCTAAATATATATAAATACATAAAATTCTTGAGTTTCTACATGCTTCTATTTGTTTGCCTTCATTCCCGGCAATTAGGGCAAAGCCAAGGAGTTGACATTCAGCTTATTCATGAATTGTTCTTTTTCTTTTTTGAATGTTTCAGGTTCTTATTTTCTATCACTGTCCCTTCTACAAGCAATACCCCTTCCTGTGGCCCGGAAAGAAGATCCCAGCGCCCTGGGCGAACACCACAAGTGTGCGCAAACTCATCCTCTTCTTGGAGACCACTCTGAGTGAGCGGGCTCCGCGCGGCTCCTTCCACGTCTCTCAGGCCATTCTCACCCCCAGAGTGAAGACCATCGCCCGAGGCCTGGTTGGTGGCCTCAAGAACACTCTGGTTCATAGGTAAGAACTTGCGTCTACCCCACAAGTAAGATTTGTTGTTGTTGTTGTTGTTTAAGATTTGTATATATTTATTTGTCAGAGTGAGCAAGGGATGTAGAGAGCACGCGCGTGCGCACACAAGTAGGGGGAGCGGCAGGCAGAGGAAGAAGCAGGCTCCCCACTGAGCAGGGAGCCCGACGTGGTGCTCCATCCCAGAATCCTGGGATCATGACCTGAGCTGAAGGCAGATGCTTAACCCACTGAGCCACACAGGCATCCCTGTTTTTTGTTTTTTTAAAAGAAAACTTGTCTTGGGGCTCCTGGGTGGCGCAGTGGGTTAAAGCCTCTGCCTTCGGCTCAGGTCATGATCTCAGGGTCCTGGGATCGAGCCCCGCATCGGGCTCTCTGCTTGGTGGGGAGCCTGCTTCCCCCTCTCTCTCTGCCTGCCTCTCTGCCTGCTTGTGATCTCTCTCCTCTCTGTCAAATAAATAAATAAATAATCTTTAAAAAAAAATAAATAAAAGAAAGCTTGTCTTGATTTCCTTCTGAATAAAGAGCAGTAAAATCATATAGTTTAAAGATTTTAGGATAACAATAAAACAAAAAACCAAAAACCTTATATTTGAAAAAGCTGTGCATTGGGGCAGTTTGCATTAAACGTGGCCAAAGGGTTTTTAAATGCTTCGTTAAAATATCTGGTAAACCATAAATACTCTCTAAACTTTGGTGCTAAGGCAAAGCACTTTAAGTCAACACCGGTGTGTTCACTTCTGCTGTGTGATCACATCACGTACTTGCCCCCCACCCTTTGCACCTGGCCCAAGTACTCACTCATTTAAAAAGCATTAAAGGAGAACGAGGCTGTGCCAGGTGCTAGGGATTCAGAGGTGGCCTGCAAAGGTTTGTCCCTTCCGTAGGCACAGTGAGTCCTGAGAAGCAGCTTCGGATGGTCCCTGCAGCTCCATCATTCCAAGTCCTCCCCAGAGCAGAATGGATTCTGACCGCACCATCAAGCAAAAGGTGCAGCAGATGTTTTGTATTAGATGATGCTCTTTATCCCGGACGGCACAGATGACAGGTGTCATCAAGAAAAAGCCTGGCTTGTATATCTGTACATATATGTGTGCGTGCCTGTGGATTTGGATAAAGGGAATGTTATAAACACGTTTGGAGAATAGGGCATCCTCCCAATCCAAGCTGAGGAAGCGAATATGTTTGGGTAACGAGGGATATTTATAGGACTCACGTCAGTTCCTGAGTTCCAGGTGGTGAGCACCAGCATTTAGGGAGAGAAAGATTCTTCCAAACACGTGTCTCTGCCTGTTTGATTCTGAGTTTGGATAGCATCACTCCAGATAGCACGAGTTCATCGGGCAAGAGGTCAGACAGCAAGAAACACCTGAACTTTTGTTTCCTGGTGAAAACTCCTGCTTATCTTGGCCATAAACAAAACCAGATACCCTTACTTTGTGGCTCTACTAACTTTTGACTGAATTACTCGTGCCAAACTTGGAAAAGAGAATGTTGTAAACCAATGCTGTATCTCTGAGCGATCCAGAATGATAGACTCTCTTGTTTTGTATGTTCATGTAACACACCATTGTCCTTGTACATTTGGTAAATTTGTAGATTAATGTTATTCATTCATTCATTCAACAAAAAAGATTGAGTACTTAGGAGGAATTAGAGCTAAAGATAAAAGGGAAACAATATAGTCTTTGTCCTCATGGAACTTAAGTCAATCAGGAAAAATAAACACGTAAATTTCTATAAAGCAATCTGAAAATAACATAATAAGGTCCGGGCAGAGAGTTGTACTAATAAGGGAGAGAACGTATTTAAAAATAAGGATAAGTTATATCTGCGTACTGTATTTAGAATATAAATTACCCTTCTGTAGATGATTTCATTTGATTCCTAAATTAAGCCAGCTTCCAGGTCTAGAGCACATTACTGTCCCCATTTCAAACACTCCTTTAAAAAAAAAAATAAGATTATTTATTTATCAGAGAGAGAAAGAGCACAAGCAGGGGGAGCGGCAGGCAGAGGGAGAAGCAGGCTCTCAATTGAGCAGGGAGTCCAATGCGGGACTTGGTCCCAGGAACCTGGAATCGTGATTTGAGCTGAAGGCAGATGCTTAATGACTGAGCCAGTGAGGTGTCCCTACTGTCCCCATTTCAGATGGGACTCAGTAAGGCTAGATGGCCCAGACCCACATAGCTGGTAAGAGTCAATAACACGCCCCGACTCTGGACTTCTGACCATTGTGCTGTTGCCCTTTTCCATACTCACCACTCACTTGAATATAGCATATTTCAACGCTCTGCTCCTTTCTGCTCCGCTGGCCTGTAATTGTCTTACTGATCCTGGAATCTGGTCAGCTCTTCCTGGTTATAGCTGTAAACCCACAAAGTCACAGTGCTTTTCAGACCTGTAAATTCCCAGAACTTTCATCTGGCTGCAGAGGAAGCACAAAGCTCTTTCACTTAGTGATAATGATGGCGGCACGTGCCCAAAGCCAAGGGATCCTAGCATGCCGGAGCCTTCGCTGGTGGCGAGCGGATGTCTCAAGACTGGAAAGATCCTTGGGCCTCTCCCCTCTGCTGGTCTCAAGAATATTACAGGGATGCAGCATGCATTCCTAGGCCTCCGCATCCACTGAAGGGAGAAACAAAGTCAAGAGCTCGTTCCCAAGCACCAGCAGGACGTGTGGCTCTCATTTCCTCTGGGCAATTGACCAAGCGTAGGAGAGAAGCATTTCTAACACCCAAGAGCTCTGACCTCACTGAGGTACAGGGGGTGCTGTCACACTGGTTCCTGAGCACTGGTTACCAGCTTAACAAAGAGGAAAAAAGACCAAGTAGGTATATTTTCCCACAATTGTAGAGGTCATTTTTTTTTTCCAGCAGGAAGTTAACCTAAACTTTGGACCTGAGATCTTGTTTGCTTTGGTTCATCACCCTGAAAGGAAGCCATGAAAAATAGAGCCATTCTGACTGAATTGCTGTGGTAGATTTTCCCCAGATTCTTAGAAAACTTGCACTCCCACTGAAATCAAACGAAAGCAAGATTTGCCTAAGCTCAAGGACAGAGCAGCCATGGAGCCATGGAAGGGGACCCAGACCGAAGTCAGAAGCCTGAGATTGAAGCCTGACCTGGTCCCTGTTATGGGCTGAATTATGTTCCCTGGAAATTCGTAGGTTGAAGCCCTAGGCCCCCAAGTCTCAGGATGTGACTGTTGGGAGATTGGGTCTTTAAAGAGGTGATTAAGTTAAAATGAGGCCATTGGGGTGGGTCCTAATCCAGTCTGACTGGTGTCCTTATAAAAGGAGGAAATTTAGTTTAGACATACGGAGAGACTCCAGGGGTGTGTGTGCTCAGAGGAAAGGTGATGTGAGGACACAGCAAGAAGGCGGCCATCTACAAGCCAAGGAGAGAAACCTCAGAAGAACCCAAACCTGCCAACATCACGATCTCGGACTCCCAGTCTCAGAACTGTGAGAGAATACATTTTTGTCGTTGAATCCACCCAGTCTGGCATTTTCTCTGGCAGCCCTAGCACACCAATGTAGTCTCTTAACAACAGGCTGGCCTTGGGCAAATTTCCTGAGCTCTCCGAGCTGTCTCTTTCCCGCCACTTAGAGGATTAATACTACTGCACAAAACCGTAGAGTCTGAGCATGAAAATGCCTACCACAGTGACTGGCACAAAGTAGGCACGCCATCTCTATGTGTAAAGAAACCCAGAAACACAGAGGCTCGGCCTTCTTCTCAGTGGGCTTCAACGGCAAAGGGAAGTTTCTAACCGACTGCTCTGCTCGTGGGACCTGGTGCTTCGCAGGCCTGTTGGCAATATCTGGCTCAGCCATCCACACCTCTCTCTCCCTGCTAAAGGCCAGGAGTTAAGAAAATAAAGTGGCTTCTCCTCACGGGGAGTTCTATGTTGTCCTGTCCTTGTACGTAATCCCGGTTATTCGATCCTTGCTTTGAGGAAGGTTGATAGCTGCAACCTGAAGCTGACACAGAGCTCTTTGTCACCGGGGACCGCAGGTGGATGCCTTTCCCCCAACTCTCTGCTCAGGCTCCAGGGATCGCCTGTGGTTGGCTCCGGCTGGAGTCTCCTGGAGTTGCTACCAAGCCTTTAGTTCTCATTTCCCCATGATGACCAGAAGATGGCGCCAGCACCATGCCTAAACACTGATTTTTTTCTTCTTTCTTTTTCTTTCTTTTCTTTTCTTTTCTTCTTTCTTTCTTTTCTTTTCTTTTCTTCTTTCTTTCTTTCTTTCTTTCTTTCTTTCTTTCTTTCTTTCTTTCTTTCTTTCTTTCTTTCTTTCTTTCTTCCTTCCTTCCTTCCTTCCTTCCTTCCTTCCTTCCTTCCTTCCTTTCCTTCCTTCCTTCCTTCCTTCCTTCCTTCCTTCCTTCCTTCCTTCTTTCTTTCTTTCTCTCTCTCTCTTTCTTCCTTCCTTCCTTTCATCCTTCCTTTCCTCCTTCTTTCCTTCTTTCCTTCTTTTCCTCCTTCCTTCCTTCCTTTCTCTCTGTCTCTCTCTCTCTACACCCAGTGTGGGGTTTGAACTCACGACCCTGAGATCAAGAGTCACATGCTCTACTGACTGGATCAGCCAGGCGCCCTGGCTCGTGGATTTTAAAAAGAAGTCTTGGGGCACCCAGGTAGCAAAGTTGGTTGAGCGTCTGAGTCTTGGTTTCCGCTCACGTTGTCATCTCAGGGTTGTGATCTCAGGGTCGTGGGATAGAGCCCCGAGTGGGGCTCTGTGCTGAGCTTGCAATCTGCTTGAGATTCTCTCTGCCTCTCAGTCTTTGTGTGTCTCTCTCTAAAATAAATAAATAAATCATAAAAAGAAAAGAAAAGAAAAAGAAGTCTTGAATGGGTCAGGCTCAGGACTACAGTGGCCTTCCTGTGGGCCACTGTGTATCCTAGGTCTCTATCGCCAAAGGAAGACTGTACCCGTGGCACTTCACTCTTGGCGAAATATCTCCACCCTTCACTCAACCATGTATGATTTATTCTCTTGTGCCAAACACTCACCTAGTGCTTACTATATCCTAGGCGAAGTTCTAAGCACTTCACATGTATTAACTTATTTAATGCCCCCCCAAAATCTACATGAGATAAGTGGTAGTATTATCCCCATTTTACAGGGGGAGAGACTGAGGCATGAAGAAATTGAAGAAGTTAAGGTCAAATTGAGGTTATTAAATCTTCAAGAGACCCAGTTAAAAATGGACTTACTCCTGTGATGGCAGCTTATTAAATCCTAATTAACCTACTAACATAAAAATGCAAATTGGTTTATGAGATGTGTTTTCTAGCCCAGGGCCAGTTCTCAAGTCCACTGAGTGAGGGAAGTGACCCAGGACTGATCATTGTTGTCGTGAGAAGAGAAAAAGAAATGCTGGCAAGGCCTTGACAGAGTCATCTAGGAGGAGACTGAGAGGTCAGGATGTATGCTCAAAGGGAGAGCAGCTTGGGAAGAGAAGACGACAGCCAAGGAGAGTGTCACCAGAGGAAGAGAAAGGGGCCCCTTAAGATAAAAGTATTTTTAATTTTGGCCAAGAGCAAATCTTTCCTAAAAAATCTACAGTCCCAGGATGGCTGAGTGGCTCAGTTGGTTAAGTGTCTGCCTTTGGCTCAGGTCATGATCTTAGGGTCCTAGGATTGAGCCCTGCTCTGCTCCTCCCTCCCCACCCCTGCTCTTGCTCGCGTGCTCTCTTTCTCAAATAAATAAATAAAATCTTTAAAAAAAAAAAATTAAAAAAAACTCCAATCCCTAACCAAAACATAAACCATGGGTTGTGTCTTCCTTAAAGTCTCCCCAGATGCCAGACTATGGTATACACTTCACTGTGCCCTCCTCTCTGCCCTCCATGGTATTTACATTTCCTGCTAATACAGAAGGTATCACATTAAATTGTTGTCATTTGTTGATGTCACTAAATCATGAGCTGCTTCAGACAAAACATTCTGGCTATCGCATGGAAAATCTTTGAATTGTAAAATGTGACCAACTGACTGTGTTTGTGAGACCACTGAGTCAGCATTGGTCCATTAAGAAGCTACTCACACTTCTGGAATAAATGTATATCCATATGGGAGAAATAAACCCCGACCCCTACTTCATACTATATATAAAAATTAGCTTGAGATGGATTTGGGATCTAACAGGAAAGCGAAAGCCATAAAGCTTATAGAAGAAAACAGGAAAATAGTTTTGTGACTTGAGACTAGGAAAGGTTTCCTAGATAGGTCACAGAAATTATAAAAGAAAAAAATTTAAGGAACTGAGCTCTCCAAAATAGGCCATTAAGAAAATTGGTGGACAAGCTATGGGCAAAAATAAAATATCAAAAAAGCATATCTGAGAAAAGACTAGTGTCTAGAATACATAAATAACTTCTTTTTTTTTTTTTTTAGAATACATAAATAACTTCTAAAACTCAATAATTAAAAGAAAAAGAAAAAAAGAAAAGAATGGTTAAAAGAATTGAGCATGTACTTCCCAAAGCAGACATACAAATGGCCAATAAGTACATTACAAATGGGGGGACCTGGGTGCCTCAGTCATTAAGCACCTGCCTTCAGCTCAGGTCATGATTCCAGGGTCCTGGGATTGAGCCCTGCATTGGGCTCCCTGCTCGGCAGGAAGCCTGTTTCTCCCTCTCCCACTCCCCCTGCTTGTGTTCCCTCTCTCCCTGTGTCTCTCTCTGTCAAATAAATAAATAAAATCTTAAAAAAAAAAAAGTACGTTACAAACGGTTCAGGCTTATTAGTCATCAGAAAAATGCAAATTAAAACACTCTGAGATATCTTTACATACCCGCTAGAATGGCTAAAATTAAAAAGACTAATCGTGCCAAATTTTGCTCTGAAGCAACCAGAACTCTCGTACTTCTTTGAATGGAATATTTAATGGAACAGCCTCTTTGGGAAGAGATCTGGAAGTTTCTTAAAAAAACTAAATATAAACCTACCATGTAATAAAGCAATTGCAGGCCTTGGTATTTCTCCAAAAGAAATGAAAATAAATATTCACAAAGAGACTGAGATAAGAATGCCCTTAACAGTTTTAGCCATAATATCCAAAAATTAGTAACATCCCATTACTCATGAGTGAGAAAGTGGATAAACAAACTGCAGTACATTCATGCAGTGGGATAGTGCAGCGATTAAGATGAAGAACAAGCTATTGATGGATGCAAAAACATGGATGGATTCCAAAACCATAATGCCGAGAGAAAGAGCGTCACACAAAAGAAGACATATTGGTGAACTTACATGAAGTTCTAGAACAGGCAAATTTAATCAATGGTAGAAAAAAAAAATTAGAGTAATTGTTGCCCCTGGGAGGATGTGGGCAGGGATTGATGAGGAAGGTACATGCAGGAACCTTCTGGTGTGCTGGTAATATTCTATACCTCGATACGGGTGTGCATTACATACATACATTTGTCACAACTCAATTGATGTACACTGAACATTTGTCCATTTTATTGGCTGCGAGTTTATGTCAAAAGAAAAATTTAAACAAATATTGAGTCCTTGTTAATGATATGCATACTGGGGGATTTGGGGTGTGTGTATAGATCTCTGCAGTTGGAATTTGTCAAAAATCTAAGATGTTTTGATGGAGGGGTGGAGCCATGAGTGGATGGACAGCCATGTGGCAAGCACGTACTCTAAAATGTTAGTGGTAGAAGCTAAGTGGTGTACGCCCTTACTATAAATTTCTTTCAGTGTTGAAAATTTTCATGATAAAAAAAATTAGAGAACCTACCAATAATTAGGCTCTTGATCTTACTCTTCCAAGGTCCTCCTGTCATGGTTATTATTTCTTTGGTGCTTGAGGCAGATAATCTCCTCTCCCAGCGCAGAAACCCTGAGAGTACAGTTCTCTGTTGGAATAGACATCACTGCATCCCTGAAAGAGATCTAAAGCTTCAATGGACGAACTATGGGGGACCCGTGCTTTTATTGACATACTTTTGTTACGTGAATGGAAATGTCTTGTTTCCATTTCTGGAAGCGTCCTTTTCAGCTCTACTCTCTTGTTCCCTCTTCTGTGTAGGAATCTTCCTGCCATCCTGGACTGGGTGAGAACTCAAAAGCCCGGAGCCATGGGTGTCAACATCATCACGTCTGACTTCGTGGACCTGGTGGACTTCGCCACGACTGTCATTGAATTGAATGACCTCCTCCAGGAGGACAGAGCTCTGGCTAAATGCTGATTTGGTTTTTATTTTAGTGTTGACTTTGTTGATCCAGGCCAGAGTTCTGAAGGGTTTCCCGTTAGGACAGCCCCTGGGCAGTGATGGGGAAGGAGGAGGAGGAGGCGTTTTCCCCTCTTCATAGGGCCATTTGGATAAGATTACAGAGCATTCGATTGCATTTTTCCCAAATGAGACTTTTAAAAAACTGAAGTCCAAGGGAAGAAGCGTGTTTCGTGTGATCAAAGTCAGGGTCTCCCCAATGGCTCATGATGCTGAATGTAATGTGGAAATGGGGTCTCCAGCTTCCTTTGAGTGTCTCCAAGCTGGCCCGGTTTCCTGCTGTCTTCCAGGATGTTGTGTGTGAGCCAGTGAGAACGCTGAACTAGAAAGGCGTTCTTAGGCAAAAGAATGGCTCCTGGCAGGTGTGGAAGGCTCTGTGGGGTGGCTCTAACATCAAACTGGGGCTTTGAGGGAGAAAAGGGCCAGGCACCGGTTCTCTCTGGCACGTTGAATGTCACCACTTCTTCCCCAGGAGAGTAAGACTTCTTTGTCACCAGGCCATTCCAGCCACAAGCTGTTCTTACATAGCTTCTGCTTGGGAACTAGGCACCTTCATTCTTTGGATAAACTATCGTGCATATTGCCTTTGGTATCAAAATGTGTTTCCCAGTTGTAAAACATGGATTCCTTTCGATTTCTCTTGGCCCCTTCTTAAAAGTGAAAGGAACAATGATGGGAGGTCCTTTCAGTGTGGGGCCCAACAGGAGACAGACATGCATGTTTGCTGCCCATCACATTTCTTTGGTTTAATCCTCCAAGCTTTTCCCAAAATGGCTGCCAGGTAAACTCCTGCAGCATTTTGGCAGAGTCCTCTTTGGAACGGGATCTTCAAGCCAGAACTTGGAATTGCATTTCATTGCTGTCTGCCGAGGACCCGGGTCTGTGCTGTGAGGCCTAACGCTCACGCTAACGGAAGGCACCTCGTCCAAGGCACCGAGGAGCCAGCCGCAGGATGCGTGGGGAGTGCAATGGATTTAGGGAGGAAGCTCCGAGCGGGTTTGGAGCTCTTCTGTACCTCCTTGAAAACCAGACTACCTCTGGGACCTTCAGGATGACGTGTGTGTCATCAAGTGAGAGATGCCCGGTGTCGGAACATTTCCAGTGTGTGTCTTGATCGCTCTACTTTCTGCAGGTTGCTTTGAGCCTGCTAATCGCCGTAGCACAAGGGCTGTGACGCTCAAGAGGGGATTTGGGTTGTTTTTTTTTTTTTTGAATGGATAAGAGGTACTTACCTAGAACGAGCCCTCTTGTGTGTTTGTTTATTTATTTATTTATTTATCCATTTATTTATTTATAGATTAATTATCTTCAGTGCTTCTTACCTCAAGAGCGCTCACCAAGGAGCTGCCTGAACTTTTCTCACCCAGGCCTGACAAGCTGCCCTGATCTTCAACGAGCCCGTGCATTTCAGGACTGTGAGTGACCTCTGAGTGACCTCTGCCTCGGCTGCAGATGCTCCCAGTTCCCCCAGTCCTGCGGGGACAGTGTGCATTGTGTGGGTGTGGTCCAGAGCTGAGAAGCCCCTCCCAGGCCCCCGCATGGGGCGGCCAGAGGATGCAACGGGTCATGAAGGACCCGCAGTTCTTGAGGGAGACTCTCTAATAGAGGGTCGGAAAGGAAGGATCTGGAAAGAACACTGGGCATGGGCGTGTGTACGCGCCAATGCTCCTCAGATCTGTCTGAGAATCCCTAAGGAAACGTCAGCCTCTGGATTCTTAAGGCAGAAAGATAAGCATGGACTTCTGGACGGATGTGTGTATGTGTAAGGACTGTTGGGCCACCCCCCCAGCGGCTCGCCCCTCCTATGCCGGTGCTCACGGCTGCGCGGCGGCGGCCCCGGGGTGAGCTCCCGAAAGCATGCACGCACGGCCAGCTCGCGCTCTTCCAGCCTCTCTGTAAAGTCAGTTCATCCGTGACCTTTAGCTCCCGTGGCTGGAGGGGGGGTCACAACACAAAGGCCTCTGGGAAAATCTGGTGTAACTTTTTCTGTTCTTGCATTCAAACCCCCACTCCGAAAGGTTTCCGGGATTGCACTGTCCGTTTTTTAGGGCCTTCCGTTGGAAAGGAGTAAGAAAGGAAGTGCCCTCGCTTTCTCAGTTGTTCTCCAGTTCTGCTATTAGACCCCAGTGACCGGCTCTGAAATCCCTGGCCTACCCTCAGGATTTTATTTGTGTCGTTATTGTTTCATTTTGGTCTTATTTTTAACTCTTGGTCGATTGCTAGGGACTAGATGGTCTCCCCTCTTTAACCCTTTGTTACTTGGCAAAGAGATCAGGAGGCAAGAGGAGAATTACTCTCCTCTGTTTTATTTGAGCCTCAGCTTTGTCCAGGTGCTCGGTGCTATGAGGCCAGGTGTGTTGGCGGGTACCTACACGAGATGCCAGGGACACCCAAGGGCTGCTGACTGTTCAGTGAAATGTTTACTTGATTTTTTCCTTTAGTTTTAAAAGATATAATTGCACTTCACTTGGGTTGTAACATTTAAGTGCATCTCAGTGTTTGCCTGGTAGGAGAAAAGTCATCGAGCATGACACAAAAGCACAGGAAATGGTCCCAAGCTCATGGGCACGGAGTCCTACTCTACGTGGCAGGTGCAGGTGCACACCCCTTCTTACTGCTCTGGGTTGCCAGCCTGGCTTGCATTCTCAAATTCTGCCCAGGAGTTCTGGGAGATGGGAGGAAGATTATTTGCAGTTCGCCCTTGATAAACACCCTTGATTTGTCAGAATCTCTGCTCCAAGAAAAAACTGTTCAACATATCGCAAAGGATGTATGTATTCTGCTCTTGGACGTCAGGCCAAGCAGGAGACTCCGTGATGGGACAGAGAGAGAACAGACTTTCGGTCTATGACTCATTGTGCAACTGCCGACAATAAAAATGGTTGACCCAACCACATCATTTATTCTCACAAGATCAAACAAAGCTATCGTGCTTACTCAGAATTCACTTCCAAGATCAACTAAAGAGCTACTTGACTGAGCCAAAGAGAGCTTTAGTTTTATAGGATTTGGGGCCATAGTTCTTCTGAAATGTAGGCTGAGTTTTTCATGAACTCCCTGGACCATTTGCCACATTTCCATGGCTTTGTGGCCAAGGGGACAATCACAGGTTTCAGTTAGATTAGAGCACTGTTTAAAGGCTTGAACTTGGAGCCTATTAGAGGTACCACTGTGGTTTCATGGGCACAGAAGATACTCTTAGGGCTGGAGAGAGAAGTCAAGATGGAACTGATGGAAGGGATGATAAATGATTGTGGATTAAATTTTAAATTAATGGCAGACCGAAGAGGGTCATGCCAAGAACCATTATATGTATGCTGTATGAGACCTCTAATAATTACATTTAGTTATTTCCTCAGCACTGAGTCCAGACCCCTAAATTCTTGAGCATAGTTAGGCCACAGTCCAAACCTGGG
The DNA here is from genome assembly GCA_028534135.1 of Potos flavus. Taxonomy (NCBI): domain Eukaryota; kingdom Metazoa; phylum Chordata; class Mammalia; order Carnivora; family Procyonidae; genus Potos; species Potos flavus. Next base: position 141,459,227 of record CM052898.1, on the reverse strand, counting down.
ATTTTTATATAAACTCAAAGAAAAGCACAAGATATGAGCCCAGGTCATGATTAATCTTAAGAATCCTAGTTCTTCTTTCATGACCTCATGTTCACATCACAAAGTGGATGTTCCTGTTCAAAAAGATGACGTGGTGGAACATTCCAGAACGAAAGGCAGTTTCGTGGTAGGTCAGGATTTTGTTTCTGTTTTTCTGAATCCTGCCATACGAAAGTGTCCCCCAAAGCGACATCGTTACAACCTGGCAAGAAAGCTTAGTGCTAAGCTAATGGTGGAGAAACAGAAGAAATTCCAACTGAAATGAAATGGTTTCTTTTCACAGAAGCACTAGGGCTACACAGATTCAGGCCATCTCACCAAATGAGTTCGTACCCCGGGTGAAGTTTTTGTAATGTTCTTTATTGGCTGGCTGCCAATTTCTTACTGGGAGGTTCTGGAAAATGGAACAGGCTAACAAGTGGGGCCCAGCCATGAGACTTCTCTCTCGTGGCTTTCCAGCTCAGTGACTCTGTGCTGCATCTGCCATGGATCCTTAATCTGGAACAAAGATGCCGTCTGCTATGTTAGTGCTGTTCTTCAAAGCTTGGTAGACTAGCCCCCCAAAACATCAGGCCCCTTACGATGAAATTAAATGCCATCTACTCGGGGGGTTCACGGTTCCAGTCATTCTTCCTGCGCGGCATGTGTGAGGAAATGCTATTTGGGTTCATTTCTCAAAAGTGTGATGTAGGATGACAGAACTGGCGTGACACTGGCAACCTCGGTCATCTGTCGGACGAGATGAGTGAAGCTGTGTGAAATCAGCCAACTCGCACTTGAGTTCCTGAGTTGTGGGCTTTCCCAAGTGCGTGCTAAACGGTCATGTTATGCTCGAGGGAATCAATAGAAACTGATAACATCAAATGTCCTGACAGGAAGTTTTGTTTTGTGTGGCATAGAACATGGTTGTCCCTCGAATTCTACTACCTTTCCAGTCCTCCTTGGCCCTCTGCCTCAGATGGCTTCCTAGTATTTGCCGTCACAACTTTGTCACTCACAAATGTCACCTTGGGATACACAGGAGTGAACTGGTTAGGTGATGAATGATTTAGCTGGAAATTGACTCGAATTCCCAGTGATCGCAAACAGCTGTTCACCACCCCAGGAGACGTACTATCTCCTTATCTTCTGGCTTCCCCGGCTTCCAACTAGAAATATTGATACTAAAGCTACTACATTGCTTCATGGGCCCTTAGCCCAGAAGAATACAGTACAGAATTCTATTGATGTTGTTGAAATAGCAGTCTTAAAACACTATAAAAATATTCTAAGAGAACTCTTTCGATCCTGCAGTGGATACAGTGTTCTAGTCTTTTCTCCAACAAAACGTATTCTTAAGACTTTTCAGACTTATTTCGAAGCCTACATAGTCTGGATACAATATTTTTTCTTCTCTGCACTGGGAACTCAGTCCCACAGTCTACTGAGATAACCTCATCAATAATCAAGAGGTGTTTTCCATCTCATTCCTTCTGATCTCCACAGAAGACCACTTTCTCCTCTTGTCTCCTGGCCATCCTTTAGCATCTGCCGATTACGATGAATAACAGAATGCTGGCAAAACTTACACGAAAAGGCACACGCGTTCAATGATGTCCAAATGCACTCTTATCATGGCAATTATCGCCCCGTACTGCTCCCAAATGCATAAGTCTGCCCCCCTCCCCCCACCACCACACACACAATCTGATTGGAACCCGGAACCTGGGGCCAGCGCTTCATTCAAATAGCAGAAGCTTGTTCTCAAGCTTGGAGCCCAATGAGAAGCACAGCACTTTGAAGTCAAACAGGCCTTCTGTCGCTTTGTATATGTACAGTTTTACATTTGCTATTAGTTTAGAGTGCTAATAACACTGCAGTCACGAATCTATAGTATCAATATGATAAATCTTTGAACGTATTCTAGACACAGTGCTACCTTGCTGCTACTATACTTACTAACTTACGCCCCAGTATTAATTAGTATCACATACAGATTGTGTATGCATTGTTTGTACTGGATAATATGCCAACTGTAATACTTAACCTTGCTGATCGGCACTTAGAAAACACAGATTATCATAGTGAAAATACGTCTTGGTCAATTCAGGTGACATGTGAATCTGAGAAATACTCTATTAGGTATTATGTTTGTCCTCTAGGCTTGTTTTATATTACAGTGCATGCTGTTTGCTAAGTCAAGTAAAAAATAATAATAATAAACTATACCAATTTAAGGTTAGAGTTAAAATTTTACATATATGCTGCTTAGTACTCTAAAATGTATTTTGTGGCTTAGTTATCTTTTTCACACACATTTCACTCGGCTTTTTCGCCCCTAGGAAATCATCATTCAAATATATCTCTCCTTTCTTGTAAACTGGATCACCCTGCTTAATTCAACCTAAAACATTGTAAAGCCAGATTACCTCATTTTAACTGTGAAAAAAAATTTAATAGATATGATGACATGATGTCTTTTCTTGTATTTTATTTGAACTACCTAAATAGACTTAAACCTAATAATAAATATAAAACTTCAACAGGCACTTTTCCTTGTTTCTGTGTTCATTTTATTATTGGCCCACTTCTAATACTTTTTAAAAGCTATAGGCTCAGCGTCAGTAAGATGTCTTATCATACGATATTGGATGAAGACCTATGGGAATTGGCTGACCATGCCCACAGTCCCCAAGATGAGCATGAAATGCGTGCGCAGCCTTGTCACCCGTGCCTTTCCGAGCTTCACCCCCAACCCTTCAGCTGTTTCTCGTGGACTTGGGCCAGGTCCCGCTGACCTCCATATTCTCACCCGACCACCATCTCCGGTCTACGTTATTCTGAGTGACTGCCAAATGCCTGGAGATAGGACAATGCAGAAACTACGTGTTTGTCACAGAGTCAATAAGAGTGTGCGTCCGAGCCCTGTTGACAATGAAGATTCCAGTATTTTCCTCCTTCCTAATTCTTTTTAGTAGAATACCTGAACCCACTTAATTTCAGTGAATTTCTCTTTTTGCCCCATGCCTTACAAAAATAATGCGTTGAGGTGAAAGTCCTGTGTATGAATTTAGTAGAGATGAAATTAATTCCATGTTAATCATGCATTTCATAGAGTTGAATGTTACAACAGCTAATTAGGGATAATCACATTTCTGTTCAAATTAATGTACCAATTGAAGAACATGGTCATAGTCGGATTTTTCACCTGTATTTTTAGTGTCTGTAAACCTACCCTACTGTCCTCTGGTTGGCTTTCATTCGCACCACGTCATTCCCACTTGGTTTTAATAAAAAATTACATGATGAAGATAAGGCTGGGTCTAACATAGGCAAAGTGGGTAAAACCTGCCCACTTAACCTTGCTGATCGGCACTTAGAAAACACAGAGATTATCATAGTGAAAATACGTCTTGGTCAATTCAGATGACATGTAAATCTGACAAATACTCTATTAGGTATTATAGGGTAATTGCAAAGACTTCACTGGCCGGCCTCAAGTTCTGAACATACACTTGGGTTGAGACATTGCTCTATGAGAATGGAGCTGGTACATTATGTACAAATGAATATTTCATATTGTAACTGGGTTCTAAACATTCTATTTAATAGCCCAGAAGCTATGGCAACAGGCATTTCAGAGATGCACAGATATTCCCTGTATTTCCATCCCAACTCTAGCACATTCTGGCTGTGTAACGTTAGGCAAACTAACATCTCTAAATATATAGGATATGGGACTAATGATACCTCCTCTGATGGGTTAACGAGAAGTCCGCATAAGAAACTATACAGAGAGTATTTTAGCCCAGAGTCTGGCACTCAATAAATTCTCAACAGTAGTTATTAGTCATAGTACTGGGGGCGGAGACTTTGCACCCACCCCTCCCAGTACCCGGCATGATCCCTTCAACATGGCTACCTTCTAACTCTTGTGTTGATTGGTAAATGATTTAGCAGAAACTAATTCATACGAAGGGGCACAGATAAATTCAGACAGTGAAAGAGAAGTTGCACAATCACTGGACCAGCTCTGCTTAGCTCAGAGAGTGAGTGGGGTTCATGCCACTGGTGGTACACCGGACGATGTGGGGTGGAAGGTGGCCCCATCCTTGAATAGCATTCATGTCATTAGCCAATCATTCGGGTTAGTAGAGAGGAAAGTCTCAGCTGAGTGATGAAACCCCCCTAACCCTTGTCTTACCTAGCAAAAATTTTTAAAAAGGCAATAGCCTCCAGCTAACATTTAATACCATTTTGTTTGCATTGTGTTTATTTCATGGTTACCTTCTCCTTACGGCAAGTGATACTGGGTTTTTCAACAGTGATATAAAATTTCCTTTCAAAAATAAATTAAAAAAAAAATTCCACTGTGAAGCTATAGGAATGACCTTTGTTTCTGATCCTTTCCAGGTTGGAAAAAACTGCCGTTGATTCTACCGCACATTTTGGTCAAGAACTGGGTTTGGCCGTGCTCGTTCCAAACATGCTTAACTGAAAAAATAAGTATATCAACAAACTGCTATTTGAGATAGAACATGCCCTCTTTTTTCACTCTCCATGTCTCCTGTAGAAGTCCATGTCCCGACCACCCTCTTTCCCAGCCGTCCCGTGCGGCAGTTTCAACGGGCAAGAGAGAGGTGCCCGAGTCACTCAATCCCACTGATGGCCACGTCCAGGGTTACACACAGTGTAGACAGCAAACCCTGCTTCTTCGACTCAGGAAGTGAGTCCTTTTCTGTGAATCCCTGAGGTTAGGATGCCTGGATGCCCCAGATTTTTGGTGTGTGTGTGTGTGTGTGTGCGCGCATGTGTGTGTGTTTCTTCCCCCAAAGGAATTCTTCTTGATCAGCAGTATGTTTCTTTGTTTATCCCTCCGTAAATCTGCTCACTGGGACTGAAGGAGTGTTATTATTTTTAAGACTTGAAACCTTTCATTCTCTGGGAGGGTAGAAGGTTGTAAGGGAAGGACAGTGGCCAAAGCCCATGTGCCTCAAACCTCACCCAGGATGGCCTGGGCAAGTGCCAGTTAAACAAAAGTGCTAGTCAGGCCAGGCTGTTTGCACAGCTGGGCAGTGTTTTTGGAGAGCATGGGTGGGGAAGGGGGACACAGGAGTGTCAGCCTCCATCCAGTGGCGTCACGCGACTGAGAGAAACCTTAGGCGAGCAGATGGCTTCAATCTAAGGGGCCTGGTGTCTGAGGAATGGGATTTATCCTGTGGAGAAAGGCCCTGAGAAGCAGAGCTCTCATTGCAAAAGAGGGCCACTCAAAGCTATTCTTTGTTTAACCTGAGAACGTCTCTGCTTTGCGGCCTAAAGACTTTCCCCCCTTGATCCTTTATGGGTGTTTACTCAACCTGGGCCTAGCAATCTCATTTCTAGGCCTCCATGAAGGATCAGTGGAACCTGGAAGAAGACATTCGATTGCCTTTTGCAAAAGCTTCCCCCTCCCCAACAGCCTTGTGGGTCTAGAACTAACTTGCCACACGTCAGAGGGGTCGGTGGACTACCTCATTGGGACCAGAAAGCCCTGACATCACACACAAAATTTTGGAAGCATGTGCACTTCTTTCTAGTAGAGGATCTGTAGCTCTCCTCAGATTCTCAGAGGAAACTATGATCCTAAGAAATGTACATACCACTTTTTTTCAAGTACCCGTGAGAATGAACCATCATTTAAAGGTTGTTAAGCAAGCAAAGACGGCCAACATAGGCCTTGGTCTTTCCTATTGAAAAAAATGAGCTAAACTAAGACTCATGAATTTGTTGATTGTGGATGCTCTCTTCCAAGAGGTAAAGTTGAATAAAAGAAGATAAAAAGAAACAGACTAAGCAAGTCCAAAGGACCTTAAGGGATAGTTAGGTGGGCTCTAGCATGAGAGGGAAGTGGGAGGTGGGAGAAACCAGACACACTGGCAGACACGGACAGGTGGCTGGGTACCCTACACAAGTCTGAACACATTTCAGAGGGAGGTGGACAAATCGGAGCCTTTCCAGAGAAAGACAGCTAGGAGGGTGAAGGGACTGGAAGTCGTATCACACGAGAAACTAGGGATGTTGAGTTTAGAAAAGACTGAGAAAAAGGTGATGGGGATATCTTCAGGTATTTTCAAATTGTTACATGACTGAGATATTAGAATCTCATGAATTTAGATGTGGAAGGACCAAAGAACTTTGGTCCAGGTGCTAATGTTACACAGGAGAGAAAATTGAAAGGCAGGAAAGACTGGCCCAGGGCAGAGCTGGGACTAGAACCTGGTCTCTGAGTCTCCGCCCAGTGTTCTTCTCCAACATTTGCAACTGCCTCCCCGAGTGCCTGATATGCAGAGAAGAGCTAGGACTCATGAGTTGCCATTTCAAGAAGGTAGAGCTTGGCTCAATAAAAAGCATTCCTAGCTGACATCACGAGCCCACCATCAGGCAGAGTATTTCTGAGGAGTGTGTATTAGTTTTCTATTGCTGCTATAATAAGGCAGCACAAGCTTAGCGGCCTACAACAGCACACATTTGTTACCTTTCGAGTCTAGAGTCAGAGGTCTAAAATGGGCCAGCTGGGCAACGTTCCTTCTGGAGGTTCTAGAGGAGAATTCATTTCCTAGCCTTTTCAGCTTCTAGAAGCCATTCCCTGACCAGTGGCCCCTTCCTGCCTCTTCAAAGTCAGTAGCATAACATCTTTAATCTCTCTCTGGCTCCGCTTCTGTCTCCATGTCTCCTTTGATTCTAGCATCTTAAAGGACTCCTGAGATATACTGGGTCTACCTGGATATTCCAGAATAATCTCCCATCTCAAAATTCATAACTTGATCCCATCTACAAAAGCCCTTTAACCAAGTAAGGTGGCATATCCACCGGCTCTAAGGACTTGGACATGGACCTCTTTGGGCACTCTTCAGCCTCTCACAGAGTACTATGGAAAGTGCATTGACATTGGTGCGGTTTTAGAACAGTGAGTTCAAATCCTGTTTGAAGCACCTACTCATTGCATGACTAGTTAACCCCTTTGAGCGTCTGTTCCCTCATCTATAAAATAAGAAATAAAATTTCAAGGTTACTATGAGGATGTATACTAATAGATCTATAACGCCTAATATATAGTGCATGTTCAGTAAGTGGCAGCCAGATTTGTTCAAGGAATTTCCAGATGATTCTCACCAGACACAAATTCGATAGGAGAAACTCTATTACATGAGAGACTGGCTAAAGTGACCTCCAAATTCCCTTCCAAGATTGCTACAACAAAAAGAAGTGAAATTAAAAGGATTTTCCTCCCATATATCCTCGTCTACTTCACAGATCCAGTTGCAAGGTCACTGCTTTTCTGGATAGTCAATAGCTAACAGACCTGCTTTCTGCCCCCGCCGTGCTGCTATTGGGCTTGAGCAGGACTGAGAGCCTGGTCTGGTCTGTAATGATTGGCCAGACCAGGCAGCTGAGACCAGCGCAGGCTCCCTCCTTCACATCTGTCAACATACCTGACTGCGAGAGAGTCACAGCCCTGTGACCGCTGTCTGCAGGGGCCAGGGAAAACAGGAAAGCAAATGGAGGGGAACAGCTTGATTTGGTGCTTGAGGAAAAGTAAAAGCCTGTGTTGACGCTTCTTACCACCGTCCCAAACTCTTCAGCAAAGATTAGAACAGTCGTGGGCCACCACTGCGGAGTCAAGAAGGAATTTGAGAGAAGAATCCAGATTCTAAAGCAGCAATCAAGGTAGGTGATCTGTCTGGTCATGGGCCTTTCCCTCAAGAACATAAAATAAGCACTTTGCCCAGTGTTGTAGCCACGGTGTCTCTGATGATGGTCTACTGAAGGTCTAGATGTATGTTAGCTGTGGGTGCTTGTCGAGAGAATTCAATCATTTGTCCACCAACATATTCTGCAAAGTGGGCTGTATTTTTCTCCTGTCCTCGCTCCCCTTTGAAAATCGTCACTGTTCCTCTACATATTTCAAAGGTTTAGAAAGTTTTCTATCTTTCGTGATAAAAATCATATGTGTGATTTCTCGAAATTCTTCCACTAGTCATGGCTCTTCGAACATGACTTTGTTCCAGAATTTCGTTTGCATGAATTCTTTCCACTTTCAAGAGATAGCACGACAGTTGGCATTATAATTCTGAGGAACACACTGTCCAGAAAGCTGTCAAACTCAAAGGACAGGATCTCCCAGGAAGCCATGTGCATTTTTCTGCTCTGGAACCAAAGGAGTTAAAAGTCTTGAAATTGCTGAAGCAGAATCAAGCCTATTTACCTAAGCTTATCACCCAGGGCAGCCGGGTCAATCATTTACTGATGAAAGGCTGTTTCCTGACTGACAGAAGACCACTAAAGCCCATGCCTGACTATCTCCATGAACAGACACAAGGCAATGTAGAAGGTACCCTCTGCAGCCAGAGCCCATATTCTCTTCTAACCAGAGATGTTTTTCTCCTACCCAGAGTTGTAAATGCCACAGGGTCCCACCTAGCTCAACAACACATAAACATCAACGAGACTCATGCACAAACTGAATACTTGCTGTCACCTCCCGCATGAGAGCTTGTGGCTTTGAAGAAGCTTCCCCTACTTCCGGAGGTCTACAGGGGAGAAATAGACTCGAGAACAAGTTATTAAGTGACGCGCCAGGGGGAATAAGATTATTAAGTAAGCACCAAAAAACACGGAATTTTTCCCCTTCAAGTCTACCCATTCCAGAAATATGTCCTTTTAAATAAACATGATCCACTCTGCTTTAGGTCTGAATCTAACTCCTCCAGAAAGATTGTCATATTGTCATCCTACGTACTTGTCAGGTCTGTGCAATGGCTCCGAGCTCTTATTGTTAGAAGTTCTGGTGATAAAGAAGCCCTAGTTTCTGAACTCCCTTTAGGGAAGGAGTTGAGCCGTTTACTCATCAAGGTACTGTCTGACACTGTTTTTGTCAATCATTTATGGAATCGAAGTGAATCCCCTTTATTGCGGTTGTGTGGCTGCAATTTTTGTGTGGCTCAGGCAGTTAACTCGATGCAGGAGTGAAGGCCATTGCGGAGGGTGGCCCAGACACAAATCCCATGTGTGATTCTGGGTGAGTCTAGGGCTAACTCCCAGGAATGTGGTGAAGAATTACAGAAACTCATACATTTCTGTGGAGATATTAACTGTGTAAAATGTTAAGTGTGTGTCTGGCTGGTTTCCAGAGAATGTTCATAGATAATGCATATGAAGGAGGTGTTTTAGAGGGGGGTTGGGGAGTGTGTCAGAACATTCCAGTGCATTGGCCAGATTACCCACAATACCTTAGGCTGCCTTAGGAACAGATAGGTCTTATCTATCTTTTCTGCATGGCATTCCACTTAAACCATAACGCTCATGGCCCTCGAGAGTATATCCGAGCTTTTCTTCCCATTTCATGCATATTGGATATTAGGTGGGGGGAGGTTACTCTTGAGATTGACTAATGCAAATTCCTTATGCAAATTAGGAAGTTAGAACCCAGAAGGTAATTAATTTGCCCAAGTTTATTCAGTCAGAGGCTGAGCCAGGATTCTACCAAATTCTGCCTCATTCCCAATCCAGTGTTTTTCCCAAGGGTCATGGAGTTAAGCACATGCAGGAATGTAAATTGTGGGTGTGTGGTTGTTGCGGGGGGGGGGGTCACTGAGGAAAACAAGGCTGACTAACAGAGTCAGTGGTTCTCCAGTGGCTCTTGGATGTGCCATGCCCAAGGCCAGCTGGGTACCACCATAACCGGAACACCAGCATTGACTAGACAGGACCTTCTTTGAGGGGAAGGAAGGGGAAGGAACAGGCAGGGAGCAAAGGGAAGTATTGCCAGTCCTAGTAGTGACAGTCACTGGAGTCTTCCCGGTCCTGGATATTTCTTAAGTAAACCCAGGGAATTTTCAGGCTAGATCTCCACCCCTTTTTATTCCAGAGACTCAAATTCACAAGCCCCAACTGAAGTAAGACATTTGAACTATTTTCAGGGAAACTAATGACACCATTCCAATCCTCCTCCGGGAACTAAGAAAATTAATTACGATTTCACTTCACCTCAGCTCACATCCACTCATCTAAATCCATGGGATTTGGGCAGGAAGAGGCTTAAAGCAGGAGGACCCTTCAGCAATCTATCACAGCAAGGCTCCCGGTAGCTGCGACCCAAAGAGACCCATGTTAGTCTGGAGTCCAAATGGCTTGTTGGTGTCATTCAAGCGGTAAATGAGTAAGGTCTCTCTCTCCTACCAACCTCCATTTCACTTTTGTTCAGACACATCCTAAAAATTCCATTGGCTGTCTAGCGGAAATTCCACAGCAGCCGCAATTCCTGAGCATTTACAAGATCAAGATAAAGAAATGCCACCATGAGATGTGGCTGGCTAAATATCTCTGAACAAAGAATTTCTTCTTCATTCTGACCCACCTCATACCTACCTCAGCGTGTGATAGCAAAGGCATTACACATAGCCATCCCATTGCCAAGTCCACTGAGTAAGTGCCATTTTCTGAGACAGCTGACCCCACATGAACTGTACTCCTATGCTATAATTTTTGTGACCTAGACCATTAGGATAAAGAGAAAAAGTTGGAGCTAAAATACATGGCCTCATAACAACATCTCACCTTTCTCCAGTGCCTCTGATGACCAGGAAATGAACTACTGCCTTTTTATCTACATTTCTAAAATTTAATCCTTATACCAAACTTATGCAATTTGCTCAATTCATGCATATCAGATAGCTAGTAAGATGAGGTGAAATTTAAACTGGGGTCCGTCTGGCCAAAATCCATGTTCCTTAGCACTCTGTTTCGGGAAAAATACCCAGTGGTATCTATGCTATTTGTATTCCAAGTATAAAAGAGCATGGGGTCCTTTCTAGACGATTAGCTTGGATCCCCAGAGTATATATTTATGACTCTCTCTCCCAGGCGTTCTTGATCCTATACAGGCATAAAACCCAATATCAGAGTAGTTTTCCTCTCTTCCAGGAAAGTAACAAGAAAACACACACACACAAAACACACACACACACACACACACACACACACACACAGAGCTCACCCTCAGGTCAGCATTTTGATCCCTTTCTGAAATGGCGAAAGAAAATCGTCCTCTTCTCCTGGTTCACAAACATTGTTTTGTTGACTTGTTTGATTTTAATGTAACATAGAGACAAATTTTTCATTTACTGTCCCAGGACTTTTTATTTCCTCAGTCCAGGCTCTCTCTCTGAGAAAGGGAAATATGTCAAAACTCCCCAGATGGTTTTCTTTCATCTCATCACAGCCCTGTAAGGGCCGTGTCATTTTCAGACGACATTCTTTCACATAAGGAACCTGACACTCAATGAAGGTGAGTGCCCTTCTCAGTGTCACTCAGCTCGCAAGTCCCATAGGTCTCGTGGCTCCAAATTCTTTGCTTTTTTTTCTAATACACAAGCAATTTTCTGGATTCTTCAGGCTCACAGATGGTGGGAATGGGACAATACAAGCCATTTCCAGAAATTAAAAATGCCAACTGACCACAGAACCTTTCTCGGGCTACGGAGCCCTACTCAAATGTTGATTGCTTTGCTTTTGGCTGAGATTCTATCAGGTCAGTGTGGTAATGTTGTTACTCTAATTAGATTTTCACTGAGTAGTGGAAATGAAGATACTAATTGATACTTAATAAAATCTGCCTTAAAGGCAAAAGCCATTCAACCCATGCGCCCATAAGCAAAGTTAAGAGATCAGAGGAGTTCTTGCTAGGTGAAAGGTCAGAACCCGTTGTCCTCTGACTGGTTGCCTGCCTGTGGGACAGTATATACGGGTAGGGTGTCTCTTGACATAGACCATTCCTCTCTTAGTTAACTGTCTGACCAGAGGCGTCCTGTGGTCACGCAAGAAAACCTAAGGAACTCTTTCTACAGATTGGATATCTGTCATGGGTGGAGTCCAAATACCTCTAGAAGCCAGCTAAAGTTAGAGCAGGCATTCTTGTACCCTGTGCATTTCACTTCAGTCCTAAGATGCTCCGAGTCAGGGAGCCCTGCATCAGTTCTGCATCTGGGGGGCCGGGGGACCAAATGTTTTTATTCCTAATGCTTCACTGGGAACTGCTCCTGGCTGGCCATCTAAGTCTGCATCCCATGTGACAGTCTTGTCATATGCATCCTTGCTTTGGGATTAATGTGTATTTCCATTGCACTGTTCGTCCCCATCTCCGTGCCCTCAGAGGCTCTAAGGGTCTTGGTGCAGGAGGACCCATCCACTTGGGGCAGTGAACAAACAGAGAGAATGAAACTTCTGCCCTACCCCACACCAACTAGTTCTGCTCCTCTCTACAGTTCCAAGGTCAAGTTTCCCTTGGGAGCAGTTAGGGAACTGAAGGTCACAAGGAGCTGGCAATGCACCGTGCCTTGGAGGGTTTCCCAGAAAGCAAAATGAAAATGAGATTGTTTTCACATAAGACTTCTGTATTTGGAGGACAGGATTCAAACAGTTTGAATCTGCAGTTTCACTGTGCACTTAGGTAACCCCCACAAAGTCTAGTTGTTTTTCCTTTGCTAAAGCCAAAGCAATATCAAAAATACTTCCTGCAGAGAACTCTAACTAGGCAGAATTCTTTTTTGTCATCGCTGAGCTGATGTTTTCAAGGATTCATATCTTAAGATAAGCCTTATATGGTGTGTTTAGCTGGGGCTCTTGTGTCTTTCCGTGTAATGATGGCTGGGGGCCTATGGGGCCCTACTTATTGTAATCTCATTAGATGTCACAATGCACGCAGCTGAAAAGTTGTGATTAGTAAGCCAGCAGTTGCAAAAAAAGAAAACCCAGAGGCCAAGCAAAGATGTTACCATGAAGGAGCAGACGGTAGGTTCTCTATGACCCAAAGAAAACCGGTACCTCCATCCTCAAAAGATACACCTTCAAGTTCAAATATATGTATTCCACAAAATTTAGCTTTATTTCCTGGGTAGGAACCCTGAATTTGGCAAGAACCAATGGTTCTACCTCTCAATATCTGACTGTTCTCTGCCAAAATTCATTTCATCTGGTTTCTCTTTGCAAGATGGAAAAGCCCTTGACAAGAGGCATCATTATGGAATATAGTTGTGTTGGTAACTCTTAGTCCAACCAATAGAACATAAAACTTAGCCCGACGGAGGCACCCTGGTCCTGACTCCACCATTCTCTTGCTCTGTAGGTTGGTGCCAGCTTTTAAACTTCTTGGTGGTGACTCAGTCAGTTTTGACTCTTTACTCTCTGCATCTTCACTGTGAATAACCACAAACATTCATTGATGGGGTCATCCTCAGTTCGGCTATCGTCACTTACTCTTTCCGAGAAACATGTTAGACACAGTTTTTGAAACAAGATTAGAAAATCTCGAAGGTTTTAAATGTATCTAGTAAGCCAAACCACAGCCTCCTTAGAGTCCCCTGTTTGGGTCTGTGTATGTGTGCGTACATACTTTAAATTATTTGTACAGTACTCTGGGGGCGTCTGGGTGACTCAGCTAGTTAAGCATCTGACTCTTGATTTCAGTTCAGGTCACGATCTCAGGGTTCTGAGATCGAGCCCTGGCTCAGGCTCCATGCTGGGCGTGGAGCCTGCTTACGATTCTCTCTCTCCCTCTCCCTCTGCCCCTCCCCCTGCTTGTGCCCTCGCGCAAGTGCGCGTGTGCGTGCTTTCTCTCCCTAAAAGGAAAAATATTTGTACAGTACTCTGAAGATGATGAGTTCTCAATATATATTCATTGATGATAACAAATTGGTGGTTGACTATAAATTTAGTAGAGAAAGTGATTTTTTTAAAGAAAGGCTTTGTCACTGCCAGGGATGACTAAAGAAAGAAGGAGAAGCATTAACCTGTGGTGTGGTGGGCATGGTGCTTTGAAGATTACTTGCTCTCTGGTGGTCCAGTAACAGAATGGCCCAACAGAGTAGAGACTGGTTTGATCTGATTGTCCTATTGCTGCATTCTGGGTACGCGACACTGAGCAAATCACTTCAGCCCTCTTGATCTCAATTATCTTTCCTTAAAAATGGAGGTGAGAGGAGGAGCGTGTATGATTTTTTATGGTCTTTTATGGCTTTAATATTGTGTCTTTTATGAAAAACTAGAGAAGTTAAGATCAACAGTTCTTTTAAAAAGAAAATACACAAATGATTGTTACCTCTCTTGAGCCACTTTTGCAATCTCTTGGGTAAATGAACTGGGGGAATAAGAAACTGCTGAAAAGATCTCAAGAATGAAAGTCCGAGGATGTTAGAAAATTGGAGAGGGTGGGCATCGATCTTTTCTGGAGAAGGAGCCTGCTCAGCTGGAAAACAGAGACACTTCTGAGTTCTGTCCAGCGCCAACCCTGGCTGTGACTCTCAGCTTTGCCACACCTGTGTGTCACTAGTGGGAGCTTCAGCGAGCTGGCAGTCATGACTATTACCCTCCCTTTATAAATAAACAAAAGCCCTTAAAGGGGACGTGATTTGCCCCAGGTTACAGAAACATGGCAGTGTGTCAGATGGAACCGTGTATGTCAGTGACATTATAAGCAAAGGGCAGAAGAGTGAGGGAGAGATCTGCACCTCCTCTTAAGTTCACAAAACAATGGTAAAGGACTCTGGAAGAGCTTCAAGTTTGCTTTGGATGGTGAGACCATTCTCGTCCTCCTGCCCCTCCCTGAGCCCCCTCCCAGCTGCCCCACCCGGGGTTACTCACCCAGGAGGTGGCTCACCGGGTGCTGGTGCCCATGTCCCTACTTGTAAGCTTCATGAAAGGCTATTTGTAATGAAGAGAAGGCACGACAAGGAAGAAGAAGAATGCATCAAAGATCTTCCCCGAGGGCTTGAACTCAAAGGGCAGTGTTCTTGGGAGAGGCTCCAGTTTCCCTCTTATATTCTGCAGAAGTGAATGGTCATCACAATGACTGACAGAATTATGACGTTCCATTCCAAGCGTGGATAATTTTTATTTTTCACCTCTGGGGTTATTTCACTCCTCTCTGCTCTACTTCTCCCACAAAAAGGAAAGAATAATGCTTGCTCACTGTGACGAGGAGAAAGCAGCCCAGGGCAGTACTGTTCAAAGGAAACTGCTAATCTCACCAAGCACCATGGCATGACCTGAAGTGTTAGTAAAGAAAGCGGGTAGCATCCTGGCCCACGCGGGTTTACTTATCACTTCGGACCCTGCCCAGGGCATTCTAAGGCCCTGAAGAACCACACTCACAAGTCATGGCCAGGAACTTCTGGCCCCACAAGAAAAGCACTGAAAGAAATGAGGCATTAATGTTCTCATGTCTTGGCAACATTCAGAGGTTGCATCACTTTGCTGTCCTTTTTTTTTTTTTTTTTTTTTGGTCCCTTTTTAAAGATGAGAGAAGGAAAGACAATATTAGTTACTATCACCCAGGGATCTCTGGTAATTTTCGGGGTGATGGGGGAACACCATGAATTCAGTAAGAATAGACTGATTTCCTGGCAGGCTCCTCAAGTGACTTTCTTTGTATGTTACTGAGTTTTCACACTTCTCCATTTTGACTCTATTTCCAATATCCATTTGGCTTCTTCTCAGGTAGTCTCTTGGGGAAAGGGATGGGTAACACACTAATGCATAGTTGATACTGCCCACAGTCATATCGGCTAGGCTCACTTTTTAGAAGCCACAGAGCAAACAACCAACCACCAAAAGTCACCCTTGGGTTGCCCACCAAATACATTCTGTTAAGGCAGGATAGGAAGAAAATCAGCTTGGGATTCAACAGTGAACCAACCCTTAATGAGGCCAGAGAACCAAAATGGCCCTCGATTCCAAGAAACATCATCGGTGTCAAATGTAGCTCAGAAACAGACCTCAGTGTGTTCCCATGGGGCAATCTCATCCATTCTCTAATGCTGATAACCAAGTGACCACGCACCAGTTAGTACTGTCGCAGCCCCTTCCACAGAGTCCGTGAGCGCACCATCACTTCTTGAACTGAACCGAATTTCTAATATTGGACTGCATTTTCCGGCCCTGTCAGTCGTCTAATAGGAGAAAAAGCATTTCAGGAGCAAAACAAGCCCTATTTTTCTACTTCCCAAAAGCTGTCTGGCCATTCTTACATCCACCCTTCGTGCTCACTCAGCACACAGTGAAGCGAGTCAGAGCCATAAGTATTCTGTCTGTGCCCATCAATCTGCCAGACAGGGAAGCTAAGGAGGGGCTTGTCCAGTACAGACTTTCCAGAAAATGAAGAGTCTGTTCCTAATAATCCCATTTTTTACAGCCTACTAGTCTGAAAGGCAAAGAGGCAGCATTTCGAACAGAGGAGATTTTCATGCTATAAATCTTCAGGCATTTGGGGGCACCAAATGTTTTGATGTAATTGCAGTAAACCTAAAATAATTTACAAGTTGTGTGTATGTGTGTGCATGTGTGCATGTGCAATGCATGGAAAGAATTTTAACATGAGAAAGATATTGGATCAGTTTTGCAGAAAGAAAAATCATTTATGTAAACTATTCCTGGATGTAGGTACACAAAATCTAGGTACTTGGTTAATTTCCGGAATTAATTAGCAAATGTCTGTCCAAAAATATGGGCTTAGAAGGCTTCTATTGATAGCATCGCCCTTCTCTAAAATTGCTGCAAGGCATTTTGATCATTTTTAGAAAAGACACACTACAAGAAGCTTTGGCGTGTAAAACATTCTTCTGAGATGTCTACATGAATCTCAGGGTCATTTAATTATATTGAACTTCATATGTCTTCAAGTAACTCTTGGCATGCCACATTTTTATCTCATATCTTATTTTACATGATTTTTTAAGTAAGATTAACCAGTGAAATTTAAATAAACTGATGAACGGTTACAATGGCTGAAACATTATTTGGTTACATTGTGTGCTTAGCCCAGTCTCCAGACATATTTTTTTCCCCTATTCTGCAGACAGGCTCTCTGCCCATGTCTGGTTATGCTCAGTCTTTGGCTGTTCCCCTAAAGGGATTATCTGAGGGTTACCATTTTTCCTCTTTGAATGACTATCTGACATAATTCCCACTGGGATACTGCTATTTTTTTCATATCAACTTATATCAGAAATTATTAATTCCCACTTGCCCCAAGCCAAGGTCATAACAGCATGTTGGAATCAAATATTTTCTATTGTTCTAAAACAGATCCAATAAAAAGACATTTATAGAGTGCCTAATATATGCTTGACACTCTGCTAAGTTCTATAGATACAGAAATAAGTAGCCCACAGTTTTCCCCAGAGGAAGGCCAACATCTTGTAGAGCAGATGAACCAACAAGGAGCCAACACATCCTTCTGTGAGACTATAAGGGCAGTGACAACTGAACACAGCGCAGAAAAGTTCTAGATGGATGCTCAAGAAGACCGTCAGAGAAGTTGAGGTCCAAGTGATATTTTAAAGAAAAGGAAATTAGAATTCGCATCCTTTCTCTTCAAGAATTCAGACTTTAAAGGGAAAGCTCCTTCCTTTTCGAAATTTGTCTAACCAGCCTAAGAAGGAGAAAATACAAGAGTTGAGATAGTAGTGGTAGCCATGACTAAGGAAGTTTTGATTCCCTGGAGAAGGGAGGTAAGAGAAGGGTTCAGAGAGATCCCTCTAATTGAAAAGGCAGGAACAGGAAAAACTAAAACCTCACCCTGACATACATCCAGTGCCTCAGTCACATTCCTTGAACTTGGAGCTTTAATTTAGAATCATTTTCTGCAGCTCAGACCTCACAGGCTCTCCCAATCCCCGGGGACCTTTGTCTGTGGAACTGTCTTGTTATAAATCTGGTCTCTACTCAGTTATGACTTGAGTTTCATTTATCCTGGGAACAACTTTAAACAGAAACAAAGAACAAAACACTTGAGAAATAGCAGGGAAGTCTTCTGATGTTGGCAGCTGGTACCGGCTTGGAAGCTCGAGGTTAAAGGATAGGGATGACCCACCCACACCCATCCCAGCAGCCTCCATTACCATCTGAACTCCAACTCCGACTTTAGCCCCATTCAGCTGAAGCAAGAGGGAAACCGGGAGGGTAAGCTTAGTGGCTGGAAATCCTTCCCAATTTTCTTAAGTTGCCTTAGGTAAATCTTTAGTGTGTAAGTGAAAATTTTCACCATCTTAAACAGTGCACCTGCTTCCTGAAGTTGGGGCAACTTGTGGAGTTGTCTGATTCTTTTAGAAACTCAGATCGTAAGTCGCACTCCTAATGGACCAACTCACACGTTGGTTGCATTCTTTCATCCTTTGAAAGAAAGAATATATGTTAATTAGGATAGATTTGACTATATAAATACTTAAAACTCCTTTTACAAATACCATAAGGAAAGGTAAAAATAGAAACGATGAACAGGAAAGTATATTTGCAATTAAATAACAGGCAAAAGTTTGCTATCCCTGAGGAGTACTTGCAAACCCATCCCAGCTAGAGGCATTATCTCAGTAGAAAGCTGAGCAGAAAATGAACTGACAGTTCACAAAAGAAGAAAGATAAATGACTTATAATCATTCGAAGAGCTGTTTAGGCACACTAAAAATGAAATATTGGCAAATTAAAATGGTGAGATAATATTTCCTATTTTATGAGATGGGCAAAACTTGGGTAACACCAGGCAACCGTGAGCAGGTGGGAAACAGGTGCTTTCACTCACGGAGATGATACAAGTGTGAATTGCTGCAACCTCCTTTTTGAAGGGCAGCTTGTCAAACCACATAAAAATGTCTCACAGTGGGTAATTTTTTTTTCAAGGATTTTATTTATTTATTTGACACAGAGGAAGAGATCACAGGTAAGCAGAAACGCAGGCAGAGAGAGAGGGGGAAGCAGGCTCCCCGCTGAGCAGAGAGCCCGATGTGGGACTCGATCCCAGGACCCTGAGATCATGACCTGAGCTGAAGGCAGAGGCTTTAACCTATTGAGCCACCCAGGTGCCCCAGCACAGTGGGTAATTTCTGACTTAGCAAGTTCACTTCTAGGACTTGCTTTTAGACAATAATAGAAGAGTGCATTAAAAATTTCCCATAGCACACATATATCTATGTAAGGCATGTTGATACCAGCAAATTTTGCAAAGAGTCTAAATGGTCATCGGAGAAGGACTGGAGGACTCCACGCATGCACGCGCACATGCGTGAGAATGCTGGGCAGCCATCTCCGAGGATGCGATGCTTCCAGCAGCCCTGGTTCAGAGCTCCATCTCTGTCACCAGTAAATCCGTGGTTACATTTATGTCCACCTGGGTACAAGCTGTGTGACCTGGGCGAGTCAGTTGACCTCTGTAAGCCTCAGTTATCTCATCTTTAGAAACGAGAACGCTGCTAGTACTACCTGCAACTTACGATTGAGCCGAATTGGGTGAGAGTATGAAAGTGAAACTCACCGCACACCACCTGCAGAATAACCCAGCTGCTGATAGCCACCGGCGCTCTCGATCCAACGCTGCCAGCTTCCGCGCAAAACGACAAACTAGACAGACCCAAGGTTTGCCTCTTCATCTTCCCAAGACCTTTTTAAAGTAAAAGCATGTTTTGGGACGCCTGGGTGGCTCAGTCAGTTAAACGTCTCCCTCGGCTCAGGTCAGGATCCCGGGATCCTGGAATCGTGTCCCGCATGGGGCTCCCTGCTCAGTGGGGAGTCAGCTTCTCCCTCTCCCTCTGCCACCCCCCCCGTTTTCTATCTCAAATAAATAAATAAAATCTTTAATAAAATAAAAGCATGTTTTGAAAAAAGAAAAAACTCATAACAGAAGAAGACGCTACAAAAAAAAAACAATCTAAATTTTCCTTAGTGATTAAAATTATTACTGTTATAAAAAATGGAGAGTCTGGAAAGCCATGTTGAAGAAGGTTTTTTCAAAATTCAGAGCGAAATGACATTGGTGGAAATGTAAGATAAAAGGTCATTAAATAGTAATAACAAAAATTAGATAGCCAACATATACTAAAAACACTTGACTATGTGTCAGACTCTGATTTATACCCATTCTGTGCATTATTTCAGTCAGTCCTCCCAGAAAATCTGTAAGGTAGCTAGTAATAGTATTCCCTCTCTTTACAGTGGGAGAGATGAAGGCCTGAAGCAATTAGGAACTTTTCCCCAGGTCACAGCTAGTGTGTGGTGGATTTGGGATACGCACAGAGCCAGTCGCAGTGCTGGATTGTCTCTGTTACTTGGGTGTATCTGCTCCCCTGCTAAGGACTTCTCTGCATCACAAAGAAGCAGGACCTGCATTTCCCAGACTATCCTCCCCCAACCCACGGATTCAGGTTAGAGGCTACAGGGGTATCTGTAATTCGGAAGGTGGAAGAGTGGAGGGATTGTTCTCCAGAGCAGTGGCCGGCAGACGCACAGGCTGAAGTTGCCTATGAGGTTTTTGAAGCAGCTACAAGGGGAGCATCCCCGGGATTGCGCACTGAGCTAGTCACTGACAGTTAAGAAACTTTCCCTCTTCCGGACTTTCCAATGTTTGTTCCTTGTATTAAAACACGTCCTACTGAAAACACAGAGAAAGGCTGTTGTTTTCCTGATCAAACTCTCACTGATTCAGGCAACAAACACTGAGACCCAATCCAGGAAGTCCCATATCTAATAGGTGTCCCAGAAATGGCACAGAAAAATTGAAGGGGGGGTACCTGGGTGGCTCAGTGGGTTAAGCCTCTGCCTTCAGCTCAGGTCATGATCTCAGGGTCCTGGGATCGAGCCCCGCATCAGGCTCTCTGCTCAGCAGGGAGCCTGCTTCCCCCTCTCTCTCTGCCTGCCTCTCTGCCTACTTGTGATCTCTCTCTCTCTC
>CM052898.1:141417340-141438360 GCA_028534135.1 Potos flavus | reverse complement strand
CGAAGATTAAAAGAATGAAAGAACTTACAGAGAGGAAGAAAAGGAACCTACAAGCGCTGTGAAACCAGCTTCTGACCTCTCACGACATCGCTGGGTGGTGCTCGAAGATGTTGGGGAAATGCCTTCAAAGATCTGAGAGGACATGATTTCACTCCCAAATTCTACACCCAGCCAAACTATAAATGCAAGGTTAGAGTAAAATATGGACATTTTGGGTAGGTAAGGTAAGGATTTCAAAATTTTAACTTCCATGCACGATTTTTAAAACAAGGATGGAATCTTAGTTAACTTGATAAACTTTCTATACAAGGCAAGATGATGTATAACCACTTTAATTCTATGGGTTTATTGCCATGAGTATTGAAAAATGACAAGCATAACAAGCTTTCACATTCACATATATTATTTAGAACAAAGTTTTCGAGGTACTCAGGGAAAAAAAGAAATAGAACAGATAGTATTTGAATATGGCAAGATCGTAAAGAGAGTACATGAATGAAGTCTGGGAAACACTTGGCTAAAGTAAATGACTTAATACATTATCTCTTCCAAATATATTTCCATTTTTTTTTAAAGATTTTATTTATTTGTCAGAGAGAGAGAGAGCACAAGCAGGCAGAGTGACAGGCAGAGGCAGAGGGAAAGCAGGCTCCCTGCTGAGCACGGAGCCCGATGCGGGACTCGATCCTGGGACCCTGGGATCATGACCTGAGCCGAAGGCAGCCTCTTAACCCACTGAGCCACCCAGGTGCCCCTATATTTCCCTTTTAAAAGAAGAGACTTAAAGGACACTGCAGAGGCCAAAAGCAGGAACTCATTAGCCCCAGCCAGGCCAGGAGAGAGGAGCTCTGTGGTTTGTGGCCCGCCCCCAAAGACAGCCCCCCTTTCCTTTGTTTGGACTCCATATTCCTCGACCTCCCCGTGGAAGCCTCTGACTGTTTCGGCTTTCCCAGAAAGGGTCTCAGGCTGGGAAGAGAATGTGAGGACCCAGGCTCTCAATTGCCTACAAGTTCCATTTCTCATGATAAAGTAGTACATGAGTAACTTGGCTCGTGCACCAACACCTTAATTTTTCCTTCTCTTTTTCTATTATTTTTTTTTTTTTTATCTTGTTGGCTTGAGTCTTTCTTGTAATTTCAAGTCTTATCTGGAGTGAGGAAGTTTATCTAAATAACATCAATGACATAAGTTCACTAACCTGTGGGCACACGGATACGCTGGAGTTTCTGGTCCTAAATTGCTAGAATTAACCTTATAGTCAGGGTCCTTGGTTCCACAGACAGATGCTAACTCTGCTCTAAGCAGGAAAGGAATTTATTAGAAGGCTGTCGCATAGTTGGCAGAATGGGTAGGAAGGCTGGAGAGCAGCACGGGAGGAAATGTGGACGATAAGACAGCCAAGATGGCATCACAGAACAGTCCAAGAGGCTGCCACGCCCACCAGCGATGGCTCCTCTGGCCACAGCTGGACGCTCCCCTCCCTCAGGGGCACTGGCCATCATCTCGGAAGGCCTTCCGCACATCTGCATTCCTTAGCCGAGCTCAAAGTCTCCAGCCGATGCAGCTGCTGGCCTGAACTGCCAGGGAACTGGGGGAGGAAACATTGGGCCCTCCGGGCTTGGGTCTCTTTATTGGAATTCCCTGCAATAGGAAAGCAGGGTAGGCAAAACGACAAAAGCCCACTTTGGTGACTTTGGGAGGCCCTACGAGAGCAGCCGTGTCTCTCCTTATGCTCACCTCACTTCCTCTGTTACATTGAGCAGTTTGCAAAACAGAATGTTGGTGTTAGAGTAGTTACATTTACATGATATCTATTTCCTTTTCTTTCCAAGTCAGGATTCAAACATGAGTTTCTCATTTAAAATTTTGGAGTCTTTTTATTTGTACTTCTAAATAAACTCGGACAAGGCTGAAGAGTATTTCCTGTCAAATTCTATTGGGATGTAAGTTTCAGATTACCTGTGAGTCTTTTTCATTTACAAGAAAATTCCCTTTTGAGGATAAGTTCAAAGAGACTGAATTTCCTAATGTAATTAACCACCAACAATGTAAGATGCTTATTTCGTGAATTCTTGGGAGAGATTTTCAACTGTGATAGTGCAAAACCACTGAACTGCTTAACTTGAGAACCAAGTAGATGTCTCTAGTAAATTCCGATAAAAAAAAAATCAGTGGGGAAACAAAGACATCTATTGTAGTGGTGTATTTGAAAAATGATGTAGGTACGTATAAAAAGTAATTAACATCAACTCTGGGTGGATATTCTGCACCCAATTATATTCACAAGCAAGATTTTTGTTTCGCTGGATCTGAGTCTACACTGAGTGATTACAGGAACATTCCCCATGTTTGTTTTAATCTCCTTTACATTTTATGTCCTGGAGGGTGGTGGTGTTCAATTTAATTTGTCGACCTATGTTAATTTTACGAGAATCCAGATCAAACTGCTGTGTAAACAAGGAGTGCCTTGCAGAGTTTTTTGGTGATTAGGCTGGAGAAGTCACAGCTGAACTCAGAAATATGCTGCCAGGGGTGATTTTTCATTTTTCTCCCTATAATTTTAATGGCTCTGATGAAAGAGCTGTTTCTCTTTAACAATAGTATCCTTGTTAAAAGTACTTTAAAGAGCTGCTCCGCTACACAGAAACAGTCTAATTAAACCACTCATATAACAAAGATACCAGTAGTTGGTAAATCCAAAGAATATAATTCCATCTCACGGCAAAAATTTTTAAAGGTGATTTTTTTTCAGCGTTTAGCTCGATTCCCAGTTTAGGGGACTCCTGTCCATTCAACATTTCTTGATAGAGACATCATTAATCTGTGAGACTTACTACAATGGGATATTATTTTCCTCAACAGAGGCTGTTATTGAAACTGTGTATTATCAAGGCAGCTGTCCGATTAGGTTTTTATAAAGGATTAGGAGGTTATATGAGTACCCAACAGCTGCACCAGTGAGGAGAAAACTGAGGTTCCTAAATCATACGTCTCTCGGTGTATGCAGTGAAATGTCATATTCTTTACCTATGCGGCAAAATACTCATATTTAAAGGGAAAATTAAATTAGGAACAAAACCTCATTCATCTGAGAGCAAAGTGCCGTGTGAATACAAATGAAGAATAAACAGAAAGACATAAAACGTGGCCCTCCTCTGGGGTAGTCTACCGTGGTCTCAGTAGGCATGATGACAAATTTCAAAACCCTAAATAAAATTAAAGATTTAAGTAAAAGTTTGAAGCATTGAAGAAATGCTGCGAGTTAGTGCATGAGTCACTCCTGAAGAATATGGATATCTGCTATGGAATCTCGGGAGGCAAGAGCACTTTGGGGCCAGAGGTTAAAGAAGATAGTCGATGGCATTGATCAATGAAGATCTCTGAGAAAAGTCATCAGGATCATCTAACGTGTACTGTGTTAAAGTTGAAAGTGACCCGGGAGATCTTCCCTCCTCCAGTGGTCCCTAAACTTATCTGTTGACAAGAATCAGACGAGAAACCCGCTAGAAATACAAGAAATAAATTAAAATAAAAATTAAAAAATTTAAAAGTAAAATAAATAAATACATACGTACATACAATATATGGTGCCTTCTTCAGCCCTATTGAACATATATGCCAAGGATTAAGTGAAACTTCTTTTATTTAATTTTAAAGAATGTGTAACTGACTCAGAAGTCCCAAGAAAGTGTATTTTTGCCCCAGGTGATTATTTTCAACTGGAAGTTTGAGAAAAACTCTTCTAAGTCAACTTTGTGAACTCAGAAAACAAAACATTACACAAGTACTAAATGTGAAAAACAAAAACAAAACCAACCAGATGGGGACAAAGATGTGTGTGTGTGTGTGTGAGTGTGAGTGAGTGTGTGTGTGTGTGTGTGTGTGTGTGAGATTACCTGCACGCAGAGCAGGGAGAGAAAATGTGTGCAAGGTCCAGGGCTGAAGAGGTATGGCCCAGTGTCTTTCTTGTAATTGACCCTCAAGAAATACCTGGTCCTGGCTGAATTAAAAATGAAGCAAAGAGGAGCATTTGGGTGGCTCAGTAGGTTGAGTGTCTAATTCTTGATTTCGGCTTAGGTTATGATCTCAGGGTTGTGAGATCAAGCCCTGGGTCAGCTCTGCGCCGAGTGTGAAGCCTGCTTGAGTTTCTCTCTCCCATCGCCTTCTCCCTCTGCCCCTCTCTCTCTCCCTTGCCCTCTCCCCCCTCCCTCTGCCCCCCACCACTCTCCCTCTCTCTCTAAAAAAAAAGAATGAAAACAAAATAAAGAAAATGAAGCAAGAAAAAAACAGGTTGTAACCCTCAATGATGACCTATTTATTACCACCTTACATTCAATTCATTTGTAAAGTCTCTGTTGGAGACACAGGCAAGCACCTTAAGGAGTCTCTTGTGGATTGTGTAACAAGACTGAGTGAAAACACTCAGTACCTGGGAAAAATGTAAACACCAGGGAGGTAAAGAGATTTGAGGTAGAGCATTGAAATTTAAGAAAAGGAGACTCCAGGCTGTGTCACAGAGAACATATCCAGATGCTTATTAGATTGTGGTTGATTTTGCTAAAGCATGTGATAGAACGAATAGTTCACAAAATAATTTTAAACTGGCTTTGAAGACCTTGAAGAAAATTACTTAAAAGTAGCCCAAGCCCTCAGCAAACCACAGAAACATAAACTGCCATCTGGGGGATAAACTCGCTGTGGCGGGATGGAGCAGATGACCTAATGCTTTCTCCGCCAGCTCCCACCACGCGTGCTCGGCTTCTCTGCCTTC
Organism: Potos flavus; assembly: GCA_028534135.1. Taxonomy (NCBI): domain Eukaryota; kingdom Metazoa; phylum Chordata; class Mammalia; order Carnivora; family Procyonidae; genus Potos; species Potos flavus. Next base: position 141,433,589 of record CM052898.1, on the reverse strand, counting down.
CTCTGCCAGGGGCACTTTCTAAACCTCAGTGTGTGGATGTGTGTGCATTTTTTTTTTTTTTTTTTTTACAAAAGAAATGCCTGTACTTGTATTCTAATACATTCTAAAATTCTCTCTTCATACAGACTCCAGCTTTTTAAAACGATTTTATTTATTTATTTATTTATTTATTTATTTATTTATTTGAGAGAGAGAGAGAGAGAGCAGGGGAGGGGTAGAGGGAAAGGAGAGAGAGAATCTCAAGCAGACTCCAGGGTCAGCATGGAGCCCGACACGGGGCTCAATCCCAAGGTCATGACCTGAGCCGAAACCACGAGTCAGATGCTTTACTGACTGAGCCACCCAGGTGCCCCTCTCCGCTTTTTTAATATTGACTTTGTGAGTCACTTTAATAAAAAATTGATTTACAAAACAAATAGAAATAATAATGTTTTGACATTAATCGTTTATTTCTTGACTTTCTGAGTATATACACATTTTTTTTTTTTTTAAATACCAGAATCGGAGTCTACTAGGAACATCAAGTTGTCACTAAATTCTTTTCAAACAAAATATTTCAAATGTATTTTTTTGCTGTGGGCATAGCTTGAAAAATGCACGCCTTGACATTTTTCACAGGACCAAATCCATGGGAAGGGTGAGTCAACCATGATGAAATCATGACTCCACTAGACTTGAGAGAGACAGAGGCAACGAGTCATACTTTGCTAGTGGGTCCTATCAGGCTGGGTCCCCAGCCACTTGGAGCCTGCACGTATCACTCAGGATGCCAGGATGAATGTAGTGCTCACAGTGAAGTTTTAGGAAAGAAAGGAAAAAGAAAGATTACTGCTTCTCAGAGCTGATTAGTGTGAAAATGTAATTATATATATATATGTTTATATATCATATATATAATTTTATTTATTTTATATGTAAAATTTATTTATTTATTTATATGAAATTTTTCAGTTATCTAATTATCCACATCTATGTATCTTTATCTCCCATATGTATGTACCTAGGCAGTAGGGAATTTTTGTTTTAGCATATAAATTTATTGTTTATACCGGTGGAGTTTAAGACTACAAAATAAATAATAATAACACCTACTAAATGCCAGCATTGGACATTATCCAAATCAGTCTTCATAGCAACCCTATGGTTATCATTTTTCCCCAATTTATAGGACAGGAAGCCAACCCAAGTCTCAGAGAGGTTACGTAACTTGTCCAAAGGCAGACGGCTATTAAGAGATAAGTCAGATTTTGGACTCGGGCTCATCTCTTTCCAACATTTTTATTCAAAATTTTATGTTGCAATGAAAATATTTATTTTTGGGGTGCCTGGGTGGCTCAGTGGGTTAAAGCCTCTGCCTTCGGCTCAGGTCATGATCTCAGGGTCCTGGGATCAAGCCCCACATCGGGCTCTCTGCTCAGCAGGGAGCCTGCTTCCCCCTCTCTGCCTGCCTCTCTGCCTACTTGTGATCTCTCTCTCTGTGTCAAATAAATAAATAAAATCTTAAAAAAAAAAGAAAATATTTATTTTTGTTTCATAATAGCAACACCATGCGATCTGTGAGGCAGGGGTCTTTGAGGCAGAGAACGTGGAGTATGTGTCCTAAAGGGAAACCATGTGAAGGCCCAGTGTTGTCATTTTCTCGCATTGGATTTGGGCTGCAGCCACAGTTCTGCAACAGCATCTCAGGAAAGATCGCTAGGCGGGGGCTCCCCGGCCGCCAGGTCAGGGTTTAATACCCATCATGCAGCTTGTCTTCATTTGCATGTGGCTAACCCCCGCTCGTGGCCTATGTTCTTCAGTTTAAGTCCACAGTGAATTAGAGTCCAACTGGCTTAGCAGCACAAAGTACTGAGCAGAACTCCTTTGAAACTCAAAAATAGCTTCTGGCAACAGAAACCAAGTTTTCATGCTCATTTTACCTTATTTAGAGATGGAAGCCGGACCCCAGAGACCCCCTCAAACCAGAACGTCATGTTAGCGAATCTCGGTTGAGATGAAAGAACATGTCCCACCCCAAAGATGCCAAACACAGGTCACATCCATAACCGTAGTTTCCATTTTCTGGCAGAGCTGAATAAAATTTCCTACTATTTTCCAATTAGGAAGAGCAGCATCTCAGATGACAAGAAAGGCTTTTGTAACAAACTCGCAAACTTGGAATTTTTTTTTTTTAACTTGGATAGTTTTTATTGAAAGTTAGGCTTCCACGGTTATTAAAAGGCAGGTTTGTGTTGAACTGGGGACCCATTTTACACTGGTCTCTGGAGAAGGAACTGGAGGAAAGAAGATTTTTTCTATTTCGTTGTTCCTGCAATGTGCATTCAGTTTGAGTTTTCCCCCTGAGAGGCAGGCAGGCCCAGTGAGCCTAAGAGGCAGATGAAGCTTGAGTTAGAGCTTATATTTGAAAACTGAAGCCACGATTTCCCCCATTTTCAGCTTTCGTTGCTTCACCCTGTGTCGTGAATTTTAGGCAAGGCAGGCAGGCGAGAGGGGACAGGGTGCCACTTGGCTCGTGTGGAGCCCTGTTCAGAGCCTTTAAAAAGCACTTTCGGAGCACTAACCCCCGTTCTGGAATTCTTCAATTCAACCTAGAACTGCAGATTTAGTCAAATTTATTTCTCTCTTCTGACATGAGGAGTATGAAGCTAATCGCCCAGACTGGAAATTGAGTAAGCAGTTCCAAAAACAGAAGTGGGCTATGCATGCACGGGGGAGTGGAGAAAGCTCAAAGTCGCCTCATGCACGTCGATTGAGAAAGGAACGGACACTGTTGATGAAATTTATCACACAAGATGGGATTGCGAGCAAATCCTTCATCCTAAAAAGGACAGAAACCCAGAAGGGAATGACTGGGGAGAATGAGTCACTAGCAGCTGTTAAGAATCATAGACCTCTATTCCTGATTTAACTCTCTCCTTTATCTGCCCCAGAGGCCCGTGGTTCTCAAACTCTGGCTGTTCAGAATCAGCTCGAGGGCTTGTTAAAATACGGATTGCTGAGCCGCATCCTCAGAGTTCCCGATTCAGTGGGTCCGGGGTGGAGGGCGGGGAAGAGGGGGCAAAGACTCTCGTTGCCTGCGTTTTCTGGTGGTGTTGATGCGGCTGGTCAAGGATACCGAACTGTAAGAACCCGGGTTCTAGGTAATATCCGTTTCAGAATCGAGCCCAAGGGACCAAGACCAGTTTACCTACCTGGAAAACTAGAGGCAGTATTTCTTAAAAATAGGTACTGCCATGGTAAGCTGAAAGAGCCACTGCTAAAAGCTGGAAGGAGAGGCCAAGGGAACATATTTTATCAAACCAGTGATGCCCCCGATTCTGGTGGATATCTGGAGAATTCTCACAAAATTCAGCCCAGGACCAGAGCAATGCGGGCCAAGGTTGACCTGTCCTTGGGGAGGCAGGAGAAGGTGTTGGTTCATGGGTGCCAGAGTCGACTTAGATTTGAGACGCCTGTCTACCCTCTAAGGTTATGAACTTGTTCAGTCCCTTAGCATTTCTAAACCGCAGTCTCCTCACATGTAAAATGGGGAAATGATACCACTGATCTCATCAGCTTGGAAGGATGAAATGAGATAATATTTAGAAATGTTTAGCACAGTGGCTCACATGTAGGAAGGCTTGGGTAAATGCTAGCTAATTAGGTACTGTTTAATAATATAACTAACCTTATCCCACCACCATTATTATATAGCCTGTGTGTATACCACTTTTATCACGTTCAACAAATTTTGAGGCATCTGTCTCATCTTCAGATATTGGAAACTGAGGCACTGAGAGGCTAAGTATCTTGCCCCGGGACATCCTAGGGAGCTCTCTGAAGTTAATACCGCACGATGAGGCTATTAGCATCATTCTAATCCCAGATATATAAATGTGATCTGACCCACACCTTCTGGACAGCCCTCCCTGAGAACCTGGCCATACTCCTCAGGATTAAAGGACGAGGTATTATTACTTCAGCCCCCCCTGGAGTCTCGCTCTGCCGTTTTTGGCCCACATGCTGCCATATGTAGTTTGTGTCTGAAATGGAAAATTTCTGTAACACAATACCCAGCTCTGATCCCCACAGACTCTCTTAAGCTTTTTTTTTTTTTTTTTTTTTTTTGGTTTGGGTTAAACTATGACTTCATATGCAAAAAGAAGCCTCATTTCCCAGTGTTCTCAGCAGATTCATAAACATTACAGACTGAAAACCCTCCAGTTCCTAGGAATTCCAAAGAATTAATTTCCCTTTTCTGAAAAAGCAGAGCAGCGACTAAGAAGTGAGGAGAGAAATGGGAAAACTAAGACTACCTGCCCTTCAGGACTTGTGGCTCTGCGGCCTGTCCTCTTCTCCCGTTCCCCTCCCCTAGTGGGGTGTGATTCACAGCGGCCCACAGGGGCCCCCAACGAACCACAAGAAAGTATGGCTGCCCTTAGCTCGATGACCCTGCCTGAAACCAGGTGTGTTGGACAACCAAGCAACGGAAAGCAAGGATGAGAGGTCCGATTCCTTGACTCACTAGCATTTTTCCCTCCTAGAGTGTCAACCCTCCACATACTGTGTCTAATGTGAGCCTGGATAAATCTGAACAGGGCAGTGGGTTTCCACGGAGCATCTGCCCCTCTGACAAGCTGCTCTGGGGGCCGAGCGGCAGACCGCACAGCCTCCAGAGCCCAGCTGTCTGGGTTGGACTCCCAGCTCGCCCCCTGACCGACTAGCCCCGTACTTTGGGCCAGTTTCACAACCTCTCCGTGTCTTCGCTCCTCATTCAGAAATGGCTCGATCCCTACCTTGGAAGATTTTACAAGGAACAAGTTATTTAAGACATTAGAGGGTGTTCAGGAAAGTTCCTGGCACATAATAAGTTCTACAGGCATTGCTCTTGTTATTATTACTGGTTCTACCCTAGGGCGAGTCATGGAGCAGTTCTGGCTACGTTTGCTCAAGAAAAACATAATGACATCATAGAAAGGAAGGAAGCAGTTTGGTGTCCTGGTAATGGGGCAGCTTTGGAGTCAGGCAGCCGTGTGTTTGACCCTTAACACAGCTACTTGTGTTGAGTGACCTTGGGCGAGTTATGAACCTCTTTGAGATCCAGTTTTCTCTTTATAAAATAGAGACATACCTCCTAGGTTTCCTGGGAGGATCCAAGGAAGTAGTGTTTGGGAAGCACTTGACCCTTGGTCAGCAGCTGGGGAATGTGAGTTATTACATGGTAAACTGGTCACATGAATAAGAAATCCATTAACTGCTGAAACCACTTACGACCACCCTACTTGATACAACTGACTAAACTAATTCCAACACCTAAGATTCTTACTAAAAAAAAAAAAAAAAATATATATATATATATATATATATACATATATACACACATACATATACACACAGTGGTTTGACTTAGGATTTTTTGACTTTATGATGGTGCAAAAGCAATACGCATTCAGTAGAAACCATACTTCAGGGGCACCTGGGTGGCTCAGTTGGTTAGGCGTCTGCCTTTGGCTCAGGTCATGTTCCCAGGGTTCTGGGATCAAGTCCCGCATTGGGGTCCTTGCTCGGCAGGAAGCCTGCTTCTCTCCCTCTCCTTCTGCCTGCCACTCTGCCTGCTTGAGCTCTCTCTCTGTCAAATAAATAAATAAAATCTTAAAGAAAAAGAAAGAAACCATACTTCATATTTGGAATACTGGGATCTTTTCTCAGGCTAGCGATATGCCGTACGATCCTCTCCTGTGATGCTGGGCAGCAGCAAGCCACAGCTCCCAGGCAGCTGCCTGCAAACGAGGCTAAACAACCCCTACACTTACAACCATTCTGTTTTTCACTTTCGGTATAATTCAATGAATGACATGAGATATTCAACACTTTCTTATAAAATAGGCTTGGTGTTAGATGATGCCGACTGACCGTAGGCTAATGGAAGTGTTCTGAGCACATGTAAGGTAGACTCGGCTAAGTGGTGATGTTCTGTAGGTTGGGTATATTACATACACTGTCAAATTAGGATATTTTCAACTTACGAGGAGTTTATCAGGTCGCAATCCTGCTGTCAGTGGAGGAAGTGCTGTCTTGTCAGAGTACAGGGAAAACAGCACAGTCTTCTGTCCATTTTTCTGTCTCTTGTGTTAAAATTGGTTTGCCATCTGGATTTCTAAACCACTCATCACCCCAACCCCAAATTTAGTCTCTTTTCTTTATCAATCACATTTTTGTTCCAACATATGCATGGAGATGTGGGATTTTTTTGCCAGGTTTCATAAGGGAGCTATGATGAAACTATTCCCTAGACGTTGAGATTTCAACCTCCAGAGGCTATGAAATTCTGTGATGAAATGAAGGTCCTTAAGGTATCACAAGAAGGGTAGCAGTGTCGCTTTGTGTTAGGGATCACGGGTTAAACTGTGCTCCAAGGGGAGCCTTTGACAATAGAATGAGTACCCCCTAGAGTTGTGCAACAGCATAGCTCTGATCCCCAAATGCAGGACGTGAGGTCCGCTGACTCAGATTTGGACCTAACCCCCCTTACTTTTCATGAGTCAGACTCTGTCTTCCAAGCCCTCATTTCTACTTGCTGAGGGAGAATGTGTTAATCCCTGGGTGATCTAGTCATGAAGAAGAATTGCAGAATCACCCATTCTGAGAGTTGAAAGACCGACCCAGGTCATCGGGCCAACCCTCCGCAGTGCTCCAGGGGAACTTGTCAGCGCTGTTCAGATTTGCCTTTTGTTGGTGGGAAAACCACTTCCCAGGAGTGTTAGAATTCCCCTACCTGACCTGTCATTCTCCCAGCAGGAGGGTGGGGAAAACCTGGAGACGTGAAGCACCCTCTGCCCTTGGCTGCCTCCACCAGCATCCGTGTTTCAAGTGCCTACGTGGACTTGCAGGATTTCCTGCCGGCGTGGGAGAAAGTAGTGATGTCGCCGCTCAAGGTGCGGTGAGAAGGAAAAGGACAAACCCAAACACCAGTGGAGGGAGATAACGGAAAAGTAATGATTCCAGGAACCCTAACAAAGCGGATGTTCTTTTGCTTTTATACTTTCTCTTGCCCACACCCCTCTCGCTTCTTCCGCAACAGTATCATCGAAAAAGCACTTTAGAGCTAAAAGTCATCGACCAAATTGCCTCGTCCTGCAGCTCTCAGTTTCAGACAAGGAAACGAGTCCCAGATGTCAGGCAGTACGAAACATCCAGGAAAGATGATCGATCCAGAAGTCACTTAGGCTTTCAGCTGCCTGTAGAAGGAGGGAGAAATGTATTCAGGTCAGAGTAAGTGGTATTTTTAACTCCATTATATAGATAAAGAAACTAAAGCTCAAAAGCAAATGGTGATGCATTTCTTCTCTGGTTCTTAAACTAGTCTGCTGGGTTGGGCAATGTATCAGGGCTCGAGCTAAAAACCAGAGCCGGCTTCCATCAAGCAGTTCCCTGGAATTGAAACATAGGTGCGAGGTAGGGGGTGGGGTGCGGCGGGGGGAGAGACATGGTCCCATCCTTTGAATCTTGAGGTGGAAGGAAAGCCAGAGTCCAACCAGGAATGTTGAATCTACTTCAACATTTCACTGTTGTTTCTTTCTCTGCACGCACACGGGCACACAGGCACTCACACGGCAAGTGGCAAGAACAGACATCTGCAGTGAGAACACTTTTTTGTAAGATACCTGTGCCGTCTTTCTCAATTTCACATTTTCTCCTTCTGTAAATTAAGGATTGTGATGATGTTCTTTACATCGCATAGTATAGTAAAATAAAATAATGAAGTGTGACTGCTTTTTAAACCACAGAGCAGTAATTCTTCATTAATTTGGTTTAAGAACATTCTTAAGAATTTGATGAATGTTGGGGTGCCTGGGTGGCTCAGTGGGTTAAAGCCTCTGCCTTTGGCTCGGGTCATGGTCTAAGGATCCTGGGATCGAGCCCCACATTAGGCTCTCTGCTCGGTGGGGAGACTGCTTCCCCCTCTCTCTGCCTGCCTCTCTGCCTAGTTGTGATCTCTCTCTCTCTGTGTCAAATAAATAAAATAAAATCTTTAAAAAAATAAAAAGAATTTGATGAATGCTGAAGACCCTCACCAAAATTCCCACATGTAGACATGACGTTTTGACATAATTTCGGAGGGTTCACAGAGCCTCTGAAGACCTCAGCTTAACACCTCCTCTAAAAGTGCTTACCAAATGTGGAATATTCCAGTCTGAACATTCCAATCTGAAAAGTCCAGAATTTTCCTAACTTGGCATAAACTAGGTGTGTGGCATTCATTTATTTGATAAACCCTTACTTAGCCCTTACTAGGTACTTGGTCTGTAGGGGCACGGACGTCCTTATCTTTTAGGAGTTAACAATCCTAAAGGTATATTAAAGCCAAAGAGTTCCTCCACATGCATTGTGTCAGTTGAGAAGGTCACTTCACTCTGGCATCTGGCTTTATAGCTCCTGTCTGGTTACTGTGGTCAATTAGAGGGCAGTGTGGTCACAGCTAATTTGAGACAGGGAACCTGTATACAAAAACGTCGAGGGACGTTTCCCAGCTCTGTGAAGATGGTCTTTCCCCCAGAAAGATCTGGGTGCGGGCAAGCAAAGGGAAGCTGTATTCAGCTATGGGTGAAACACTATTCCTCACAATCCTGGGGTCTCCTAGTAAGAACCCTTCATGCCAGTTAAAGGACATCTGTAAACATCTGTCATGCTTCCACATTCTACGAAGTAGAATCTTGTAAATTATTGCTGCCAAACTAGAGAATCAAATATTTTTGGTCATATAACCCCAAATCAGAAACAGCCATTTTCATGGGGTGCCTGGGTGGCTCAGTGGGTTAAAGCCTCTGCCTTCAGCTCAGGTCATGATCTCAGGGTCCTGGGATCGAGCCCTGCATCGGGCTCTCTGCTCAGCAGGGAGCCTGCTTCCCCCTCTCCCTCTGCCTGCCTCTCTGCCTACTTGTGATCTCTCTCTCTGTCAAATAAATAAATAAAATCTTAAAAAAAAAAAAAGAAAGCCATTTTCACTACGAGCAAAGGTTTTCTTTTTTCTTTAATTTTCTTTCCTTTTAAATTCCTGCCATCTAGGTTTTAAATTAGTCTACCATTTTCTAGTTTGAGGAATCAGAATAAAAGCACATTTCCCTTATCTGAAAATAAGGGTAATAATCGTGACTTCTCCATTTAGTTGTGAGATTACATGAGGTTTTTTTTTTTTTTTTTTTGCCATTCTAATTCCTTTAGTTTTTTATTTTTTTTAAATTTCTTTATTAAATTCAATTTAGTTAACATATAGTATATTGTTAGTTTCAGGGGTAGAATTTAGTGATTCATCAGTTGCATACAACACCCAGTGCTCATTAATATCAAGTGCCCTCCTTAATGCCCATCACCCAGTTACCCCATCCCCCTACCCACCTCCCCTCCAGCAACCCTCAGTTTGTTTCCTAGAGGTCAGGATCTCTTATGGTTTGTCTCCCTCTCTCTTTTTATCTTATTTTTCCTTCCCTTCCCCTATGTTCATCTATTTTGTTTCTTAAATTCCACATATGAGTGAAATAATAAGGTATTTATCTCTCTCTGACTGACTTAGAAATAAGTCAGCATAGCATAATACCCTCTAGTTCATTCCATGTCATTGCAAATGTCAAGATCTCATTCTTTTTTGATGGCTGAGTAATATCCCATTGTGTATATACATACCACATCTTCTTTATCCATTCATCTGTTGGTGGACATCTGGGCTCTTTCCATATTTTGGCTATTGTGGACATTGCTGCTATAAACTGAGATTTTTTTTTAACATGAGATATTTTTAATCAAGTACTCAGAATGATTCCCGGCACTTAGTGATAGCTCAACAAATGGTAACAATTATAATTATCATGACCCCATTCCCAACAGCTGTATCCTTAGCTATTGCCAGTGGCTCGTGACTTTACCAGCAAAGAGAAACATGTTCTGCTGTAGCTGGTATTCTCCAGAATATCATTTTAAAAACCCAGCCACTAAATTGGTCTGCAGAGATGTTAATTCTTGTGACAACTGAGGCTTGATTTTCCAAGCTCTGGATTGAGAGGTATATTAATTAAGTTTTATAGGGGAAGCAGGTGGAATTTGGGAAGACCTGGTAAGATGTGATAGAGGGTAAGGCTTCGAAGTTAAATTAGAAGCAAAGAAACAGAGAGAGAGATGATTGATCCTCATCGGGAGTGCCTAGAAGACAATTAGGAAAAGGCAAGAGTAGAAGGCAGCAAATGGGTGCCCTTTCCCTTACGAGGGGGAAATTAGGGCCAATTGTCTCATTTTGTTTTGGATGATTTTGACTAGAAACTGGATTGCAAGAATAAAACAGGATTTCCGCATAGAGGGGTATTGGGAAGTGGTGAAATATGCCAAGGAGAACTGACCTGTTCTCGTAAAATCCTGTCCTGTCCCTCTAGACTCAATGCCTGCCTTTCCTGCGCTCATATGGTTTGTAACAAGTGTTTTCCACAAGGAAGGAAGGTTTAATTCTCTGCAAACAGCAGAGGAAGGTTCCAATGCATTTGAAGAGGAAAAGAATGCAAGAGGACAGTTGGTGAGAGCTGTAGTGACAACATGACCTCAAGAAGGCCCTTTTCTGTCTTGGCCCAAGCCTAACCCATGAATGAAAACACTGGAAGTGACCAGCCACAGGAATTCCGGAACTGCTGGGGAGCTCATTCATCGGTGAAGCCGTCCACCCACACCCACACCCTCTGGTCTGGCCACAAATATGTGAATCACCGCAATGGCAATGCTAACAGACACTTGCTGGACAAAGGTCCATACAGCTGCCAACGATGGAAACGTCCTCCCGCGCACTCTCAGCAAACTCTCCTCCCCTCCTCGGGTCTGCTCTGCCTTGCCAGCTGATTTTGCATTGTCTCTCTGGGCCTACGTGCGGAGGTCCTCAGAGACAACACTTAGATTCAGGTCTGGAATGCTTCTACATACCATGAACCAACTCCCACTCTCATTTTTGCCTCAGGGAGGGATTCGCAAATGCCCAGGGAGCCCTCTGGCCGCCAATGAGCAATGTCTCCTGTCTTTAATTACGGGCCAATGCAAACAAAGCCTTCAGTGAACGGCTGCCTTCCTTTCACCTCTGACCCGTGGTCAGACACGTGGCCGGGAATGTTGCCAGATGGAAATTGTTAGTGAAGATCCACATTTAACAGGACGTTTATTTGTGACCTAAGAGCGGCTTAGGTCTTGGGTTTGACTTTTGTTTAGTATATGAGTTCAACCTTGCATGTGAAATCTTGTGTTTGGATGTGGCTTGGCCTAGGGAAGAGAAAAGAAACTGTCCCCTCCTGAGTTCCTTTATAAGCACCTGGGCCAAAAGGAGGATGGGGAAACCAGTCCAAATATTAGAGCCTAATGGTCTGGGAAGGAGTCCAATGCCCAAATAAACATTTGCACTTGGGTCCAAAGCCTCACTCAGCTGAGCTGTTACACACATTCCTCTCCCCATATGTGAAATCCCAGAGATTATAAAGACAACCTCTTTGATCTCATAAGACCTTGCCATCTAAATATTCATCATCTGCCTGTCCTCAACCTGAATATTTCATTGCTCTAAATCAAGGTTGGTTGGAGTTTCACCAATGTATCCTCAAATAATCGAGCCAAAGTGCCCATAGCATGCGTGAGCCTGGGCAATGTCAGGGGAGAAGGCTGCTGGAGAATTGAATTTCCTCATCCCCAAGATTTCCCCAAGCCAAAAATGCACATGGAAAACCCTACATACACTCTTAGCTTTCTGGGTGTGCAATTCTACCCACAGCCTGCTGCTCTGGAAAGTTTCCCCATCAACCCCCTGTATTTGGTTCCATCTTTGCACTGTGTGATCTTTCGCTGCTCTGTTCAGTAAGTGTTTGGGCAGACAGATGCAAATCGATGAAACACACATGGTTTATATAAGATGGAGATGAAGAACCCTGCTGGCTGGGATACGCCTGACCGGTGATTACCACAAGTATCCTCGTGGTTTAGAGAAGAAAGATAAATTAACCTGCAGAATCTATTGTTGCTTTTTAGTTCCTTCATTTCCTTAGCTTCTCATATAATTTCACAAACTTGACTTCACTTTCAAGTATTCCAACATAGCATCGTAGAGAGAGAAGCAGGATCATCAATTCATAAGTGGAAGACTGGGGCGATGAGAAAGACAGGCTGGAACCTCACAGCTGAGAATCCCGGCTGTGTCCAGAGGCCCCTATCTCCCTCAGCAGAAGGTACTTCCTCTGGGCAAGGTTCTCATTACGTCAGCAATGTATTTTTCCAGATACCAGCCTCCCTTGGGATGTAGAAACTGTCTGGGGAAACATTTATCATCCCTAAGCAGGAATTTAGATCTTTGTTTGCCCATTACATTTTCTTCTAATTTCCGTGTGTGTGTGTGTGTGTGTGCACGCCCGCGTACCGTTTTCCTTAGAGATTATCAATTAGTAAGACTTTGCAGATTTAGTTTGATGTTGATTTGTCACTGTTTTTAATGCAAATGTTAAGTGGCTGTCCTCTGAGAATCTGTGACTTTCGTGCTATGTTTTTTTCCACAAACAACGATTGTCTTGGTTCAGGCATGCGCAAGCGTGTGCACGCGCGCACACACACATACACACAGGTTCTGAGACTCTAGAAACACACTTGGGAAAATGCTGGACCATGTACAAAATCCTTTTATGTTCTTTTTTTTTTTTTTGAAAGATTTTTATTTATTTATTTGACAGAGAGAGAGAGAGAGATCACAAGTAGGCAGAGAGGCAGGCAGAGAGAGAGAGGGGGAAGCAGGCTCCCTGCTGAGCAAAGAGCCCGATGCAGGGCTTGATCCCAGGACCCTGAGATCATGACCTGAGCCGAAGGCAGAGGCTTTAACCCACTGAGCCACCCAGGCACCCCAGAAATCCTTCTACGTTCTTACAGGAATACTGTGACAAATCTCGTATTCCTGTACCCACTTCACAAACGGAAAACCTGTTCAGAGACATGAAGTGACCTGCGAATATCACATGGCTCTTATGTCACAGAGCTAAAATTAGAAACCAAAAGTAAAAATCTGACTTCTCAACCCAGAAACTTGCCAGTATAGGCTGTGAGGCTCCTTACAGAAGATGAGCAGAGAAAGGCAATGTTAAAATCCTAGTGCCAGTGGGCTAATCAAGGATCTGATCGCCCACAGGAAGAGCAGCCTCAGCATAAAACAGTCACTGGTCCAATTCCAGTAAGCCAGAGTCAAGATTTGTGACGTCCTGTAGCAAAGACATGGAGCCTAATAGCCTTGCAGTACCCCAGACCTCCTCCCCAAGGCTCCTCACACACCAGTGTGCACCTGTCCCTTTTCCCGCTGAGTTCTGGTATAGCTCAACCCACTGCGAATGGTCCATCAGCAATCCTGGACCTTGAGAAAGAAGATTCTGTGTTTAGGTAAATGTATTCATTTCCTAGAGCTGTTGTAACAAAATGCCATACACTGGCCGGCTTGAACAACAGAAATTTATTGTGTCATAGTATTAGAGGCTAGAATTTCAAATCAAGATGTAGACAGTTTGGTTCCCTCTGAGGGCTGAACAAGGGAAAATCTTTTCCATGCCTCACTCCTTGGCTTCTGGTGATTTGCTGGCTGACCTCGGCATTCCTTGGCCTAACACGTATCAGTCCAATCTTGGCCTTCTTCATCACACAGCATTCTCCCTGTGTGTGTGTCTGTCTCTGTGCCCAAACTCCCCCTTTTTATAAGGACACCAGTTGTTCCAGAATTGGGCCCACCCTAATGACTTCATCTTAATTTGATCCTCTGTAAGAATCTACTTACAAAGAAGGTCACATTCACAGGCATTGGTGGTGAGGATCTCAACATCTTTTGGGGGACACACTTCAAACTGTAACAGTAAAGACAGTGTTTCTTCTGGAAAATCATCTACTCTGAAACAATCATCCCTGACACACTTATTTTGGTTTCACCTACCTCAAACATAATGATTAACTTCCTTTTATAAAGATCAACTTTATCCCATTAGGTTTTTAAAATTTCTGTATTTTGACAAACAACCCTTTGGATTTAGAATACCCCCACTGCTACCGCGCCCCCCCCCAAAAAGATAAATGCTCTCCTAAAATACAAAGTTGCTCTCATTATGAGGGTGTATTACTTCTCTCTTACTTGAACTACAAACTCTGTTCACACACATCACGGAGAACAAGTAACATACTTAAAATGGATCAAAATCTATATTAGTATTATTATCATTCAGAAGGAGACCTTGTTCAGAGGAAAGTTTTTTCCAATGTGATTCTGGAAAAGTTCTAAAAGTTGTATTTTCCAAAGGATTTAACCTTATTTTTCTGATTTATTTTTAAAAATAAATTGCTTTTATATTTTCTATAGTAAAAGAAAGATATTTTTTTAAGAAAAAGAGGGAACGGGGGAGGAGCGAAGGGGTAAGAAGAACCAAAAGAAGACACCCAGCCAAGTCTAAATTCTCTTTCTGTTTTTTAATTTGCATTAGCATTTTTCTCAGTTCAGATTCACAAGTGAAAGTATAAGAGAACATCCAATGTCGCTTTCTTCATCAAAGGGCTTCCCTATAGCCTGAGAATGTATCCTTTTGCCTTATACACCCTTGTGCCTCTGGGAAAGACAGTATTTCATTACAAAAACACCTCACAGAGCCTCTCTCGGCACGCTTTCTTCAGAGGCCCTCCACTGCACCACCACAGGAGGGCTGGGGCCTGTGAGGACTGTAGTTTGGGTTTTCTCCACAGAGAGAGAACGCTTAGCTGGGGCCCAGAAACCCCCTCTGTCCACGCCCACTCGTGTGCAGATCAAACACCTCTGATTCCCAGTATATTTTCCTTGGGTCTTAACATAGAAGCAAACAACTATAGTAAACAGTTAAGTACTTACTTTCTTGCTATCAGGATTGAATGGGCGAAAGTCAGAGACCAGTTCTTGGTGGAGGCCAGCAGGAAATTCAGGGCTCTGACAGTGTTACTCAAAGTGCGGTGTGAAAAAACACTTTCTGCAGAATCAACTGAAAAGCTTGTTAATAAAAATTAACCAGGTTTCCCAGGTTCGGCTTCAAACCAACATCATCAGAAATTCTTGGAGTGGGGACTAAGCTATCTCATTTTTATTGCTTCCCAGGTGCCTTCAATGCAAGTAAGGTATGAGAGCTGCTGCTGACCCAAATGTACGTGAGCAGCCAAGGCTTATGTAAATACGGATCCCAACATGTACCTAGGTGTCCCTTGAGGACCCAGAAAATCAGTGATTTGTCACGCCAGTTTAGAGGAAGTTGGACTTTGGATAGGGTCTTCCTTGACTCCTGCCTTCTCTGCAGCGCGCGTCTCTATACCTCAGCTTTCTTCAGCATTTCGCATGCCCTCCATGCTATGGGATTGCTGTGATCGATTTACCCGAATTCCTTTTTCAGGCAGAGACCATGGCTGATTATCTCTGTGGCTTTTTATATCTTTGTCTGGCAGGGCGCCTGCCTAATGAACCTTTGTTGATTAAGCAAATAAACATAGCTGCTTTACCCCTCAGGAACTCAGCAAACAAAGGATTTGAGTTTGATCTCAGTAAACTATTAGGATTCACGATAGAGCAGGTTTAAGATGTGGCCAGGTCTGACTGGATCTTCAGCTTTGTTCCTAAGATCCCCAAACAATAGAGTTTCATCACAAATACTACCCCCATCATCTTTCTTTTTTTTATTGATGTAGAGGTTGCCTACGGTGTGACATTAGTTTCAAGTGTACAACACAGTGACCCAACTTCTCCACAAGGGTAGCTCCCATCGGTCACCATGCAGACGCCATTACACCACCATTGGCTGAATGCCTTATGGTGTGCCTTTCATCCGGGTACCCTAGACATTCCCGAACTGGAAGCCTGTACCTCCTACTCCCCTTCACCCATGATGTCCATCCCCCTCCCCTCCCCTCTGCCACCACCAGTCTGCTGTCTGTAGCTACAGGCCTGGTTCTGCTTTTGCTTTCTCACTTGGTTTGTGTTTTAGATTCCACGTCATCTCTCGAGTTGGAAACTTGTTCCTGCACTCTCTTCTCACCCCGCCTTTGAAAGGATATGTTGTTAGCAGGTAGCAGGAGGGGGCCCCAATGACCGTATTAGAAAGAGAGTTGCAAATGGTGTTTAGTTGCCCTACAGATTCAGGACTCAAGTGACCTGTCCACCTCGCCGAGGTCTAGGCACGCCTACCGAGGCCCTAGGCGGGTGCGGCTCTCCGCCTCTCGCTGCTCCGAG
>CM052898.1:141396424-141416840 GCA_028534135.1 Potos flavus | reverse complement strand
GGCATTGTCATTGTCATCATTTACAACTGTAGCAGAAGTGCAGCTAGATCAAAGGGAGGTGGCTCGGCCTCTCCTTTTGTCGGCTGCATGGTAGATCCACACCCTTAGAAAACAAGCTTCAAGAACCCAGGTCTAATCTCTTCCCCCCAGGGATTAAAAAGGTGATTAACCCTGGAAGCAAATCACATGGAAAGGCCTGTAGATGACAGTCTAGAAAGACTAGTGAGTCCAGAAGCAGGGGTTGAAGATGCAGAGCGTGGGGGCTCAAGGTGTGACCTGAATCTGCTCTAGCCCAGAGCCCTCCGGGGGCAGAAGTTCTTAGAAAAGGGCCGGGCAACCTAAATGACAGATCTGGCAGATTTTTGGCAGCCTTTCTCAGACTTTTTTCTAATCGTACATTTTTTTAACATCACGCAATTCATATGCATGAAATCTGGTTTATCCTGAAGGTGGAGTTGAATAAGCAAAACAAAATAAATAAATAATAAGTTCTTATAAGGCCGGTATAACGAAATTTTGACTTGAAATTCGACCCAGAGAATAATCATTTTAGATATGTTTTACTCTAGCAAAGAAATCAGCGGAATTCCTGTATTTTTCTACAGTTGCCTGTTTAGGAACCCATTTATTTCTTATTGCTAAATTAGCGAGAGCCCAGAATTCACACTGACTTTACGAAAATGGGCACTCATTTCTCAAATAAGGTGTTTAAGTATGTCTCATTGCTTTGCTGTAAAATTCGCCCTAAACAATTCTCAGAGCTGTTTGTGCAAACTTTGGAACACAGTTAGCTCGTTTGCAGAGATTCGGAGCTCCCCAGCAGCAATGCCAAAGGCAGGAGATCTGGAAGCAGAGTGTAACTGCACAGAGAAAGCTCCCGGGCCAAGGCACATGAGTAACTAGAATGAGAAACCCCAGTGACTGCTATTTGAGAATGTACTCGCTAAGAACAGGCCTTATTTAAATGTGGATGGGTTGAGTTGCCCATACAGTTGGGAGTATAGATGGATCTGGGCAAGAATCCCCATTGTTATATAAACTTCCCTGCTCTCTAGTCTAAATCTTTCTTTGTCAATCAAGTGGGAATAGGGAGGA
The DNA here is from genome assembly GCA_028534135.1 of Potos flavus. Classification (NCBI taxonomy): domain Eukaryota; kingdom Metazoa; phylum Chordata; class Mammalia; order Carnivora; family Procyonidae; genus Potos; species Potos flavus. The sequence goes on along the minus strand of CM052898.1, from coordinate 141,415,745 downwards.
AAGGGAGTAGGAAAAGGAAGAAGACAGAAAAGCAAAATCTCTTTCTATAGTATGGTGCATAAGTCAACATTTTAATTTATGGAAAGTCTCTTTCTGCTCTTATACCGTATTTTCCAAAGTATTTATGATGTATGGGTTTTTATCTGTGGTACAAGCCAAATATTAATTTACTCTCTGAGTTCACATTCCTCCAATTATGCCTCACCCTCCAAGCTGATGCAGTTGGGATCTCCCGCCAGCATTCTGGAAAGTCCAGCTTCCTGAGGGTAAATTTTTCCCTGCCAAATACTGAATCGACTGCACCCTATCTTAGAAAATATGGAGGAAGCGATTTGTAATGATTCTTACACCTGGATGTAAAACTCAAAGAATCTAGGCCAGCATAAGAGTACAAAATAGTCACAGTCCACCCTTGATGGTGCATAGAACCTTCACCTTGCCTTAATTATGGGGAGGTTTAACAACACGCACTGCCTTTACATTTGGCAAGTGGCCTGGGGGCCAATGGTAATGTTTATACTTGCTCCTTTTAAATCTTTCTCAAAGATAGAAATGCATCCTTAGCAATATACTTGCTAAGAAACAGAAGATAGATTCTAAGCCTTAAGGAGCTTATGGTCAAGCTAAGAAAATCTGGAAAGCCCATATGGTTTAGGAGCCAAAAGAAGTAAAACCTCCAAAAGGCATAAAAAAAAGAAGACAGAAAGGTAAGCCAAGAGGCAGTCTCATGCAATGACATAGGAAGCCGAGACAGAGAGGCTTTGATGGGAGGCAACGTCGTGTCCCATAGGAAGTTCTGAGAAACTGACTCCTCTATAAACACATAGAGGTTCTTGCCAGTGAAAGATATCTCCACCATGCACAGTAATGAGGAACTCATTATTAAAATGGAGCCATTATGCTTTTCTAAATAAGGATTTATGTGGTTTTTCTCCTTTACTTTCTTTTTTTTTCTTATAAAACAACCCAAAATATGCAGAATCTAATTTGAAGTTAATATTCAGCTCTAAAATTTAGGCTCAGAATTTATGGTATTTCTTTTCTCTTGTTTTCTAACAAAGGGACATTTAGTATGGTATCGTAAATCAGACCACTCTTCTCTCATCTGCGAATATTTAGAAGAACAGAGAGGCCAAAGGCACTCTGGTTCCAGATTACTAGAAATGGCACTTTCCTTCTCCATTCAGCTTTATGTGATTTCTTTCGATCACGTTTCACATTTTTTTCTTCAAAAGGATGCTAGCTTGTGGTAACCCTCGCATGCATGATATTCTCAATTTGCTGTTTGATGCCATCTGTTTAACACAATAGAAAAGAGTTAAGAGTCCTATCACGTCAGCTGAATTCATCTGATCCCCCTCCAATGAATACATGACACTATTCTATGGGGCAAAAATCATGGGTGCTAAATCCTTCAAGTAGTTTCAGATGGGAAACATCTGTTTTACCCTGGTATAGATGTTAGGTGTTCTACATCATTGCCCATCCCCACCCCCGCTTTTTCTGGTAAATGGACTGGCTTCTGGCAAATCCAGACCCCTTGACGCACCCTAGAAAGAATATTTTAAAATCATAGGAGTCAGCAGAATGTTGTGGAGAGCTCTGGTTTTGCATGCCATCACACAACCAAACTACTTCCTTGTGGGAGTCATATAACCTCTCATTTTGAAAATAGGGTTCACTTATGTACCCCTCAAAATTCATAGCTGAAGTCCTAACTCACAATACCTCCAAATGTGACCTTATTTGGAAATAGGGTCTTAACAAATGTAATCAAGATAAAATGAGATCATTAGGCTGGGTAGATGCTAATATGACTGGTGTCCTCTCAGAATGGGGAAATTTCGACACAGACACACACAGAGAGAAAACCCCATGTGGACATCCTACAAGTCAAGGACAGAAGGATGGAGGGAACAGATCCTTTTCTCACAGCGCTAAAAAGGAACGAAATTTGCCAGCATCTGGATTTCAGACTTCTGGCCTCCACAACTGTGAGACAATAAATTTCTGTTGGTTAAGCCACCCAGTTAGTGGTGCTTGGTTATGGGAGCCCTAGCAAACTAATACAGATCCTAGTATAGATCCACCTCACTGGGATGTGTTAAGAAAATATGTCAAGTATCCAACCTGGCTTCAGGGCTAGAACTGCCCTTTCTGTAGAACACTGCACTTGACCACAGTTTCAGTGAAATTGGAAGACAGCTCATAATCTCATGAGAGCTCTCGGCTCTCATTATGATGTCCATGGCCTTAGCGTCCCTCGTACAGAGCATCTCTACTTACTCAAAACAGGCCAAATTGGTCCTAAGAACCCCAAGATCCATTCTGAATCCCTAAAACAAGCATAACAATGGTTGTATAGACATAACTGGGGTGGAGGGAATCTGTGGAGATCATGGTTTCTCGTCAGTTTTCTTCTGTCATCCTATCCATTCTCCTCTACCCACAGTTTCCCTTCGCTCACAGAGTTCCCCAACGACTCCCTTTAGCTTCTGGGCTGCCCATTAGGCCACTCCTACAGCCAATCTTTGGCTACTTTTACAAGACTGGTTCTTGTAGTTCAGCGGCATCACAATTACCTGTGGAGTGTGTAAAACCCAGATCGCGGAGCCCTCCTCACAGACTTTCTATCCAGCAGGTCTGGGGGAGCACCAGCAAGCGTCTAGGCCATGCCAATACTCCTGGTCTAGGGATCACACTTTGAGACCACCTGATGTATCATCTGACTTTTCTGCTTCAGTCTCCACTGTTGACTTTCAGGTTCCCCAAATTTTATTTATTATTTATTTATTTATTTATTTACTTGAGTATAGTTGACACACAATGTCCCATTAGTTTCGGGTGTACGATTTAATGATTTGATGAGTTTATACATTATGCTACGTTCGCCACAAGTGTAGCTACCATCTGTCCCATTACCTTGCTTTACAATACCATTGACTGTATTCATTATGCAGTGCCTGTTGTTCCCATGACTCCTTCATTTATTCATTTCCTAGCTGGAAGACTATATATTCCTCTCCCCTTCATATATTTTGCTCACTCCCCAGTCTTCTCCCTTCTGATAGCCACATTTGTTCTCTGTATTTATAAATCTGATGCTGCTTTTTGTTTGTTTATTCTCTTTTTTTTTTAGACTCTACTTATGAGCAGAATCACATGGTATTCATCTTTCTCAGTCTGACTTATTTCGCTTAGCATGATACCCTCTAGGTCCATCCGTGTCATCTCATTGGCACAATCTCATCCTTTTTGTGGCTGCATAATATTTCATTGACTATATCTATGTATATACCACATTTCCCTTATCCATTTGTCTATCAGTGGGCACTTGGGTTACTTCCATATCTTGGCTATTGGAAATAATGCTGCAACAAACATATGGACGCACATACTTTTTCAAAGCAGTGTTTTTGTTTTCTTTGAATAAATATCCAATAGTGGAATTATTGGATCATATGATATTTCTACTTTTACCAAAATTAAAATTTTTGAAAAGGCTCTAACCCAAATCCTCTTTTTGCCTTAGCTACATAGGTCCCTGACCATCATATATATTAGAATACTTAGAATGATTAATCCAATCAGCTGTGGCCGATGAAAGATTGGGTATGTGCACCCACATTTAGTGACTTAGTGCCCCACCCCTTCTGTAAATTTTATAAGTGGAGCCATGTGTCAAGGATTCTGCCATGTGTCTAGTTTACAAAATGTGTGCCCAAACCTTATTTATATGTCAGAAACTTGTCACAGTGAGTTCTCAAACATTGACTTCATATTATACATTATTAAGAAGTATAGCATTTCAGAATTATCCTGAACAACATCATTCTAAGGGGAAAGCACTTCATTGTTCTAACTCAGGTTGCCCAGAACTCTCATCTCACGAGACTCTTCAGGTAAAAATATGATGGGTTATGGCAGACTTGTAGCCTTGATGGCAAGCAGATGGACCTAATTGTAGCAGTACCATCAGAAGTAGAGACAAAATCTATAGGGGATATTTGCAGGTGTTTTTATATGCCAATACATTAATTGAGTGTGTCTTTATATAAGTAGATTGTCTGTTCTTTTATAGCATACTGAATTTTGGTTTTTCCCCAGGCCAACCATAGAGCTGTAGACATAGTAGATGCTTAGTAAGTACTTGATTAATGAATGAATGGTCATTATCCTTTATAGTTGGGTAGTAACTTAGAATCTTTCCATTGGCATCATCTCTGAAACCATCATAATGTATGAAATTTGCTCTGAAGACATTTTTCAGCTTTTGTCCCATTACCTCACTTTACAATATCATTGACTATATTGATGCAATTAAAGAAAAATCAAACTGCTAAAAAGAAGCTCAAAATATAACTTCTTTACTTATTTCTGAAGAACTATGGAGAGAATCTATTGACCATGGTGATCACTTCTTTATTTTTTTTTATTTTTTTTTCCAAGGAGACTTCTTTCTCACAGCTCCAGCCCATATGCCTCTCATCCTTCTCTCTCTTTCTCCCTTTGCTCCAATTTTGTAACAAACTCTGCATTAGGGGCCTTTCTAAGCAAAAAAAAAAGAGTTTGGAACACTCACACTTGTGTCCCAGTACTGAACTTAAATGAGAGTTTTCTTAGAATGTCCCCAAACAGTAGCCTCACCCTTAGAGCCCCTTCTTCTAAGATTCTTTACTTCTACTTTCTAAATATATTTAGCAAATCACAATTGAATTTCTCCTCTGTAAACAGTCACAAAAAGATTGGGCTCATGTGGATGGTAGAAATGATCATTAGTTTTCCAAATATGATTCAACTTAAAAGCAAGAATTTTCTTCAGTGTTCTGCTATGCAGTTGCATTCCTTTCTCCCCACACTCTCAAATATCAAATTCTTAAGCAAAGAAGTTTTGGGAATTGTTGTTGTGTTTTTTTTTTTTTTAATCTAGGAAAGAATCCAGAAAACTTTATTTTTCTCAGTCTTCATCTTGGTGCAGATGAAATATAGTCTTCTGTATTTCAAGTATGAGGTGGCAGTTGTAGACAGAGGCAGTGTTGCTTCTAGCACCAAATTACCCCAGTCAAAGGGCCATGATGCAACCTGCCTATTCTGGATTTATCAAACAAACAATGACTTAGTTCTATCTTTCTCAGGAAAAAACTCCGTTTACTCATTTGGTGTCTCAGGAATGGGACAGGATCCAAGGCCAGGGCCAAGATAGGGTGAGATTTGAAGAAGAGAGACAAACAAAGCTAGAAGTCAACTATTAGCATCCAAATGACAATACTAATAGAATGTGGAGATAGACAATGACTGCCCTTGCACTAGATCACAAATGTCCAGATTCCTACTAAAAATGATCTTAGATAAATATGAAACTTATTCCAAATTAAATGATCAGTCTCAGAAAGGACATTAGGCTCCTGGCAACTATATCAAAGCTTGAGCTGGTTTCTTAGCTCACATTTCCCAGCTTTAAGATGCAAAGTGAGAGTGGAAAGAGAGGTGCTCTGTGCCTGTCTGACCCTCAGAAATGTTGACCACTCTTTGAGTTCAAGAGCTTAAGTTCAACCTTTTATAGTTAATCTTTTAACTTCTTGTTCTTATTATTCCTCAACCTGGAAAGATCTCCACCTTCCTCTTTACCTTGGCTAATCCTTGCTTATCTTTTTGGTTTCAGTTTAAACACCATTTTTGCCAGACAGCCTCCCTTGACCCTAGCTACTCTCCTTTAAACTAGATGAACTCCTGACAGAGCTTCTGTAGTGACAAGATCCTGCAGACTACTCATCACACTTCCATTCCTGCATAATGACTGCCTGTCCCTTTGATCAATGGTAAACCCCATGAGGGCAATGACCCTCTCTACTTTCCATATCATTTTGAACAGGTGCTTATCACATACAAGGTGGTATATAGAGGGTCTGTTTTTGTTCTCAGCCTATTCAGAAAGAAAGAAATTTTGAAATATTTCTATACATACCGCCTTCTTTTTAAGGTTTATCTGTATGTGTATCTCCATATTATTTGCATAGTTTGAGTTAGTCTTTACGTACTAACCTTATGTCACATATAATTTCATCTTACTTCCAGTTTTGGTTTTTGTTTTTCTTCTTAATTCTCTCTCTCTCTTTCTTCTCCTCTGACCCAGGACAGTACTTTCCAAAATTCAAAAGCTCTCCATGCTTCAGCATTCTGAGAATCTTGCTTCACATGTTTATTTCTAGAAACTGTGCTTGCGGGAGTTCTGAGGTCTGTGGCTTCAGCTTCAGGGTCATGGGAAAACACTTACTGTATGGAAGGAGGTTTCTGGAGTCCTCCAATGAACATGTACAATTGGGTAATCACAGAGGAGTCAACTCTTGACTACCTTCACATAAAATACTTCTCTCTCAAATGAGTAGCCTCAACAGTAATTATATCTAAAATGTTCACTTTGCTTTGGAATTTACTTCTACTCTTCTTAGCGACAAGTTCTCTAATGAGAAAGAATAGAACAAGCATTGCTAGGAAGGAAGTGAAGCATAAGCATGGTTAAGAGATAAAACAAAACATCTCCTTTAATTGCGTTCAAGTCTCCAAGTACAGATCATTCAGAACAAACTTGCAGATCAATCCAACAACACCCAGGGAGAAACACATGCATGAATATGAATGTACCTGCACTCCAGAGACAGACAAGTGTCCTTCTGATTTAGAGATTAACAAGCTATTTGTCCTTAGCAAGATTCTAGAATGGAGCATTAAATAGCAATTTGTGGACGGTTGGGGCAGAATAACTTACCTCTGTTCCAAAGGATTAAAATCAAGTTTTGTCAAACTTAAAACACTATGTCAGATGACTACCAAAGAGGAATTCAATTTTGATTTCAGCAAGGCTCTTGAAAAACTTTGTTATTATATCATTTTAAGAACCAGATGGTAAACTGAGGACTATACAGAAACATAGTGGGGTGGATTGAGGTTGAATGAACAAACATATTAAAGAGAATTGTTAGTGCATCCATGTCCTTTGGAAGGAGTAGTCTCTCTAACATGTCATAGTGCTCATCATATCATGTTGACAATGATTTAGGTGACATTTTTTTCAAAACTGCCAAAAGCACAAAACCGGGAGGGAAAATATGTTGGTTAATGGAATCAAGATCAAGATTGAGAAATATTTTAACAGACAATAAATATAGTCACCAACATTCCACAAACTTATGATTAAGGACACATGTCTGAACAGTAATTTTTATTAATCAAGTAATCTATATGTTGTTTTAGAACAGACAGAAAATACAAACAAGAAAACAGAAGAAAAAGCTGTCAGCATGGTAGTTATTAGAACTGTCCCCCAAAATTACAGTTTTCCTTCCAAGTGCATGGTAAGATTACACTTCCTTACTGCCTTTGACATGAGACATGGCCTTGTGGTTTTCCTTTAACAACAAAATAGCAGAAATGCCATGTGGCACGTGCAAGTTGTCCCATCCTTTATTCCTGTCCCGGTGGTAATGGAAGCTTCTGGAGGCTCCATCTCTCTGTGTTTCTGAGTGTGATGAGTAGGCACCCTCTCTCACAGCATGCATTGGGGTATAGCATACTCAAGAACTAATCTCTTATTGTATTAAGCAGCTGAGATTTGGAAAGTCTTTGTTACTGCAGCAAAACCTAACCTATTTTGACTGATAGAACTAGTATTTCTGAACACAAAGATAAGAAGTATATTTGTAGTACTCTATGTTATAATGCCCTGATTCACTGTATTATACTGTAAAGTAAATATATTTCTACAATATCAGTTTTACAACTGCAGGATAATAATAGTTCACCATTTGGACATTGCATTAATCACTGGGACAATCCCCTATTTTTAGAACTTTTTTTCCTATTATATTATAATTAATGTTATGATGACACTCTGTTCATATCTTTAATATTTACTTGGGATAAATTTAGCAAAGTGGTATTATAGGAAAAAAGGGTGATTGCCTTATTGGGCTCTTATCATATATTTTTAAATTATACTAAAATAAATACTATAAATATACAGTCACAGCTGTGTGCAAGAAATCCTGTTTTGTCAGATACTTTTCTACAGAGGATATTGGCTATTTTCACATTCATCAGTCTAATTTAGCCAGCACATTTAGTAGCTAGTTTGCTTGAACATTTCATCACATGTTTGAAGAACATTTCATTTCTTTGTTATGCAATTGTTCATGGCCTTTCTCTTGTGTCTATTTTAGTTGACTCACACGGGCTCTTGAGATATTAAGTCTACTAACACTTATCATATATATTGCAAACATATTTTTCAGTTTTCTAGTTTTTTAAATATTATTATGATTTTTTGCCATATTGAATTTTCAAATTTTAGATTAAAAAAATATAGCAGTCTTTCCTATGTGACTTATGTCTTTGGAAGTCATGCTTAGAATATGTTCTCAAATCTCCAAATAAAATACAATATTTTCCTCTGGTACTTTTATTATTTTTTACACACTTTTTAATCCATCTAGAACTTATTTACAAATATTGAATATAATAGGAATCCTTTCTTATCGCCTCAAGAAAAAAAAAGACCCAGAGTTTTTAACTGACCTAAAATACAGTAGGAAGCAGCAGTGAAAAATCTAAGATTTTACAGTTCTGGAATATGTTTGACCTGCCTGAGGAAAATAGCTTAATAAATAACCCTTGTTCCCTTCAAAACATTAGGTCTGAGTTCTTAAAATGGCTTGAACTAAAAATGGCTTAAAGAGTTAAAGGACACAAACACTAACTTAGGGTGTGGTATTCTAGCCCAGGACCCACCACCCAGTAAAGAGCAGTAGAAACTTAGACACATCGCTTATCTTTCTTGGGCTATAGTTTGTCATTCTAAAGTGAGAGAAGTGAAATAATAAAATATTATTACTAGATGATGTAAGGGTCCTTTCAAAGTCTAAGACACTATAATTTTATGTTTAATAAATAGGTGAAAGAAACTATATAATCAGGTTTCTAAATAGAAACTCATATGTCTGATCTAACAAACCCTGGTCATTTCAATACCTTATCTTATTGAGAGCCTCTAGGAGCCAATCCAGAGGTTAAATCCAAGGTTCATACATTCGTTATTCATAAAACAAAAATTAAGAACCTGTTTTGTACCAAGCACTATATTAGGTACCAGAGATTCAAAGATGACTAAAGTCTGTACTCTCAAAGATAGCACAGGTTAGTAGTGATGACGGCCCTGTAGACTAACAATTACAATACAATGTGATAATTGTGTTGAGTGTCTAACTGCTGTAGGTCCAGAGACATGCATCTTTTATCCAAGTCTTTCAACGATAGGTCTAGATGATATCTAAAGATTCTTCCAGCTTTACATCTTGTGCACATTTCTAAATCAGAAGGAAGACTAGCCTACCAAACCCACTTCCCCAGTAGTTGTGTAAAGACAAATGCTCAGCAATGCCCCCAAGGCTCAAGTCAGAGACTCAATTACAACTGCCTGTTTAAGATTAAAGATGCCTCTGGAGTCTCCAACCAAACCACAAATAACCTTCATAAATCCCTCCTGACAATGACCTTCTGTGGACATTTTCCATGGTGCTGGCTCATCTAAGCTTTCTTAGATGTATGGTGTAAATAAAACTCAATGTGATATCCTTTTTGTGCTTTAGTTACCTGCTCACTGAAGGCACATTTTGTTTTAGGGAAGGGTCACATTGACAAGTGACATGTTAGCGTGCAATTGTAATGGCGAAGTGCACTGATTCGAGTGATGGCTAGGAAGTGGTTCATGTGGTCTAAAGCTGGATTTTGCAGAGATCGTTATAAGATCTGCCTCTTAGAGCCTGTAAACAGTTGGGGCAGGATTCTAACATTATACTTTGTACAGCACAAAGCTCTCAGACTCCCACATCACGAAACCTCAGCTTTTGTGTCAATAGAAATAACCTGACAGTTCCTCCTCATCGAGAACAGAGGAAAAGAAAATTCATGAGCTGACAGAATTCTGGAGGGCTTGCTGAAACATGGAATGCTGACCTATACTCCAAGAGTTTCTGATTCATATAGGTATGGAGTGGTATGTAAGAATTTGTATTTCTAGCAAGTTCCCAGGTGCTGCTGCTGCTGGTGGTAGAGGAATCAAACTTCAAGAACCACTGTCCTAGAAGGTAGTTAGCTGATACTTGACAAACGCTTTCCCATCTCAAAGAACTTCTCAAAAGAAGCCAGGCTTCTGTATCCACTAATGGTCTTCAAAGAGAATTCTCTCAGAAGAGGAATAAAGAAAAGATTAGAAGTAAATACCATTAAGAGTTCTTCTGAGGGATGCCTGGGTGGCTCAGTTGGTTAAGCATCTGACTTCGGCTCAGGTCATGATCCTGGGGTCCTGGAATCGAGCCCCACATTGGGCTCTCTGCTCAGCAGGGGACCTGCTTCTGCCCCTCCCCTGCTCTTGCTCTCTCTCTCAAATCAATAAATTAAATCTTAAAAGCAAAGAGTTCTCCTGTGGCCAGAGGAAAAGATATGAGTAGAACAACGACCCTTTGATGTATTGTGTAGGTGGATAATATCTATGAAAGGAGAAGTAATGACCTGATGTAAATCAGCATGGCGAAGACCGGACACCATTCATCGGGGTATCATACTTAAGATTACAGCTGTTCCTCCCATTCCTCAGTAATATCCCAGTTCTCCTTTTCTATTAGTATTTGTGGTGTCTAATGGAGCTGAGCTATTGGGCCCTTAGGTAGGTACTCCTTATGATACTGGAGGAACTCCAGCTTATAATTCTTATCCTCATGATTTCAAGTTACTCAAGGTACTGTGTTTTTTATCTAAACAGTTCAATAATTCACCATTTAGGGGTATTTATTGTATTCTCTATGGCAGGCTATGCTATCAAAATTTCTTTAGAGAACAGTTCATGGCAAGTCAAATGGTCCTTATAAGTGAAAGGTTCTTCTTTCTCTTCAGGTAAGTTTTCCACACTTGGGTTTCAAGGCTGGAAGTGAGGTCTCTCTCCACTGCATCATCCAGACTCTCTTCCTGGCTCTGCATGGTGTGTGACTATGGCCCAGGACCGGCCACAGATTAGAGCACACTTAAGCTGGAACTGTAGAGCTCAGTTTGCTCCTGTAGATTTCCAAAGACGTGGCTGGTAGCATTCTGACTCTGGGCTTATCTCCCTTGTTTCTGGGCTCTGCTTCTGACCCTGCCATTTCCCTTCTGGTCCACCTCGCCTCAGAGAAGACACAGCTCCCGCACGGTAGGAGAAAGGAGAGGCATTCCACAGCCACAGCAAAAAGAAAGGACCCCCCAGGGTAGAGCCACCGGCAGCCCACCCGGGCTATTCTCAGCTGGATCCAGCCCTATGGCACATTTCTCTAAAATAAAACATCAAGTTGAAGATACACCAAATACTTTTTCTACAGTTTTTAAACAAATATAGACTTTGTAGGCCCCCAAAATAAACCTTTGAGAATAAAGCAGTAAATTAGTCAATAAATATATTAAAAATAGATGGCAAGGAATTCTGTAATCTGGCAAAGACTGGAATGGGAGCCTGAATGGCAAATAGGTCAAGGCTCCTGGTCACAGATAGGTTCCTCACCTTAACCAATATGATCACCTCATGCATTCTGAACCAAGCAGGTCACCAGTTTCCAGGAAGAGAGTTGGTAGGACATTTCAGCCTTAAATGTGGTTAAAGAACAAGAGAAAGTCACTCAGACAAAGGAACTAGCAAGTAGAGGGAATCATTACCTCTTTTTCTTTTTAATTTCAAAGTGGTAATTGGGATAGATGTCCTTTTGTGTCTTAGGAATGCCATGGGAGTAGATCTGCATGGCCACCCTCCTCTGGCAGAGAACCAAGACTGACATAGTGATAGACTCAGTCCAGGTCAGAAGTAGAACCTGGAACTCGTGGACGTCAGTCCTGCTATTTAATGTCAAGGCCTCTGGCCTCTAAAAGTAGAAAAGACCTGAAAGAGAAAGATACGTCAATTTTATTTCAAATGACATTAATTTGACACTCTAAATTAATGAAATGAATTGCCCCTAAATGAAAATGCCCCTCTAACACTTCTTTAACTCTTATTTCTCCAATCGATCTACCTTTTATTTTTTTCTCTCTTAAAAGAAACTGAGATGGGGCTACAACATTGAAATGGATAGACCTACCACGTAAGGATGGTTGAAATATTAAAGGATAACTCATGCGAAAGCACCCAGCAGACACACGGTAGATACACATAATCAGAAGGACTGACTCCTTCTCCTTCCCTTGTCAGCAGGGGGAACGCATTGCAAGATTGTGGGCACAGAAGAGTCATTATAAGAGCTCCCTTAGGTTCTGTCCCTCGTTGGAGTCAAATGGGTAAGAAAGGAACACCAAGGTACACACATCAAATCCTTTTGTGACCCTTTTACAAACTGAGCTGCTTCTCTCTGGTTCTCACTGCAGGCTTTAGAACAAAGTGCTGGACAAAGCAATGCTCCTCACAACCAAGGAAAGTACTGCTAAACAACAAATTACGCCTGTAGTTCAAGGTTCTATCAGGTTCCTGGCATCAGATTAGGATTTCCTTTGAAGAAAAGATTGTTGTCTTTGATAGAGCTCTTTATTAGCCCTCTTTCTTAGAAGGTGTAATAATAGACTTCCTATGGGAACCAGGTAGTCATTTGGTCAACCAACAATTAAAGAAACCCCATTCATATTTGCTTATACAATTAGCATATATCTCCCTGTCTCAATGATTTTAGAGACTACAAGAACAAAATAGTTTGGTTGTAAGTACTTATAAATACATTTCCCTTTAAAAAGGAGAGAGAACCAATTGCTCTGCCATATACACATAGTGAACGAGAGTATGGCTTTGGGTTCAGGCAGTCCTGAGTTCAAATTTCTTTACTAGCTTGTGGACTTGGGAAAGTCACTTAACCTTCATGAGATACAGTTTCCTCCTCTATAAAAGTCAATGGTGATAGCCTATCTTGTAGGTATATTAAGAATTACATGAGATAATGTGTATTATGCACTTAGTTCATACAGTACCTGCCCCTGTAAGGAATGGATCAATAAACAGTGGTTAATACAGTGGCAATGACTACTAACTGCCAGAATCAGCCAAGCTACCATCACTGGGGGGGGGCCATGTGCTTTGAATATTTTTGTTTAACTCTTATTTTCAGCCAACCGAACAATGCAAGACCGAGTTCCTAAAAAATCTTGGAAACAATAACTTCTTTGATTCTCACCACCACTATGCTATGAAGCCCATGATCTGGTCAGTCAGAGTCTATCCAGCCAAAAGTCACCTCAGGACTTTGGAATGGCATTCCATCACCACCATAGCTGATACAGTGTCTTATGAGCTTAAGGAACTTACTTGGGATGGAGGGATGGGGGAGCAGGAAGCTTCAAACAAAATCTACTTTCTGGATTTCAGTATTATAAAAATACTTTGGTGACTAATATTGTAGATAAATTGATCTCGCCATCACCTCAGAGGTGTTTCAGCTCAGTCAGCTACCAGGAAGTGGAAGCCTAACTTCTTAATGTTTGTTTCTACTCAGAAAAGGCCAGACCCTGATTTTTCATAATTCTGAAGCATTCACAGCATGGCCCTGAATATTCAGCCACGTTGTCAGAAATAATAGCCATTCTCCACTTACAGACTGGCCAAGAGTGAGGCTCCACTTATCATGGCACTATGGGGACTCGCTTTGTTGCCCTTTGCCCCCAGGCAGGCTTCAAGTGTCTCCTTTCTAACCACTAAAACAGAGGAATTGTCCAGGTAAATGTCTCTCCCATGATAAGGAACCAAGGTCCAAAGTCCTTGAAAAGTTTCATATTTACCTTCTAGAAGTTTCTAATTTACATAATTAGTGGTCTGTTTCAGTAGGTTGATAAGGGATTTCAGTTAAGGAGCCAGACAATGACAGTGAGCTAACTAACTTATGTTTGTGGCCACCTACTCAGGGTTTTGACCAAGAAAACCTTTCATGGATGCGGTACAAACTTTTGTGTGGCATAGTGTAAGGAAGGCTACTTACCTAGGACACTCTGGACAGCATCTAGGCCCAACGGTGCTCTGGTATGATAAGTTTTGTTTTCCATTTGGTTTGCTTCTTTTTACTGGTATGCAAAAAAAAAAATGCATGATTATTACAGGGAAGCATAATAATACAGAGAAGAAAATTAAAAATTAAATGTTTTCCAAAAATCCACCAATATCTACTATTAAAGCTATAAAATGCATCCTCTTAGTCTCTTTTTAATTTACATATTCACTTTTAAATGGTGTCACTTAAAGTCATTTAAGTTGAGCATACTGATTTGTGATCTGCTTTTCTCTTAATATACTCTGAACATTTTTCATAAATATTCCTTTCTAATATAGTTTTAACCGACTGCCTAATAATCCATGTTATGAAGTTACCACAATCATTAAACCAAGGCTGAGTTGTCACTATTAGAATAGTTTCCAGATTTCCAGGATTATAGAAATACCTTGATGAATAACATTATAGATAAGTGTTTATTCTTAGTATCATTTCCTTACAAGAAATTCCTAGATATTGCATTTGCTGAGTGAAAGGCTATGTGCAGGGTTTTGCTCATGTGAAAAAGTCTGTTCTGAGCATTTCTATATAGGACTCCTACTGAGCAGATGCAGTGGGAGTGGACTGTGTCGTGGGAGTAGACTTTCTAGATTTTAACTAAATGACCATATGTCTCTGTTTCCTCAGGTCAGTCCCAGTTAATTCCTGTTGACCCAGGGATTCACCCTATATATGTCCCTTTTTATCTCAAAGGTGTCTTGGGTTAGGCAATGTATAGTCATCCCAGGGTAGATAAATGCTCTTCTTTTGGAGATAATGCAAAACTGGTTTCCAAAGTTGTTACGCCAACTCAAACTCTCCCAATGACGTGTCTGTGATGTTGTGGCCCAAAAGCCTCTCTGATACCTGGTACTGTCAGACTTTCTCATGATTATCAATCAAAAGGTTATCAAATATTATTTTATTATAATCACAATTTGTATTTCCTGATCTCTGTTGACGTTAAATATCATTTCATAGTTTTATTAACCGTATGTATTTCCTAATCGAGGGCATGTCTGTTTATACCTTCTGGCTATTTTCTATTGGGATGTTTGGGTTAAGCCAGAGAAGTCTGAACAAAACCCAGATGCCCTTCAAAAGGAGAGGGCATGAATGAGCTGTGCTATAGAAAAAGTAAAATTATGCAGCCGCCAAAATGAGTGAATCAAAGTAACATGCAACACTATGGATATCTTAGCAATATATTATTAAATGAAAAAAAAATTGTTCATAAAAATTAAATACACGTACCAACAATATATGTGTGTATATAACAAAATAAAATTTTAGAAATACAAATGTTACAAAAAATCTGTACAAAAATCTGTACATGGGGTGATGAATATGAGATTCAGGTTATCTCAAGAGGAAAGCAGAAGGGAGAAACTCAGAGAACTTATGGTTAGATATCAGTCATCATCAAGATCTGAGCATTTGTTTTGAGTAATATGTTCTAGGGATTTATCACAAATGAATAAGCTAGCAAGTAAACAAATCAACAAAATAAGACTATGTGTGTTCAGTTAACCAAGATTATGATTGATTCACTTCCAAAGAGGAGAAGAGAGGAAATGCACATTTTAAAGCTATTTATAGATATCATCAGATCTACTCTCAAGAAAAATTAAACAATGTATATTGCCACCAAAATGTATGAGTCTCTATTTCACTGCATCCTAAATTATTCTGTAAAGCAAAAGTGGTTGAACTGGATCCACGTGCGCCATGGTATATAGAATGAAACTGGGACCTCTGTCCCGGATCCATGAATGGCAGGCCATTTGGTCAACCTTTACCATTGTCATTTTTGCTGAAGACTTGCCTATTCTGGTCTGGTTTTGGAAAATGGGATGCGAAGGAGGGGCTGTGTAGCACTTAACTGAGGAGTAGAACCATATGGAAGGCCTCTCTTACTATTGCTTTCAATGGCTCTCAGATGTGAAGAGAACCACATGCTCTCCAGCTGTTTCCATTTTTATTTCAGTCACAGCCTTCTTTTCAGTAACATTTTCTCAAAGTTGATTTGCCAATACTATTCTATAAACTGCCTGCTGTCCACCACTATCATCATTAACAGTAATGGCTGGTGGCTGGTTTTCATTGAAGGTGCCTTAAGTGTCAGATGTATAGATAAGCCTAGCTCCTCTACTCTCAGACACACTTGCATTTACTAATTTATTTTAAAGCAGATAAATATGCTTAGGCCTCTTCCCTCCAGTCACAGGAAGTTGCGTCTCAGCCATGGTAAGAGCTCCTTTCCCTTACAAAGATGATATGAGAGTAGAAATGGATGAGAAGAGGATGGTGTCCCAACTACGAATTTTAGTTCCTCACCAAATACTGTTCAAGCCCCTGTCCATATCAGCATCATTACCTCTCTTCTCTCTCTGGAAGGCTGGAGCTGGGGACCTTTCATTAAGGCCCTTTCCATTAGCCTCCACAATGGCCTCCATCAAAGATCTATCTATTCTCCATGAGCCACATGGGAGCAGAACTAGGCCCCCACCGTATTTATTTGAAAGTAAGTACACATTGAATAAGACCACCCACCTCCACACATCTACAAGTCTCACAAAATCCCACTCTCTTTCCCACCCACACTGCTTCCTCCAACCCGTGGAGCTCCTCCCCAGCTTGGAAAATCCTTCAGGGTGTCTCAGTTTGCCTAGCTTTCATAAATAAAAGCCTTTTTCCTTGAGGGGGAAATGGAAAAATACTTCTCCCTCTTTACAGAGTCTACTGGAGTAGTGAAAACAAAGTAAACTAATATCTTTAAAAAACATTCCAGAGGTGTTAAAACATTGTCCTGGTGATTCTACTTTCAAAATATGTCAAAGAGCTGTCCACTTCTCTCTGGTTCCTTTGTTGTCATCTAATTGAAGCCACTGTCATCTTTATGCTCATTCTTACATCAAATATAAACAAATCTCCCTGAACCCACACTTGCTCACTTCTAAGGGATTCTTTATAGAGCAGCCACAGGGAAGTTTTAAAAACACAAATTTGATTGTGTTATATCCCTAATCTGTATGACATAAAACAATAAAACATAATAATATAATTACATTAAAATCCTTATCAAAGTCTACAAAGCCTACAAGCCTTCCAGTCTTATTCCCTGATGCTTTTCTCTAGGTGATTGACACAACTAGTTCCATTTGCTTGTTTGTTTTTAAATTCTCCCTAGCTCTTCACTACCTCAGGCTTTAGTCTTTTCCTCCATCCGAAATCTTTTCCAAACTATCTCTTCCTCGTGCCTCATGGTCATATATATTACTTCCTCAGAAATGTCTTTCGTTGATTCCACAATCTGAATGAGTAACTCTAAGTTCCTCATTATATCCTTTGTCGTCCTTCTTAGCATTATGACAGTTCATCATTTTCTTTGTGTTGGTGCCATTATTTATTCAATATCTCTTTCCCCTGCTGACAACTTATCATCAGTGATGAACAAATAGTAAACACTCAAGAAATTGATGAATGAAAGAGAAAGGGATGCCTGGGTGGCTCAGTCGGTTAAGCGTCTGCCTTCAGTTCGGGTCATGATCCCAGGGTCGTGGGATCGAGTCCCATGTCGGGCTCCCTGCTCAGCGGTGAGCCTGCTTCTGCCTTCTGCCTGCTGCTCCCCTTGCTTGTGTGTGCTCTCCCTCTCTCTCGATCTGACAAATAAATAAATAAAATCTTAAAAAAAAAAGATATGGAACTTTGAACGGCTTAAGTTCTACTTAGGTGGGCGTGCATGGGCGCACGGGCACACACACACACACACACACACACACACACACACACACACAGATCTCCTGGGTCATTAACAGCTCCACCCTTTCTTAATTCTCAGCTCAGACACTAGGTAACTAGCGGCCCAGCCATTGCCACAGCATTTCTGTTTCTTATTATTGTTGACTGGCATACTTGAAAGCAATTCAATCCATGTGTAAGGATTCCATGAGACAGTCTGTCATAAGACAAAGGCAAGAATGCCTTGGTTCTATATTTGTTACAGGCTATGCCTTTTAAAATCCGTCCTATATGTGGCACTTTTGATGCCTGGGAGACCTCTATAAATCTGCCAAAAATGTTTACAAGCTGAAATAATAGGAAACTGTATCAAAAATAAATCCGGATCTACCTCCAAGCACAAACTGAGAAATATTTGTCCTTGCATTTAATCAACTTTAAGAATCAGCCTCCTGAGGCACATCCCACAATCTTTTCCCTTTCACCTTGTCTCCTCCGCCACACCTCTCTACCCCCACCCCCACCGTGGAGTCATATGATTTTAGAACCAGAGCACACATTCAAGATCCTCTTAGTTTTACATACGGCAGAACCAAGGCTCAGCGATGATCATGATTGCACAATTGTAGAGGAATATAAAATAAGGTAACAAGGTGAGCTTTTAAAAGCAGAGTCCCAATAATCGACTCCCAAATTTTCGATTTTAAAAAAGAAGCAAGGAACATTCTGAGAGCGTTCTAATTTTTCAAAGGACATATAAAAAGTTAATTGTTGCTATCAAGCTAGAGAAACTAAGGAAATAAGATCTAAAAATATTTAAAAATCAAACCATTTTGTGCAGGAATACCTTCACACACTATAGGTTTGTTTGCATTTATTTTTTTTTATTTTTATTTTTTTTTGCATTTACTTTTTGTATTGCCTTCTGTAATCAAGTAAGATTAACTGAAAATTATCTGAACCACAACTCTGCAATGGAATTACTAAAACATTCGTTTAAAATGCTATTTTCTCTTTAATCTGAGCAGTTCTAGGATCTGGCATTTTTTATGTTCCCAATATAAATGATCAATTATAAAACATTAATGGATTCCTATCATGCAAAGGAGAGTTTACTGAGCCCCACGAGAGCCAGGAGGGTGAGCTAGAGCTGGGGGTGGAACTCACACTTTGTTGTGGGGAGAGATAACCTCCAGGCAAAAATTGTCCCCCAAATCAGCCATGGTGTCAGCACAGTTTGAAAAAGAACTTGTATAATACAAGAGCAATACCAGTCTCCAAAATGATCTCTAGGGGGGAAAAAGGATTAGAAAGGAAAAATCATCTTATTTTGATTCTTCATATCAGTGGAACAGAACGTTTCAGTTGGTTTTTGAAAGTATAGACTGACGGTTTAGAAATTATTTTTTGGAAATCTAGGAATTGCTCTGAAAAAAAAAAGTTATACCAATTGGAAAATATTTCTGAAAGCAGTTGGAGGACAAGAATAAACAAGTACTTTTGGT
>CM052898.1:141324548-141395924 GCA_028534135.1 Potos flavus | reverse complement strand
AATGTGTAACATTACAAAAAAGGTCAAGCGAGTAGCCCCAAGCCCCTGGTGACACAACTGGTTCATTGGAATAATAAATCATTGAATTTCCAGTCCAGCACTTGGCCCAACAACCCAAAGATACCTGTTTTGTGCTTATTTCTCTGAGACTCTTATGATCTGTAACTGTGGAATTATCCTAACACAGGGAAAAGAATGGCAGTGAGGAGTGGGCAGAGGGATTCAGTGTCTTGACTGGGCCTTTGATGAATATTCAACCGAGCAGCCTTGACTTGGATTGACAGCTTTGCTTAACATATTAGGAAATAGAATCCTATTGCTTTATTGGAGTCTTCAAACTCTGTGGCTGGAGCTCGTCTTTCTCTTTTATCCCGGCCCCATATAATCAGGGTCCACTTCCTACACAGCCGCTGTCTCTTCCTGTATTTGTCCGGCAAGGAGGAGCCAGGGCAAGTTTAGAGCAAGGAAATGACCTAATTAAAATGGTATTAGACATGAAATCTAAAATTTAAAGCCCTATTCTTTCCCTCCCCTCAAATCTGGCCTCAGCTCCCCCGTGTCGTCTCTCAGGCTTCCATCTGTGTGTGACGCTTCACTTCTCTAGTCCGCCTTGGCTTCACTGTCCCCTTGCTTTGCTAACGCTCTCTCTTCTGTCTAGAAGGGTCTTTCTCCATAGAAAGATCACATGTCTTTCTTTCTTTTTTTTTTTTCACATGTGGCTTTCTTGACAGACTCATTGGGCACAGATATCCTCCTCCCTGAACCCATTTGTATCACTTTTTTATGGCGTTTTATCGTATGTTACCATGTTACAGCTCTGTGCTTGGCAATAAACTCCTTATCTAGAGCCACGTAATAAGTGATTTATTTTAGCTCCATCTCCCACTCATCCAGGCATATCATGTGGAACACAGTAGAGGCTTAGTAAATTTGCCTTTGTTTAACATTCCTCATGTGCTGAATCCTGGCCGCTGCTCTGAGTTGTCAGAAGTCTCTAGAGCAGCGAGGTCTGTCTAGATCCAACACATCAATCCGAACACTTATCCCTGTCCAACGTGGCTCCAAAGAATTATGCTATATCCTGTCCTATCATATTATGTAGCATACCGTAGCCTAGCATGTCACGACGGAATTTGAAATCAAAGAATGAGATAACTGGAGAGATGGTGAGAGTCAGATGAAAGGCAACGTGAAGAGGAGAGGCAGACAGGCTAAACTCCCCAGGTTATGCAGGAGCAGCATTCACGGGGTTACTGCTGTTCTTTGTGATGGGCAGATAAGCTACAAAGAAAACCCAAGACTGCCATGCAGGAAAACTCAGCCAATTCAGGCTCTTTGAGTGATTAGAAAAATGGGCCTGATAAACACCGCTGGTATAGGTTAATCTAAAGTTCTCTCTCTCTCTCTCTCTCCCTCTCTCTTTCTCTCACACACGCGCACACACAGGCGCGCGCGCACACACACACACACACACACACACACACATGCACCCCCAGCATCCTTTTCCTGCCTGATTCCAGTACAAACTCACAGACAAGGTTGGGGGCAGGCCTGAAAGAGAATATCTGATGCAGAAATTAATCAGATGTTCCACATGCATTTAGATTACTCTCATAATTAGAGAAGCAATCTTAATAGTTTGAACATAAAGCCATACACGGGGATAAATTCCCACTTTAGTTTTGGTTAATTTTATGGCATTAATTTGAAGAGCTAATGTGTTGTGTATACTTCATATATTTAAATACATATTTGAGAACACAGAGTAAAGTCCAAATATCCAGTAAGGTTATTGGAATAAAAATACATCAAAGATGTAAAAAAAAAAAAAAGTAGTAGGAAGCAAAATCTTTATTTCCATGGTACAATCATTTAATGACTTTGAGCTTCCTGGCAACCAGGATACAAAGGGAAACATGGGTTTACATCGTTCTCCTTAACGACGAATGCAAATCCACTGTGAAAATAGATGAAATATCTTCTCTAAGAAATGAAAGAATATCGACTTTTTAAGAGAGATAAAATCTACCCCAGTACTAAATTCTAAAATGAGTTTATGATGGAGAACTCGACTTACATAGGATAGGATAAATGAAAGGCTTGGTGTCATTGACCACGGTTCCATAAGAGAAGGCAAGTTGGGTTGGAAAGTTCTTTTGGTCAGGACTTTATGTTAAGTGAAATATGCCAGACCCGGAAAGAAAAAAACCTGTATTACCTCACTTACATGTGGAATCTAAAAAGAGTTGATTACACAGAAGCAGAGAGCAGAAAGGAGATAACCAGGGACAGGGAGGTGGGGAAAATGGAGAGATGTTGGTCAAAGAGTATGGAGTTGAAGTTAAAGTATAATTAAGTCTAGAGATCTAAGGTGCAGCAGGATGACTATAGTTAATAATCTTGTATTGAATATTGGACAGTTGATAAGAGGGTAGATTTTGGGTGTTCTTCCCACCCTCACAAATAAGGTAACTATGTGAGAAAATATGTTTGTTAGTTTGCCTATATAGTAATCCTTTCACTATCTGTATGTCCACCACATCATCATGCTGTATACTTTAAATATTTTTATATTTAAACATTTTTATTTTATTTTTATTTTTTATTTTTTTTAAAGATTTTATTTTTATTTATTTGTCAGAGAGAGAGTGAGAGAGCGATCACAAGTAGGCAGAGAGGCAGGCAGAGGCAGAGGGAGAAGCAGGCTCCCTGCCGAGCAAGGAGCCCGATGTGGGACTCGATCCCAGGACGCTGGGATCATGACCCGAGCCGAAGGCAGCTGCTTAACCAACTGAGCCACCCAGGTGTCCCAAACATTTTTATTTTTTAAAAAAAGAAAAAACCCTACACTTTCAAATGCTCCCTGTGTGCTAGCTGTCTCCTGTGGAAAGTGTGGTGCCTTTATCACATTCATTCATTAAAATATGAGTTGGGTGTTATTAGTCTCATTTTTTCAGGAAAGAAATTTGTTTCTCAATGAAAGTAAATAACACATTCCAATGGAGCTGAGTCAGAGTTTAAACCCAGGTCTGTCTGACTCCCAAGATCAGTGATCTTTCCACTGCACTCTGCAAATAAAAACGTCTTCATTCTTTATATAGGCACATTATTAAAGAGAGCATCAGTACAAATAATTGGACTGGGGTTGAGGATGGCCCAAGTTAATAGCTACAAACATGTGTTAGGCTATCACTACAGAGAGAGGAAGAGATGGGCAGATTCAGGACACGAGTTAATCAAGTCCAACTGGTCTTTGTTAATGAGAGGGTACCATAGCAAAATTAAGTCCAAATGGAATGATCCATAAGTAACTTATAACTTTGTGCAACATTTCTCCTTTCCCTATGTGAGGGGAGGACATAGCAAAGTAAGATCAGGTATTGTAACCACTACAGATCCTAGAGAAGGGGGTAGTTTACAACCCAATATCCTAGTGGGCAATAGGAAATGGCAGAGAGAGTGAGGTGTGGCTCTGGTCTGGGATTAAAGAGGGGACTTTGTTGTAAAGAATCCAGGAAATGGAAAAAGTAAAAGGAAAGAGCTTTTTTCCTTTTCTCTTTCTGTTTTTAAAAAATATCATAACTAGGGGTGCGAGTGGTTCAGTGGGTTGAGCGGCTCCCTTTGGCTCGGGTCATGATCTCCAGGTCCTGGGATCGAGTCCTGTGTCGGGCTCCCTGCTCAGTGGGAAGTCTGCTTCTCTCTCTCTCTCTCTCTCTCTCTCTCTCTCTCTCACTCCCCCTCTGCCCCTCCTCCCTGCTCCTTCTCTCTCTAATAAATAAAATCTTAAAAAAAGAAGTATCATAACTAAAAAGAAATTCTGGTAATAATACTTATTACATAATAACAAGTGTTACATTTTGAGCCCCTTCTTCACATTTGAAGATCCCTGAGTTCTGCATGTAACATTTAGTTTAAGCTTTGTAGCTTTGCGGGGACCTCTTCATCTCCAGGCCCTTGTGGCGTTATGCGAGCTACTGAAAACCACACCAATGCAGCAGGAGTAAGAAGTGTTGGTGGCTTTAGTCACTTTAAAAAGTCACATTGAATGAATCCTCTCTGAGCCCCTTCTGAGTACCAAGTATCGAGTAGTATCGAGTCTTGGAGTGTAGTTCACACAAATAGGAATACAATGATCCCTCTGGCCTTTAAGGAGCTTGGCTAAAGTAAAAGAGACCAAAATGTCAACAAATAAAACGAGGCAGTGAGAAGAGGCCAACGACGATCATTTTTTGCCTTGCGATTATGAATTAATCTTTATCCAGAAACTTCCTCTGATATATCATTGCTACTCAAACAAGAGGTAGAGGGGAGTATTTAAGAGCATGGACTCTAACACCATCCTGCCTCTGTTAAAATTCCGATTCCACCCAAACTTATTAACTGAGTGACCATTAACTCCTCCGCGCCTCATTTTTTTCAGTCATAAAATGGAAGTAATAATAGTACTTATCTCGGAGGGTTGTTAGTAATAATAGTACTTGCCTGACAGGGCTGTTCTAGGAATAAACTAACTAACATTGTAATATATTTGGACGAGCGCTTGGTATATACAGCAATTGTTGCTCTGAATGAATGTTAGCTATTTTTTCTCAGATATGCATGTTGTTCATTATGGTCGTTCTAGGTGTGCTGTGTTGGTAGACATACTCTTCAGACCCTTTGGGGGAGAACAATTTGTCTCTATAATGTCTGTCTGGTCAAGTGGCATTGTTCTGGGCAAGAAAATGTTTGCAACCGTAGTGCTCTGGGTCAAAGCCATCATTCATACTACAGGCCAAGTATCATTCAGGTGCACCGGGGATGTATCGCTGGAGAGAACAGACAGAAATCCCTGCCTGCACAGAATTTACATTCTAGTGAGGAGAGTCAGACAAGAAATATAATTCTAAAAGTACATTTTATAATCTTATGAAGGGTAAGAACTCTGTCAATAAAGGAATAAAGAGAGCTTACTGGTATGAAGAACGCGTGTTTAATTTTAATTAGAGTAGTCAGAGTAGGCCTGAGGCACACGGTGACATTTGAGCAGGGTCTTGAAGGAAGTGAGGGAGTGAGGGAGCACGATGGCTGGGGGAGGGGACAAATCCAGGCAGAGAGGCCGGCCAGCATAAAGGCCTGAGATGGAAGCATACCTGTCCAGGAATCCAGTCAGGAATATTGAGGAGGCCCTGGTGGCAGGAGCTAAGTGAGTGAGGTGAGGGAAGTAGGAGCTGAGGTCAGAGAATGGCGATCATGTATTGTCCTTCCGGGTCATTCTAAGGACTTTGGCTTTTGTTCTCACTGAGATGGTTTTGAGGATAGGAGTGATATGAGCTGCCTTAATGTTTAAAGGGATTGCTCTGGCTGCTGTGTTGAGAAGAGCCCACAGGGGGCAAAAGTAGAAACAGGGCAAGGGTAACCGAAGTGAAGACATGATGGTAGATTAGACCTGGGCGGTGATAAGAGTGGAAGTGGTAAGTAGTTGAATTTTGGACTCATTGTGAAAGTAGAGCTAAAAGGATTTCCTGACGGATTGGATTTGAAATGCAAGAGAAATGGGAAGATCAAGGATGACACCAAGGTTTTAGGCCTGATATGAGTCAGACTTCAGTTGGGACAGGGTGGTTGGGAAATGGAGGAAGGACTTTCAGGATTTCAAGTTTGGGAATGTTAAGTGGGATGCCTGTAGGCATCCAAGTGGGGTGTTGCCTGAAGCCTGAAGTTCAGGGGAGATGGCCTGGCCGGAGGTAAGATTTGGGAGTCATTACCACACTGTGGGTGGTAATTAGTGCCATGAAACAGGATGAGCTCACCAAGGGAGTGAGTGTGGATAGACAAGAGAACCAAAGTCTGAACCCTGGGCACTCACTCACTGCTCAGAGGCTGGGAGAAGAGAAGGGACCAGCAAGGGAGACTGACAAGGAGCAAGGGTTCCTAAACAAAACCGTGAAAATAAGATGTTGTAGAAGTCAAACTCATTTCCAGGAGGAGAAAATGATCAGCTGTTTCTTACTGCTGATAGTTCAAGTGAGGCAAAGACTGAGAAACCTTTTGACTCAGGAGTTTGATCTCAATAAGAAGAGGACCAGAGACACGGTGGAAGCAAAAGCCTGATTGGAATAAATGGGAGCACAGACAGGACCTGGAGACAGCTTTTCTTAACACTTCTTTAAAGGCATTTTGCTATAGCTGAGCAGAAACAAAAAGGACAAGTGGCTGGTGGGGGAAGTGGATTCAAGAGGGAGTTTTTTGGTTTTGAGATGGGACACATAAAATGACTTTATGTTGATGGATATGATCCAATAAAGGGAGAAAATTGATGATGTGAGAGAAGAGAGATCTGCTGGAGCACTTAACCGTTGGATTGACCCCTGTATGTTTCTGTGGGGCAAAGAGCCAGGAGAGGAAAGAGGAAAAAAAGTCCTATAAAACACCAAGCAGTTCATAGATGAGCCTCTCCCTGAAATTAGCAACTAGCTTTTACCTGCACAAATGAAAAGTGCATGAAATAAGACATTTATTGAATGACTACTAGGGCCACTTATGGTGACAGATCCCTTGCCTACATTATCCAAAGCTTATTAACCGACTTCCAACATCAGTATTATTACTACACTTGTAGATGAAGAAAATGTCACTGGGAGCTAAAACAGCTTCCCCAAAGCCTTACTGAGCATATGTTAAAGTGTGCACAGTGCATGGTGCTCTCTTCCCTGCTGCTGCGGCTTCCTTGAAGGCTGAGGGCCTTCATCTTTGCAACCCCAGAGACGGGCTCAGAACTTGGCAGAGGCTCACATCCCCGCGTGCCCAGATGCCCTGCAGACTGCCCTGGGTCCACTTCGTTGCCTTCCTCCGAAGCATCCTTTGGAGGACGTTCACACCAGCCTTGTTTTCATTGGTTGTAGCAACTCAGAAAAAATACGTTGGAAAATAGAGAAACTTTCAAAAGAAATGACTGAAGGGAAGTCAGAATGAGTTAGTTTCGAATCCTCAGCCCTTCGGTGAGGCCATGCCCCAATGATTTTACAAAGTTGCTTTTCTGACGCATCAGGTACCTGCCCTCGGGCGAGCTGTCGGGAGCAGGTGAGGCGTGGTCACCTGGAGTTTCCCAGTGGAAACGTCACAGCGGGTGAGGAAATCATCACCGGAGGACGTGTACCCTCCCGCCCTTTTTCCAGACCGCAAAGAAAGAAAGAAAAGAAAGAAAGAGGAAGGGAAGAGGAAGGGAAGAGAAGGGAAGGAAAGGAAAGGAAAGGAAAAAGAAAAAAAGAAAAGGAAAAAGAAAAAAAAGAAAGGAAAGCCTGCCACAAACATCTCCAGTGCGCTACTGTAAAGGCGGCTTTGGGAACCGGCGCGGGGTGATGGGGCGAGCAGCCGGGCTCCTCCAGCGGTAGTAAAAAGCCCGACTGCAAACTGCGGGTGAGCTGGGCGCCTCCCCGACTTACTGCCCCAAGCCGCTGGGTGCCCGCCGCGGTGGTTGCGCAGGGGCCGGGGCACCGGACGGAGGCGCGCGGAGCCCACCACCGCGGCGGGAGGGGGACCGCACAGATTGCGGGGACGCACCGAGCGCGCCTTCCCGCCCCGGCCGCGGGGACCCGGCCGTGCAGACGCGCCAGGTGAGGAGGGGGCGAGGGCGGGCCGGGTGGGGTGGGGCGCTCCGGCTCCGGGCGTCCGGGCCGCTCCCCTGGGGCGCTGCCTCCCCCCCGCGCCGAGTTGGTTGCCGCCGGTTGCGCGGCGGAGGGCCGGGGGCGGAGAGGAGGCAGTGGCAGCCCGGGCCCAGGAGGGGCGCGCTGACTGCGCTCGGCGAGTCCGGAGTGGCCGGACCGCTGCGGCTGGAGCTGCGGCGGGGCCGGGGGTTGGGGGCCGGAGGGAGGGCGGGGGTCAGGGCCAGGCGAGAGGGCGGCGGGGCCGGTGGAGAGCCGCAGCTCGAGGAAAGATGAGACGGTGAGTGTGTGGTGGGGACGCGGAGTTGCTTTGCTTCTCTTGCAGGCTCTGGGGACAAAAGCCCGGGCTGGGGTTAGCGGAACCCTGGCCGAGCAGCTTTGGGGGGCCTGTACCCCAGGGGGTGACTGGACCCTGCTGGCAAGGATCCTGGGGAGGGAGTGTGGGGGTAGGGGAGACTCTCACAAAGCGATTGTAAGGAACAGGCGGGATCTGGGGGACCGGAGGCAACTTTTGCCCAGAACTCTGGGATGACCAAGGAGAGGGATTGGGATCTGCGGTGGAGAGCTGCTTTGTCGCGATGCGCCGAGGAAAGAGAAGGTCTGGCGATACGCAGAGGAAAGAGAAGGTCTACTGCCGGATGGTGGGGGGCGCGGGATTCAGAGAAGACACCTTTCTACCCCCAAATATCTGGCTAGCTGCCCTTCTGTGATTCCACTATTTCAAGAGTGGGGCTCACAACTTTGAACCGCGCAGAACCTCAGATTCTGACTTTGCTTTGGATCGCCCCCAAAGTCTGTGGTATGGCGGTCTCTGTACCCCTAGAAATACAGGCTGCAGGCGTTGGGGAATGTTCTGAACCCCAGTTTCAACCGCGTCCGGCAGGGCGGAGGCGCAGCTGAAATGTTTGCTCGTACGTTCAGTAACTTAGCACGAGCAGTCATCACTTACTGAAGCACGGAGGACCCTAGCTAACTCTCGCCACCGCCAGGAAATTAAAAGGCTGACAGGCTGTCCCTTCCAGGATTGAGGTGTCTTGTTTGCAAGAGCTTCTGAAGTCGACCCGGCTTCCAAAGACGGCGCATCTACCTTTCTTATGTAAAAGAGGGAACTGTGCCCGCAGCCTTTTAAGTTGGTAGAATTGCCCGGGGCTGGAAATACTCTCGGCTGGCCCTGCCCTGATCCCTAGAAGTCTTCCTTGTGCAGCTCTGAAGTAGCTCTCAAGCGTTCTAGAATGCACGACTAGTCACTCTCAAAGTGGAACTAGGAGAGGAGGCATACAAATGTGGATTCCTTTTAGTGTAAGTATTTGTCAGCCATATTTCCCTTCATTCTAGAAAGGTGTAAGTTGCAGATACTTATTTTCAAGTATTGGAGTGTAACTTTAAGCTTCCTAGTTTGGCTTAATTTAGGCGTTTGAGATATGTCCCTGAGATTCTGACATTCTCTGAGTTCAGCTGGGAGAGATCTAAATGAAGTTCAGTTTCGGAGGGTTAAACTTTTGCGCTGAGAGCAGTTGAATTCTTGCTTCCTGGTAGGATAGCAACAGAGTAGCTGGATTTGGGATAAATAAACCTCTAGAGTTGCCCACTATTTTAACAGAATGGCTATATCCCTGGTACCATGGCCCTCGATTGTGTAAATATTTGTTTGAATAAAGAGCTGAGTTCTTTGAAAAGTAAAGGTTGTGTCTATTCACGATTCCCTTTTCATATCCTGCACTTGGTTCTTTAGAAGTGTTTCTTTTTCACCTTACATTTTCAATGTGGCAGTGCAAACATTATATGTCCTTAAGAAACTCTGTAAAGTCCTGAAACGTTTATAATGGGCATTTCCTTTAAAAGCCAGGGAGAGTTGAGTTTCTGCTCGTCGTTGACTAGTGTAGCCTTCACCTCCTGAGACCCAGAGGTTTGCAAATCTCAGCTTTTCTCACCAATGGGAAAATGAGATGTTTGGTTAAGGGGAGTAATCATCGCAGTTTGCAGCCTTCAGTCTGTCTCACGCAGCTGGTAGCTGCTGTTCTTTGGGCTGAGGACTGACTGTTTGACAAACTCGGATCCCTGTTTGAAGTGGTGGAGGAAAGATACTTGGGAAATTGAGCTAAGAGTTCGCTAACCCCTATCTTCAAGAATCTAGACCAAAGCCAGAACTCATTAGCAACCTTTTCAGAAACATCTTATTTACTGGCTTTTGCACAAGAGAGGGAAGAAAAAGCCAAACTGATTAAAGCAAACCACTGGTTTTCCTTCTTCTCTTCAAAGCCCTATTTTGAAGTCTGTAAGCAAGAGTGATTCTGGAGCATACTAGGGACGATCCTGTGAAAAGAGCAGATGAGGTTATGACTTTGTGTGCTAGTTCTCAACCCTTAGCAGGGAGGCCTGCTATGAATGATCTGTAAAGGCAGAGCTTTGTACTTCTTTCACGTAGAATACATGTGCTTTATAAATCTCACTGTTAGGTCTTGGTGTACTTTACTTATTACCAATGTAAATATCACCGATGTGAAACAAAAACAACTTTTACGTAATGTGCATTATTTTCAAGCCCTGACAGCCATTATAGCAGTGGTTCGTAATTGAGGACGAGGGGAGATTTTGCGCGCTCTGCCCCGCCCCCCCGCCCCCAGGCGCGGGATATTGGCCAATGTATGGAGACCTTTTTGGCTGTTCCAGCTGGAGGTAGGGAACAGCCCCACCTGCCAACTGGGCGGCATCTAGTGGGTAGAGGCCTCAGCTGCTGTGTAATATGCTACAAAACACAGAACACACACAAAGAATTCTTCAGCCCCCAAATCTAGAAAACTGCTCCAGAATAAGACTCTAAAATACCAGGGTATTACCTCGTGGGCATATGTTAATAAGATTAAGGATCTTAGTCTACTTTGGATCCTCAAGAAACCAACTGTGTTCTAGTTAACCACAAAGAGACCACGTCATAGAAGCCTTTTTGTCAGCACCAGATTTTCGCCCTTGGCATTAAGAGCCTTAATATACCAAGGATGTGAAGGAACTTGTGTTCATGGACAACTTGGAGTTCGCTTAAAAATCACAGAATTTGGGAGTGTTAGGGCACAAGGGATCTCAGGGCACTCAGAGATCACCAAGTTCAGCCTTCTTATTTTATAGATGCGAAAACAGAGATGCCCAGAGATTAATGACTCATAAGGTCTCAAGTGAGTTTGTGGCAGATGTAGTTCTAGGTATAACCCAGAATTAGAGAATTTAGGAATTGATATTCAAGCAACTGTAATTAAAAAACAAAAACAAAAACAAAAAATCCTGGACCTGATCCTTCGTGAGAATTTAGAGGTACCATTCTCCATGAGGAAATAAATAAACCCTTTGCCTGGAGAAGAGTAGCATTACCCATGGTGACAGTGGACCATATGCCTGGGTGTGCCGGCCCGAAGAAGGAGATCATTGCATTGTGTGACCTGTGACACTCCACGTCTGATGCCTACACCATCCTTCCCATGGCAAAGTGGGCAACAGATGGTTTCACAAACACAGCAGATGCTGCTTTTGAATCCAGGTACAAAACAGAACAGTGGAGATTTTCGGTCCCTCCCTGCCTTATGGGTTAAGAGTAGAGCACACGAATGGATAGAGTGCTCTCGGACAGAAGGGAAATGAGAGAGGCCTCCTGAGTATGGGGTTTCAAAAGACACCTGGCATATAAGGAAATGAGCACACACGGGGGCAATTTGGGGGGAAATTCAGAAGCTGATGAATGGCTATCTCCGATAACTGTGATTGCATTGGACTTGGGTTAGAAGCTCGGCTCTCCTTTGGCAAGTGAGACAAAACAATCTGGCAATAAAAGGAAATCCTCTTCTCTGATTCCTTTGCCCATGATGCACTCACTTGCCTGGGTAGTGCAGGACCTGTAAGTGAAATCTTCTAACTCCTGTGCCACTGTACTTTCTTATACCCCTGTCTCTACCATTCCATCTGCTTACCTAAAGGGGAAGAACATGATTGTAGCATAAAGCTATTGTTAATTTCCTAGGAGAGTTTAAAAAGCAGGGCATTTGTGAGTGGCTGTTTATAGAAAGGTGTTCTCTCAGTGAGATTTGAATTATCAGAAGAGCCATGTCCATATGGCCTGATCAGTGACAAACATATGTATGCTAACATTTACATTTCTACGTTTAGTCATTAGTCCTGTGATTATGGGTCCCGTGATTACGGATTCTAGTTCTGTGTGCTAAGTGGTCCTGCCACAGTAGTTAACAATCCTCAAGTCTCAGAGGTTTGGGCATTAGAGAAGACTTTTTTTCATATGCCTTTCTTGGGAGGGGTGGGAACTCTGAACTGTGCTGAGGTAAGTTTTTCTCATTTCGACAGCTAGCCAGTGGGTGCACCTCAAGGCCAAGCACACAGTAGTATATTTAGAAATGATTTGAAAGCGAGGACTTTTTTAAGGGGTCTGCTCCCTGCAGGTGCTACAGTAAAAAACGGTAGCAGCCTTTCCCATGATTCCCCTTTTTACTTTTTTTTTTTTTTTCAGACGATGGGAGGAGAAGACGTGAGTTGGCTTTGTTTTGTTTTTTAAATAACTGTTGGCTGGAAATATTTATTGGCATTTGAGTAACGTGACTTGTCTTTTGAAAGTGAATGAGGCCAAATATGGTAGCTCAGGTTGTCAGATCTCTTCAGGATAAACAGTTAGACAAGAACTTGTCTCTATCACACAGGATTTGAATCTTCTAGGGGTTAATTTACACACAGTCGTGTTCATGATATTTAGGGATGTTTCTTATATGTGGCTGTAACTGTAGCAGCTAATGGTCAATAATAGAAAAGAAACCCAAGTTTAAAAATCATTTTATTGAGATGTGATGGGAAAGCCAGGGATTGGAGAAGCTTGCTATACAAAGAAACAGATAAGTAAGATCTAGAGTGCAAGCCAAGTCACATGGAAAAGTTTTAGAGAGTTTTTTTTACAAGAGATATCTGTTTTGTTTAGTGTGTCGAAGTTGGTTTATTAGACGAACTGCTTTTTCTTACTTTGCAAATTAAGGGGAAGGAAAAGTTGTGCATGCCAATATTTAGTATCGTTACCTCAAGCAGGGTCAGCCTTTTCTAAGACTTGCTGCTAATTCTGGAGTTCGGCGGGAATTAGTGTTGATCATCTTAGAATATTTGGTTTGCACACTGTATGTGGCTTCTCCAGATGGCAGTATGCTTGTGGAATTAGCATATGGAATAGCAAAAAGCTAAAGGTTACGAGATTTTCCCTACATGTATTTCTTGACCACTGTAGTGCCAAAACAAGGACGGTTAAAAGCAAAGGAAAGCCTGCTCCTGTGTTCTTTTGACTAGTTCAGACCCAGCGTGAATAGTGCTTCAGAGCCAACAGATACTCAGGGGAGACTGGGAAGTGACGTCTGACTGCCACGCTGGCTTACGTCATCGCAGAAGTAGGTTTTCGAAAACAGCTTAAGATTTATTAAGGAAATGGCAAGCCATGGGAATGCAGAGCAAATATTTCTTATACATCATGCTGAATCCAATACCCATATTATATTGCACTAACATAACTCTGACTGGGCCTCTTTCCCACTATGTTATGCTGAAACTATTCACCATGCCCTTGGAATGTCATGGGCAACAGCCCCGGGGCAGGCTTTTCCCAATTAGGTAGCTGCCACCTTATCACTAAAACATGTTTCTGTTCTGTGGTCATTTCCATTTCCTGCACTGTAGAGCTGGCACTCCTGTGTTATTGAACCAGTATCTCTGCAAGTCCAGAAAGTTGGAGCAGAAAGAACATCCAGGTCACCCTTACCATTTTAAATATGGGACGCCTCCACTAAGACAAAGTGAAGACAGGCGAAGTGACTTGCTCCAGCTCCTACTTCTGTTGGGGATTTTGGCAGAACCAGGACTAGGACGAGTCTCCTGACTCCTGCTCCTGGCAGCCTGTCCAGTGTTCTCTGTACTAGATTGCCCATTACAGTACAAATAACATCCTAATGAAACCATTTCCTTTATTAGGTCTTTTGGTCGGAGTTATAAACAACAGCCTCAATTACACTGAATTTAGTTAGTTGATTATGGATCTCTGCTGGTTCTAGTCCGTTCCCTTTCCCTTCCAAGCAATAAATCGTCTTTATTTATTATTGTAATAAAGCAGTGTCTTATAATACCCACTCTGCATAATCAACCACTAAGTAAGTAAAAAAAATTAATAATAATCAACCATTAAGTAATGAGGAGATGGTGTCATGACTGTTTCATTTTGTTTACTTTATGGCATTTTTGAAATCCATCTGCTCAATTTTTGAGTTGAAGGGAAAAGCATGACTGTGGAAAACGTGGGTACTTTGTGTTTGTTTCCTCTCTCCTGAGCCTACTGAAGCTCTGACTCTTCCCAGTTCATAAATTTTGGGTAAGAGAACGGGGAACGTAGTGTTTTGGGGTTTAGGGAATGTTACCTTGGAAGATTAAAAGATGACTCTTAAGAGATTGTATTTTGATCAGCAGACTGGAATGTGGACAGGGTGGTGGAAAGATCAAAGTTTGGTCCTATAGACTCTCAGCTTCCAATTCAAGTCCCTAATGGTGGTTTCAGGATCAAGAGAGAGCATCTTTATCCCCATGTGATCCTAGGGTCAATATTCTTCTTGCTTGAAATTGGCCTTGAGTTGAAGGATTCTTTTTCCTGAAGGACCCCTCTACTGTGGGAAGCGAATCTGAAGTAAGTTGCACACACACACAGCCGTGACCCCCAGTTTTGCTATTTCCCGAGTCCCCCAATTCTCTGGCTTTATCTTCACTGTGGTGATAGCATAACAGAGGAGGAATCGTCCAGGTCTATAATCAGAATCACTCAACCCAGGGATGAATTATACCAATGATCAGAAAAAAGAAACATCTGGAAACATTGGATTTGGGGGAGGGGAAATTTCAGGAATCTTCATCCTGACCTGAAACTGTTTTAGGATTCTCTAAAGAACCCTGAAAATATGAGTCTAAATTTCCTTTAACTCTCTCACCTTCAAAGAGGAAGGAACCTAATTTATCTATAAAGCATGTCAGTCTCTTTTAGCATAAATCTATAATAAGACTTGCTTTGTGTGTGTTAGCTTTTTTGACACTCACATTCTTCAAGATATAGCAAGTTTGGCAGTTTTTGTGAATACTTCTACATTTTAACTTTCTGAAGAGATTGTTCTTCTTTGAGCACACTTAGTGGCAAAATTTAGTTACTGCACCTAGCATTATTATCTTGCAAGTATTCTGAATATAACTGCCTGATATTTGCAATCTGGACAATGCATTTTTTTTCCCCAAATTTACCCCATGTGCTTAAAAAAGCTTTTAAGAGCTTAATTCAATATGATAGAGGGTTAATATTTCATACTTTAAAAAAATTAGCTGGGAGCCACTGATATGACCCCATGATGCTTTGTAAAGTAAACCAATATAATTTTTAAGTCAGTATTTGTTCATATATTTTTATTCATATTGATTTTCAAAATATATACATATTACCTTTTAAATATTTTATTATGGAAAATTTTAAGCATACACAAAAGTTAACAATAATACAGCGAAATCTCATGTACCTTCCATATGTGATCCTAATCTTGCTTCATCTGTAGACCTTACTTCTTCCCCCAAAACATGGATTGTTATAAAGCAAATTTTAAACACTGTACTATTTCATTTATAAATAATTTAAAATAACTCTAAAAGATTGGGTTTTTAAAAAAAATAGTTATATAATTAGTACACCTAAAAAAATAGCATTTACAATATCATCTATTTTCCAGTCAATGTGCAGATTCTCTGTCTCATAAAATTTTTTTAATAATTGGACTGTTCAAAACAAGATCCAAATAAGGCCTTTGCATTACATTTAATTGTCATGTCTCCCAAGTCTCTTTTAATCCAGAACAGCTCCCTCTCTTTCTTGTTCTTTTTTTTTTTTTAAAGATTTTATTTATTTATTTGACAGAGAGAGAGAGATCACAAGTAGCCAGAGAGGCAGGCAGAGAGAGAGGGGGAAGCAGGCTCCCTGCTGAGCAGGGAGCCCGATGCGGGGCTCGATGCGGGGCTCAATCCCAGGACCCTGAGATCATGACCTGAGCCGAAGGCAGAGGCTTCAACCCACTGAGCCACCCAGGCGCCCCTCTTGTTCTTTTTTTTTTATCCTTGCCATATGCTGGTTGAAGATATTGGGTTTCTCTTGTTGTTGTTGTTGTGTTTTTTGGTAGTCTTTCCCATACTGTAGATTTAAATGATAGTGTCTCTGTGGTGGTTATTAAATTCCCTCGGCCTCGTATTTTCTATAATCAGAGACGGCATGTTTTTAATTTGTGTCCTTTCCTACCACGTCACTGTGTTGAACTTAATTTATAATATATGTATGTAAATGCTTATTGGATTAATATTTCTTTTTAAAAAT
Source organism: Potos flavus (assembly GCA_028534135.1). Lineage (NCBI taxonomy): Eukaryota > Metazoa > Chordata > Mammalia > Carnivora > Procyonidae > Potos > Potos flavus. The sequence goes on along the minus strand of CM052898.1, from coordinate 141,379,868 downwards.
ATTGCTAAAGCTAATAATGGCGTAAACACCGATGTCAATCTAACTGATAAAAAGTCACATCTTGAGGATTTAGGTACCAGTCGGGAATTTTGTTGGTGGGAAGGGAATTTGAATGGCGCATATGTGTTTTGAGGTTGTGCTTTGTGGCCTCCCTCCCGCCTGCCTTCCTCACTGGCTGGAGAGAGCTATCACAGGAAACATGCTGCCGAATTCCTTGGAGAGTCTAAAGAATATTTCAAAGTTCGTACAAACAAGTCTCATTCAAGGGACTAGCACAAATTTTTTTAAATCCGCCTACTTGATGTTTTACCCTCTTCGCTGCAGTCCTCTAAGATTTTTATTCCTATATAACACTCTAGACTTATTGAAAAGTAGCCTCTGATACAGGAGATAAAGACCCTCATTTGAAGTATGGCTATTGCTGTTGGTTGTGATTACTTATAGGAACCTTTGAATACCACGTGGAGTTCTTTTTTGGACAGAGCTTAGACTTCGGTACAGCGAGAGATGACAGAAGGGATCAGTGATGTGGGGTTAGCCTCCTTTATTGTGATAGGAAGGAGCTGGAACTCTTTATAACTTTCTGTCCTCACTTCTTCCAGCTGCATTAAATGTCCTCATTACCCCCCATCGCTCACCACTCCCATCTGTGCTCTGTCCCCCCTCCAGGCATATTTGATGCTTCTGAGCTTTCTTTCTTTTTTTTTTTTTTAAAGATTTTATTTATTTATTTGACACAGAGAGAGAGAGAGAGATCACAAGTAGGCAGAGAGGCAGGCAGAGAGAGAGGGGGAAGCAGGCTCCCTGCTGAGCAGAGAGCCCCGATCCCAGGACCCTGAGATCACGACCTGAGCCGAAGGCAGAGGCTTTAACCCATTGAGCCACCCAGGCGCCCCAGCATCTGAGCTTTCTTTAATGGTTTCCCTGACTTCTTTGCTTAGGTGACTCCAGAATATAATGTAGCAAAACTTCAAAAACAAAATGAAAGCGAACCAAGAGAGAAACTGTGTGATCGGTGTCCTGAGAAGTCATGTCAGCCATTCCAGTGGTCCTTATCTCTCTCCCGAGCCTGGCCGTGGGTCGCTCCGGCAGCTGGCCAGTTGCAAGGGGGCCCTGAGCTGCCTGAGTTCTGGGGAGCCTCCCCTGGCAGTCCTGGCAAGCCTTCGTGCGTTTCTGGCTGCCATGGGCACGTGGGAAGCATGCGTGTCTGAGAGGGTGTGCGTGCATGACTGCCCACAGTTAAGATTTACAGCCACCTGTGAATAGGTTCCATCTGCAAGGACAAAAGAGCCTCCTTACTCTGCCATTCAAAAACATTTATTCCTGTGGGACTGCTTTTTTTTGGATCTTACGGGAAGATGAAAATATCCTCCTTTGAGATTATCAATCTATGTGCGTATATCTAAATGGATAATAATGATTTTGTTCAAATAGGCAGACCTTTTTTTTTTTTTTTAGATTTTATCTATTTATCTGAGAGAGAGAGAGCGAGAGAGAGCACAAGAGTGGGGTAAGGGGCAGAGGGAGAACCAAACTCCCCACTGAGCAGGGAGCCTGATGTGAGACTTGATCCTGCAACTCTGGGATCATGACCTGAGCCGAAGGCAGACGCTTAGCCTGCAGAGCTACCCAGGTGCCCCGAAATAAGCAGATCTTTAAATGACAAAGAACATGGTGCAAGGGGAGAGGAGTGAGAATCCATTCGCTGCTCTGTTTATTTGCAAAAAGAACAAGAAGGGTACTAGGTCTACTAATAGAAGTGTTTTTCTTCTCTGCACTGGGATATAAAATCTCGAGTGAGGAGGAAGAGTTTAAAGGAGAGTTTAGGAAGCGGGATGAGGGAGCGGGAGATGAGGAGATGAGTGTTGAGATGATGATTTAGGGGTGCTCACAGAAACTGTGTGTGGAGGGTGATCTGTGGAGGAGACAGGATCCAGGGGTATTTGCGGGGAGGAGATGTTTGCCAGTGGGTGGAGGGCTGAGTGGAGAGGTGAGTCTTGTTTGCAGAGATGGAGGGGGCCGAGGAGGATTTAGTGATGAAAGGAAATATTTGTGCAAAAGGAGGGTATGTTTGCGAAAGGGAGAGCTGAGAGGACTGAAGATTTCAGTGAGGATGATGTTTGGATAACAGAGGATGGGGAAATGGCTGCTTTCGGAGTCCTGAAATGAGAATATGGCTAGAGAAGGAGGTGCTTGTTCCTGAAGCTTCTCGTTAGCCGCCCCCACCCCCATCATGTTTTCTTGTTGAGATGTTGAGATTAATAGAAAAAGAGGGAGGTTTTGTATCCATTGTTCTCCATTCTTAAGCTTGGAGTTTGAGGCTGAAATAGATTTCCCGGTTTTCCCTTTTCGTCCTCTCAAAGCTCCCCCTCAGGCCCCATCTGCTGCCGCAGGAATACCCCTCCTCCCCAGAATTCCTGTAAAGAATGACACTGCTTCTGAGGGACTGCTCTGAGCTGGTGTCTGAATTCAATTACAAGTCATCAGTGCGTGCTTTATTTATAACCTCGCCATATTGTAAACATCAGCGCTGAAAGAGACCAGCCCCTGGACCACCAGTGTTCTGGGAGAGCTTTGAACACTGGCGTCAGCCACTGTCTGTGAAAGCAGAGATGCCCAGAGCCAGCCCCCAAGCTCCACGGGCCCGTGAAGGGCACAGTGGAGACTCAAACTTTTTAATAAAGTAGAAATTTTAACTGATACCTTCCTGATCTTGGAGGGTATTGTTTTGTTCCGAGTTTGCTTCTGTAATCTACATCCTCACCCCTTCCCAGCTATATGAAATAATCTCCACTCTCCCATCGTCTGCCCTGCTCCACCAGTCCTCCTCTGATTAATCCCCGCTGTTCTGGGTGACCCTAAGAAGTGTCTGTGCGTGGCAATGTCAAATGACAAATAATGCATCATATAGTTTAGGACTCCTCCAAACTCTTGGGGTTTCTGGATAACTGCATTTATATGGACTAGACTGTAAGTCCTTCTCCCTTAACACAATGCACAGCAAGGCAGTGCAATGCAACACAACACACACTTTGTGTTAATTTGTTTGTTTCTTAAAACTTTCCTTTCTGGGTGTGTTTTCAGCATCTTGAAACCAAGACCCCTCCAGCGCTGGCCATCGCAGGGCTGTAAATTCACAGCTGGTGATACAGTTTGAATGGGATCAGCTTCACTGTATTGTTACGGAGTGTAAAGGGCACTGAAGAACTCTGTTTTAAAACAGATGCCAGAAACTGTGTGTCAAAGAGGAAAGGAGCTACCAAGAAACTTAACCAACATGATCCTCGAGATTAGTTTTTCAAGTAATTTTCTTCTCTAGGGAAAAAGTGCTGTGAGTTTCTGTGCAGTCTTCCAGAGATCTCTTCATGACTTCTGGCACTTTCTAATTGACAGTGAGCTGATGTACATTTCAGGTGATAAAATAACAAGAACTCTGGGGGGATTAAATTTATGGATCGGAAAGTAAGCCCGAACGTTTCAACACACATTAACTTCTTTCCTGTTTAGACTTCCCGGTGTTGTCTTTTCTCTCAGATGGGCACCAGATGCCTTCTCCCCTTCTCCACGCCCATTCTGTGGATACGCGTGTAATAGACAGAGTTGCTAAAGCCCTCAGGACTCTTTTGCTTCCTAATAACAATGCAGTCATTTTATAATTCCCCGAGACTTCTTTTTGTTTGCATACGATGTGTAGGAAACCCAAAATAAACGCACCAGCGTAGACCCAGAAGCCAGGTTGGAAACAGAGTCTTCCTCACCTGCCTCGCCTCTTACACATGTTAATGCAGATGTCTCCCCGCTACTGCCTTCCCTCTCCTTTGCCACTTTAGCAACGCCCTCCTTTCACCTGCCGCCATAGTAGCTCTTCCTCATCCTAAACTCATCTGCGGTCTCTGATGCATTCTGTCTGCAGTGTTCCCGTCCCAACACTCCTTCCCTCATTTCCAGGGAATTCATTAACTCAAACTCTTCCAACTGGGTTCTTCACCATCCTGCCTCTCCCCTCCTTGCTTACCCTTTCATCCTCCTTCAAAGGACATGCTAGTTACCCTTCTCCGTTCTCCTGTGCTTTCCCCATTTCCAAGCCTCCACTTGTGTGATCTCACCTGCAATGAAAAGAATACTCTGGAAGTAGGGAAGGAGAAAGGTATTATGCCATGATTGTCATTCCCGGGCTCAGAAAGGGCACCAGCTGATTCTTTACCTTTTGTGTTGAATTGATTGGTGGGACTAAGAGATATCAAGTTGAGATAAGTATACAGATGTACTCAGCTAGGGCAGGTAAACCAAGCTTCCGGAAAATGAGTCAGTTCCATATTTGTATTTGATGACAAATTTTTACATGTAGAGCCTTTTACATATCCTTAACAGACCCAGTGAGATTGAACTGAAAAACTGGGGTATCAAACATGAATATCCTTTCAAATAGTCTCTGGAACGTTCTTCCATCCACATCATGCTTAACTTTCCCCTACAAGTGTGTGTGTGTGTGGGGGGGGGGAGAAATGTTACATGTTTCTCAGATGTGGCTTCTTAGTTGCCACAATGTCCTGCTTGCCTCTTCCCCGAAGCCTATAAAGCTGATCTTTCAGCAACTACTATGTTGCAATATTTTGGTATTGCATTTTGTTTGGCCAACCAAACTGAGAATTATACTTTTTGATTTTTAGAAAAGCTTGCATGAGGAGGAGAGGGGTATCAAGCGTTAGCACCATATAACACAGTAAGAAACCTGTAGTGGTTTGACATTCTCTTGTTTTATTTGCCCAAATGGAGAGGGAAGAGAATTTGTTAGTATTTTATTTGGGGTATTAAGTAGCATTTGAACTGCAAACAAGTTCAAATATAGTAATATATTTTATCATCTGAAACGACATCATTATCTTATATGGCTGAGTCAAAAATTAGACTTTTGTTTCACACCAAAATAGAATTTATTTGCTTTGTACATGTGACCTGACCAGTTTTATTAGGAAAAAACAGAAAAAACTATACTCTTTAAGAAAATTAAGATTTTAAATATCCATTTTTGACATGAGGTGTTAAACCCTTCAGCTCTGTGCTATTCACAGAGTAAATATTTAAAATGCAGTGTTTGGGCTCACTGTTTAATTTTTGACTTCTACTTAATCACGTGTGCTCTGGCTTGCTTTCAGGATTGCTGTCTCTGCACATTGTGGGAATTCTTCTAACTTAGCTCTGTTTCCCATTTTGTGTACATTATCTTAAAACCAAAGTCTCCCCACTAACTGACTTTAATTCTCTTCTTGTCTATTCTAATATCTCACAGATTTCCATTTGTAGCCTTGTCTAAAATATCCTAAATGGTTGGAAGATTGCTTTCCAATTTAAACCACTCTTAGGGTAGGCAACTGGCCGGGACCCTTAAGGGCATATCTTACATGGTGGTAGAGATGGGAAAGGATTTGGATCACTATGAGAGAGAAATGCATCATTATCAAATACAGTTCATCCCAGCAGAGTTACGTGCTAGACTTTTTTCAAAAAGGACCGTAATATAGAAAATAGCCATTTCTTTTTCCTTACGCAATTTTTGTTATTAATTCCATCAGAGACAGGACATTCATTTGCTGCATGTGCAAGTAGTCTAACCTCTAATGGGCTAGAGGTTTTGTTTATACCCTTAAAAACACAGAATTTTAGGTGTAGAAGTGGCCTTATGCTACCATTAGACAGTACTCATCAGATTCGCTTTCCTTCAGCGGGACTAAGCTTTTGGTCATTTCTTTCCACCATGATTTCCATAGACTCCTGCTCTCACTGGGTTAGTCATCTCCATGCTCCTTTACCAGTGTCAGTCATTTCTCTATTAAGGCATGTGTCACTGTATGGCAATCATTTGTTCATACGAGTGTCTTTCTCTTTGGATCGTAAGCTGTGTAAAAGTGGGAAGTGATATATGACCACCTACTTCCCAGTGCCCAGCTGAAAGCCTAGTTTATGGTAAGAACTTAAGGAAGATTAACACCTTTGTAGTAGCAGATAACCACCAAATCTCAGTGGCTTAAGACAGTCTTGGGCTGGCAAGAGTCCTGTTTCACAGTGTCCTCATTGAGGGGTATAGGCTAATAAAGTCTGCATAAACTTGGATGCATGCTAGTCATCTTGGCAAGGAGGTGGAAAGAGTGAATCATGCCCCAGCCCTTCATGTGTCAGCTTGGAACTGACATGTCACTTTCTCTCATAGTACCTTGATCAAAGCAAGAGACGTAGCCATCCACCCCTGTGACACTGGGAGCAAGAGCAGCACCTCTTTGTTTCTGAGAGGGGGAGGACAGGAATGTTAGCCAGTGCCACTGATACCTAAATCAATATCTGATACATGGTGAGCACCTAAGAATCATTGAATGAGTGAAGTACTTAGAACTTTCTATTGGGATTTTAAATTTTTCCGTACAATAAGCAGACCCACTTCAAATATATATCCTGTTAACCACATTTTTTAGAAGATGAGGATGCTCATATTATTGTACAAGCTGTGTTCAGCAGACTTCTGGTAATTTTTTTGTAGCTACTGTGTTCACTTTACTCACATTAGGGAAGGCGTTGTGTTTGATTTTGTAGTTTTTCAGATGCTTAGAGTACGAAATGGGTACATTTGCACGATTAGCATTTTGCCTGAGTCATTAAGAAGACTTGGGGAAAATGTTAAAGTTGTCAAATATTTACATATTAAGTTAGTCTGACCAAGAAGCTTTTTTAGAAGAGTTGATATCTGGCTCAACAGTTGGACAAGAGCTTAGGAAAAATGAGAACCTAATCAACTTAAACGTGAAGTATTTCTGAGAACATTTAAGTTCTACTTTCTTAGCAAATTTCAATGATATAACAATGTTTTCAACCACAATGTAGTCACCATGTTTTACATTAGATCCTCAGACGTCCATCTTGTAGCTTAAAGTCTATACCCTTTTACCAACTCATTTGCAACTTGAATGTCCTCTCTCTCTCTCTCTCTCTCTCTCACACACACACACACACACACACACACACACGTGTTTGCGAAGTGATAGATGTGTTAACTAACCAGATGGTGAGACTCCATTCACAACATGTATGCACATCAAATCACCACAATGTCCATTTTAAATATCTTACAATTTTATCTGTCAATCATACCTCAACAAAGCTGAAATAAAATAAATGCAAATTTTTAAAAAGAGAAGTATTGCTACAGATTGTACTCTACTATTTTGCAGTGGTTTTTTTTTGCCCCCGTAACTGTCGGAGCAACTCAGAAAGAGTGCTTAAAATATGGAAAGTACAAACTAGTATGAGAGGTGAATTAAAAATCACAGGTAACACCTCCACCCAGATAAAACCACTAGTAACTTTTGGGCATGATTTCTTCCATTCCGTTGTTCTTGTTCTTCGTGTAGAATAGGCATATAGACAAAGCAAGGAAGATACTGGCTCATAATAAGGGGGTGGCAGTGGAAATGGCAAGAAATGATCAGATCGAGACTATGTTTTAGGGGCAATGTTGGTAAGATTTATTGATGGATAAAATGAGGAAGGAAGTGATAGATGAGGGATAGGATTGAGAGAGGAGATATTGATTGGGGATATCAATGATGACTCTCAGGATTTTGGCCTGAATGTCTGTGTGTAATGTGTGTTTGAGTGGGTGTACATACAAGAAAACTGCACTCATTTATATATGGCTTTTAAATTTTACTGAACATTATATGAATACACTTTGTATGCTATAAATTATACCTCAACGTAATTATTTTAAATGAGTGTGTGCTATTCACCCATAGGAAGTATTATAGCTTTTTTAACTTTTTTCCTATTGTTAGGTGTTTGGGTTATTTGCCCCCCATAATAAATAGCACTGTAATGTCCTCAGGACCCCCTTATTTCCTTGTTTCTTCAATTCAAAAATATTTAACTTGAGGGAATTGGCCAAGGTTTGCTGAAATTTCAGCATGGCAGACCAAGCGGAGATGAAGTCAGTTGAGAACAGAGGCGAGCATGACTGGAGGTCATCTTGGTTTCGGTCCTGCAAGGGGGCAGAGGGAGGTGTGTCTCAAACCAGACTCAAGTTGCTTTCAAGGTCATAGCTGGTGGTCACAGACAGTTGCTGAAAGGGACATTTGGCTTGGGGGCAGAGATGGCACTGACCCCGAAGACTGAAAGGCCTGACAAAAGCCAGATTGAAGGACCAGATTCCATTTGGGAGGCACTTCTAAAGGAGAATCTCATTTTTTTTTTTTTTTTTTTTTGCAGTCTACTCCAAAATATAATCATGGTTTCAATCCATCAGGGCAGGGATTTGGGTTGGAGGGTAGGGAACCCAAGGCAGAGCTTGTTGGGGGAAGCTGAGCTTTACAAGATGATGGGTACTGAGCCCATCACTAGGACTTAAGCACCCAGACTGTTTCTTGGCCCCAGCCTGGATAGGAAGCCGTTCCCTACTCTACTGTCCGAATCTGCCCAGGAAGTCTGCAAAGCTGAGCAAGAAAGGCGAAGTCCCCGATCTCTGGCTAGGACGTGGTGGGGGAAGGCTGTGACAGAAACTGAAAATTGATTATCTCCCCAGTGGGTCCGTGGAAGTTAGGAGAGGCTGGAGATGAGATGGAAATACTACATCTACCCCTCTTCCTTGAACTTGTGTCCTAGTTATGGAAACAAGCACATTATAAAATTAGTTACTCACCATGAGCGACTCTGTTGAATCAGAGACCAGGGTTGTAATACATAGTGTGTGAGGAGCCTGAGGTGTTGGACGGTCTCAGCAGTGCCTGAGTTCAATGAGAGTGTTTAAAACTGTGTCTTTGCTTTGATGATAATCTGCAAAATATGTATTTTTATCAGTTACAAATACAAGCCTTCTCACTTGCAGTGGTAATTTGTATTGAAAGTATGTTTTCATAACCTAAAACTTTAGTTTTTTAAGTTAATGCAATTTAAACTAGAGTCCAAAAATACCCTTCTGGGTACATACATTTATACATTTTTTTAATAAATGGTAAGCATGGAAGATAGAATCCGAATCTGAGCCATGAAGGATGGGTGGACTCGGATGGGTACAAAGAAGGGAGAAAAGTATTTCTACAAGAGGAGAGAGTATGAGATCAAGGATGAGCATGATTCATTTAGGGTACCTGGAACTTGAAGGATACTTCAGTTTCAGGTTTTAAATCCTGCCTCCTGACCTTGGTATGGCAGTAGTTTTGGGGAACCCTCTTTTCTCAGTTTCCTCGATTACCTGCCTTCTTCTGACGGGTGCACAAGCTTTATGACATCTTTCTTGAGAACGTAATTCTCATAGCCTCTTTTAAAGGGCCATCTTCTGGCCCTCGCATTATTGATCAGTATGTAATGTGAAACTTTCTTTGTGTACCCGAATGTGAATTTTGTCTCTGCAGGACTTTACTTCTGAGGAGTTCATGATTCTAGCAGAGACGTCCAAAGGAGGGTGCATTGCATCACCATGATGCGTATTTGCCCGCTGCTCAGGAAGCAGGTGGTCCACCAAGGACAGGAACACTAACGGGAAATTGTCTTTTTTATGGAAGAAACTCACCTGTACTTTGTTAGGGATTTGTTCTTCTCAAATATCATCGATGCCCTCTTGAGTTATTTTTCTTTTGTACAAAAAGCATCCCAGATCAGTGTTCTTTTTTTTTTTTAACATTTTATTATATTTTTTAGAGAGAGAGAGCGCGCGCACAAGCAGGGAGAGTGGCAGGCAGAGGGAGAAGCAGACTCCCCACTGAACAGGGAGCCTGACATGGGGCTCCATCCCAGGACCCTGGGATCATGCCCTGTGCCAAAGGCAGAGGCTTAACTGACTGAGCCTCCCAGGTGTGCCCCTACCCCCACTCCAGATCAGTGTTCTTTGTCATTCTTTGTTTTGCAGCAGTTTTACAAGATTTGTTACTAAAACAAAGTTTGTGTTTGTTAATTACATTAGGTCAGAGGGCAAGGCTGTTTGTTCAGACACAGACTGACAAGTACTTGGTCTTTTTCAATCTTCTTTGCTAAGTAAAACTTTCTTTTTTTTTCCTTTGCAGATTCCAACAAGATCATGGCAGAGCACAGCCACATGCAAAAGTCGCTCGATTTACAAAATGGTAGCTTAGAGTCCAGCTTTGTGGCAAATTCCCTCGAGGACGATTCCCCAAACATGATGGAGAGCCTGAGCCCGAAGAAATATTCTTCCAGCCTGAGATTTAAAGCCAATGGAGACTATTCGGGCTCTTATTTAACCCTCTCACAACCGGTGGCTGCGAAGAGAAGCCCTTCCCCTCTGGGATCCAACATCAGGAGCAGCCCCTCGCTGGCCAAAATCCAGGGAAGCAAGCAGTTCTCCTGTGACGGAACTGACAAGAGTATTTCCATGAAACCGCCCCCTCCCCTCCTCAGCACTTCCCCCTCCCTCGGTGGCTACCCACTTGGGAGAGCGGACTTCGATCATTATACTAGCCGGGACAGTGAAAGGTCCTTGAGGCTCGCAGAGAAGCCTCCCTACTCCAAATACAGCTCAAGGAATAAGTCCCACGACAATGTCTACTTTCTGGGGGGGCTGGAAGGCCGAAAGGCGTCGGGCTCACTCTTGACCATGTGGAATGGAAGTTCCCTGAGCGACGCGGGCCCCTCTCCCATCAGCAGATCGGGGGCGGCAAGCATGCCTTCGAGCCCAAAGCAAGCCAGGAAAATGAGCATCCAGGACAACCTGACCCTTCAGCCCAAGCCGAGCCGACACAAGGAGCCGGCGTCTGAAAACATCGGTTTAAGAACTAGGAAGTATTCGGGCAGCAGCCTGAGTCACATGGGAGCCTACAGCCGCTCTCTCCCCAGGTTACACAGGGCCACCGACAACCAGCTGACGCCCCTCAGTTTGCCTCCCAGAAACTCTCTGGGCAATTCCAAACGAACGAAACTGGGGGAAAAGGATCTACCTCATAGCATCGTAGACAACGACAATTACCTGAATTTTTCCTCTTTGAGCTCAGGGGCTTTACCCTATAAACCCTCTGCGTCCGAGGGGCATCCTTATGTCAGTTCCACCCTCAGCGTCCCTGCCAGTCCTCGAGTGGCTCGGAAGATGCTTCTGGCCTCCACCTCCTCCTGTGCGTCTGATGACCTTGACAGGGCTCCCTACTCCGGGCCCAGCCCCGGGCACTCGCTTCCTCCCGGGGAGCCGTACAGAGTGTTCGCCGCCAGGAGGAACTTCTCCTGTGGATCTGTCGAGTTCGATGATGCAGATCTGGAGAGCCTCAGGCAGGCCTCAGGAACTCCCCAGCCCGTCCTTCGGGAAAGGAAAAGCAGCATTAGCTCCATTTCCGGCCGTGATGACCTGATGGATTATCACCGGCGGCAGAGGGAGGAGAGACTCAGGGAGCAGGAGATGGAGCGACTGGTAATCTTCTTCATATGACACTTGACCTCACTCTTCCCTTGAGCAGCTTCTTGGAGACACACTCCGAGGCCTGTAGGAGCTCCAAGTGCCCCAGCCACTGCTGTGCCTTTCTAGAATTCCGCTGTCCTTCCCTTTCTCAGTCGCTATTGCTGGTCACGTGGGCTGTTGGAAGGCCTACGTGTACCTAGTGTTAGATTAAGTTGCTCTGCAGAGTCCTCGCAAGTGTAGATTCTTGATAAACCTAACCGAGTGATTGTGAATTTTACTGAATTTCTTATAAGTCTTCCAAACTTTTCTTTAAGACGGCGAGTAAACACTGATTTATATTACCGATGCCATCAAATTGATATGGCATGGTCTGATGGGAGTAATCGGGGAAATCATGACTCTTTGGGAGTTAGGCAGTAAACTTTTCTGTAGAGCAAGTGGTCTGGAAAGTTGAAGGGTCGGCTAAATGTTCCCCAACCTTTTTCCTGCTCTATACACATACGCACACCTTCCCCCCACCGTACTCCCTTCAGCGATGTCTCCTAGTACATACAGAGACACCCAACTACACATCCAGAAAAGTTGTTCGAGTTGTCTTTTTCTGTTGAAAATGGATTTATGCTTACTGTGGGAAATACTGAAAACACTAAGAAAAGAGGAAACTATCCCTTGAGAGTCCCATTCATGAATGAGGACAAACTACTGCATTCTTAATCTTTTTTCTTTTAAGCATAGACTTCTTTGTCTATGTGTTTCTTAGGATGAATAGGGTGAGACATGACTTTAATTCATTAATGCCGAGTTGTTCCTTAAAGAGGTATGCAGGAAGGGGATAAAGCTGATTTATAAAAGTGTAAGAGTATCAAAAGTATTTTCTTTTTTTTTAAAGATTTTTTTTTAGTTTATTTATTTGACAGAGAGAGAGATCACAAGCAGGCATAGAAGCAGGCAGAGAGAGAGGAGGAAGCAGGCTCCCCGCTGAGCAGAGAGCCAATGTGTGGCTCGATCCCAGGACGCTGAGATCATGATCTGAGCCGAAGGCAGAGGCTTTAACCCACTGAGCCACCCAGGCACCCCAAGAGTATCAAAACTATTTTCATTGCTAAAGGAAAGTATGCTGGAGTAAGATTTCTGAATCACATACCAAGCTCAGTAATGCCCTACATAATAACAAAATTGTAACCTTTGGATTCAAATGGACAGTAACCGTTTGTGTCTATCCAGGACAAAATTTGTTTGGGATTTTAGGAAAAGAATCATTTGCGTCCCTCGTAGTTTTTGATAAGTCAATATTGGTCCTTACAGATAGCTTCATCAGTAATAGTGAATGAAAACGAATATGCACACCCTTAGAGAATTCTGTATTCCTCGGGTGGCTCTGTTAGATGGTGCTGCAATATGACAGTTTCCTTTGTTACTGTAAATAATTTTCCAGAGATTTTTCATGGTCACAAAAAGGCATTGTATTTGGGCTTGATTCAATGACACGAGTTCAGGAGATGTTTTAATTAGCATATGAAAAAGCCTTCTTGTTTGAGGCATAGCAAATCTGGCCCTATAGTGTGCTGAACAACTCTTACTTTTTTTTTTATTATAGTATAATTGACACACAGAGTTATATTAGGTAAGTTAGTTCCCGGCATACAGTGTAGTGATTCTGCAAATCTATACCTTGTAAGTGTAGCTCCCATCTGTCACCTTACAACGCTATGCCATTGACTCTATCCCCTATGCTGTATATTTCATTCCTGAGCAACTACTCTTAGTGAAGGCAGAAAGTTAACTAGAGGTTAACTTATTATTGTATTGGATAATTTATTAAGGAATCTAGGAGAGCATTTCAATGGCTTCCTTCACTCCAGCGATCTCCCTGAGATGCTGTTATTTCCTCTTCTGTTCTAACGGCAGGAAACCAACCTTGAAAATCACCTCCAGGTTTCATCTTTAGCACTTTTAAGTGTTGGTGGAGTTCTCGTTTCTCCAGTTTCTCCAAATCTACTAAAGTTCCTGACAATCCAGGAAGGGACCTTTCTTACTGCCTGTCAAGTCAGTGCCTTGTAAGTCACAAACTGGTCTTGGTTCAACTTCCTGGGAGAACTTTATGGGTATTGGCTCCAAGTATAAAGTTAGAACCCCTTTTTGCTTCATAATGGGCTTTATGATATTCAATGAAAGGCTTATTTTTAAATGCGATGCTCTGGTTTTGGCCTTTGTTGCTTAGTCTGTTTAATTACATCCCAGTAAAAGGGAAGATAGATTCCTTTTTTTTTTTGAAGATTTTATGTATTTATTTGACAGAGAGAGAGAGAGAGGTCACAAGCAGGCAGAGAGGCAGGCAGAGAGAGAAGGGGAAGCGGGCTCCCCGCTGAGCAGAGAGCCCGATGCAGGGCTCAATCCCAGGACCCTGAGATCATGACCTGAGCCGAAGGCAGAGGCTTTAACCCACTGAGCCACCCGGGTGCCCTGGGAAGATAGATTCTTATTGGGCCTATGCAAGTAATTTTATTGCTTTTAAAAAATAAAGTGACTGGGATGCCTGGGTGGCTCAGTCGGTTAAGCCTCTGCCTTCAGCTCAGGTCATGATCCCAGGGTTCTGAGCTCGAGCCCCATATTGGGCTCCCCGCTCAGCAGGGAGTCTGCTTCTCCCTCTGTCTGTCGCTCCCTCTGCTGGTGCGCACTCTCTCTCTCTCTCTGGCAAATAAATAAATGAAATCTTAAAAAATAATAATAATAAATTAAAAAAATAAAGTGACTTAGAAAAAAATATTTTTTCTTGAATTCTAAGGGACCAAGGAGAAGCAGCTACCCTTGAAAGAATGTTTCCTTTAGTTTACAAAATCAGAGTCAACTAAACTGAGGGTTAGAGATAGATGGAGATGAATGCTACAGGTGTTCCCCATTTAGACAATAGAACATTATACACAATGCCAATAATTTTCCACGATACATACGGAAATTAGATTTCCAGTATCAGTTTGATGCATTCTATATAATTCTTACTCCTTTGCATTTTGGGTCATTGGTCTGATTTCACGAAGTCAGCTATTTGTGCGCTGAAAGAAGTCTTGAGAATGTGATTTAGCCACCTTGTACTGTTTCATGCTTGTCTGTACGGTGTCAGCTCAGAAGCCTCTACTCACAAGTCTGCTCTCCGAAATCTCAAGATTGAAGAGAGCGTATCTGGTAAAGTTCTATCTACAAGGCTCTGAGACTCTTTCTTTGTTTAAGGCACATTCTAGTCTATAACTAACAGCAGAGTGTGTAAGCAACCACGAGAGGAAAGCAGAGACCACTTGGTGAGGATAAGAGTAAGTGACTGTGGTTAATCTGTGGTTAAGGTCATGAACAGTAATCAGCAAGAAGGAAAGTTAAAATCCTCTGTCAGGGCATAGGACATCGGTCTTATTGAATCAGTGTTTCCCCAGAGGGTAAGAATGTATCACAGAGAGTGAGGACATTCACAGACACCGAGAACCTTTCTGTGAAGTACGCCATCTCTGGACTTTATGTTATAATATTTTACCCATACGAAATTTGCCTAGGGAAGGCTAAGCTTCTCATTTGATTTGACAAATCTTCCTATGCAATTTTTGATGGTTTTGAGCTATTCATAAATAAGGAGCATAGCAAACCTAATTATTTCTGACGTTCTTCTTTTTGTAAGGTTAAGGAACAAATCTTGTGCTTGCCCAGGGGTCAAATGGGAAAACTTAAGGATAGTTCATGTATAAAAGATAACTTGGAAAACTTTTATTTTTTTTCTGAATTTAGGGTCCGATTTTGGGAAGGCAAAATCAAATATTAGAGAAGATTTCATTACATCACTAATCTAGGATTGTGGATGCATGAGAACAATGAATATTTGCAGTTTGTCTACTGAATAAAGCAACAACATTTTATAATAAACAAGAAATATTAAATCATTAGGAAATGAGGAACTTTCATTTGAAATATTTAGGGATATAGCCCAGTTAGCACAAAGCACAAAAAAGTTTCTCTCCTTTTTTTTTTTAAAGATTTTATTTTATTTTTTTGACAGAGAGAAAGAGATCACAAGTAAGCAGAGAGGCAGGCAGAGAGAGGGGGAAGCAGGCTTCCTGCTGAGCAGAGAGCCCGATGTAGGGCTTGATCCCAGGACCCTGAAATCATGACCTGAGCCAAAGGCAGAGGCTTTAACCCACTGAGCCACCCAGGCGTCCCAAAAGTTTCTCTTCTGAGATACCGAATCTCTCTGCTCTCCTGAGCAGGTTATGTAGAAAAATAACCTTTTATTACCTTTTGTAAGCATAGGCTGATTTCTCCAAGATCAATCTGTCATTTCAATATAGCTAACTGCATTTTAGCTTTATGTTAATAAGGTATTTGTCATGCATTACATTTTTTAAAATTACTTTATGAATAAACCCATCAAAGTTGTGCAAGCTTTGCCATAATTTTAACATTACATTTTTATAGACTTACTATTTCAAGTATTATAAACCAAGTCAAATAAAGCTCCCTTTGTGCAAACCTACAATTTTTCAATTTTCACCATCTTTGTCCTTCGTGGTCTTTTGTCAATTCTGGAAAAACCGGATACTTTAAGACAAAAAGTAACTTAAAGATATTGAAAATTATGCTTAAGCTGACACATCACAGAACATAATTACTATTGATATAAAAACGTGTGTCACAATTATAATTCAGTATAGTTGAGCACAACTTTTATATTTTTCTTAACCTTAAACATTACATGGAAATGATCTTAGCTTATCTTTTCAGCAAACTAATATAAAAGACATTTAAAAAATTCAGATAAACTAATCCCTTTGTGATAAAATAAATCCAAACTTATTTTAAGTATGGAATTACAGGAACACCTGGGTGGCACAGTGGGTTGAGCATCCGACTCTTGGTTTCAGCTCAGGTCATGATCTCAGGGTCCTGGGATCTAGCCCCGCATTGGGCTCTGTGATCAGTGTGGAGTCCGCTTGGGATTGTCTCCCTCTACCTCTGTCCTTCCCCGACTCATGCTCTCTCTTTCTCTTAAATGAATAACTCTCTAAAAACCAGGATATTACACACGTATTATATTGTACACTGATAAAAAAAGGAAAAAACATATAGCTGATTTTTAAACCAGGTTGTCAAATCAGTCTGACTTGTATGAGAGTTTGCTTTGATCACATAAACTTGTTTTCTAAGGAAAAAAATGCTTCTGAAATCAGCATTTTTTTTTATGAGACAGTTCTTTTTCTTAAAATGTGCACATAATTTTAATTATTTGAATTTCATTTTATTTTCTTAGAATTTTGGAAATGTTAGATTTATCTAAATGCTTATTAGTCTCTAAAGCAATCAGAACACAGTTTCTTTATTTTAATTTATTATTATCCTCAGGAAGTAGAAAGATACTTCACTCATACACAGTGATTTTTTTTTTCCCCCTGAGGTACAGAGTCTCAGATAAAGAACTTAAAGCTTGGTTCTATAGCTTCAGCTACAGATCAAAAGTAAACACTGAAACATAAAATTTCCCTGTTCCACATCTCAAGAGACTGCTCACTTTTCCACTGGGCACAGAATATTGTCCTGAGCTGAACTCACAGATAGCGAAATAACCAGCAAATTAAAACAACAGCAAACACAAATAGTTCAGTCATCTCTCACCTGAGCAAGGTTAAATTTCAGTTCTACCTGCAGATCACAAGTGCCCAGACCATAAAACCAGATCCCCCGCTCATGGCTGTCACCAGTGGAGATAACCATTGGTTTGTGTGCAAACCAGAACCAGGGTCAAACTTGGCCAAGAATTAGAAACAGAAGTAAAGCACAGCCAGGAAAGCAAAAACTGCCGAAAAGAGCAAGTCAGTGAAGGTAAAGTTCTCTTGCCATTTAGGATTTACTCCAGGAGCCAAGAGAAGCTGTGCTTGGATTTCCAGCCCATGGGATCTATTTTGTGAAAAATGCAATTTAATTGACTTCACAAAATGAGGGTACTTGGACATTTCACAGGCACCTCCAAAATGTCAAAGCATAATTTTCAAAAAAGAAACAGAACTCTTACACAAATATAAAATGAATACATGCCAAAGATTTATTTAACTCGTTAGTGAGGAAACCGAGCAGAGAAACGTTGGTTCACTGAGCATAATTTCTGTAGTACTTTTTAGCTAAGCTGTGATTACACCAGTGTTTCATCTGGATTTTTGTTTGTTTGTTTTTTACTTGTTCAATCTTTATTTGAAAACTCAAGGTAATTATATTGAGTCTTAAAAATTGAATCCTAATTATGAACCTCCAAGGACCTATTTATGAAGTATAATAATCCACTTTGAGTCTTCCTTAAAAGGCCTCCAACCGCTGTGCTATTTGAGATGTTTGCTTTTTAATAATTTTTATTCCTTCTTTCTTGCTTTCAGCTGCCAGTTCTTGCCTTTGTCATTCTGCCAGCCTTTCCTTTCATTTTTATGATTTTAGAAACCAGGTATCAAGCCTTGTTTAAAAATATTCCAAACTAAGAGTTACTAGGTCCACGTGAGGTCTTGAGAGGGCTCTGCGCACATGAAATGTGTGTACTCCACTTCATAGATTCCGTGAGCTCCTTCTGGGCTGGTCTGTGGTTGTTTCAACTCCTCACTTCTAGCTATTTTCCAAGTGGAGGACATGAATGGATGAGCCGTCTCTAGAAGGCTAGGATGCTGATTCTTCGACAAATTCGGTTTTCTAGAGGCTAGAGGAATAATTGTGCAGTAGACAGGATATTCTGTTACTCCTCTCAATTGCCTCCCTCCCAGTAATATCGACGTAAGGGCATCTAGTGCATCTTAAGGTCCAGGGAAAAGACTTTTTTTTTTTTTTTAAATTTTATTTATTTATTCGACAGAGATAGAGATCACAAGTAGACAGAGAGGCAGGCAGAGAGAGAGGGGGAAGCAGGCTCCCCGCTGAGCAGAGAGCCTGAAGCGGGGCTCGATCCCAGGACCCTGATATCATGACCTGTGCCGACGGCAGAGGCTTTAACCCACTGAGGCACCCAGGCGCCCCAGAAAAGACATTTTAAAAAGACGGGGGAAAATGAAAAAACTCTGTAGCAAACTCGGGTGCTGTTAAGAGTCTTCATTTGGTTATAATGCCAAAAGCATCTGTGTGCTATCATGGAGGAGTAGTGGTTCCCCACAAATTGCAATGTAGCAATCCAATATTTGCTTTCTGGCTGATGGCAGTCTTCTGCGGTGTCTCCATGAACAGCATTGTCGCCGTATGGAGACTATGTAGGGCCACACTTGCATTTCATTTCTCAAACGTGTTGTAATGTGATGCCCATCTCATGAAGCACCACACAATAAGGTTTCTAACTTTCCACATGCTCTACCATCCTGAAGATAAGGTTGGCTTTCTCTCAAGGAGGACGTTAATATTCCCATGGTATTATTATTGGAATAGATGAAATGTCTGGGTCAGCAGTTCTGTACTGTTTGGAAGACATTTTGTTCCAGTAGTTTCTCTGAAAGCTCCTTACAGCTGAAGAATTTTAGATTGCGTGAGGCTGGGACCGTGTCAGTCTTGTTCACTGCTGTATATCCACCTCCTAGCCAATGATGAGAGTATGGGAAGCATTGTACACCTGTTTTTGAAAAGAGTAAATGAATGTTGTTTTTTTTTAAAGATGTTATTTATTTATTTGTCAGAGAGACAGCACAAGCAGGCAGAGAGGCAGGCAGAGGCAGAGGGAGAAGCAGGCTCCCTGCCGAGCAAGGAGCCTAATGCGGGACTCGATCCCAGGACCCTGGGATCATGACCTGAGCCGAGGGCAGCTGCTTAACCAACTGAGCCACCCAGGCATCCCAAATGAATGTTTTTGATACCCATTCATGACATTCATTCTGGCTTTCCTTATTCTATGGTCGAAGCTTCTGCCCCTCATTCTCAGACATCCCAAACTTAAGTTTGTGCACTTGGTTCCAGGTAACTGTGAAGCTCTATGAAAAAGAATGCAAATATCTCAGCGCAAATGTGTTCTCATTGCTTCCAGAAATGGGGCAATTCCCTTCCAATATATAGTTAAAAGTGAAAAGGTGAAAATTAGATGGTTTCGTCTATTTTGAAAATTGCTTAGCATTCTTTGTAAGAACTGGTGCTCTCAGGGGTCATGTGAGAGCCAAGGCTGCAGGACCCAGAGTCTTGCTTGTGTGCTGTTCAGCAGCCCAGAAACTCGTATTACTAAAAGTAAATATCAGCGTAATGGCGCATACTTAAGGAATTACAGCATTCTATAAAATAAATGTATACGTTCACTGATCTTAAGATGGTAAGGTGCAGATACCATTTAAGAAACGAGAGAGTAAACAGGTTGGTGCTATTCAATTTCGTAATCAGGAAAAACCATTTGGGAGCCCAAGAAGTGCGAGCCTTGTCAGGTGAAGGTCACTGTAACCGCAGGTGTGCCTTGCTTTCTTGCCCGGATTCTTGCTGCCTGCACTTCCTTGTGATTTCTGACCCCAAAGACAATTTGGGCATTCAGACTTTTTTTTGCATTGTGAATTTTACAGTGTTTCTTGGTTGGAGGCAGAACAGACAATGTTAAGAGAACGTCTAATGCAACCTCGCCATAATATTAATCTTTTTTTTTCTTTTTCCTAAGAAGAATGTGTTTGAAATGTGAAGGCAAACTTAAGTATCAAAAATTATTTTGTTCTCCAGTCTCACGGACTTGGAAGGCATCTCTTCCTGGTGTGGCCCTTCCTCCTGCTACATCCTGGCTAGAGCTGTAATTTTTAAAAAATGGTTGCACTAGTGGGAAGTGGGCCAGTTAAACTCCAAGTGGGTGAGAGGTTGGTTTACTGACCAAATTAACTTGGTGGCTCAGACTTTTTAAAGGGATATTTAGAAATTATGACTCACTTTCTATATTCTGACTCAGAATGTCTATTGCTACATTAATTTATTTAATCTTTAGAGTTAGCATAAGCCCTCACCTGACTCATTTCGGTGAAGCCTTGCATTTTGTGGCTCTAATGTTTCAGTGTGTTAGTTCTCTGCCATTCTGTACCTTCCTTCACTTTGATGCCTTTACCTGGATGGTCAGTGGCATCTAGCTCAGAAATATAATGGGAGCCGTAATTGTGAGCCATATATGCAATTTTTAATTTTCTTATGTTCAGAAAGCTTTTTGAGGGGTGCCTGGGTGGCTCAGTCCGTTAGGCATCTGCCTTCGGCTCTGGTGGTGAGCCTGGAGTCCTGGGATCGAGCCCCACATCAGGCTCCTTGCTCAGCAGGGAGTCTGCTTCTCCCTCTGCTCCTCCTGCACACTCGCGCACGTGCTCTCTCTCGCTCTGTCTCAAATAAATAAATAAAATCTTCCTTAAAGAAGGAAACTTGTTGAAACAGTGAAATTAATTATGTACATTAGATAGTACAAGCTTAGAATGGCGACGCTCTCTACCTGCGTAAATAAACTGTCCATTCTGTACGCAGACTTCCTTCATTTCTAATAAAATAAGACTAAATCTCTAAGTAGTAATATGAAGAAGACTACTTACTGTCTGTGGTTAGATCACCTTGGGTCATCAGAAAATAAACTACAGACGTTCTCTCTGTGTATTTTAAGTGGCCAAATGTTGACATGTATGTAGTTGTCCAGTAAATATTGAAGGAATTAATCATTAGCAAATTAAGAGTATCAACTGTCCTCAGTTTACTGAGACTAAAAACAGTTATCACATCTTTTTCTTCTCTTTCAGTTGGATCACTAGGTGCATAGAAGAGTGATGGGAAGGAAGAAAAGTAGCATGTAGCGATAATCTAGTGACTCCACATTGGAGAAACACGGAGCCAAAGTCTGGGTATAATTCTTTGTTACAATAGTCTGTGACTGTTGCTGTTAAAAGCAGGTTTCTCTACACTTGGGAGCCAACCCTAGGTCCTTGTTACAGTGGCAGTACCAGCTATTGCCTCTTGATGGCGCCACACATTTAAAGATTCCTGCTCAGAATTGAGAGATGTGTGCTGTGAATCCTCACACAGTTTAGCGTTCTGGGCTAAATGCAAAAACACAGAAAGCACCTTGGACTAAGAGGCGGCTGCCTTGTCAGCCAGGGAGCGAGTCTCATTCTTTTTTTAAGGTGATAAATTCATGCAGGAATGCTCATGACTAAAAAAGAAACAAAGCTCGGAAATAAAATTCATAGGAAAAGGTACAAAAAGATGGAAATTGAAAATATAGTATATCAATACAGACAGCGTAATGTGGAACGACTAGCGTTTCTTCATAGAAAAATGATCCCCATATTGGTTGTTAAATTATCTAAATTAATTTATTCATCGACCTTTTAAAGAATTTTTTCATGCACTAATAGGTCTAGTGACTGTGCTGGCTCATTGTAAGGTGAATTTTTCTTCCCCAGTTCTAGAAAAGCTTATGGGAATGTCTGCTCTGAAGAATACTTTGGAAGTTTGTGATTAGTTTAAAAAAAAATTATAGAACACATATTACAATAGAAACACATACATCACTTTTCATTGGAAGGATTTTGTCAGCCATTTCAATGGGCAGATTAAGATCTACTAGAAGTCACCTGAAGAAAAGGTAATCTCGGGGTGCCTGGGTGGCTCAGTGGGTTAAAGCCTCTGCCTTTGGCTCAGGTCATAATCTCAGGGTCCTGGGATCGAGCCCCACATTGGGTTCTCTGCTCGGCAGGGAGCCTGCTTCCCCCTCTCTCTCTGCCTGCCTCTCTGCCTACTTGTGATCTCTCTCTCTGTCAAATAAATAAGTAAAATCTTTTTAAAAAAAAGGAAGAAAGAAAAGTTAATCTCTTATTTTGAGGTAATCGTAGACTTATATGCAATTATAAGAAATAATTCAGAGAGATCCTGTGTACCCTTTCCCACTTTCCTCCAGTACTTACATCTTGCGAAACTATAGTTGTCAAATCACAGCTAGTGTATTGTCATTGATGCAGTCAAGATACAGAGCAGATAGAACTCCCCAAGACTCCCCCCTGCAGGCCTTGTATAGCCTCCCCCACTTTCCTCCTGCTCTCAGCAACTCCTTACCCCTGGCATCCGCTCGTCTGTTCTCCAGAGCTATAATTTTATTATTATAGGAATGTTGCATACATGCGATCATATACTTTGAGTTTGGCTTCTTCCTCTCTGCATAGTTGTTTAGAGATTGAACCAGGTTGTTGCATGTCATTGCCTTCTCTCCAGCTCCAAGTCTGGGATATATGAGGTAAAGGAAATCTCAGGAAACTCATTTCTGGGTCCCTCGCTGCCCAGTTGATCTGCTGCCTTTTCCTCATCTTTTGGTCTTCTTATGTTTGTCTTATACGTAGTGTGTCCAGGGTTCTCAGTTATACTCGGTGGGAGGAATGGGGAAAAATACCTCTACTCCATCTTCCCAGAAGCAGAAGTCAGGGAGATTAGTTTATTTTAAAGCTCAGAACAGCCAAGAACTTTGCTCTGGTGAAGCCTAATTGACCTCCAGGGGGAAATCTGGGGGGGGGGGGGGGGATATGTTCTGTTGAAGAATTTTGGTTTGGAAAAATTGATGTTTCTCATTCAAAATTGCTAAGACCATATCCCAGTTCTGGGATTGTAATTTGGATTTTGAAAAAAGACAATTTTAATAAAATGCTTAAATAGAAAAAAGGAATAAATTTCTCAGGCATGTATTAGTCTTTCGTTTTGATTACAGGATAAGAGAGCCAGAATATTGAAAGTCTGTCTTTCCCATTAGATCATGAAGACCAAGGCCTAAATCATGGTAGGCAGAGATTACATTTGTAAAAGTTGTTCTGGGAGAAAGGAAAATGTAGTTACTTTCTTAACATCTCAAATAGGAAAAGAAAGCTTGTCACTGCTTATTTTGCATTTTTAAAAGATTTTATTTATTTGAAAGAGAGAGTACAAACCCAGGAGAGAGGCAGAGGAAGAGGGAGAAGTGAGAAGCAGGCTCCCGCTGAGCAGGGAGCCCAATGCGGCTTGATCCCAGGACACTGGGATCATGACCTGAGCCGAAGGTAGATGCTTAACTGACTGAGCCACCGAGGCACCCCGTTATTTTGCCTTTCTCTATATAGAGCTGTAGCGTGCTTTTATAAATTTTAGCACACGATATTTTCCATGCGATATATCTCTCATAAATAGTTGCATTTACAAAACTGTGTGATAGTCCATCCATTTTTGTTTTTGTTTTTGTTTTTTACATGTTAGACTTTCCTACTTTTTTACTCTACCAACTTCTTTGTGCGTAAAGAGAGTTCCTTATTTTTTTTAGGATAGATTTTCCAATGTGGAGATGTAGTTGTGGATTGAAAAAATAAAATATTACATAAAATTCTAAAAGTATTTCAACGGATCGCATTTTATAAACTAATCCTTCAGAGGAAACAAACAAATCCCCTGGAACTTGGTTAAGCCAAGGTGAAAATGCAAATGAGCGACAATATATTAGACTTTTGTTGTGTTTTCTTTCATGGTGTGGAGCAAAAGCACAAATTTTTTTAACAGAAGGGGCCTAGGAACCTTATAGATTTTCTTCTGACACACTATGTACAAGGAAAAATAATTGGCATACTTCTTTAGACACTATGCGGAAATTATGATTTTACTGATCACATGAATTTCCTTTCTTTGTAGCCAGTGCTTTTCAGTCTGTAGGGAGAAGTGCATGATTTTCCCCCTTCAGTTATCGGAGTTGAGGCAACAATGTTATGGAGTCATTCATAATCAGCACTTTCTTTGAAGCGATATCTATTAATATTTTAAGAATAGTTTGCCTTAACCCTGATACCGTATGCAAGTAAAATTTTTCATAACTTGTATGTCTGCCAGTTGATTTTAAATGGCAAAATGATGCAAAAAGGCATTAGGAAAAGGACTAAAATACAGCAGATCTAAGTTAGATGGTCATTGTAGTGAGAGATTCACTTGAATCTGCCTCACAAATGCAAGAACTAACCGGAGGTGGAAAAAGCGAGTTGAAGAAAACATTCCTGGTCTAAAAAATAACAGGATCAATTAAATCAAGTGATAGTATTTTAGGACATGTTCGATGTAAGTGAAAATAAAAATTGACGTTACCTCAGCATATATATATGTTATATATAATTTATATCATTATATAACATATTTCATATTACTGAATTATTAGATATGTTAATAATCAAATCTATTTAGTAAACATATTGATAACTTAAAAGAGTGTATGCTAATTTTGTACATATATGTATTTCTTAATTACAAGCTCCTAAAATAGGGACACAGAAATAGCAGTAAGGACAAGTGGCTTTAATGGAGATGTTGACACACTAGTGAGTAATAGTAATTTTTTTTAAAAAATAATCTGGAGTGTGAGTGGTTGATTTATGAAATGAGATTAAAAGGACTGAGTTTCTTTGTCTGAGTATGAGCAAAGACAGGATATGATAAGGTCCTCAGGTATTTGAATGATGCGTGTACTCATAGGGCAAGAACGCTGATGATCTTGGGAGTGTCAGGTAGAGTCAGAGCAAATATAAAATAGACATCTGGGTTTTATGTCAAGGATGAGGTGTGTGCATTGGAGAGGAGCATGGATTATTGGGGGGGTAGTTATTTCTCGAAGTTACTCTGCTGGACTTAATGTGCTATAGGGTATATATGTTGTTCTGTGATCATAGGGCCAGAGGGACCAAAGGGCAGTGAGAGACTGGAAAGATCTCTTCCTCCCTGGGTTGCTATGGCAACTGGGCTGCGCTCTGTTGCCAGAAGCTCAGGCATGTGATTCACCCCGGGGAGGGAATTTTGGGCAGTGGAGGGTTTTTCTCTCCTTCCAGACTGGCCAAAGAACCCCCATAGATCTGTGAATTTTTCAGGGAGACATTTGGCTGCATGAGATATATTACCGGTGTTGCCTTTCCCTGGGAACAGTTGGATTTGGCTTTTAGATTTGCTTGTTAACTAATAGAGTAGTTGCCCCTTATCTGCAGTTTGCTTTTCCTGGTTTCAGTCACCTGCTGTCAACCTCAATCTGGAAGCAGGTGATCCTTCTTCTGACCTACCATCAGGAGGTCAGTAGTAGCCTAACGCTAGGTCACAATGCCTATGCCATTCACCTCACTTCATCTCATCATGTAAGCATTTTATCATCTCACTTCATCATAAAAAAGGTGGGTACAGTACAATGAGGTACATTGAGAGAGAGAGAGAGAGAGAGAACCCACATCCATAATTTTATTGCAACATATTGTTATACTGTTCTATTTTATTATTGGTTGTTGTTGTAAATCTCTTACTGTGCCTACTTTAATGCATTAAGCTTTACCATAGGTATGTACACATTGAAAAAACCATCATGTATGAAGGGTTTAGTATTATCCGTGGTCTCAGGTACGCCAAGACAACTATCAATTTCACTTCCAATTTTTTATGGAAAGCATCTCTAATCATTGATAACAAACACTGAGCACCCGCCTTGTGACAGGCACCAACTTAGACTTTATAGTAAACGTTCTCATACACACTCCTTTATTGGTTCTTCCCAAGAAGCCTAGGGCAGGTGCTGATCTTATCGTCTCCGTTTTACAGACCAGGTTATAGAAACTTAAAGGGTTGAACCTGACAAGAACTTTTATGTTATAGGTCTGGTCCGTGCCAGAACTTCAAATCCAAATCTTTGTTCTTTCCACTTAATCAAACTTAGACACAGATTCTGCTCCGAAAGCCCAGTGGTTCTGTGTGAGAGAGAGAGGTCGATTTATCCACGGATCCTTACAATACACGGTTACGGAGAGAAGCACTGAGATTTCTTTGCAGAGTCCTGATATCTTTATTTCAAAGCACTTCTCCTTTCTGCTCACTGTACTCGTAATTTTCCTGGAGAAGTGGGAGGTGCCCCTTCTCTTACAGAGTGTCTAGTCTGCACAAGTCTGCAGGATACACTAGGCTAGATTGCAAAGGGCTGGGAATGGTAGGAAGTGAAATGTTGAGCTTTGGCGACTTCTTTGAGATTGGGAATGTGGGGAGGTGTGAAGGGAAGTAAGGAAGCGGAATAGTAAATCTACTGGGGAATCTGATGAGGCTAATTTATTGTTGGGGGCAGGGGGAGAAGGAAGGGGCTTGAGTACATTTGCAGACAGAGGCAAAGGATTCAAGAGAGGCAATTAAGTGTGTAGGGGAGGGAAAATTGGTGAAACAAAACCATAAGGATAACAGGAGAGAATATGGATGCAGTGAGGCAGGCAAAGCTTTACCTTGGGAAGACTGAGGGACTCTCCTTCGATGCCTGTGCTAACTTACACTGTGTATACTGTGTTCAAGAAGCATGTGTGTGTGTGTATTATATGTATATATTTGTTTGCGTTTTAAATCCTCATGACACTCTACAAGATAGATATTCTAATAATTCCTTGCTTTATGCATGAGGAACTAAGACTCACAGAAGCTAAACGACTTGCCCAGGGCCTCACAAGTAGCTATGGAAACAGCATTTAGGCTCCAGACTTCCTGCTCTTAGCCACTATGGTACCTTGAAGAAAGGAGGACCAGATATATAAAAAGAGGTAGAGGAGGGAAGTTTAGGGCATTGTGCAGGACGACCTTGATCTCCTTAGGCAGTGTACTTGTGTATCGGGGGGTATTGACGATATTTGAGAAACGAGTACCGAGAAATCACTGAGTGGTACTCGGTGTCCTAGTTGTCTGCATATGCCTTACTCTCCCTCGGCATCTGGTTTTCCATTATCATGGAGCCAGAATAGGTACAGTTGATAAAAGAGCTGATAGATATAGATAGGTAATATAGTTGATAAAATCCTCATAGTAATCTGCCCGTAGCAAATGCTTGCCGATCAATTCGTAGCTGTCACATTATTCAGTAAGTCTTCAGATGACTTGCACTTGCCTCCAGAGCAGATACGTCACACAAGCCATTGCTCTTTCAGTTGTCAGATGGACCTCTTTCCAGAGCAGCCCTCCGATGGGGCACACACACACATGCTTCTTAAACAACGGATGGCAGAATGAAGCGCTGCCCAGACCACAAGCCTGAAGGTTGACTTCCCAGGTAGACTCTAAGATAAAATGTTCTTAGCTAGACATTAAGCTGACCTTGATGAAGATAATTTGTAAAACCAAAAAAATTTAAACTCCTTACTTATATATACAATTTCTTAGATCGGTTGTCCTAAACTGATAAAAAATAATACTAGGGCAATGTTTGGATAAACGTGAAGGCCAGTTACGAGGTGAAAGGGCGCTGTCTCCGCATACGACTATCCTCTCTTCTGATACCAAGCACAAGTTCAGAGAGTTCCCAGGAACCATCCACGGGTTCATGAATTCACTAGAAAGATTTACAGAACCCACTGAAAGCTGTTGTAGTCAGGATTATCGTTTATCACAGGGAAAGGCTAAGATCAAGATAAGCCAAGAGAAGAGAAGCAGAGGGCAGAGTCAGGAGGTTCCTCATGCGAAGCTTCTGCTGCCCTCTCCCTGTGGAGTCGGTGTGGCACGCTACCTGCATTGGTGTGTGATTGTACCTGTGGAGTGTCGGCAGCCAAGGAAGACCTCCTGAGCTTCAGTGTCCAGAGTTTTTATTGGGACGTCATCATGTGGGCATGACTGATTGATTGTCCACTTGGTTGATCTCATCTCCAGATTGATGGGCACAGCATGACTCCCAGGCCCCCACACGAAAATCACACGGTTGTCTTTCTGGAGTGGCCAGCCCTCCCCCTGAGATTGATTATCAGGAGTGCCCCACTTTTCCTAAACAAAGACAATCCTATCAGGTATGACATAGATTACCTTTCAGAAGCCAACAGTCCAACTGTGAAAGTCAGACCTCCCTTTGGGCAAAGCCAAATTCTTTATTACACAGTAAATAAATGAGCTGCCTTTAGTGGGATCTCTGAGGCTCTTGTCTCCAACCTTTGGGCCCGTTACCTACTTGAACTTAAGCAAGGCTTATCAATCATAATGGGCTTCTGTGGAGAAAACAAAAGAAAAAAAAGATCTCAGGCTTAAAACAGCATAGGTCTCTCTCCTCCCCTCTCCATGGCCAGCATGGGTTGAATGAGGCCTCTGCTCCATATTTCCTTACTCAAGGTCAAGGCTCAGGAAACCAACATCATCTGGAGTGTCACTGTGCGATGGCAAAGCAAGACATGTAATGGATCGTGTGTTGGCCATCCAGGCAGAAGGGACACACGTTGCTTCTCACGTCATTGGCCAATGCAAGTTTGACAGTCATATCTAATTTAGGGGTAGGAAATTGAAAAACTGTTTTATCCTGTGTCCAAAAAGACAAGAACTGATCATCATAGCCCTAGGTACTACCCCAAGGGATTTATCTCTAAAAACAAAAAGACTCACATAAAAGACTTTTAACCATTGCTTCTGTTTTTTCGTCTTCTTTTTTCCTACCTAAATGAGACATCAGAATTTGCTCATGGAATCCTGGAAATTCTGCTTACATGCCGTCAGCTCCATCTCATTCTGCCATCCACTTTTAGACCAGGGTCTCTGACTCCTGCTGGTTTTTTATTTAGGGTTATTGGGATCTCTTAAGTCCTGGGAAACAGAGAGAGAAATTTGACCCACTTCTCTGCATGTACCTCGTCCCTCTTCCTCCAAAGACCCCCATCTTTGTAGCCACACAGTGTTGCTGATCCCCGAACATACTCTTTAGTCCACGCTCTATGCCTTTGCTTATATGGTTCCTTTATAGACATGCCCATCCCGCCCCACTGGCCAACAGGCCACACAGACTCATATTTATCCCAGGGTCTCAACTCAAATTTGTCTTCCTGTAATTTTTGTCCACTACTTCCTTATATGTGCATCTATTGGTTTTCTGTAAATCTGTTAGCACCCTTTTCGTTGATTGATTAACTCTTTGTGCCTTCTGCTAACGATGTGAGGGTAAAAATGCTGTCTTTTTCCGTCCATGTGTCTCCAGCACAGTAATGGGCTGAGAGTAACTTAATAGATCTTTGATGAACTGGCGATTACGGAGATGCTGAATCTCTAGGGTTGACAGGAGAGAGAAGTAAGGTCATACTGGGCAGTTACAGAAGGTCCTCTTGAGAAAAAATACCTCTTTTCAACTACATTATTTCTAGCTATTAAAAGTTGACCCTTGCTTTTATGTAACGAATGACCCAACATAGTTAATTATACACAAGGAATTCAACAAATTTTCCAGCTGCCTTTGCGGGTATCTGGCAACTGGTTTTCTATGTAATTTACTTCTGCACTACATTTCCAGTCCTGTGGCCCGGCCTGGCTGCTACAGGTTACCAGGGAATGGATAGGGGCTGGGAGATGGATGAGGTCTCTGACCGAGGGCTGTAGAGGGGCACTGCCAGACACATTCCTCGGAAAAAGAAAGAAAACTCTGAGGTCAAAACACACTCAGTCTGCAGCTTTTTTATTTTTATTTTATTTTATTTTTTTTATTGCTGAGAGAAAGACCGGCACACCATTTTCTTCCGGTATCTATTTTAAGATCCTGTGTCGCCTTCAAAGCTTTCTTCGATCTATGTGGTATATGGAGAGGAGGAAAGGGAAAAGAGAGAGGGATATTAAAAAATGTATTTAAAATTATTTGATTCAAATGACCTACTTTCCAAGGCCATAGCATCCATGTTTCGTGCCACTTAGATGCCTAGGCCTTTTCAAAAGAATGCGCAGCAGAACGCTGGCTGGGAGAGGTGGGCGGGAATTGAAGATCTTCAAGAGGGTGGCGCTCCCAACTTGGCAGGTTGCCGGGTGAAATGCCAGATGAAATGGGGTTTTAGGTGGGGGGCCATCCATCTTAGTTCCTGTTGGAGCTGGACGTTCCGGCATAATTATTCATAGTGCCCTGTTTGGTTCTCAAAGGTGTGCTGGTGTGGAATGGGCACCCTGATTTTAGCCTCCCCCCCGCCAGAGGGGAGAATATTGGAGTGATGGATGGGAAGGAACAAGACTCCAGAGTGAAGAATGCTTGGGGGAGAATGATTTTATGAGAGTATGTTCTGTACAGGGTTTTCCTTAAAAGGCTGCATATAGGGCTTTCTGAAATGCCTTGCACTTTCTTCTGACGCACTTCTCGACATCAGTTTATTTTTCTTTGGTGCAGCTCGGAGTGTCTCAGCGCAGCCTGGATTTCTCTGAGACTCACGGGCGGCAGTGCTGCGTGCGTGCGTGCGTGTGTGTGTGTGTGTGTGTGTGTGTGATTCAAGCCCGGACAGATTGGCTGTGAATGGGGTGATAAGAATAGAGAGAAGCACATACCAGTAGACCACACTTCCTGTGCACAAGCCTTTGAATACTGCGTTTCACTGTCTGAAATAGCATTCATCTTAAGGCTGGGATCATTTATTCCCTGTGGAATTAAGCAAGAGCACTGGCAGCAGCAGAAACTATTTTGGGAAAGAGATGTGGGAGGAATTTTGCTATGTATTACAGGAGAGGCAGAAGTGCCTTCTGTGGTTTTGAAGTCTTGGTAAGTGGGAATTGACAACTTTCAGATAATCCACATCGTAATTAATATCCAGGCTAATGTATACACACTGTGATCTATAAAGGTCAGTAAAGATGGAGTTTTTAGATGCTTCAACTTAAGTCACCTAAATGGCAGAAAGAGAACTTTCCTTTAGAGATTAGCGTTAGCTTCTCATGCAGATGCTGTTGAGGAGGGGTAAAATATAGCATCTTGTTCCTGTCCCCCTCCTTAAGTATGCCCTTGCAGGTGGTTTTTGCATATTCCCATGTAAACTTTCCCCGTCCTTAGAGAAATTTAAAATAAGGCAGTGAATGCTGTGCCCCCCCTCTTACTCCCTCCCCGTAAAGCTGAGGTGGGTAGGGCTTGGCAGCTGGCGGCGACCGCAGAGATAAATAAGCCCGGGGCTCCTGGCTGGACAGGGTGCGGAATCGCGTGGGATGAGTGCCTGGCGTGGGACGAGGCCATGAGGACGGAGCTGCAGCGGGAGGCCAGAAGTTCTGGCAGTGAATGGGAGGTGGGGGCTCATAGGAGCCAGTGTGATAGTCCTTTTGATCAAGCTATTGCTTTTGCAGGCATGAAGCAGGCATAAGTTAGAGGACAGAGAAAAGTCAGCTACAACTTAAATGACTTCTATCTTGTCATTTAGTTAGTGTATCTAATGGAAACCAAGGCATTATGTTGCTCTGTTTCTATTTAACTTTGCTGTTGGATAGTCGGTCCTTGAACTGGTAAAGAGCTGAGTGCCTTCAGAATTCTGTCTTTACAAATTTGTTGCAATTAGAAATTGAAAACAGCAGCCCAGTGCTACTTTAAAATTCTCTACTTTGTTACTGGTAACCGGCTTGGAAAATGTTTTTCTACGGAAGGCTTTTGAATTCTTTTTCCAAGGTGGTAGATGTAATCACAACAGATTTTTTTTGTTGTTGTTGTTATTTTATTATTTTTCTTTTCACTCTGGCCTTGGAATTAATGTGAGAGGCAGAGATGTTAAGGTTCCCCAACCCAAACAGTGCTGTCGAGGCTTATGATAAACATTTCATAAGTTACATCCTATTGCTCACAAATATATAGTGAATTTACTTAAAGTCAAAACCATAAGTATCCACTCCCCCACTTTGTATGGGGAGCTTGGTGAAGTGTCAGTAAGTAGTACCATTATAGACATCAATGGCCTATATACTGATTTTTTTAAGCAAATGAGCTATCATTTTATGTTTCAGTTAAATGAATCAAAATGATCTCAGAATTTGAAATACATTGCTCTCTTTCTATCTGGATGTGACATGAAAAGTTTTTCATTTTTATGCAACATTTCTACTTCTTTATAATTTTAATTACTCATGTGAGAAATTGGTGGAAAAGACCTTTATCTCGTGACAAAACATAAAAAAGTATTGAAGATTTTGAGGCATGTCAAGAAAAAAATTGAAAAAAATTCAAGAAAAAGATTCTTTTAAGTTAGAAGATTCTTTAAGTAGTATTTTTCTTTTTGTGTGTCTATTTCTCTAGGATGCTAGAGAATTAACTTTAAGCACAAGTGTTAAGCCGATAGGGATGAAAGAGCTAGATATGTTGGAGGCAGAGTGGTAGAGAAGGAAGGGAGAGTGAAGATTGTTTAAAAAGGAGATTGAAAAAAACACAAAAAACTTTGAAGTGTTCAGAGAACTAATAAATCAAGAAAAGGTTTCCCGACGACTGCTACGTGGGAGGATCAACACTGGGACATCCAAGGAGAGGGGGCAGCCTGAATTGAGTTTGGGAAGAAAATTAGGCATTTTTCCCCGAGGTTTCATCTGGATCCTTAAAGGCATCCATCCAAGATGATGGAAACTCATCACCAACCCACTGTCTGTGGGTTTACCTGTGGGATGAAATCGCCAGCGGTCCCAGCCTCTCCAATCTTTTACTTTGTGGTTGTCTGTATTGTCACAAACTCTCTGACCTTCCCCTCTTCTGTGTTCTAGGAGAGACAGCGTCTGGAGACGATCCTCAGTCTCTGTGCTGAGTACACAAAGCCGGACAGTCACTTGTCCACAGGCACCACTGTGGCCGACGTGCAGAAGATCAATAAGGAGCTTGAGAAGCTGCAGCTCTCTGACGAGGAGTCCGTGTTTGAAGAAGCCGTGGTGAGCCCTGACGCCAGGTATAGGTGCCACCCGAAAGGCTCTCTCCACGATGCCGACTCGGCGGTCTTCGGGAGCGTCGGGCAGAGCAGTGCCGGCTTCCTTTCCCCCAGGAGCATTAGGAGCGATGACCTGCTCAGGGACCTCACGCCTGCCTTCCTGAAAACGTCCAGCGAGTCTGCTTATCTTAGTATCCTACCGAAGGTAAAGGCAACAGAGCAAAAAGACCAGAATTTAGGGCCTGGGGCTCTGCTTCTGCATTGGCCCAGAGACTAGAGGCTTTACTGTACTTGTTTTCCAAAATGTTTTCAGTGAAGCTTCAGTTTAAGAGATAATTAGCTAACCGAGGTGCAGCGAATTAGGGCGTTTACTCTGAAGTAACAAATTTGCATGGTAAGAAATGTAGCAGTACAGAAAACCCAAAAGAAGGAAGTTTCTCTTTTCTCTGCCCCCTCCTGGTTGTACATCTGAGAAATAAACACCAAAGTGTCTTACCTGCCTTCTTCATATTTCTGTACATATTACGGCCACGTATTATAGGCATGGACGCACAGTTGCAAGCATACAGTGTTCTGCCTTTTTTCTTCTCCTCACTAAATGTCTTGCACATCTTTGCATTTTAGTATACACAGCTCTGCCTCATTCTTTTTTTTTTTTTTTAAGATTTTATTTATTTATTTGACAGAGAAAGAGAGAGATCACAAGTAGGCAGAGAGGCAGGCAGAGAGAGAAGGGGAAGCAGGCTTCCCACTGAGCAGAGAGCCAGATGCGGGGCTCGATTCCAGGACCCTGAGATCATGACCTGAGCCGAAGGCAGAGGCTTAACCCACCGAGCCACCCAGGCGCCCCTGCCTCATTCTTTTTAATAGCTGACTAGTATTCTATTGTTTGGAAATACTATTTAAGTTGTTTCTAGGTTTTTTTTTACTAATAAAATCTATATACAGCGAATATTGTGCAAATGTATCTTCAAGATCACTTACTAAAATTGGAATGGCTGGATCAAAGAGTTTGTATATTATTCATTTTAATCAGTACTTCCAAATTATACTCTCGAAAGACTGCGTATTTCCAGGTGATACGTCCACCAACAGTTTGTGAGCACGCCTTTTTCTCCATACACTCGCCAAGGCAGCACATTTTCAAAATTTTTCAATATACTAAGTTAATTGGTATCTAATTTGCTTGTCTTTAATTATGCATAAAGTTGGACATCTTTTCATGTTTTTAGTTGTGAATTTGTATTTTGGCCCACTTACTCATGTTCTTCACCCATTTTTTAAAAATTTCTTGTTTTTACTAAGTCACAAGAGTTATTTGTAAAGGAAATTAGTCTTTTATCATGAGTGGTCTTCCCCCTTGATTTTACTTATATTTTTTAGATGTATTAGTGTTTAAGATTCATATCTAGTCATTATTACTTAGTCTTCTGGTTGTATATTGATTTCAAAATGTCTTCCAAATTTGAGGATTTCTTAAATGGAATTAGAGGAAAATCTTTTGGTGTGTTAACTTTTTCCACACAGGTTAAGAATCTTTTTTTTTTTTTTTTTTTTTTTTTTTAAGAGAGAGAGACAGACAGAGAGCATGTACAAGCACACAAGTGTGCAAAGAGAGGGCAGAGGGAGAGAGCGCGAGGGATCTTAAGCAGGTCTCATGCCCAGCGCAGAGCCCAACCTGGCACTTGATCTCATGACCCTGAGATCATTACCTGAGCCAAAATCAAGAGTCAGACGCTTAACTGACTAGCTACCCAAGTGCCCCAAGAATCTTTTTTCTACGAAATTAAAATAAATTCTCTTACCTCTTTTCTAGAAAGGATTTAAGAGAGCCACAAAAAGATGTAAGTTTTATCGGAATAAAAATAACATACCCAAAATAGTAATTAGGAGAAAAAAACAGATGCCATAACCATGAGAATTTATTTATTTAAATAAACAGGATTAATTAAGTAAATAAGTAACTCAGACCATTAAGTTCAATTCCGAGATTCTTGGCAATTATGGCCAAAGAATGAAAAACAAAAAAATGTATCAGTTAAATTTTTGTTGTAAGAGAAGGACACAAACTGATTAAGAGAAAGACCTTATCATGGGCAAAATTCTGGAGGTAGTTTATCACCTGGAGTATTATTCAGGAGGAGTTCGTGTGTTTGTTCTGACTTTTTTACTCAATGTTCCCCATCAGGAATCTGCATCTACCTTCTGAGTTCTCTCATCATCAGCATCAGGACTTGGAAATGTTCAGTCCTCTTCCTCCTAATGACCACAGTGACCTTACTCATTCTCCATGGAGAGTACTTCTGAATAGGACATCTCTCTCCATTGCCAGAAAGTTGCAACTGTTAGATACTAGGATGGGGGGGCGGAATCAAAAGTTGGTTGTGTTCAGGCAAAGTAAATGACCCACCATTTGAAAGCTTGAGCTGTTTTCATCAGCCCTTAGGCTTCCTTTGAAGTCTTGACTTCCTTTTCATTTAAATGTCTTCCAACAGGGACAGCTGCAAGCCTTTTGTTAAAACAGTGAGTTGTGTGTCTCTAAGGACCATCTTTTGGGAGACAGGTTTCCTGCTGAAGAGGGCTGGGACAGGAGAGCTGCTGGTGTGTAAATGGGCAGATCGTGGCGGATGTTTCTAATTGCCCAAATATGCTTTTGTGGAAAAGAACGCTCTTAAGCTTAGAGCAACCTCCGTTATGGCCAGACATGTAAGACTGCGCATCCTTTAGAGACAGGAAATATCAAAGGCACCTCTGGTTACCATGCAGCAGCTTAGGCAGAGAGTGAGGGAGGGATGAGTTCCAAGGACGGAGGCTTGCCTGTATGACTTTTTGGAGACAGATATATGTTACCCCAGGACAGCAGATACAAGAGTGTTTTATTAAGTCCTGACTATTTGTTTTGGATGCTTTTCTTCTTAATAATCTGCTCACTAAATAACTTCCTTAGAAAGGACAGTGTTCGGTATTAATCAATCTAAGGATCAAATGGAGAGGAGAGGAATGTGACAGACACATTGATTTAAGGAAACAAAGATTTTGATAATATTTAGGATACCTGAGATTTACCATTCTGGAACTTGTTTTAGCTAACACATAAAGATACAGATGACCTTAGAATTATGCTAATTTAGTTTAATTTAATTTAATTTTATATATATACATATTTTTTTTTATATTTTAAAGATTTACTTATTTTAGAGAGAAAAAGTGAGAGCACGGGGGAGGGGCAGAGGGAGAGGGAGAAAGAGACTATCAAGCAGACTCCCCGCTGAGTGCAGAGCCTGCGTGGGGCTCGATCTCACAACCCTGAGATCAGGACCTGAGCCAAAACTGAGTCAGATGCTTAACCGACTGAGCCACCCAGGCACCCCGAAATATGCTCATTTTAATTGGCTTTTGTGAACCTGTCTTCTGGCACCTGAGGTGAAAGCTGGTAGCTCACTGTTCCTTCTTCCTGTAGTATTAGGATGTAAGTCACACACACAGCACCATGTGTGTTTTGTGTACAGCCTTGTGACCTGACTTACAAATATTGTGAAATAATTGCCACGCTTAGTTTAGCTAACATCCATCACCTCGTATCGTTATTTGAAAAAAAAAAATTCTTTTCCTTGAAAACTTTCTCCCTCTTCTCTTCTTGAGTAATCATTCTGTCTACAGTGGATAGCCCTCACACTTGCAACTTCCTCTGGTTGCAAGGAGT
This sequence comes from Potos flavus, assembly GCA_028534135.1. NCBI lineage: Eukaryota > Metazoa > Chordata > Mammalia > Carnivora > Procyonidae > Potos > Potos flavus. Next base: position 141,343,210 of record CM052898.1, on the reverse strand, counting down.
TTGTAAGAAGAGATTTGGGGGGGGGAAGCAGAAACAAAGTGTCTCGTTCCTACCCTCCCTCCCCTTTTTCTGTGGAGTTCATGTTACCTCACAGATGGCATACTTGAGGATGTTCGTAAGTGTGTAAACAGTACACTCGTCCCATTCCATCACCAACCATTGAGAGTTTTGGAATACCTTTTGAAGATTTTGCTCTTTATAAATAACAAAAAAGAACAACCATTTCCTAGATGGCACTGATGGTTATAAACAGCCTCTCCAATGGTCTATTATGAACGGTGCCCATTGCGGTCAATTGTTTAGAAACTTGGAGTTAGACGTTTATAATCGCCCCTGTCACCTTTCTTCACCCTCTACTCGCTTAGAAAGCTTAGGGTGTGGAGATTGTTCAGCTTTTGTTTGCTCTTAATGCTTGACTTCCACCAGTGAGAGAGATATTTTTAAACCATGTTGGCAGTTGAAACCCAATATGAAATGTTGACCCAACAGGATACTGGCTTTCTTGGGCCTTTCCTGCTAGGATCACACGTCAGTGATTTTGGAATGCCATTCACTGTTACGGGCCTTCCTCACGCCCTAAAACAGGCACCTGAGGACTAAGACAATGAGATTCATTGTGATAAAAAGGTCAGCGATTGTTTTATTAATTGGCAAGATACTACATTTAAGATGGCAATTAGGAGTCTAAATGTCAAAGCTTGGAAGGCCTGCATACCTTTGCTAATCACCCTGAGATACTGTGACATCTCAATTGTTTGACCTCCGTAAGGGGCAGTGAAGTTGGGTAAAGAATAAAGAATATGAATAAGGAATGCCACATGCTGGCTCTCTTCTTGAAGTTATTTTCAAGATCATTAAATAAATTAAAGGAACTTCACGTGGCATACCAAATGTTAATGATTTCTTTGGTAAATATGAATATTCTTGGTACTGACTAAAGAGTAGTCTTCAATAATTTACTTATCAAGGCTGCTGTGTTTAATGTCCAATTGTGAAATTGTCTCATGGCTGACTTACTAATGCAAAGAAATTATTTCTTTTTCAAAGAGAAATAAAAATTGAATAAGTAATGTATCTATACCCCAGCATTCCCTGACTTACAGAAAGACTGATCTCTATCAGGTGATATCTAGGATAATTGAAATGGCTGAAATGACCGAAAGAAGAGGCAATTTTCAATTCATTATACCCTCTTCTTAAAACGATGGGCAGCCCCATTTTGGGTGTGTATATGATCCCAAATACTCCTTTCGTCCCTGGGCACCTGCCATCACTCTGTTCGGGGGTATAAGTATGTCCTCTCTTACTCCGTTCTTTTCCTAACTTTCTCATTCCTTGTCAAGGGACTCAAGTTTTTTTTCTGTGAAATGACTTTATGAATGATGACCAGTTCCTATTTTGTGTCACAAAAGCCCATTGGCCCAGTTAGTGTCTTAAACATTATACAGGAAGAAGGTGCTGTAGGATAAAGACAGTAAGTAATGTGTGAACACAAGAAGTGAAACATGAATTAGCTTCATATGAGTGTATAGTTTTCAGTGATTTGGGGAGTCACCACAGTAATAAGGCCTGTATTATCCTGGTCATTCGCTTTAGGGAACATTGAGGTGAGAAGGGCCAAGCGTATCGTGCCCTTGCTTTTCCACCATGTGTTGGAAAGGAGACAAATAAGCATGAATGCCCATTCACAGGCATATGGTAGGACACAGGCATATGGCTAGAGATTCGGGACACTGTTGTAGGAGCTGTGCTCAGTTGGAGATGGGAGAGAATATGGAGCTTGAGTGAAGGTAGCATCATGCCCAAGAGATTCCTGAGGAAGACATCAAAAGTCTTGTCTAGCCTCTAGTTCTTTGCTGTGCCAAACTTTTCTGTATGACCTTAGAGAAGTCACTACAATCTCTATGGACCACAACTTCCTCATCTGTACAATCTTAGTTATTTCTACTTGAAAAGAGTATGAATGGGTGAATTTAAATTGGTTTGTATGAGGTAACTTAAGACCCTCTCTGCTGAGGATTTGTAGGAAAATGGAGAATTGCAACGGAACAATCACAAGGATGCTTTTAGAATCCAAAGAGGCACCGAGACTGTGAAACCCGAGACTTTCTACTGGTGTATAAATTGGGAGATTCTGGAATTGAAGTGTGAATAGCCCTTTTCTGTGTTGATTAATTGCAGACCCCGGAGGGTATAAACGAAGAACAAAGGATTCAGGAGTTGGCAGCAATGGAAGAGACCCGGATAGCAATTCTAAACAACCTCGAGGAACTTGAACAAAAAATCAAAGATATCAATGACCAGATGGATGAATCTTCCAGAGAGGTATAAAATAGGAGTTGACGTTTTACCCCTCTCTTTTTTTCTCGCTCTCCCTTAGCTTAAAAATATTACTGCCTATTAAGGCATAGGCTTTGGAAGCAGAATACATAGAAATCAACATGAGTTAATATTTTCTTTCAGTGGGTCCACGTATAGTATAAAAATACCTTTTTTTAAAAAATAGTTCTTTTTTCCTTGTCTTTTTTTCTTAAGTCAGATGAGACTTTTTTTTTTTTAAGATTTTATTTATTTATTTGACAGAGAGAGAGATACAGCTAGAGAGGGAACACAAGCAGGGGGAGTGGGAGAGGGAGAAGCAGGCTTCCTGCTGAACAGAGAGCCCAACGCAGAGCTCAGTCTGAGGACCCTGGGATCATGACCTGAGTCGAAGGCAGATGCTTAAGGACTGAGCCACCCAGGCGCCCCAGATGAGACATTTTGATGTACTTTGGGTATAACCAATTTTGTCTCAACTAGTGTACGCTCTCTGACTTGCTACAGATCTGTCAGCTGAGGTCCCAGATATTTAGGTGTCCATGTTCAAATCCAAGAAGCATTTCCTGAGTATGCTTACTATGAGTTGGACATCATGTTGGAGTATAGTGGGTTTTCTATATGAAGAAAACGTAGACCTAGCTTTCTAGAGGTTTGCAAACCAGAGAGGAGAGAGACACATAGTCTATTATATAATAGGAGAAAGGGGCCATTTTCGTACTTAACTCCATGGAGTGAGAAGGAGCAAATGATTCTGCCTAGCATATGTATACTCACAGATGATACAGAGAGCTTTAAGTGGAAGGGACTGCTCACCTGTCATCTTATACACAGACCCTGGACGTCCCTCCTGCTAGCATTGCTAGGAATGCATTGCTTGCATTCTGGGCCGGGTGTAATTTTCACTTCCCAAGCTCTGTGGACAAAGACAGACACAGCTGCTCCCAAGATGGTTTGTGCTTGAGCCTGAATCTGAGCAAATAGGCAAAATATTGAGACATTGGCAGAAAAGAAGTTATAGTAGAAAAATTAAATGATAGGTAGATTTTTTAGTAAATATATTGGGGGCTGTCCAGCTTTCTTATATAGGAATTCTGAGTCTCACCTGGGCTCTCCAGAGTGTTCTCTAGAGCCCACAGTCTGGCCGATGCTGTAGTACTTTTTGAACTCTGTGGCTGTTAAAAATGCATCTCTAAAGTAGGCAGTTGAGAATCTCTCCAAGGTGAAACACCTCTGAGCTTTGTTTTGTGTCCTCAGTTGGATATGGAATGTGCTCTTTTGGACGGAGAACAGAAATCTGAAACAACTGAACTTATGAAAGAGAAGGAAATTTTGGATCATCTAAATCGGAAAATAGCAGAACTGGAAAAGAACATCGTTGGTGAAAAGACCAAGGTAAAAGAAAAGTATATTTGAATGCAATTTTTATGAGCAATATGGTGGTTCCATTTGGTCGAATTTAAATGTTGTATGAACTCCCATGGTTTGGGATTTGTGTGTCATGTTCCTGGAGACAGTGGTACTAGAGGAAAGTCTTAAGATGAGGTAAGTTCTTCACAAAGAACTGTCAGGGACTGAGCTGTGGGTGCCAAGGGAGTAGAGCCCATAGAACTTTTGAGTTGATATTCATGACAGCTTAACCTACTTGAGATGAGTGAATTGCTTTTTCCCAACAGGCTTTCTGCTCTTCTGATTGTGCTGTGTTTTTTAAAGATTGATTTTAGCATGAGAAGTTTATTCTTAACCACTGGTATCCTGTAGGGATGACTTAAACATATTCAAATGAGGCTCCCTTTTTTCTTTTTCATTTTTCTGTTTATTAAGAATTTGAATGGGAACCATTCATCTCCCCTGCCCTGCCTTACCATTGTCTTCAGTGCAAGGGCACTGCTCTCTTACAAATGCATTGGAGGTGTCAGGGAATCCTCACACACTGCCAGGTGGCAAATATCCATGAAACACAGTTGACACTTACCTTGGAAAAGGTCTCACTCATACACTTCAGGCCTCAACCTGAATGTTAGCTGATATCTACTAGGGAAAGCGGGAAAAATTACTTGCAGTTTTTAGAATTCAGAGGGTTGTAGTTGGGTTTTTTGTTTGTTTATTTGTTTATTTCCTTATTTGTTTATTACTTTTCTCTCGCATTCTGAGTTAGTTACAGCTAAACTAAGCCTAAAAAAAAAGAAATTCCAGTTTCAGGGGAAAAAGCAAACGGACTTGAACACATTTCTTCCTTGCTCACCATCTTCTCCACTAAGCTGAGAAAAAGAAAAAAAAAATCAGTTTAAGTAAGTTCTAGTGGGTAATATATGGAAAGGATTTCTGCTGAATGCGGCTTCCTTTTTAGGCTCTTCTTTGTTTGAGACCTATAAATAAGGGCATTTGATCTTGGCGCCAGAGAATGAGCTCAAAGTGATATTGTCAGAAATTGATGTCAGACTAACAGCTACACATCAATTTCTTGGTTGCCTGCTTGTCAAGATTAACTACCCAGCTTTTTCACATGAAGGTTTATGTATATTCTTTCTAGCTCCAGACTTTGAAATAGTAAAGAATCCATTTGGGTAGTTGGTATATTTTTCTTTAAAAGCCCAAAACCAAGTCAAAGGATTGATTGTCTAGGTCTGCAATAGAGGACGATTCTGGTTTTCCAAGATTCTGCACTGATAACAGCAAGAAACCGTGGGAAGCATGAGATTCTTTGTTTGGGGTGTTATTAGTATTTATTTTTATGTCCTACTGGAAAACTTGTGGGACAGAGGAATGGGTATCATGTTCTCTACAAGCCTTCCTGCCTTGCCTTTCTCATCCATGTAGTTATTTATCTTTGTGTAGCCCACACACAGCATGGCCTGCAAATTATATTTGTCTCCATCATTAGCATGAGACACAAAAATGAAGCAAGTGGTTTCAATGCTTAATCCCGCCTCCCAGGGAAAGTTGTGTTATATTCTGTGGATCTAAAGGAAAGGTGGAACTCCAGGGACATGGGCAGAAACAAGAAAGGAGGCCATCTCCATCCTTCCTATTATTGTTCTGGTAAGCTTAACAGAGGCTCTGCATAGAAGAGGGGACCCTGGAGGCTTGAAGTATAGGACTGACTCATGCAGCTGTTAGAGGATAGGTTGGTCTTAGAAAGTGGGATTATTGTCTGTCATCACAAGGTGTGAAAAATGGCAGAAACTGGCTTTGGGTGAGAGATTCCAGAGAAGAACGAGGGAAGTGGAAACAGCCTGGGCTAGATGATGTTATACATATATATATTTTTTGATGTTATACGTATTTTTGAGCACCAACCTCGAATAGAGACTCAGTACCACTTGGTGGCATTTTCAAATAAATTTAGACCATCTTATGACAACAGCTGTTTCACACTTTCGCTCTGTTGAAACCTCTGGTCCATTTTCCTCCCACCGAGATGACATTACCAGCTATTTCCCTGAGAAATCAAATGGGTCCTATCCCTTCCCTGCTAAGGAGGGCGCTCTCCCCCCTTCAAAGACAGATGCCTTGGGATGTGCTCTGGGTGTCAGCCCATCCCGCCGTCTCCAGGTCAGCCCTTCTGTACCCCACTCCCCCAGCCTTCCCCTCTTTAATGGACTTTGACTGCCAACATGGCAACATTATTTTTACATTTTATTATTATTTAAAAACAAACTACCTCCCAGCCATTGCCTTATCTCATTTCTCTTCATCATAGCCGTGCTTTTCAAACAGTATTCTTCCTATACTGTGGGCCCTCTTCCTCAGTTCCTAATTACCCACCCCTCAACTCCAGTTGGTTGAGGCCCCCATTTCTCCATCAGATTTGCCCCTGGTAAGACGACGAAAGACCTCCATGCTGCCCAACCCACTGCATGTTTTTTAGTCCTCTTGTGATTACACGTCTTGAGCAGCATTCAAGACGGGACAACCCTTTTTCTTCCTACTTGCCCCTCCCCACCCTACTCCTTGGCCTCTGGGTGCCTCCTTTTCTGGTTTTCCTTGACTTTCTCTTACTCATTCTCTCTGGCTTTTCCAACTGAGTTCCCTTTGCTTGTTCCTCTGCCTCTATAAAACCAGTTGTTAGAGTGTTTGTCTCCGATCTGAACCCTCTTCTCTTGTATCCTCACATTCTCTTATAGCCATGGCTCCCCATGACCTGTAAATGCTGGTGACAGTCGAGTGGATGTCTTTAGCCTACAATACTTTTCCCGAACTTCTGACTCAGATCCTGTAGCCTACCTGACGTCTGCACTTAGACAATTCACAGCTACTGCCGACTCAACGCTCCTAATGAACTCTTGATCTTCTCCTTCCCCTTGCCTTCCACATGCCTCCCCACCAATCCTATTCTTCCTCCAGTTTTCCCAGGCTGGGAGATGGCATCTCCAGCCTCCTCTATGTCCAAATGGCAACCCGAAAGTCAATCCTGACACTTCTTTCTCCATCACCCTCGCATTAAGAGTTCTCAATTACTTCAGCTTCTCAGCATCTCCACTAACAGCATTCTTTTCTAAACCATCAGAATCTCTTCTTTCCTTCCATTTCCACTTGCCTCCCTTTAGTTCATTCTCTTAACAGCAGCCAGAGCGATTTTTAAAAATATATAAATTAGATCCTATCACTCTGATTTGTGTTCCACTGTATTTTATATAAATTTTATATATTTATATCATGGACCTTCTTCACTACCCCCTCCTCCCCTCCTTCACATGATGTGCATGGTAACCTTCTTTCTATTTGTTTAAAGAGCCATCCTCCCCCCACCTCCTGCCAGATCTGTTTCCTTGCAGATCTGTTTCCCACGCCTGGAATTCCCTTCCCATATTCTGTATCTTGTTGGTTCTATCTTTCGGGGCTTAGGTTCACTGTTAGCTTTCCAGAAAAGCCCTTTCAGACCCTTCTAGTTCCGATTATATTCTCCCTGTTGTTTTTTGAGTCCCTGTACAAATCCCATTTCGTACTTTACATGTGTTTGGGGCTTTGAGATACGGATTTCCCTCTCTAGCATGTGAAATAGAGGCAGGCACTGCTCTCCACTGTTTACCCAGCTCATAGCAGGGGCTAGCATACCACCCAGTGCGCTTTGGCAATACCGTCCTTAGATCTCCTGCTAACAGCAAGCCCTTAGCAGAAACACGGAGCCAGACACCTGCGCGAGAGCTACGTGCTGCCAAGTTCAGGCCATCTGGGATGGTGTGCTTCAGTGCACATGCCAGTGGGCTCGCCGTCACGCGGCCAGCCCAGCGGGAGTGCAAGACAGAAGGAGGAAGTGGCTTCTGCCCTTTTGGATCTCGTTTCCTTTTCCACACACCTGTTGCTGCTGTCAGATGGAAACTGTGGAATGAGAAAACCAAAACCTGGAAAGATATCCCTGTTGGGCAAGCTCTGCCTCAGATGTCGGTAGCACGTCCTGTAAGCCTGGCCCTACTTTTTTGGAGACAAGGCCTGGAGCCATAGCAGGAAGGCTTACTAACACCTCAAATTTCAAATACTGGTGTGAAATGATCGACATCCTTCCCTTGGCCCTGGAGGCCAGTCTATTATTTCTCTTATGTGATTTGGGGACTATCATTCTGTTTTAGCTAGTTGGTATAAATTAATATACAGGTGTCGCTCACTTTTCGAAAGTTCACGTTATTAGATTTCACACCAAAGACCTCTGTTAGCACCTGTTTTCGCTGAGAGAAATCCGAAGAGGATTTCCGCTTTTATGCAAAATGCTGGTGAGGAGTGACCCTGGCGTTCAGCGCGTGTAAAGCATTCAGCGCATGTGCTGCCGGGGCGCACACTCACACCCCCCAGCGGCCAGAGTGGCGCCACCCAGCGCCTCGCCTGGGAACTACATCAGCATCTCCGCATCCCGCAGCCGCAGCTTCCAACTGTGTCTGTGAACATCCGTGCTTTATCTCCATTTACTTGGTGCATCTGTTAGATGAGCAAGATGCGTCCTAAGGTATCAGAAAAGCCTGAGAGGTTATTTTGGGGGTCTGGGAGGGCTTAACATTTTTCCATAGAAATTAATGGTAATTGCTTCCTCGCTTTACACCATTTCAGCTTAGGAAAGGTTTCATAGGAGCGCTCCACTTTCAGATACAAGGGGGAACCTGTATGTTATAGATGACTACTATTTATTATATGTTACCATCTAAAATATAAACAGCATAAAATATAGACAACATATAAAATATAGACAACAGAAAACATAGACAATGTATTCAATTATATATTTATTGAACATTTTCACAGTGGCTCCCTGAGCTGACTTTTCTCTGCCCTTATGGGTTCCACAGTCAAAAGCATCAAGAAACCCATTTCCATGTGGCTCTGAGCTAAGTGCTCAGACAGTAGCAACATCACAAATAGAGTCTCTATGAACATGGGTAAACCCTGAACAAATATAAGTATCCGACTCGAACGTAAGTCCAGAGAGGGTATTTATTTGATGAAGCAGTCAGCAGAGAGGCCATAGTGTTTTCCTGGGGCGAGTAAAAGGAGAGAGAATTGTTAACCTCTGCCCTAGTGAACTGATTCAGTTTAATGAGCTTGGCGACAGAGTGGAGAAGACACCAGGACTGTGAAGCTTAATGCTGGCAGAGGCCTGCTTGTGGACTTGGCTTCCCTTCTTGCTGCTCCCCGACCTCACAGCCAAGCCCAGCGAGGCCATGGCTGAGCAGGTGTGCACACCTGCATTTGTTTAGGTCAGTTTTCCTTCTGTCTTTGCCTCGTTCCGACTGCAGTAAGAATTCCAGACTAAATATAGTTTCCCAATTTCCTCTACTTTATTGTAAAGGAATTTCTGTTTCCTCTATGATGATTATCTGTGTCTCATCTCTGCTTCTTCGGCATACAAAAATCCATAGTCATGTACAAATTGTACGGAAATTCAGTAAAATGGTTAAGGAAGGGCTCCGCGTCCGTAGTCTTGTCGCAAAGTCTTTCTGTTACCCAGATACTCATCAGAAAACTCTGCCACTCTTTGTTTTAGAATTTGTCCTCACACAGAGGAATTATGATATTTTGTTGCCATCCTGGCCTGTACTTGTTTATAACTAAACAGGCTAAAAGGTGTGAATTGAAGCTTAAATCACTCCATGCCGTATATCTTGTGCCACAGTGAAATCTTAAGTTATTTGACTAATTCTCCTACACGAAGCATGTATCCTTGTATCTAAAATGGTTACATTTTATTCCCGCATTATTATCTTGCCAAAGTACCTGTTACTTCCTCTCCACCCTTCCTTCAGAGCCAGGAGAAGACAGAGAGCCTGGCCCAGAATTCCTCCGCAAAGTGTTAATGCTTCTGGAGTGCAGAACATTTGCCAAGTCACAGGCAGTGTTCAGAAGGGACCCAGCCCTTCCCGTGCCTCTTTCTTACATTTCAAAGTTAGCTGGAGGAAGTGGAAGAGTATCATGGGATTTGGAGACTCAGTCAACAGGATTCCAGATTAGGGTTCTTTTTTCTGGTGATTGTTTGATTATAGAAATCCCTAGTGTTCTGATTGTCCAGTTTTTTCTACGCTAATTAATCCATCAATTGTGTAATTAAAATGTCAAAGCTAAGGAAAAAAAATGTGCAGAAAGAAGTATAAGGTTGTGCCTCTGTAGAGGCAGGCAGAAATATGAGTTCTCAGCCTTCCAGCATTCGTTGACACAGGTCCATATTCTTTTCTCTGCAATTCTAAAATCTGAGAAGTCTTTTGGGCGGGGGGGATCATTTTGTAAGATTAGCACCAAAATTTAGTTGGTTGTGAAACCTGACTTTGACTGATATTCACACTTGTGTAAATATTCATAAGTAGCTGCTGAAACAGAAACGTGTTTGATTATAGGTACTGGCCCAGACCTTACTGGAAATGCCTTTTAATATGTGCTATATGAACCGCGTTACCTCTATAAAATTCAGAATGTTCTGAAATCTGGAACACATCTGGCCTTAAGAATTTCAGATAAGTGATTTGGGACCTAAAAAAATCGCCTAATCTGTGAACCCATGAGGTTGCCTACCTCCCAAGCCACAGGGTTTAGGAACTAGAAGGAAAGGTATTCTCAGGGTATATGGAAAGGACTTTGGATCGACTGCCCTTAGAAATGATGGCTTAGGTACTAAATGAATTTAAACACATCAATGCATCAACTCCAAACCTGACCCAGTGTTTCATGAAACACACCCACATACTTAGTGTGTGCTGGGTTCTGTGCTAAACAGTTTGGGAATTACAAAGATGGACCTTAAGTTTTAAGAAAATCTTTATTAAGCTAATTGAGTTGCTGTATTTAGCAAATAAATAAATAACCTATATACATCCCATCCTATATATGTATATATTCATATTTATGTATAATAAAATATTTATATATGTAGGATGCTCAGGAACATTTGGTTTCAGATAAACAGAGAATAAAGTTTGGTGTGATTATGCCCTAAGCATTATTTGGGGCATACTTACATTAAAAGGTCATTTGTCATTCATCGGAAATTCCAGTTTAACTGAGTGTCCTCTATTTTATCTGGCAGCCCCACAAGCTAATAAAGTAAGCATCTTTTCAGAGTAACCTTGAACCATCTGCTTACCAAATATTACTTAGATGTGGTAAAATTATGGGATTCAGGAATTTTCTATGTAATATTGATATTCAAATAGGGCCAACAAGTTAATTTCAGTTCCTTCCTTCAAGAATACAACTCAAAAGAGAGAAACTTATGTTACTGTCTTCTGACCACATTGCCAGCAAACTAAGTGGTCCCATGATGAGCTTTGGATTATTAAGTTCACTAAAGATTATTGGTAATTCTTGTGTACAAATTCAAGTTAGTTAAGATAAACTCATCCACACTCCTGATCATTTGTCTGACTAGAAGAGAGTCATTTTGCATCTGAACTTGAAATGCATTATTCCTCTCTGAATGTGCATTGGATATTGGAATCTCATAGTACATTTTGTTTGGTTTACTTGAGGCATTTAATCTGAATGTAAAAAATCGTACAATTGGGGTGTCACTTGTAAAAGGGCCTTTTATACTATGAAGTGAAGGCACTAAGCCAGATGTTTGAAGAGCACTCTTTGGTGCCTTGTGTATTAATGTCCTGTGTCTTCATTTAAAAAATCAAATTGCTGTTAATTACCTTTGCCCTCCATATCATCCTGAGTGGCTCATTCAGGGGTTCCCAACCTGGCTGTATATGAGAAAACATGGAAGGATTTTTAAAATGCTCACACCCTATTTTGCTCCTGAATGTCTGACTGCCTGGAGACTAGGAAAATAGTATATTTAAAAGCTCACCCAGATATTTCTAATGTGCAGTCCAGGCTAAGAACCACAGAGCTAACTGGACCATACTTCGTGAGGACAGTGATCAGGCTCCCTCTTTTCTTTCTTTCTTTTTGTTTTTTAAAGATTTTATTCATTTATTTGACAGAGAGAGAGAGCACAGCAGAGGGAGAGGGAGAAGCAGGCTCCCCACTAAGCAGGGACCTCGATGCGGGGCTTGATCCCAGGACCCTGGGATCATGACCTGAGCTGAAGGCAGACACCTAACCGATTGAGCAACCCAGGCAATCTAGGCTCCCTCTTTTCTCTACGTATAGTCCCTGAGTGAGTGAAAAAACAACTCACCATGGAAGCGAATAGAAGCCTGATTTTATATATTGATTTCTGCTTTAATTTGCTGTGAATAATTTATTGTTGGTCATATATGCATTTTAGGAACATCAGTCTTAAACATAAAGAAAGGGCAGAATTTGGCAATGAATTTGTGACCCAGGTGGCTTTTGCCAATACATAAAGACAAATCCATGCAAGAGCAGTGCGAACAGAAGCAGCCGCATCTCTAGTGAAGTCACATTCTGTGTTTGGTTTTATAAATGCCCCCTTGTGCATCTGGATTTTCCTGGAGTGTTATAATTCCTTGTCATTTTATTTTTCCAATAAACTTAAATCTGTTCAACTTAATACAAATTTATCAAATTTACTCACTAAAATTTAATAAATTTATTGAAAATTTAATTTAAATTTTATTTAATTTAAAATTCATTACAATTCACTTAAATACACTTGTTTCTTGAAAATAGATTCATGAATCCTAAAAAAAAAAAAAAGTTAAGCTCTCTGCCAGTTTGGTGCTTAGAAAATATTATTGTGCCTATAAGAATTAGAATAGGTAAGTTTGCCAGTTTAAAGCTGGGGGAAGGAAATAACAGCCAGTTTTCATATTTTGCATATTAAAAGCAAGAATCTCTGAACACTGAAATGCCGTCTAATTTGTCCACATACTTGTCTTCACCGTAGAAGGTGATATTTTCAGGTCTAATTAACTAGTTGCTTAGAGCTAATTTTCCTTTGAAAACTTTCTGGGCAATAAATAGAAAGTAGGAATATTAATTTCTTTCTGGCTTGAGTTGGCCAACTTTTGGCTGGCATGGAAGTGCTATCACATCTCTGGTCCTCCGTGATTGATGGCCGGGCCCACCTGACACTGATCCTTTCATCCTTGCCCTTTACTTCCTTTACCCTCACTTTGGCCCCACTAAGCTTTTGCTTTGAGACCCAAGTCGTGCTCATAGCATTACCAGTAAACCAGAGAAGCAGAAGGTTATGATGGTGCCCACTTGCATAAGTCTTCTCACTGCCCCCTTGTATGGAATTGCAAAACATTTTGAGTACCTCAGAAGGAAGGCACTTTATAAACATAAGGTACTTTTTTTTGTTTTTGTTTTATTTTTTATAACATAAGGTACTTTTTATTCATTATCTGTGCTTATTGGTAGTAATACAAAATGGGGAGCATCAGAGGAATAGTTTGGTTATTTCTTCAGCTTTGAGACCCGTGTTTCAGGCCAGTGCCTTTCCATATAATCAAATAATGTATCGATGTGCTCTGTCAAATGTGACTTTAAATTTTACAGTTTTGCACACTTGGTATTTAAGGGGATTGGATAGTTTTCTTTCTTTCCTTCTTTCTTTCTTTTTTAACTTTCTTCTTGGAACTAGAATTGCTGCAAAATCCAGTGATACAGTATCTATAAATAGAACTCTTTTTGGATAAAATTCTTTTGCTGTGTAAATAGGGCAATCTTTAATCCACGCATAGAAGAAATGACACCTTTTTTTATCCAAAGGACTACTGGTGTTCTGTATTGCTGGCTGTATTAAAGGGAAAGAAATGATTCATTCTGAAAGTAGAGGCTGAATCTGACTGGTCCTCGAAGATTCAGCTTTCCTGTGAATGAACATGTGATGATCCTTCACTCTGTGAACCAGGCCATTGCCCCTCTCCACCTGCTGCACTGTGGGGCTGCACAGGATGCACACTTGCCAGAAAAGATGGCAGAAACTTTCTGGAGAGTCTGCAAAAGTTTCAGTTGCAGAAACATTTTATTTTTATTTTTTATTTTTTTAGAGATTTTATTTATTCATCTGAGAGAGAGAGAGGGAGAGAAGCCACGAGGAGGTGGGAGACGCAGAGGGAGAAGGAAGCAGACTCCCTGCTGAGCAGGCAGCCTGAGGACTCGGGGGCTCGGAACTCGATCCCAGGACCTGGAGATCAAGACCGGACTGAAGGCAGACACTTACCCATCTGAGCCACCCAGGCGCCCCTGCAGAAACATTTTTAGATTGACAGATGAAGTAGGATTCTCAGTTTTATGACTTCCGGATTTAATCATTTTGAGAGGGGAAAAAATGCACTTCAAAACCTAAATACATGGGGCACCTGGGTGGCTCAGTTGTTCAGCATCTGCCTTCAGCTCGGGTCATGATGCCAGAGTCCTGGGATCGAGTCCTGCGTTGGGCTCCCTGCTCAATGGGAGCCTGCTTCTCCCTCTCCCACTCCCCTCTGCTTGTGTTCCCTCTCTCGCTGTCTCTCTCTGTCAAATAAATAAATAAAATCTTTAAAAGAAAACAAAACAAACAAAAACTAAATATGCATTTCTTTTTTAAAGATTTTACTTATTTATTTGACACAGAGAGAGATCACAAACAGGCAGAGAGGCAGACAGAGAGAGAGGGGGAAGCAGGCTCCCCGCTGAGCAGAGAGCCCGATGCAGGGCTCAATCCCAGGACCCTGAGACCATGATCTGAGCCGAAGGCAGAGGCTTAACCCACTGAGCCACCCAGGCACCCCTAAACATGCATTTCTAAAAGGCCCTTGACATTTGAAAATTTTCCACCAAAAATGGACACCTAAGTGAACTGGTATAGGTATTTATGTCCTATAGTTTTCAATTTAAACCGTAGTCTCTTTTATAAAGAATCTAAAGATATGTTTACATCATGGCCATTTGGATGAAGAAATTATAGTAAGTATAATTTTATAGGACTGTTTGAGATCTGCCACCTTAAAAAAAATCCTTCTCTGGTCAAGCTTAGAAGCCAGTTTTATGGCTGTCTGCACTTAGAGTGAATGAGGCAAGGAGAGTAAGGGGGTGGTCACTGTGCTTACTGAGGGCCAAATCATTGTAGCGCTTCATGAAGCACTTCTTTTTTTTTTTTTTTAAAGATTTTATGTATTCATTTGAGAGAGAGTAAGAGAGAGAATGAACAGGGAGAGTGGGAGAGGGAGAGGAAGAAGCAGACTGCCCGTTGAGCAGGGAGCCTGATGCGGGGCTCGATCCCAGGACCCTAGGATCATGACCTGAGCCAAAGGCAGACACTTAACCAGCTGAGCCACCCAGGCGCCCCTCATGAAAAGCTTCCGTGCAGGCTGACAGAGTTACACTAGGGGGAGAATCAGGGCTAAAATTTACTTCATTGCCTTAGAGCTTCATAAAGGGCACACAGGTTGGGAAGACAGGCACTAAACAGGTTGAAGTATTGCTTCTCGATTTAAAAGGTGACATGAAAGGCCGTGTAATCACTGTATTACGGGATTTGCCTGGTGGACCCCGGGGAATGTCCAGGGTCCCACTGGACTATGTGACTGGGGAAGGATTTAATGTTATCTCCGCTTTTCTCTGCTGTTTTCTGACACCCGGATGTTATCCTCTCCTTTTTTCACAGTCCATGTTTCAGTATTTTTTATATCAGTCAATGTAGAGAAGTCTTCATCTCCACAGTAAATGTCACGTGTCGGTGTATCCAAACTATGTGATATGCTTCCCCTCGCTGCTTTGTCAGGTTTGCCTTCTTCCCTGCTCCCTCAGCCTTAGAATCAGATTTTCTAATTGCTTAAGCTTTGAAGTTTGCCAGATAGCTAGACCTATTTCAGGTGACCAGAGCATCGACTAGTGTACCTGGCATGCTTCTGGTCTGAGAACAAAATTACAATAATTTCCAAAGCTTGCTTAATAAATGCCTTGAGCAAATTGGACCACGACCGTACTTGAGGTAAATGCCGGCTTTCCTTTGCCTGGGTCTCTGCCAAGGGACCCTTTGCAGGGCTATTTTATAAATTTGGTTGGCATTTCTTTTGTCCTTTGTTGACCATTGACCAGCTTCTTCCATTTTAAACATGGTGGCAGGAAGGAAGGAAGGAAAGAAGGATGAGGGTCATTGCCAGTACCCAGTGATGTTGACCGTGTTTTGAGAATGCAGAAATGGGGCCCCCTTGTCTTTACTTCCACTTCCACCCCCTTATCTTAGTCACTAACTAGGTATGTTTCTGCATGCATACGATATCGTGTGTGTGTGTGTGTGTGTGTGTGTGTGTGTGTGTGTGTTGGTGTTATCCTTGGGAAATGTTCACTAACTCCTGCATCGGGTGTGAAGGTAATTTCTATTCTTCTATTTTCTGATTTCTGAACTTCAGGAGAAGGTAAAGCTTGATGCTGAAAGGGAAAAACTAGAGAGGCTTCAGGAGCTTTACTCCGAGCAGAAGACCCAGCTGGACAATTGTCCTGAGTCCATGAGGGAACAATTACAACAACAACTGAAGAGGGTCAGTAGCAAACAGGAATGCGCCAGTTGTTTTTTCTTTTTCGGTGTTTTTTCAATGAAGTTCCACCTACCTATGACTTCCTACTTCACACAGCATAAATTTACATACGTTCTGGTCATTAGATACTTTTTAAATAGAAATATGCATGCTGACGGTATATATTATTTCATGCTAATCAGTTAGACAATTCCTTGTTAGAATCCTTCACTAATTTATAATGCAAAAAAATAGTTCTGGAGTCATTCTTTGTAACAAAAGAGAGTCGTTCTTTGTGACACATAACCGACAATGAGATTGTAGCATTTAAATCAGCTGACATCTTTCCCTGCATTCTCTGCTGCATCATGAGTACTGTTTGCCCTTGGATTTTTTTTTTCCCCCTCTCAGCCTGATTTCACACTTGGGTCCAAAAATTATCCTCTTCTCTGATTTGCTTCCCATCACCACTCACCGTGTTTCTTTTTCTTTCTGCCTCTTGGTGACATTAAACTCGTAAGCACAGCCACAGCAAACACCAACACCCGAGATGCAGGGCAATGCCCCCCGCATCTTCTCAGACGAGCTTCTTCATTTGATGAAGCTTAGTGCAGCGTGGACTTTGTGCTGGGTTTCATCAGGTTCTTCTCTGATCGTTGAAGTTGACTGTGCTTAACTTGGCCACGCTGGTTATCTGCTGAAATGAGGCTTCGAGGTAGAGAGTTTCACAAACACTGGCAAGACCACGTAATATTTCAGAGTCTCTTAACGGCTGGCTTGTTTGCTCTGAACAGCAACCCAAATAAAGCTGGGGACCAGTCTTGGATCCCTAAAAGAGTCATGTCATAGTAATTCGTGCTAAGTGACTAACAACTCATGATTCCATGTGACTAGAAAAGAAGGTAGTTTCATTCATGTTATTCTGTCAGGACCTTCTTGGGACTGGGCAAGTCGAAACACCGGCTGAGGTAGCCCCACCCTTGGAAATGTTTAAGATGGCCTTTAATACAAAAACATTTGATATCTTAGAGTAGCGTAAGGTTATGAAAAATTACATTTAAAACTTTTCCGTGTATTACAGAGGCTGAAAGCATCTTTTTATTTATTTATTTATTTATTTATTTATTTATTTATTTGACAGAGAGAGATCACAAGTAGGCAGAGAGGTAGGCAGAGAGAGAGGAGGAAGCAGGCTCCCTGCTGAGCAGAGAGCCCGATGCGGGGCTTGATTCCAGGACCCTGAGATCATGACCTGAGCCGAAGGCAGAGGCTTAACCCACTGAGCCACCCAGGCGCCCCGAGGCTGAAAGCATCTTAATAAACAGTACCAAAGGCAGGCAGGTCAACCTGCAGTGTAATCATTTTAATATTTTAACAAACAGTGACTTTCTTACTATGTTAGATCAAAAAACTCCCAACAATGTTTCTTCCTCTTTACTCCTCTTTATTCCTTATTGTATAAAGCTGAATTTGCTGTAAGAAGAGAAAACTTCCTGTCCCTCAGTGTCATAATTCTCTAGAAATCTTGTGATGAAAATAACTGGGAAAACATTACTATTTGTAAAATTATTTTTGCTTGTAATTTGTGTTTATGCCAGTTCACCAAAGAGATCGGGAAACTGCCTTTTATCTTTGTTCACTGGTTTTCGACTCTCCTCATTACTAATGATTTTACACAGTGGTCATATTACTTTTTCTAGAGTCAGCAACAACTTATATATTTTGTTCTTCTCTGCCTCTAGTTATCCAGGTATTGCTTGGACTCTATAAATACTGCTGCAAATAAAAATTGGTAAATTCTATTAATAACTGAGACTCAGGTTGATATAAATAATGTCTGTTTGCTTAATCTAGCCTCTATAGGATAACTAAATGTATGTGCGTTTTAAGAATGTCCAAAAGAGGACAGGAAGTGATGCAGGCAGCCTCTTCTGCTATTTCAAGGCAAAGACCCTTATCTTCTTCCTCTCCAAGCAGAGTGCAAAATTCTTATTGTAAATCCCTTTCCTTAGGAGAGATAACTGGCTTGTAGTAGCTTCTAGTCACTTGTATTAAGAGGTCCACTAATTTTGCAGGGATGATGACCAGAGTAACTTTCCACCGATCTCATGACTTAATCAGTAAAAAGTCCACTTACTTCATGAGAAGTCCGTTCATACTAGGAACTTCCTGTGTTTCCACGGCTCATTTCCCTTCAGACTTCAAACCCTTCAGAATGCCGCTTCCTTACCAAGCTTTCCCAAAGGCATTTAAACTAGATGCAGTAAAGGTGATTTTATTACCACAAACTTCACTAGGTGGCAAGTCATACAAAAGAAAAAATAAATGAACAGGAAGAACATCATCTTCTTAAACTGTTTGTTAACCCAAGTACTTAAGCTGAAGTTATGGAACGATTTTTTTGCGCACAACACTATAGCTTTATGACTGGGCTTCTTACTTCTAATCCCCTGCTTTGGAGTCAGAGTTCAGCTTTCATCTGAGTCGCTGTATGTAGTGAGGTGGACT
>CM052898.1:141270178-141324048 GCA_028534135.1 Potos flavus | reverse complement strand
CCCTGAGATCATGACCTGAGCCGAAGGCAGAGGCTTTAACCCACTGAGCCACCCAGGCGTCCCGCCCCATCTTTGTTTTAATCTATTTTATAAACTGGGGTTCCAAGTATATTATACACGAAGGATTTTCTATTTTGAAAGAGTACAATAGTGAGTAGTTTTCTCCAGCGTTCAGGGGGAGAAGGACATTGGTACAGGTCTAGCAAGTAGAGCTCTTCTCTTCCTTGTGCATGATGTGCCTGCGTTCTCGTCCCCGCACCTGCCTTCGGCTCCTTATGCATGAAGAACTCTTGAGTTGTCCTTAAGGGTGGTTTTGGACAGCGTTGCCCGATCTGTCTTCATTTTTGGAATTGCTGCCCCTGGAGAGATTGCTGTGACGTTGAGCCCGCCATGGGGTTCCTTGGAAGGGTCTGTGACTGGCCTTTGCCACTTAGCATGAATTAGGGGGACGCCTTCATTCCTCCTTCCTCCTGTCTCTGCCCTCTGGGCTTACCCTGGAGCTAGGCACACAGGGATGTGGCCCTGTCATGAAGGACGTGTGGCCGGCAGTTTGCCTGACGCGTCTCCTCCCGGTTCTCACAGGCTCACCTGCCCCTGGGCCAGAGCAACAGCTGCGGCAGCGTCCTCCCTCACTCGCTGGCGACCATGACCAAAGACTCAGACTCTCGGAGGATGCTCAGAGGTAGGTGACTTGTAAATCATACATCATGTCTGTGGGTAAGCGTTAGAATTTCTCTGGGAGAGGGAACAAGAACAGGGGTGGGGATCATTAGAGAGGGAACAACCAAAATCCTCGGTTTTATCCTTAATGAGTCTTCTTCAGGGAAGGACCTCCGTCGCCTTATTGTTGTACTACGGTCACTTTTCCTATTATACATGCGGCTGGCACCTTTTAAACATACCCACTGCACTTCCTCAATTCAGTTGAATTCCCAAACCAGGAAGGCCCCTCGAGAATGACTAACCTTGCCATTTGGTGGAAAGAAAAGAGAGACTACGGAGATCTGAAGAGATCACCGGGCACTTAACGAAGCCACTTACCTGGTCTGCGGGCTGAACCACTGTTCTGTTGCAACATATGCTAAAGAGTCATTGAGAGGACACACTAGTGGCCCAGGACTGAATTCCCTTTGGGCTTTTCATGGGGTCTGAGCTCTTCTTCTATGTGGTGGTTAGGTTTCGGGTAGACTTGGGTCCTCGGCATCTTTTATTTCTTTGTAATAATACATTGCATTTATAATGGGGTTGTCGAATAGTCTTTGTGGTGCTCGGAGAAATTACTGTAATGCAGTTCTGGAGGTGAGCTGCTCGTTGAGAGGATTAGAGTTGTGCCAACACAGTCATTTCGGCCAGTAGTTTATCTGGGCCTAACTTTTGAGCAGACACGGTGCTAGAGACAAAGAATGCAAATAAATGACACCGTCCTCAACCCTGACATGCTTATACTCTAGTGAGGAAGAAAGACACATAATAGATGATTTAAGGAGCGCCTGAGTGGTTCAGTCAGTTAAGCATCTGCCTTCAGCTCAGGTCATGATCCCAGGGTCCTGGGAATAAACCCTACATCGGGCTCCCTGCTCGGCGGGGAGTCTGCTTCTCCCTCTCCCCCTGCCCCTCTCCCCCTGCTTGTGATTTCTCTCTCTCTCTCTCTCTTGCTCTATCTCAAATAAATAAATACAATCTTAAAAAAAAAAATAGATGATTTAAATGAAATGTGTTACATCCCATGAGGGGGGAATGCCCAGGATATAAACTTAGGGGGATGCCGATGGAGTAGTGGGCATTTGGGCTCTAAATGCATTATGCATTAGTGGAATTGAAACCCTTTCCTCCAACCAGGCTGGAATTCAGTTCTGACTACTCAGCCCTTCTGCCAGTGGTACCAGGGGATAAACACTGGTTTCTTGCCAAAAGAAAAAAATAGAAAAGAAAAAAACATATACATATATATTATATATATAATATATATGGATTTTGTATATATAAAATGTGCATATGTGTTACATATATATACACACATATATATGTATATATACATATATATCTCACTTGAATGAGGTTTTTATTTTTATTTATTTTATTTTATTTAAAGCTTTTTTTTAATTTATTTGACAGAGAGAGATCACAAGTAGGCAGAGAGAGAGGGGGAAGCAGGCTCCCCGCTGAGCAGAGAGCCTGATGCGGGGCTTGATCCCAGGACCCTGAGATCATGACCTGAGCCGAAGGCAGAGGCTTTAACCCACTGAGCTACCCAGGCGCCCCTGAATGAGGTTTTTAAATTATTACCAGACGTGATTTAAGAGTTCATAGAGGCTGTAGTATTCATAAGAGAGGTTTATAATGCATGAGAGGTTTACAATGTTAATATGTGAATCAAATACAGTTGATTGAACTTCACTTTTATTTTCTTTGCTATAATTTCTTAAGCTAAAATATCTCTTACGATTTATAAAGTTAAAATATCTCTTATGATTTATAAATAATAAACATAAGTGAGTCTTGATATTTTGGCTCTCGTTTATCATTGTTCTCTCATGGGTCAAATCTATTTTCTGTTAAAGCATTTTTCTATGATATTTATACCGTTTTAAATGGGTTTTTCCCACTGGCTGAAGACATCAGAGCTTGGACTGGCCACAACACCACATTTTACGTCAGAAGTTCTTTCTTAAAGAGTAATAAAAACCAGACCTTTATACTAACTGGAGAGATTTGCAAATTCGAGAGCTATTAAGCTTATCATGTAAGAGGATTTTTAAGGAGAATTTTGGTAAAACCGAAGGATGCTTGATCTTTATTTTTCTAATCTCCTTTTGCCCAACAAAGAATGGGAATCCCCATGCTAGGTTCATGGAGGAAATGTGAGCCAATTCCATTAAGGCCCCATTAAAAATGAACTACGCAAAATCCATTGACTTTGATCTATCTTTCTGCTCTGGTCCTTCACCTATGTACTTTGCTTTTGTGTATCCGGGAAAATTGCGGCTGCATTCTTTCCTGGGGCAGCTCTCAAGCGGGGTTCTTCTTAAAGAGTTTCATGTGGTGCTGATGGGGCAACTTCTGAGGAAATTGAGAACCATCCTGTGTGTGTTGGTCCCAGCAGAGGTGATGTGTCTTGTGAAGCCAGGGGAAGAGGGGCAAGGAGTGCAGTTCTCAGAGCCACAATAGACCGGAAAATTGGCAGGATTGCTCCTAAGCCCCTGCAGGTGGCCCACAAAGACCAGGAGGGATGAGTCATTATTGCCTTTAGAACTGTTTCACTAATACAGTATTGGCGTCACTAAAATGGCAAAGGCAAGGAAAATTCCGTGGTTTTGAAAAAATTGGACCCAACGCATTTTTATTAACTCAAAAGTAATAAATCTTATCATTTTGGAGGGAGTTACACAATTAACTTAAACGAACTGTTTTTTTTGCTGCTTGTTCATAATGGATACATCAAGGACAATGGTGTAAGTATCAACCTTCCTTCCATCAGCACTGTTTTCATAGAACTGACAATGTAGGTCATGCGAACAAAGATCTCTGAGAGTAAAGCAGAGGGCCCAGGAACTCAGCTCTTAAAGTTGTAATGCTTATTGGCTTTTGTACCACTTGTGAACTGTTCTTTTGTAAGGTCTCGGATGAATGAAATCTTTGTCCTTTTGTCTCTGTTAAACGCAGGAAAGTTCAAGAAAGGTATGACGACCTCCTCGAGTGGTGTTTTTTTGTTTTCGGCAACTAGTGAAAGGTCATTGTTAAGTCATCTTTAAGAAATGATCGGATTTGAAACTGTCAAATAGTGGATTTTTAGCCTAAGGATCATTCTTTTTACACAATAGAGAAAAATTGTTGCACGTTTGCTGGAAACCCAATCCTGAGTGCAGCTGCTGTTCACTTACAGGGGCAGCTGCAGGAGCCCCTTTGTTTTGTTCTGTTTTTTATTACAAGGTCAGTCCTGCAGGAAACCAGAGTGGGGGAGGGGGGGCAGGGAGCATTGTTTTGCAAGACTCAGAATCTAGATAAAGATCAGAGTGGGCATTGTCATGTATATTGGCTAAGTGTAAAACTGGAGGCTTCTCCTTTCTAAAGGCCAGGTATAAATAAGTCTGGCTACAGGAGAGGAGGGAAGGATTTAGGACGCTCCCACTTATTTTTTCCACTTAAGCCCATTTTAGAACCCAGACCTGGTGCAGAGTGAAGACCAGTTTGCAGGACTGGCTTGAATAAATCAGATGCTTATGACTGGGCCAGGGTGGCAGAGATGCAGGGTGTCAGAGGGCGCCCTGTTATTTAAAATTTGAGGGACTGTGCTTTGAATAATTGAATGGCATTTTATAAACCCTAGCTCTTAAAAACTATGCATTGCTGTCTGCCTGGGAAAAAGAACTGTTTTATCGCTATGATCTCTTTTTATTCTCCCTGTTTTCTGGTTGGCGAATATGTGTGAAAGATGTTTCATTCTAAACGTTGTTGACTAACTGTATGCATGTATCTGAAGCTTATTATTATTTTTTAACTTCTCAGGTTCCTCTCTGTAAGCTCAGATGGAATCTAGAAGTGTGAACATCCATCTTGCCTTGTTAATCTGGTGTTGCGACTAACACTGTCGACGATGGCATGTTGGAAGTGTCTATTTTTCTGGTCCCCTGTCATCCTTTTTGATCTTGTCTCTTTCTCCCTTTCTCCATCATTCGTGACTCGTCCTGTACCTTCATCTCCCGGCTGTGGACTGTGGTTAGGAAGAATGAATTTCTCAGCAGGTGAGCTACTCGAGGCTAACTTGTCAGAAAGACTGATTAATTTTATCCTCTTAAACCCAGATTATAGTCTTAAATCGTCTCACTTTCTATATTAAGCCCAGATAACCATTTAAAGTATATGACACGGAGCGCCTGGGTGGCTCAGTCAGTTAAGCATCCAACTCTTGATGTCGGCTCAGGTCATGATCCCAGAGTTGTGGGATCGAGCCCCGTGTTGGGCTTGCATGGGGCTTGGAGTCTGCTTAGAGTCTCTCTCTCTCCCTCTCCCTCTGCTCCCCGCCCCTAAAAAAAAGGAAGGAAACAACACACATTTGGAAGATATTGGCAAAACTGTATATCCCACAGTGGCACAATGGTTAAGTCACAAAGGAGTTTTCAGGTGTAGCCAGAATTCATAGATAGGTATGAATAAGAATGAGAAATGGGCCTTGCACGTCCGCTCTCCTGGTTCTCTGGGACAGCGACGAGAGTTGAGCTGGTTTGGGGCTCCTTGCATGGGCTCTGCGGAGTGCCGAGCCTCAGATATTGTCAGCTCTCCCATTACAAACCTTATAACTTCCCCTCCCATGGCTCTTTCTGCCTGGGTATGAATGCTGTAGAGCCTTTACGAGGCCCTCTTTGCTTTCTAGTTACTGTCCCACCGCTGAATGTTATTCTTGCTACATGATTTAAAAACAAAACAGAAACAACCAAGTAGTCTCAGGGATTGGGAAAGTCTCATTTTTCCCGGTGCACTTGCTTTGCCGCAGACAGTAGACGCATTCCACTTCCTTATTTAGCCACCGCTGAATCTGGAATGTATAGATGAGAAAATGAATTGATTCAGCGGCTCTTTAGTCCGTGACATCCCCATACTAAATAAATAAGGATCTCATGGTGATCAGGACACCTGCGTCCCCCACCCCGGGATAGCTTGCACCTGTTCCGGGGTTACCTAGCTGCACGTGCAGTTCTTCTTGCACCTCCTACCAGGGAACCCTCGTTTGGTCCTGATGCTGTCCCGGGGGGGGTTTCCTCCATCAGAATTCTCTATACCTTTGGACAGGCAGGCCAGAGCCTGAGTCCCAAAGCCAGCTCTTTGAAATCTCATGGGTACAATTCCAGAATCACAGGGAAGAGGTGCAGGACTCCATTTGTGATATCAGAGGTAACTGAATTTTTTGAAGCTCAGGAGGGAGGAGGCTAAGGCAGGTGGCTGCTGAGTTCACTGTGATTATTAGTAAAAGGTTGCCAGGTGGGAGAAACGAGCCTGTCCGTGAGGTAGAACATTTCCACTCGCCCTGGATCCATAGGAAACAAAAATCCTGTGCCGGGAAATATATGCTCATCAGCAGCAGGCTCCTTCACTCAAATTGCCATGAAAATCTAAGGCACTCACTCATCCTACCGCCAGAATGGTGGAAGGTTCTCTCAGACATAGTCCCAAACTCCAACGAATAATAGGGTGACCTGGGGGATTTATGTTCGTGGTCCTTAGCATGCTACACATAGTCACACCGCTGGCCCTTGCGCCCACATCTGACATATTTGAGTCATTTGAGTGTGCTGTGTACTTCACCTGGAGGTTGTAAGTTCATTTTCTTATTCTGCGATACTTTTGGGAAAAAAAAGTCATGGACAATCTGAGGATCAGGACCCATCATCTTCTCTGCTTTTCCAAGAAGGTGTTAGTGGCATTACAGGGATTCGCCTTTCCTCATGTCAGTGCCAAGGAGATAATTCTCTTATGTTTTAAATTAGGTGGCTGTCTTTTAGGGATTTGGTTGTCATACTAACACTAAAAAGCGGCTTCCACGGAGTCGGTGCCAGGGTTGGTTTCTTTTGCGGGTAAGGCTTTTTTGAAAGCGTCAGGAAAGATACATGTGTGACTTTTTCAAATAATTTCTGGTTTTGTTTTGTTTTGTTTTGTCCTCCTCCTTTTCATAATAACTGGATACAATTTAAAAGGAGCGATTAGTAACTCCAAAAATTCAAGTATCAAAGGTAAATATCTGAGTAATGATTTTTTTTTTAAAGGCACAAGCTCCACACTTATGAATATACTGACTTCACCTACTGCTCCCCGCGTTAATCACTATGATTAATGGCCTTCTATCCAAAGTGTCGTGCCGTGCTTTTTTGTGTTGCACCTTCCCTTTGCTGAGTGGTATGTGGCTCTCGTGTGTGTTTATAATTTCTAATTACAGCTTATATTAAGGGCATTCCCCAGAAATGCCCTCATCTGAACTAACATATTTGCACTTTATATTTAAAACAACTCCACGTAGTTTGGCGTGCAAACTCCCCGTGGAACTAAAATCATTTTACAGAAACTTTTTCAGTGTCCAATGCTTTGTTAAATCCTCACAGATGTGACTTCTGCTTTTTTGACATTTTTCATTACCAATTAAAAGCCTCAGCAAGGGTAGGGAGAGCGCAAGGAAAGAGGCAAAATTCAAATGGTCCAGTCATAAACTCTTAATGGATCTGGTAGTAAATTTGATGAGGGAGAAAGGGATGGCAGCCTACTGTTGGCTAGAGAAACATGATTTTAATGAGTTGAGGAATTGGTTTATCAGTCCGATCCCTGCTTCCTGCCTGTATGGCAAATAGAGAATTGAAAGGAAGAATAATTTTATTTGCGTTGCCCCAGAAGGAAGAATAATTAAATCTGCGTTGCCCCAAATCAGCCACCAGCAACTAACACAAAGTAAAGCCAATGACCTAACAGGCCAGTTGACCAAGTACCAAAGAATGAGAAAAAATGTGCAGTTGGGATTTTTTCCAGAGTAAAAGTGTTAGTGATAATATAAGTGAGGTACAAGATTCTTAAATCCTACACCTCGATGGTCCACCTGCTGTTTTATGACCAGATCAAGTATTCCTTAGACGTGAATACCGTTGAAGAAGTGACTGCCCCAAGACCCAGATGTTGCTTGTCACCCGGAGTCATCTTGCTTCACTTGAACCCCGCTATTTTTAGAAGATACAGGGCCTTTCATTGTGTTTCTGTTTTGGTTTGGTTTGCCTGTTTGTTTTTGTGTGTGCGGTTATATTCTCAGTTGCGCTGAGATGTGGGAATGGCAAAGGAAAATGTGAGATGATCCACTGACTGAAAAGATCACGCCTAAGACCACTTCTTTGAAACTCTCGCTTGCACTGAGCATGATGCTGCGTCTTTGATCTTCTTGGCTTCAAAACAAATTAGACCAAGGTCCAAGTTTCGTAGGCAGGTGTTTCAGGTTGCTGGTTTGAGTCTCGGAAGATCTGAGACTAGAAGATGAGGCATACTAACATATTTATGGCTCTTTCCTTAGGGTATAATCACCAACAGATGAGTGAAGGACAAAGGCAGAAATCTTCTGACTTTTACAACCGCACAGCATCTGAATCGAACGTCTACTTGAACAGTTTCCACTACCCCGATCACAGCTACAAGGACCAGGCCTTTGACACCTTGAGCCTAGACAGTTCCGATAGCATGGAGACCAGCATCTCCGCCTGCTCACCTGACAATATCTCTAGGTAAGATGTATTCATGGTTCGGGTTTCCAGTTTAGAAAAGCACCTGCTGGTTTCAAAAAGTAAAGGCATCAGTGTGGAGCAGTGTATATGTACAAGCCCAAATTTCTGAGACACAGACAGTCTATGGGGCCGAAGAGGGTCGAGTGTCATGGCAGCCTTTGAAAGTAATTCCCTTGTATCCTGTGTGACTTAGCCAGTTAGACGTCATATAATCCATTTTTCTCCTTTACTCTATTTCTTTACATTCGCGTTCATGTGTGTACTGTGCTTCGAAATTCATTTGCCTCTGTTGGTTGACTTTGAGCCTCATTAGGACTCCTTTTGATCGAATAAACAAATCATTTCCGACAGTATAGTGAGAACTTTGAAGGATTTCTTACACTTCTGTTTCATTAAAAGGAAGGCTTTAGAACTCTTCCACATATTAAAATTTTTGTAGGGATGTAACCATTCGCGTTCGTGTTCATACTTTGAGGCAAGCAAAGGTGGTCTTATGGAATTGGGGCCAAAGGCACGTCTAAAATACAGATCTGATCCTGGTACTCTGCCCAATCAAAAACTACTCCCCTTTGGATAAAGTCATGCCCTAGAACCTGCATTCTGGATCCATCCCAACTCCCCATTCACTCGCTCCTCCTGACCCGCCCCACAGGACTTCTTATTAATTGAGAGGATGATGAATACTCAAATCTCTGTGCCTTTGACTATATTGGTCCCAGGCCTGGAATCAAATCGTTTGTTCACTCATTCATTTATAGGCTCCTTCATTGCACAAATACTTATGGAGCGCTCTGGAGTCAGCAGTGGGCTGGCGTTGGCTCATGCTAGCTGGCAAGTGCCAATGGTGCTTATTTCCACCTACGTGTGATCAGTGATGTCATGTTGGTAGTTCGAAATTGACCATGGTGGGAGTATATACGCCACATAAATCAACATTTGCTATGTGTTAGGGTTTTCGTTTCCCTCCCGGGAGCTGATTTACCAGCACAACACTGTCTACAGTCAATTTATCCTTCCATTTGTGTATTCGCTCAATCCATACTTATGAGCACCGGTAGTGTCTAGCATTGATCTTTACCATCTCCATCCCTCTACTCCCATCTGAGCCTGGAGAGACTTTCCTCATCCTTCATGCTTAAACTTAGGTTGGAAACTCATGAAAACCTCCCCGTTAGGGCCTTTTTCTTCTGTGTTTCCATTGCACTTGACTCTTTTTTCTATTATATCACTGATCACATGGCAGTATAAAATTTTTCCTTCAGTAATTAATTGGTGAATTCCTCAATGTCAAGAAGGCTGGCTAATTATCTTTTGGTTTCTATACCCAGCAGAGATCTTAGCAGATAGTAGGTATTCAGTAAGTGTTGGCTGCATAAATACCTCAGGATACAGTAAAAAGGCCGTATTTTCAATTTTGTTATTTTTTTAAATTTTTGTTTCATCTATTTTAATTGGCTGAGAACCATTATGATTTCAACCTGAGAAACATCCAATATTCAGTAAATGTTAATTGAGCACTTGTGTGTTCCAAATGCACATGTCTAGTTGGGTCATTGCCATCAACAAATTTCCCTCTATTGGACTGAAGCGATGGTCATGATCCTTGAAGCAGATCACAGAGGGCTCTTGGTCCTGATTTACTTGATAATCCGTGAAATGGAGGTTTTTTTTTCTTGAATACAGGCAATGATTAATTTTAAAACATGTTGATGGAAAATTACCATGCTGTCAATAATTTATTTCTTTACAAAGATGTGAATAATTTGCTGTCCCTTCACCTATAAAAAGAGAAAGACAGAGAGAGAGGGAATGTAATATCAACAAAATGTACTTCGCTTTGGATTATTTCATGTTTCATAAATGAAAAGAATATGAGACTTAACTGTAACCAGACATTATAGCCAGAAAATGTTAAGGGTGGGGGGGTGGGGGAAGAAGACAGATGTTACATTCTGTGGTAAATAAAGTATACAGTGTATTTTCATTTTGGCATTAATGGGTAAAATATTAATATTATTGGATATATCCTATCAGAGAAGGAAAGGAATCTCTGGGGAAAAATACTAAAGCAACAATAAGAATTGTATTGCTGCGGGCCCCTGGGTGGCTCAGTTGGTTAAGCGATTGTCTTCAGCTCAGGTCATGATTCCGGAGTCCCGGGATCGAGTCCCACATCAGGCTCCCAGCTCCGTGGGGAGTCTACTTCTCCCTCTGACCTTCTCTCCTCTCATGCTCTCCCTCACTTTCTCTCTCTCTCAAATAAATAAATAAAATCTTAAAAAAAAAATTAAGAATTGTATTGCTGCTTGTCACATGGGAATGACCTAAATTGAAAGAGGAGATTATGTAAAGATAAAGAATAGGGCTTTTGGGGGCGTCTGGCGGGCTCAGTCGGTTAAGCATCTGACTCTTGGTTTTGGCTCAGGTCATGATCTCCAGGTGGTAAGATCGAGCCCTGCATCAACTCTGTGCTCAGCGGGGGCGTTTGCTTCAGATTCTCTCTCTCCTTTGGCCCCTCCCCCCCAAAATAAATAAATAAATCTTTAGAAAAAAAGAATAAAGCTTTTTGGGGGGCTGCCATTATTATTTCGGGTTAGAAGGCTTAGTGTTTCATGTTATTCAATATTAAAAGATGCAACAGCTCACTTTTTAAAAATTTTCACATGACTACGTGGGGGGAGACACTTGACCTTGTGGAAGGGGCAGGTAGCGAACCATCTGGCACTGGAGGTGTTCTAGTGACGCCCACTGTCCTGCACTTGTCCAAGCCGGGCCAACACGTGCTCAGAACAGAAAGCCTAGAATGTTGAGCAATTATTCATAAATGACAGTAAACTGACCAATCAAATGTGGTGCTTCTGAATCACAAGACACAAACAAAATTCAACAACCCAGCAACTATGATAGCATGGTGATGAGAGGAATAAAAGTGGGCATTAAGATCGAGAACCCAGATTCCCAGCGTCAGAGAGATGCCCATGTTTCGGTGGCACTTGCTGCTTAGTCGTTATTTTGAAAACAGCAGACTATTCTCCCCTCTTCCCAAATAACTGTGAACATTTTGTACCAATACTTCTTTGGTGAACTCTTGATAGCTTGGCCTTTTATCTATTTGTTTAAGATTTTTATTTGTGTATTTGAGAGATTGTGCAGGGAGGAGCAAAAGGAGAGGGAGAAAGCAGACTCCACACTGAGTGCCAAGCCTGACATGGGCCTCGATCCCACGACCATGAGATCATGACCTGAACCAAAACCAAGAATCAGATGCTAAACTGACTAAGCCACCCAGGTGCCCCAGTTATCTATTTTTGAGCCGTCTTTTTTTTTTTTTAATATTTTATTTATTTATTTGACAGAGAGAGATCACAAGTAGGCAGAGAGGCAGGCAGAGAGAGGGGGAAGCAGGCTCCCCGCTAAGCAGAGAGCCTGATGCGGGGCTCGATCCCAGGACCCTGAGATCATGACCTGAGCCGAAGGCGGAGGCTTTAGCCCACTGAACCACCCAGGCGCACCGACCCATCTTTAGTAAAGAAATACACTCAAAGCTTTTGCCTGTCCTGGCATTTTTTCACTCCCTGCCTCTTCCTCCCCTCCAAAAATTGAAAGTAAATATTCATCCCTTCAAATGATCCCTCCACACCTCTCATATTTAGTGGCGGTGAACAGCAGCAGTGCAACCGCAGGTACAGGAAATTACCCAAAAAGAATCCGCTTTGATTATAACTACCAAGCATTACGACTTCTGATCTGGACACTTAAGCACAGTGACAGGGCAAGAACTGAATTCATTTTTATTTGCTTGCCCGGTTGCTTTTTCTCAAAATGGTTTCCAGAGGTAGAGAATGAGCATGCTTCCACTAAATATGCCGAAAGAAGCTGGGGAGCCTTCCTGGCAGGTGGTTACTCATGACCACGGTCATTTTGTATCCTTAGTTCACGGAGACCTGACCCGGCGGCACTAGCAATCACAGATTACCAATCACCACACTCAGATATCACCAATAGTATTTATTTCATTGGGTTGTCTGACCCTCTGAATGTCAAAAAGAGCTGAAACCAAAGTAGAAGACACTTGTAAAAGGCTTAGTATAAAAGGCAGAGAGAGGGAAACAAACGTTTTGCTTTTGTACCACCATCTACTTGAAAAACTTCGTGCTACCCTAAGGTAAGCTTGTATCCACTATTATGATGGGAAATAATATGATAAATGTCAGGCAAATGGTAATCAGAAACCAATGTTCGGAATGTATGTCCTGACAACACATCCTTAATAAAAACTTTCTGAAGTCAGGTAGCAAGAGAAAGAAAGGACTAACACATTTTCTCTTTGTGAGATTTTTTAAAGCTATGTATTAAAATACCCTGTAATGGGGACGCCTGGGTGGCTCAGTGGGTTAAAGCCTCTGCCTTTGGCTCAGGTCATGATCCCAGGGTCCTGGGATCGAGCCCCACATCGGGCTCTCTGCTCAGCAGGGAGCCTGCTTCCCCCTCTCTCTGCCTGCCTCTCTGCCTACTTGTGATCTCTCTCTCTCTCAGATAAATAAATAAAATCTTTAAAAATAAATAAATAAAATACCCTGTAATGATACGTATGTTAAAGAGGTAATTCCGTGCTGAAATTCTAGTGACAGAAACTTAGTCTTGTGGTTTATTATGTCACAAGAAGCCATTTGTATAATTATAAAATTACTCAGAGCTGTAGGTACATTGGCCCTTCACTTTTTGTTGAGACATCATTTTTGTGTCTACCAGAAAGTTACTTGAATCAGACAATGTGTTTGCTTTTTCGGCATCATTACTTAGACCCTAAACAAACAAAAAGCTAAGAAAACAGATCTTGGGTCATAGAAAATGGCAGCTGAGAGTCAATTCTGCATAAAACCTCTCCTGCTGAAATTACTGACTTGGCCCAGACCATGTAGGGTTCTGCATACCGCCTACAATGATATGTTATTATCAAAATTGCTATTACTAATTTACCAAGCCCTGACCTTGTGCTCATACTTGGAGAAAATGTTGGGAGAACTTGATCCTTCATTGTAGCTTAAATGCCAGCAGTGAGCATGTGGGGTGGGGAGCAAAACTGGGCATGGAGTTGAGGGCAATCTGTGGCTGAACTTAGGTCTAAGGGATGCTTTCATCTGAATTTGAGATGCTTCAGATTTCTTCATTTTAGGCAAAAGTTTGTGTTCTGCTTTTTACCCTAGATAGTCAACACTCAGTGGAGTTCTTTCAGTAGAGATACAGAAAACCAAAGTGGTTGGGGGGGGGGGGGGCAGAGGCAGCCAAGTGTCAAAGGGACCAGATGTGTCAAACCATGTGAGAAATGGTTAGGAAGGGTCGGAGGGCTTGTTGTGTTCTTGTAATATTCAAGGAGCTACCTAACAGAAAGGCTAGATGTTTTATGAGGAGTAATAATTTGCTGAAGCTGAAAAAATACTTGAGATTAGTTGAAAAGAAATATTCTGGGGCGCCTGGGTGGCTCAGTGGGTTAAAGCCTCTGCCTTCGGCTCAGGTCATGATCTCAGGGTCCTGGGATCGAGCCCCACATCGGGCTCTCTGCTGGGCGGGAAGCCTGCTTCCCCCTCTCTCTCTGCCTGCCTCTCTGCCTACTTGTGATCTCTCTCTCTCTCTATGTCAAATAAATAAATAAAATCTTTAAAAAAAAAAAAGAAAAGAAAGAAATACTCTGTGATACTAGCTCTTCATTTTTTTTTTTTTTTAAGATTTTATTTATTTGAGAAAGAGAGAGAGAAAAGGAGCAGAGGTAGGGGCAGAGGGAGAGGGAGAAGCAGACTCCCTGCCGAGCAGTGATTCCCCATGCGACGTGGGGTTCAATCCCAGGATTCTGGAATCATGACCCAGGCCAAAGGCATCCGCTTAACCAACTGAGCCACCCAGGTGCTCCCTGGCTCCATTTAATGGCAATACTGGTGCACTGATGGCTGTCTTGGAAAAGTTTTATGTGTCTTTCTGGAGAATTTTGTTTTGCCCCAGTTAGTTTCGTTCTGTTTTGCTTTGCTTACTTATGTTTTGTATGCCGTTGTTCTTTCCTTTTCTTTTTTAATTTTTTTCTGTTTTTACCTTTGCCTATGAAGTGGATATTCTAAAAAGCCCTAAAAACCCTAAATCTGCTATTTAGATTCCTTTACCCTTGGTGGAAGTTTTGTTTTTCTTTATGAATATGGTTTTTACCAAAGTTGGCCAGATACACAAAAAGATCTTCAGTTGACAAAATAGCAGAACATGACTGAGTAGGAAAAGTCGCCAGAACTGGTCATCTTTATATCGTTAATGGCCCGATGACTCAGTATCACCAGCATCCTTACGGCAGTCACATGCTGCAAGATCAGAAATGTGTGCCTGCCTTTTGAAGAAGGTCAGAAGTTGGAGCAATGGAAAGAAACATGACTCCTCTTATAATGTGGACACAC
Source organism: Potos flavus (assembly GCA_028534135.1). Taxonomy (NCBI): domain Eukaryota; kingdom Metazoa; phylum Chordata; class Mammalia; order Carnivora; family Procyonidae; genus Potos; species Potos flavus. The sequence continues at coordinate 141,309,368 of CM052898.1, read as the reverse complement.
TTCAGAAAACAAAGATGAGTGTTGTGTTCTAGGTAATGCATTATCAAGCTTATCTTCAGGGACATCAGACTCTCCTGCATGGCAAGTGCTCAGCATGTCACTTGCTGACATCGGCGTCTGCCATGGATGCCATGGATGCCATGGTGTAGACTCTTCCCTGCGTTCCCATTGTAGCAGCCTTTGCTTTTCAGTGTCGGTGCAACCCTGATGGGACAACAAAGTAAAAATGGAGGTGACAGAGTATCACAGAGCAGCAGGAGTTTTGCTAAATAAAAGTGGTTTACATGTCAAGGAAATATTAACATCAAAAATAGCAAAAGTGGGGCTGTAGAGAACAAGTAGTTGTCTGTGGATGCAAATTCTTTTTTTAACCAAATAACCAAAGTAGCTCCAAAGTATATAGAATGTAACTTAAAAAAGTAGGTGACTTAAGTGTCTACAGGTTATGGAGACACAAGTGGTGTTAACATGTATTTTCTATCAAATGTTTTCAGAAAATTGAGGTCCTTTGAAGCAAAAGTTAAGACATTTACAGAAATATCGCCAAATAAGCAAACTGGATATAATTGGCAGAAAATTAACTGTAAATATTATAAGATAAATGGAAAACACCCTGAAAATTTCTAAAAAATGAGCAAAAATATTTAAAGACAGATAACTATTTGAAAACTTGCCCCCAGGATATGCCCAAATTACAGATTTATGAAAAACCATGGACTGAAATTATTTGTTTCTAACCAAGTTATTTCCAACCCATTCATCTGAATAGGTTTCAGGAGCTCAAGGTCATACTTAGGCCAGTGAATGGAAGCTATCGGAAGATAGATTTTGATTCAACTTAAGTATCAACATTCTAACAATGTAGTCCAAACAATGAAGAAAGGGATACAGTAAGTTTTCTGTAACTAACAATGTTCAGGCACAAACTAGATGAAAAAATGAGTATGTTCTAGAAAGAACTAAAGGACAGATGGGGGTTAGACTCTTGGTGAGTGTTTTTTTTAAAGAATTGGTGAGTTTTTAAGACCTGAGACTTAATGAAACCAAATGATTTTTTTCCCAAATCAATAGGAGACATAAGACATAGATACCTAATGTCACAGACAACACAATCGAATATAAACACGATACTGTGCGATTACAGGGCCTGATGTCTGTCTTTGCCTCTCTTAGCTGAGTTGATGAAGTGTGCCACTTAACATCTATGACCTTGACTGTTCTCGGTAAAGAAGGTACACATTCCTGCACAAAAATTAAAGATTTTTTCTTTAATTCTTTGGTTGAAAAGAACAGAACTTACCCTTTTGTACCTCCCCCAACAGTTCATGGAAATGAACTGTTCTCTCTTTATCAGGAGAAAACACCTGGCTAAAAATTGGCCCAATGTAACCCTGCAAAGTACAGAGATTAGTTAAGCTTCTAAGGAGACAGCAGTCCTAAGGCTGTCCCTTTCCTGGATGGATGCATTTTGTAATGGGGCTGGAAGTAATTTTTTTTTTTTTTTTAAGAATTTTTTAGAGTGGTTTTAGGTTCACAGCAAAATTGAAAGGAAAGTACAGAGTTTCCATATACCCCCTGTCCCCACACACCCACAGCCTTCCCCATTATCAACATCCCCCACTGGAGTGGTGCATTTGTTACAATTGATGAACCTATATTGACCATATTATTATCACCCAAAGTCCATAGTTTATAATTAGGTTCACTTTTGTGAACCCAACATTCTGTGGGTTTGCACAAATGTATAACATCATATATCCATCGTTATAGTGTCATACAGACGGTTTTCATTGCCCTGAAAATCCTCTGTGCTCGGAATATTCATCCTTCCCTCCCTCCCACCCCCCACTTCAAACCACTCTTATTACTACTGTTTCCGTGTTGCCTTTTCCAGAATGTCATCAAGTTGGAGTCATACAGTATTTAGCCTTTTCAGATTGGCTTCTTTCATTTAGCAATATGCATTTAAGCTTCCTTCATGTCTCTTCATGGCTTGATAGCTTATTTCTTTTTAGTGCTAAATAATAGTCCATTGTCTGGAAGTACTACAGTTTATTCATTTACCTACTGAAGGATCTCTTGGTTGCTTCCAAATTTTGGCAATTAGGAATAAAGCTGCTATAAAACTGCTGCTACTGATTTTAAGATAAACCATATGTACTGTGTTACTGTGGTCATTTGTCTCAGTAAAAGAATTTAGCCCTATGTTTGAAACATCCTGCGTTTGAGTTGATCAACAATATAATTTGGGGAGACTATACTAAGAATTATCCTTTTCATATTCATATAAATTCATTCTTATATAAATGCATATTCATATATGCATATTCATATATTCATATTCATATAAATTCATTCTTATATAAATGCATGGGACATGAATCCCTACTGTGTGCCAGACAATGGAAGATACAGGAACAAAAGCCTCTCTGTCCCCAAGTGAGTCTAGAAAACAAGCATTTATTAAATGGCTATACACGTCTACATGCATAGGAAATAACATCGGTTCATGGCTGGAACATCAGGGTAGAGAAGATTTGACCTAGGTCATGCCCTTTTTTCCAGAACACCCAAATGAACTGTAAGAGAAAAATAACACTTTTGGTTAGTGTTAAACATTTCCACGTTCTTTTCTTTCTCTTTTACTTACCCTAACTGTTCTTGCAGCTTTTATTCCTTTTGGTTTTTTCCTTCACTTATTTGCATGATGTCTTTCTCAAGATGCATTTCTTTTGAGGCTCTTGATTCCCTTCATGGAGGTTCCTCATCGGTATGGTGGATGAGGATTATTGACAAAACTAGCCACCACCCTTCTGTTGCAACTTTAAGAGAAGGTGTTTTTTTTTTTTAAATTGGCATCATCATGTAAGAAATAAAATGTCCACGTGTGTGTGTGTATGTGTATATATATTTTTTAAGTAATCTCTACACACAATGTGGGGCTCGAACCTATGACCCGGAGATCAGGAGTCACATGCTCTTCTAACTGAGCCAACCAGGCACCCCCTAAAATGTCTATGTGTATAGACACACAGCAAAAAAGCAGCTGGGGACACATTTCCAAGCCAAATAAAGTGACTTCACACCATAGGTGTCATCTACATAGAACTTCAGTGAGAGTCTTATTGGCCTGGTATCTCTGAACAATTAAAGAAACAGGAAGACCTCCCACGGTCTGTAATTTTTAGACTCTGGAAAAAGCACTTTGAAAACACACTTTGTAAGATTTAGTTGGGGGTTATTTATGAGTAAAGCACTCTACTTTGGTATTATCTTCCTTGCCTATATTTTGTCTCCTAACCTGAGGTAAGTCAATGTCACCTACAGTTTCCAGAGCTGAATTGACTGGCCTGCTCAGGCCAATGACACTGCTAAGTAACGTCCTTTAAATGACGTCGGACTGTGTCATGCGCCTTGCTGGAAGCTGTGCGTGTGCGTGCGTGTGCACGTATGCATATGTGTGTCAAGAGACCTCAATCTCAAGCAATATTCTTAAAAGGCCTTTGTGTTCTCTTCAGTGCCAGCACTTCAAATATTGCCAGGATAGAAGAAATGGAGAGACTTTTGAAGCAGGCTCATGCAGAGAAGACCCGGCTGCTTGAATCCAGGGTAGGGATACTGTCTTTATGCAAGAGGTCCGTGAGGCAACGGTTCATCCTGCCTGCACATGACAGGAGACTGTCTTTGGGTCTTGAGAAGCAATATAATCTTGAGTGGTCACTCAATCCTGTTGGCCTCATTTTTTTTTTTTTTTATCTGAAAAGTAAGGGTGGTAGAGAAGATTTCTAAGGCTCCTTACTGCACCAGTTTTTTTGTAATTTAAAATATGTGGAATGTCAATGTCGACCGAAATGAGTGCCTTGTATTGCATTTTCCCTTTGATGACCACTTTGTTTGCCTGCCAAGGAACAAGGAGGAATGTCATATCTTTATGGACTCTCCCTTCCTTGCCAGCTTGTGCGAACTGTGCTATTGTAATATTTAAAATCCCAAGTTATTGTGACTGTATTTCAAGCCAGAATCTGAACTTCCTTAGGAATCCCCCCAAATGCCTTTGCATCCTGCCTTAAAGGGCTCCTCCTTTCCTCTTCTGACTTCCCTCGGAGCTTCCTCTGCCACCGACCTTCAGCCAGGAAGCCACAGAGCAACAAAGGAACCGGAAGGACCAGGACCGATAGCCTTCGGTTAGAAGAAGGCCTCAGAAAGGAGGGCTAAATGCTACGATTAGTGTGGGATGACGATATGTCATCATTTTTATTAAAAGTGAGAGAGTGGTGGTCATCTGTATGAAATGACTGAATACCACAAGCGGGATTTTCACTAACATTCAATGGTTAATTAAATGTGGTGGTTGCCTATCTGTGTGGGATGATTTTGAAAACTATATGAGAGGTGATTTTAGTCTAGGTGGTCTATTGGAAGAGCCCAGGCTATACAACCAGCAATTATCTAGTGAGAATTTTCTTTTCCATTAGGTGGAATCTTTCAAGTGTAACCAGCATGTCTTAAAATTTGTTCTGCATGATATTTAGGAACGGGAAATGGAAGCCAAGAAACGAGCTCTGGAAGAAGAAAAACGACGCCGAGAACTCCTGGAAAAACGATTGCAGGAAGAAACTAGCCAGCGGCAGAAGTTAATTGAAAAGGAAGTAAAAATAAGGGAGAAGCAGAGGGCACAGGTTGGTGGGACAATCTGGATGGATTAGAATAGGCCGCCCCCTGGTGGTCATTCTGTAGAAGACGATACTGCTTGTCAGGATGCCTTTCTGGGCGTCTTGCAGTCAGCAGCCCTTGACATGTGACTGCTAAGAGACAGATGGGGGGTTCAGAGACCAAAAAATGTATGTTTATCTCAAAACTTACTGGGACCTACTAACCAAATTACACTTTCCTCTAGTCATGCGTGGAACATTTTTATGGGAGAGGCATTTTTTCTTCACCCCATTTTTTTGCAGTTTATTTAAAAGAAGCATGTTTTTTTCTGAGCAGCTTTGAAAAATCAGCTAGACTTACTACTGAAAACAAATACAACACCCAAACTAAAACCTCTGATTGGGAAAGAGAAGAAGTTCTAGTAAGCCATTTTTGGAAGCAAACACTCCAGAACAAATAATAATTTTACCAACCCAATTTCTGGGTAGTATTAGAGGGTTTTTTTGTTTTGTTTAGGTTTTCTAACCACTGTATTGTCACACATGTCCCTTTGCTACAGTCGTCCACACACATGTGTGCAAGGTCACTGAATTCAAACAAACCTCAGGAAAACTCCCCATTTCCTTTAACTTCCTCTCTTGCTTATCTTAGAGTTTGAATCTCTGTCACAAAAGCTGCCTACATAATATATGTTTGCTGAGGAACTTAAATACAATTTCATGCAGTGCCATTTAATGTAAGGCTCAAATCCATTTTGCCAAGGTTTACTAGGCTTCATAAAAGGTGCCATTTCCCTTATTCTTTATAGTTGCTGGCAGTTCGATACTATCTTGAAGACTCTGTGTGTTTTGAGGCATCGGTGTTGTGACATCTGTCTGAAGTCAAACACCACAGAATCAAAGGCAAAATATTGAAGGAAAAATACGAAGGAAAACGTGTTCGATTTATTTCATTATATCGACCCTCTGCCAAATTATGATTCGCAGTGAAGGTCATCCATGCCTGTCTGGTATTTGAAGCCAAACCAGAAAGCATAATTCTATTTTAATCCTAATTATAAGGTTTGCCTCTAAGTATATATTTAGGTCATTCTCCCCAGAGCAGAGGGGTGGGGTTATTTAACAGAATAAATGAAACGCCATTTTAGAAATATGACCCTTGGCGATACAAGCTTCCTAGATTAGATGATCCTTTCCTCCAACCATAGAAAAATAAAAAGCATCTATGTGCCTCTTGTCCATATCCACTCATTGCACAACTAATTGAGCACAGCTTTGATCCTACTTCTTACCTTATTTTAGCTTCACTTTTGAAAACCAACATCTCTGCCTTTGATTTCTATCAGGGAGTGTGTGTGAGTCGACGTGTTATAGCTTTGGGAGATCTTGCAGGGGGTAGGATGGGGGAATTACTAAATAATGTTCACCTATCGGGTCATGTCTGAGAATACTGAAGAACTAATGTTAGGTTGTACAGGGAGAGGTCCAGGGAACATCACAGAAAAGGAGTCCACATCTGTAGGAAGCAGCCGGGGGAACTTCATGCCTCATAGGATTCCCTGTTTTTAAGTGCTAAGTACCTCTTACAAAACTAAGTTTAATGGCATTTTCCCATTTTCTTGTCTGTCCATTTCAAGGAGTAGAATCTATTCCCCCGAGTTTATCCACCTCCCACCCCTGCATATTGTAGCATCCCTCTTAAAATACTATGCACTTTTTAAAAGTCTAATGTTTATCTTAAGTTCTTCTAATCATGTGGACATTTTAACACTTGGGCTTTTCAGTTCATGTCCACACCTAAACATCCGTGACCTGAAACGCAACAAATAATTAGCTGTATATGACATGGGTTTGTGGTTTCCAGGCTCGACCTCTGACGCGCTATCTGCCTGTCCGGAAGGAAGACTTTGATTTGCGAAGCCATGTAGAGACTGCTGGCCACAATATCGATACCTGTTATCACGTGTCAATCACAGAGAAGACGTGCCGAGGATTCCTTATCAAAATGGGTGGAAAAATTAAAACTTGGAAAAAACGATGGTTTGTTTTTGATCGGAACAAGCGCACATTCTCTTATTATGCAGGTGAGTGATTAAAAGAAAACCCTAAGCAATATAGTCAAATCAGGAACTCTCTGTTAAAAAGCAAAGGTAATAAACGTCAGGATGAATGGGTTGATTGGTAAGTAATAGTATTAATGGCAATCTTGGCTTTGCAGGTATGTATTAATTTATATTCAGGTTAGATAGTCCCCCTGATATGAATTTCCTCTCTAGAGATAATAAAAACTATATATTATTTTAAAAGTGTGAATTCATGGGGCACCTGGGTGGCTCAGTCGGTTAAGCATCTGCCTTCCACTCAGGTCATGGTCCCAGGGTCCTGGGATCGAACCCCATGGCAGGCTCCCTGCTCTGCGGGAAGCCTGCTTCTCCCTCTCTCACTCCCCCTGCTTGTGTTCCCTCTCTCACTGTCTCTCTCTGTCAATAAATAAATAAAATCTTAAAAAAAAAAAGTGAATTCATCTCTTCTAGTCCCGAAATAAGCTGAAGTCCAAGTAAGTAGTAAATGGAATTTTTCTTTTTAGACCAACATATTGGCTTTTAAACCATGAGGCCAGGAAAAAGATTTCTGTTTATTTATTTATGGTCATCTGCCCTATTTAAGTCACACACAATTAGGCAGCCTTGGCTGACAGTCACTCAGCTAGAGTTTATAAACTAGGGTGGTTATTGAAGCAGAGGGTAAAAGCTCATCAGTGAACAAGTGAACAAGTACATATTTATTAAGTGACTGACATCTTTTTGGATTCTTTAAATGATGGATTATGAGGAAACTACCCTACTGAATCTTTGAAAAATACAGGAATATGGATGTAAGTGATGTACTTATTAAGAAGTCTCCTGGGTCACATAGGAAACACATCCGTTGTGAGCCCAGGTGGCATTCTGCTCTCTTCAACAACTGAAGGAAAGTAGTATCATGCCAGAGCTCACGAAGAGACCCTTCTCTGTGGTGATGGTATCACCATTATGAGCACTGTCAGAAATTGTTACACCGATGTCATAAATAAGAAATAACAGTCCAGTCCCTTCATCTATGATGTGAGGTCAGGATACATTTATGAGGAGAAGTGCGAGTGACCAAGAAGTTATGTGAAAGAGAGGAAACACTGGCTGTAGGGCCCCAGAATTGGGGTGAGGAGGGGATAGGGGTGCATACCTTTGGGGAGCACTTTGGTGGGGCTCCGGTTAATGCAGCGGCTAGCAACCTGAAGCAAGTGGCCTAACTAACCCTCAGGGGTTCCCCGCTTGCCTCTCTTGGGGTTTCTGATGTCGGGTTTAATGAGAATTCAGAGATGTTCTCTTCAGTTAGTATAACAGAAAAGATGCTACTTTAATGAGAAATCCCAATTTAGTGTCTGCAGAATCCATGAACAAAACTTTGAAACTTTGCACTGCTCTGGTCTCCACAGACAGTCTCACCCAGAATTTTCCAAAAATGAAATTTTAATTAGCAACTTCAGACAAAACAGCTTCACTCTTCTCTGCTTCTCTTCTCTTTCCTTCTTTTGTCAGCCTGGTCAGTTGCTCAGTCCCCTTCTGACCCGAGTCAGAACCTGTGCTCCTTCTGACCATGTAAATGCATTTTTCCAAATTCAAACTTCTTGATGATCAGTTTTTGTTTTTGGTTTTTTTTTTAAGGACCAAAACCATTTTGGCATATGAATGATTACTCAGAACTGTAATACATAACACAGGCGAAAATTACATCTCATTCAGGTCTTTATTTTTATTTTTTTAAGATTTTATTTATTTATTTGAGAGAGAATGCAAGAGACAGCGCACAAGCAGGGGGGAGGGGGAGGGAGAAGGGAGAAGCAATCTCTCCCTGCTGAATGGGGAGCCCCACGCAGGACTCGATCCCAGGACCCCCGGATCCTGACCTGAGCTGAAGGCAGACGCTTAAGCGACTGAGCCACCCAGGTGCCCCTCATTCAGGTTTTTAATATTTACATATTATATAACTGGCCAGGGAGTCCTAGTTTGACAAATGCTGTTCGTTTGGCTCTATTTAGAGCCATCATTAGCTTGTCTGCTCCCCTCACCCCTACTCTCCCCAAACATCACCAAGTGCAGGAATAGATCAGTCCACAGGAAGCCATACAGATCGCAGTTCAGGCTGGACTGGACCCCCCAGGCGCCGCACCCCTTCAGCTCGCGCTGAGGTAGATGGGCTCCGTGTTTGTGAAGGAGTTGTCTCCACAAGCACTGACAGCGTCATAAGTCCCTGTGCTGATCATGCCCTCAGGCCTCCATATTAACTGGGTACCCTTAGAAGAGTCTCTAAAGAAAACGGAGACCCAGAAAATATATCTGTAAATTGATGGGATAATGTTACAGAAGTTGAATGAATAGCTTTCTTGTGTCAGTTTACAATAGTATTATTGATTCTCTTAGTTCACCCTGTCCTTGTGAAGTCAGTATTTTTTAAGCTCTTTCTCATATAGGAAGTGCCCTACAAACAAATGTTTCATTCCCCAGTTTTCTCCCTCCTTGAAACACTGATAAGATTTACTTTTATCTCCAGATTTTATTTTACATCTGTTTTCAGAAAATAAAGTATTGCTGCATTCCCATTAACAGTGCAGAATCCTTCCCCGTGAATATTTGAGAGGTACACTGACCTCTTTCACAGAAACTGATGGAAGCCCACTGAACGTGGCGTGAACTAAAACAGTGTTTCCCGAGGAAGAGCAAAACAGACACATATAAATATGGTCCATGGTCAAACAAGGTCAAATAAGTCAGGGAAATGCTGAGTTAAATGTACTTTAACAGCTTTTTATTTTCTACTAAACTTCTCAGGCCTGTTGTTTTTCAGACTAGCTTTTCGTTGTTGAAAAAAAGACATTCATGAGTATAATTCTTAAAAATAGAACAGAAGTCTATGTAATGAAAGTCTCTCATCACAGAAGTTCTGACCCTTTCTCCATTTACATATATGTTTCAGTATATATATGTATTCTTTCTTTTTTAATACAGTTGGCACCAATTATTCATCCTGTTCATAACTTCGTTCACATAACAGTATTTCAAGATTTTTCTCTGATGAGCACACGTAGATCTAGTCTTGAATTTCAGTGGCTGTGTGGATTCCACTGTATGGCCGGTCTCGAATTGAATCAGTCCCCTGTTAAATTCAAGCAGATTTTTTCAGCCTTCTACCATAACAAGCACAAAACCATGTGCTTGTGCATGAGTAGCTCTGATACAATAAAGTTTGAGGAGTGGCATTGCTGAGCGAGGATTGTTTGCATTTTTAATTGGTTTGTTTTCCCAAACTGCCTTCCCAAAGCTTTCTTATTTGCACTTCCACCCGCAGCATATGATAGAGTCTCTTTCTTTGCAACCTTATCCATGCTTTTAAAATTCTTTAGTATGCTCGCATGCATTTATGATCTTTGCCAAACTTAAATTACAAAATATTTCAAGAATTTATTAGATCACAGAGGGATGCTGTTTGGTTGCTAGTTTGGTTGGTTGCTTTTGTTTTGTTTTACGTTTTGTCTGTTTTTTATGGCAAATTTGATGAAATCTTAGAAACCATTTGGAAAATGCTGCATTGAAAGGACATTAAATTATTGACATGAAGCTCTATTGGGAACAGGAGAAAAAGCATGCTGGATAAGAAAGTCATTTTACTTCTTACAAATTTCATTACAACAGTTCTACATACTAACGTTTCCTGGACAACCACTGTTCTGGGGAATGTGAGGAGATAATTTGTATCAGTGTCGGTGCTGTTTATAATTTGTGTGCTAACTTGACTTTCAGGAGTTCTGGGTTGTCTTTTGACTACAGATTTGCTGGAGAGCCTTGGGCAAAGTCAATTAGTCCCCGAGGTTTGGGCTGATTACTCCTTTTTTTGTTGTTTTTTTTTCAGTATAGAATGGGGCTAATGCCTTCACCTAAATTATCCAAATTAATCTTAGGTAATTTAAAAACGGGATAAATATTTTAATAACGATACTGAAATTATAATGTTTCCAGTCCATCCGTGGTGATAAAGTATTTTAACACTATTATTGCAGACAAGCATGAAGCTAAATTAAAAGGAGTGATATACTTCCAAGCCATTGAAGAAGTGTATTATGATCACCTCAAGAACGCTAATAAGGTAAACACTGATTTTCAGATTTTTGTCCTTTGAATGCATAATTAAGTTGGGAAAAGATGTTTTTTGAACTCCAAGCAATTTAGGTTTGTTGTTCTGACATAACTGATTGCTATAATCATTATGGTTCTAGAAAAGCGAACATAGAAGTAATACAGCTGATCTTTTGTGGGAAAAAGTCATGGTGAAGTGAGAATATCGTCTGGTTGTATTAGTTTAGAAGACCCTGTTAAGTGACTTTTTGTGAGGTTCTAAGAAGGAGCTACTACTTGGTTATAAGGAAAGAATAAACTTAGTAGGGCTAAGATTAAGAGCTGTCATTTATTGAGCACCCGCTATCAGCTAGGTGCCCGGCTAGAGTTTTACCTACAAAGTAGCTGCTAAGAGGATTGATTGGTGAGCTGTCTGTGTGAGATTTCTTGTGCAGAAAGTCTGGAAAGACGGTCGATCTTGAGAAAGTTGCTGGAGGTGGGGCTGCAGGTTATCCTAAGAGCAACAGTAGCACTAATTTAGAGTCCTATAAATCTGGAACTTTCAAAGAGGAAGAAGCCCTCACCTAGGTCTGTGTCATTTAGTGTGATTTCAGGATGTTTGTTTTACATTCTTTCCTTTTTTGACTTTCAGAGTCCTAATCCACTGCTCACCTTTAGCGTCAAGACGCATGATAGAATCTACTATATGGTTGCGCCCTCGCCGGAAGCCATGCGCATCTGGATGGATGTAATAGTTACCGGCGCGGAAGGTTACACGCACTTCTTGTTGTAGTGAACTGACACAACAGTCTACTTCAGGGCAGACTGCAATAATCTCTTACAAGAATGAAGCCATGTTCAATCCCAGATGGAAAGACCCGACAGACCCATCCCTCTCACGGTGTATCCGCAGAACTCCTTTTCTATTAACAGGAAGTCATTTATAAAAGAGAAAAAGGGGGTTTAAATCCAAAGCTGGATGATAAATAGCAAAAGAATTGAAGCACCTATGAGAAAAAAACAACAACATAATTTTGGTAAATAGCATCACTTATAGGAACGTTTCTTATAAACTATTTTTACCAATTGTTTACTTTGGTGAAATAAACTGAACGGTTTACAAAAATGTATGTACTTGGAAATATGAAATTATTTTAGCACCCTAGTTATTGGCATTGACATTATTGCTTATGAACCGATTTTTAAAAAACCATTTTGCTGAAGGTTATTTTATAAATAGAAGCAAATAAGGGTTTGGAGGGGAATATATTTTTAGGAGGAGTTTCACCCCAATTATTAAGTACTGCACCTAAACCAAAGACTTGATATGACTTGTGTTTAATAGTGGTAGTTTCAGGTGATGAACCACGTTTAGTGTTACTCTACATTTTCAAATGGTACTTTGATGCCATCAACTGTCTAGAAAGTTGACTTCGAAGAGTTACCACTGGTATAAGCTACTGTACATATAGAGAAACCACTTTTTGTAAAAGAAGAAAAAACAAAAAGTTGTGTGTTTTAGACAGAAGCCGCCTTATTAGACAGACATTCTGTCACTTATAGCCATTTAAAATAAGGAGAATATTTCGTGTTTTGCGAAAGATTTCTCCATTCCCAGTGCTGAGAATAAAAGTAGCCAGCAGCCAATTTCCTTTAGATTGTGTTTCCTCTTTTTCATGGAACACAGCTGTTGATTGCAGCCTCACATGATATAACGATGAAATCAGAGCTCTGTTTTCACCAAAGAACAGACCAATTAAAATACTTATTTACGGAAGTAGCGTTGTTCTATAAAAAGGAAAATGAACTTCGACTTAATGTTCTTTGTAATGTACTATTTCATTATGTATTTCTTTACAATTAGCCTTTGTTTTTTAGAGTTAAATTAATTTTTGTCGGATGAAATGACTTCAGGCAAGTCTCTTTTATAACAGTTTTTCAAATGACTTTATCCTGGTTTGTCATGTTGTGTGTATTTGCAAGTATCAACGTACTCTTTCCTAAAAATTGGCAAATGAATAGAAGTAGAAAATGATGGCTTTGCTTACTAGTACAGATGAAACGATTAGATTGAAAGTGTCCATAAAATCTTTGTCAGGCCTGACGGGGTACAACTTTTAAAACTTTGCAGTGTGGTTTGTATAGATGTATACATGTTGCCAATAATAAGATTTTGCAACTGGATGACACATGATTTTACTTGAACAGTGGAGGACAAGGTCATGATTGCAAAAGATGTTTTTATAATATGTTTTTTCAGAGATCACCCCAAACCCTTAATGATCTAAAAGAGTAAAATGCAATTGCTAAAATTTTGTTGGTCGATGTAAAGATATAAATTGTCTGTATTGTACCTTATAGGATTATAAAGATGTTCTAATCAGCATTATATCTTGCATGATGTAGTAAGCCTTTTAAAACGTGTGTTAAAATATGTTGCGTATGGATTAAAATGTTGACCAGATTTCACATTTGAAAATAAATTCATCTCTCATGAGGCGGTTACCTGTTGGTGACATGACAGGGGATGGATTAATCAGCAAAAGTCAGTTGTGAATCTCCACAAAAGTTGTGTGCTCACATTACAATTTGTAGTTTTATTTTTATTTCTTTATTTTTAAAGATTTTATTTATTTGACAGAGAAAGAGACGGCAAGAGAGGGAACGCAAGCGGGGGAGTGGGTGAGGGAGAAGCAAGCTTCCCACAAAGCAGGGAGCTCAATGCGGGGGCTCCATCCCAGGACCCCAGGATCATGACCTGAGCCAAAGGCAGATGCCTAACGACTGAGCCGCCCAGGCGCCCCATGATTTGTAGTTTTATAAACCAAAGTAATTCTGAGTCTCTCTGGTCACATTCCTTTTGCTAACAAAGTGAGATAACCCCTGACAAATCTAACATCTTACTGTCTTTTTGCAAAGATGCAATTATTACTGGAGATTGCAAGGACTGTGCTTACTTCTCTGGTGGGGAAAAAATCATGCAGGTGTGAATTAAGGGCTTTACTTGATAGCGACCTCATTTGTCTCCCTGGGCTAAGGCAGCAGATTTCAGAGATAGAAATGGCCCTGCACAATATGTCCTATCACTCCTGTTAAGGAAGGCAACATTGACAGTGGGTGTGGAAATAGATTAGTTTACTTCAAGCCCATCACTGTGGGTAAAAGCATCTTCACGTGACCTAGCCCCAATTTTTCCTGATTTATTATACTGATAAGGGTGAATAAAGAAAACAGCCCGTGTATGGTGCTTTTCCCATTATGGAGACAAGATTTTTTTTTTTTTTTTCATTTTGCTGCACATAGAATACATGAAGATCTGCAAAAATAAAGGGAGAGAATAAGGACAGGAGTGATTGAGAATATTTGCAATTATCCAAAAACCACAGTGAGAAATATTGATTATTAAGATACAAGGGTTAGTGAAGTGATGTGCATTGTGTATCACCTTACTGATTTAGTTTCTTTGTAGTCTACAGTGGGCCTAATGGAGAACTGGCAAAAGAGCTTACCAGCTTTTGGAGTGCAACCTGAAATCAAGCAGCCCTCCTTGCTATCTATTTCTTGCACTACACCACTCAAGAAAGATCTATTTAATTTTTATTTAACCAACTTTTCAATATGTTCCAATAAGACAGGTTCCCAAGACTCCAAAGATAGGCTGATTCACTGCATCCAACTTTGCCTCTAACTCTAGCGCCAATCATTGCTCCAAAATTTATGACCAACATAGTAAAGTGGCTTTACTTAAGTATACCAACCACAGTAACCTGAAGTAGAAAAAAAGAAGTAAGATCTTACTTGATGATGCTTGATGCCCCCAGGATTAATTCGAAGGGTGCCAGAGCTAGAATTCAGAAACCCATGTACAATTTATTCAACCATTTTTCTATTATTGACTACTCCATTTTTTTCTTCTGCTTCCTTCTAAAAATGGTGTTGTAGAAGATAATATGCCTCCTTATGAACTAGTGTTGTTTTCTACAGGAGAGTCACAAACTGGGGCCACTGGGTCAAGGACACTGAAAATGATGCATATTTTAAATCCTAATAGGTGTAGTGAGATTACCTGATAGAAGAGTTTAGCAATTGACCCCTCAACCACCCCTACATGAGTGCTAGTTTCCCAGCGTCCTTGCCAATAGTTGCTCTTTTTAATTTTTGCAAATCCGATGTGTGAGAAAAATAACGTTATTAAAAAAATATTAAAAATTAAAAAAATTTAAAAAAATAAAAAATTTAAAAATTAAAAAAATTTAATAACGTTATTTTTTAATTCCCATTTTTTTATTAGTGAAGTTGAACATCTTCACATATGAACTGCCTATTCATAGACATCGACTAATTCTATTGAAATTATAGATTTTTCCCCCCTTATTTCTAGGAGCAGGCTGAATAGAAGTATTAATGTTCTGTTATCTGTGCTGTAAAATCAGTTTTTCTAGACTCCCATTTGACTCATGATTTTTGCCATTCAAAAAGTTGAAATTCATATACAAACCTTTATTTTTTATGGCTTGGTTTCATATCTTGCTTAAGAAAGTCCATTCTATCCCCAAACTATAGAATATTCTCAGTGTATTAAAACCCTCTCAATTTTATTTTTCCGTTGAGATCGTTTATATACTGGGATTTATTTTTTTTATTTTCTAGGATTTTATTTATTTATTTGGCAGATACACAGAGAGCGAGGGAACACAAGCAGAGAGTGAGAGCGGGAGAAGGCTTCCCGCCGCGTAGGGCAGCGGGGGGGGGGGCGAGGGGACTCCACGCGGGGCTCAATCTGAGGACACTGAGATCATGACCTGAGCCGAAGGCAGCCGCTTAACGACTGAGCCACCCAGGCGGGCTATGATCTGGGATTTATTTCTGCACATAACATGAGGCAGGGGACGGAATAATTGAAAAATCCGATTGTCAGGCATCCAAAGAGCTAGAATAAAATCGAAGGAGCGGTGAAGAAGTCCACTCCGGGTATTTCTGCGAGCAGGATTAAGGTCAGATCTTGGAAGCATTTCCGGTACGGCTTAAAACTGTCGCGGCGGGAGAGCGGTTTATAATGCAAGCAGCCCAGCCAGCATCTTAGGTTTCCGCTCCCTGGCGTCCTCGGGATGATAAGATGGTTTCCTATCGAGGAACGTTGGATACGGATTCTCTCCGCGCCTCCAGCCACGGAATATCTATCTGCCCATTGAAAAGGTCGCCTACTGAGGTCACTCAAAACATTCCGGGCCATCAAAGGCAAAAACTGCTGGAGAGAATCAACTACCCAATAGCGAGAGAAGGGCAAGCGCGATGACGCTCTGCGCATGTGCGCTCTCTGTTGAAACTCTCCCGGGGTGCGCTCTTTAGGCAAGTCCGTTCCGGCCAGCGGCGCATGCGCAGCTTCAGTTATTGTGCACGGGGCGACTTTGCAGGTCAGCTCGGTGCTCAGGGGCCTCTGGGAAGATGGCCGGAGCCGGCATGGCGGCTGTGGGCGCCTGGGTACCTTGTCGGAGGTGGAGCAAAGCGGCCGTCTTCGGCTTCCACCGTAGCCTCACCGCATTATTCGAAAGGAAGCCTGAGGGGACGCCACGGTGGCTCCCAGGTTAGTGTCCGAAAGGCGGGAGAAGTACGCGTTCTTTCGAACACCGAGTTCAGTCCGTTCCTGTCTAGTGAGTTTTTGGCGCCCTATTTAAAAAAGCTCTTCCCCCATTATAGTACCCCTGTTTTAGGCGCTTTCAAAAATTCTGGTGGCGGTAGTAAGAAGACCTCTTCTCGGCCCTGGGTATCCTGCCCAGCCCCGGCCCTTGCTGGCGTTTTCCGCTTTGCAGTTTAAGGATTCTACTCTGCCTGTCTCCCCGCGTTAAGCGCCAACTCTGGGAAATATTAAGATGTGCGTTCCTTAGTTTTTTAGTTTATTAGCTTTTTCTTTCTTTCTCTTCGGGTCTAAGGGGTTTACAAATCTTGACTCTGTTAGGATGCATAGACCTGCCTTTGCTTCACTTGAGGGAATTTACGATATGAACTTTTTTGTTGTTGCAAAAGTGTAGACTCTGTCATGAAGCCTAATTTCTGATTTTGCTTTTTCGATGCTCCCGGCTCAGTGAAAACCATAATCATTACTCAACAAAGGAAACTAGAATTTGGACCAAAAATGAGAGCATCTGAATATTTTCTTTATCTTGTATTCGATTCTTCCCCGTACCACCCTACTCTCTGTATATATAGTCTATCTTTCTGAATTGTGTCTTATTATTCTCCGGTTTTGTTTTTTACACCTTTGTCATACAAGCTGTCAGGGCACTGTGCTTGGAATAGAAACGTCATTGCTGATATCCTTTCTTTTAGTTAAAATTTTTAAATGTATATAATCAGTTTAACTTACATTTAATTGTATACAACCTAAAGGCTTGCTATATATGTTCCTCTAGCGAAGTATGGTATGTCAGTTCATTAACTAGATTGTAATACTCTTTCATGTAGTTGGCACATCATTAAGGACTTACACATCAGGCTTTGAGAGCTAATCCTTGTAGCATAATAAGATCATTTATGGGTGTAATGTTAAGAACCTGTCCACTTACAGCTCACCAAAATGAAGTAAGTTGTAATTTTCTCTGGAAGAAAATCCTGTTTGGGAAGTAATATCAAGAAGAGGATAAGAGGGATTTTTTTGAGTGCTGAGCTAAGGAAATGGGAACTTGACATTTTTGCGAATACAGTCTACCAACCAACATAACTGACCCCTACTAGCCCTGGTTTCCACTTAAAGTTTTAAATTTGGCATGTTTCACTATACACTGAAACTTTGAAACACACTTGTATGTAATAGGGATAGCTTTACGCCTTCAATTCAGTTTTTAAAATTCAACTTCTTGGGCTGCCTGGAGGGCTCAGTTGATAGAGTGTAGGACTCTTAATCTCAGGTTTGAGAGTTCAAGCCCCACCTGGAGCATAGAGCCTACTTAAAAAGGTGGGGGGGGGGGGAGTGCCTGGGTGGCTCAGTCGTTAAGCGTCTGCATTCAGCTCAGGTCATGATCTCAGGGTCCTGGGATCGAGCCCCACGGTCAGGCGCCCTGCTCAGCCGGAAGCCAGCTTCTCCCTCTCCCACTCCCTTGCTTGTATTCCCTCTCTCCCTGTCTCTCTCTCTCTCTCTGTCAATTAAATAAATAAAATCTTAAAAAAAAACACACCGACTTCTCAAATCCAAAATGAAGGAAGCTTTTATCAGCTCATACGGAGGGGACAGAGATGTTTTCGTTGGCCACAATAAAGGAGAGGAAGTTTTCGTTTAATAACAAGAGATTTCGTTGGTCCAGAAAAAAGACTGTAAGGAAATACACAAACCTATTTTTTTTTAGATTTACTTATTTATTGAGAGAAAAAGCACGAGTGTGTGTGTGTGTGTGTGTGTGTGCACGCGCGCCTGCGCCAGTAGTGGAGTGGGGTGGTGGGAGGAGAGGGAGAGAGAGAATCCCAAGCAGACTCCTTGCTCATCACCGGCTGGATGCGGCACTCTGTCCTGCACCCAAGATCATGACCTGGGCGGAAATCAAAAGTTGGATGCCTAACTGAGTGAGCCGCCCAGGCGCCTGACAAACCTAATTTCTTTGGAAGGACGAAGTGGGATTATAAATGACTTAATGTTTTTTAAATATCTTTTTACTTTTTTTTAAGAGCAAGTATAGACTTTATGGTAGGAAAAAACTTAAAAAACAATGAGTAACCTTGTAAATTTTGCCAATTGTACTATTGTACTTAAATTGCACGGAGATCTTGTAGCATTCGCAAAAAGCCAAACCAACAAATAAAACACCTAGTGATTGCAGAGCCCTATGAGAAATCTTTTTCCAAAAATGGTACTATTATAAATTATTCAAGGTACCTTGTAAAGAAACTGCTCATTGAAGCTACCTCAGCTGATAAAGAGTCATGATTGGCTGTTACCATGGCCCATGATTTTGTGGGTGGCAAGGGAGGCAGTAGTAAAAGTAGCACACCAGCACCCCCACCTTTGGAACAATTTCTCAAGGGCAGACCAGACTTGTTTCTTCCCCTCCCTGCCAAAAAGTAGAGGATGTGAAGCTCCTTAAACACAGACAAAATTAAAAAGAAAAATCTCACAAGAGAAGGCTAAAACTAGTGTAGATGAATCTGAACATCGATACTATTTAGGACAGATGATACAGGAGCAACAGGAAAACATTTTTTACAAGTCTTTATCTTTTATTGCCTTGAAATTTCCTCCTCATTGTATATTTTGGAAGAATTAGGATTAGACCTTGCTCAAAGGCACTGATTTGGTATGAGTTCAGAAAATACCATGTATAGGCTTGTGATTTTAGTACTTCAAGTCTTTTTGTTTTTCCTTTTAAATGGAAGTAGCTTTGACATCAATTCGACAAGTTAAGAAAGTTAAGTTTGAGGGGCGCCTGGGTGGCTCAGTGGGTTAAAGCCTCTGCCTTCGGCTCAGGTCGTGATCTCAGGGTCCTGGGATCGAGCCCCACATCGGGCTCTCTGCTTAGCAGAGAGCCTGCTTCCTCCTCTCTCGCTGCCTACTTGTGATCTCTCTCTCTCTGTCAAATAAATAAATAAAATCTCTAAAAAAAAAAAAAAAAAAGAAAGTTAAGTTCGAAAACATACAATTGACCCTCGAACAACATGGGTTTGACTGCAGAGGTCCACTTACACATTGTTTTTTTTTTTTTTAATAAATACAGTACAGTACTGTAAATATATTTTCTATATATATTTTCTATATTTTAACATTTTCTTTCCCCTAGGCTACTTTGTTGTAAGAATATGACATATGATATATACGAAATACAAAATATGTGTTAATCAACTGTTTATGTTATCAGTAAGGCCCCCAATCAACAGTGGGCTATTAGCAGTTACGTTTTTGGAGAGTCAGAAGTTATTCGCGGATTTTCAACTACATGGGGGGTTAGCACCCCAACCCTCATGTTGTTCAAGGGTCAATTGTATATGGTTTTCCAAAAACAGTATTTGTGAACTGTAGTTTATGTTTTGTGTACTTTGTTTAGCTTGCAGACAAAAGACATCAGTCTCTTTCCTTAGTCGACCAGACCTTCCAAACCTGGCTTATAAGAAGCTAAAAGGCAAAAGTCCAGGAGTTATCTTCATCCCTGGCTATATTTCTAATATGAATGGTACAAAAGCATTGGCGATTGAAGAGTTTTGCAAATCTCTAGGTCACGCCTATATAAGGTAGGAACAACATATTTCAGAGAAAATATTACTACCATTTAGCATGGCAACAGAGAATTATTTCTGCTCTAACCAATTAAATGCCAGTTATTTTTATGGATTAACTTATTTTAGTGGTCTGTAAACTTTCACCTTGTGATTTAGGGTTATCGTAAATGCAACCTTTAAAAGACCTTTCTTAATGGTCTTTGTGCCACACTGACAATGCTGGCAGGAAAGGAAACTAGTGGTAACTAAACTCTAGATATAATAATCTAACATGACAACAAACCAATAATAGCAGTTGGCTTTCTTATACAGTCTTGTAATTATGTTGTGGTTTTCCATTGGGGACTTAAAGGCTTTTATTTGGCCACTCTTTATAACTCTACTTTTAAAATATGTATTTTAAAAAATATATGTATCTAAGAATATTGTCTATTTTTCATGTCTCCTACCTGGGATCTTTTAAGTTCTCATTTCCCATCCTCTTCATATTGAGCCCATTCTTTCCCTTGGTTTTAAGTGTAGTCTAAATTTATTTCTCTGGCTTAGTATTTTCATTGGCGTTCTGTGCCCCTATTAAAAAAATAAATTAATTAAAGTATTCTAAAATTAGTATTGTATAGTTCCATTTCCAGTGAGTTTTCTCCTTCCCCTCACTCCTGTAGTCTGATTATGTAGAAGCATAATAGAGAGGATATGTATAGTTTAACCAAAATTTGATTTCACAGTTCCTAATATTTCATACTAATTATTTTTGTAAAATAATGTGTTCACATTGTTGTTATTGGGTTTGTTTACCTGTAACAATCGTTTATATAGGGCCTAATTTGCTAGAAGAGATGGTATGGTTTAGTAGAAAGAACACTGGCCTGGGATTCAAGAAGTGTAGGTACTAGAATCAGTTCCAGCAATAACTGCGACAACATGAGTTAGCTGATAAACCCTGGAACTGTTTTCTTCATCATAATAAAGGGGCATGTTGAACTAAAGATAATTTCTAAATCCTTTCTATCACTAACAGCCTAAAAATGTATTCATCTAAATTGTCAGTAGTTTCACCCACATTCACTCAGTGGGTCTAGAAATACATCTTTCAGAAATAAGGTAATAAATAAATTTAAAAAAAAAAAAAATTTAGATTTTATTCAATATATTAGCCGAGATTATGTCAATTATATGGATTTAGTGTTACTCCTTTTATATTAACTGAGTAGTTTTATTTTCATGCTCAGAACTTTCAAAAATATGTTCTGACTTAACTGTTATTCTGAAGACTGGACTATCTTTCCCAAGTAGACTTTTTTTTTTTCCAAGTAGACTTTCTAGCACTATTACTGGGTGCTGTAAAACACACAGCAAATTCTGAAACATGGCCGTTGTTCTTAACAATCAGGTGGGGGAAACACAAGATAAAATACGTATGAGAAATTAGGCAAAAATACTCATCAGAATGTGATTGTGTCAAAAGAACCGTGCACTTAATTGCACAAAGAGGGAGAAAATGGGATCGAAGTGGATAAAAAATACTTCATAAAGGCCCACTGAAGGATAGTTCAGACGTGGGTAAGAAGGAAGAGCTATACAGGAAGGAGGACTACCCGGATCAAAACATGATAATATCAGAAAAATTGCCATCATTCTTTTTGTCCCCAAAAGAATTTGAATCAAGAAATTGCCATTTTACTGGTTCTTGAATTTAAATTGAGACTATGAGTACTGTAACCAGTTCCTAACTCCGTATAAGACATGACATCTCTGGGTTTTCTGCATTTTGGATACATACCAAATACATTTTTTAAAGGTAAATAGATACGATTGAATTATAATGTATACAGACCATTAAGTGGTGCTGTGTTAAAACATAGCCTAAATATATCTTTATAAACCTTATAAAAGTATAGCCCTTTACTACAAAGTTTTAATTTGACAAATTCCTTTTTATTTGCTTTTATCAAACTTCATTGTAATCTAATCACTATTAACTATTGATTGCATTTTAGCTTGTTATAGGAGATTTTCTCTTTTATTTAAACTCCAGTTTCCCAGTTTATTTTTGTTGTGTTTTTTGCTGTAAGATCTTGGATCTTGAACAAAGAAATAGTTTTGTATATTGTACAAGAAATGGTACATATGGCTATAGGAAAATGATTTCTTGATGTCCTGTCACCATGCCTAACATAAGATTGAGTCAGAGCTCAGGAATGTAGCACATGGCATTAGGGCTGGTATTCTCTCATAGTTATTTGTCATAGAATAATTAATTGTAGATTTAGAGATATGTCCCAGAGTGTTGAGGCTGCTATAACAGTGGTGTGTTGCTGTGTCTTAAAGTCCTAAACAGCTGAATATGTTTGAATTGTCTCCGTCCCTTGATTAGGGTTCAACAAGAGTGAACTATATTTTTTACCTGTACTTTTTAGTATCACTAATGTTTGCATTTCCCTCTTTGGAGGGACTCTGCATGTATTCTGCATCTGCAAGGTATATTTGGAAGGCAGCTGTAAAAGATGCAGCAAGTAGAGATGCCCAGTTGTCCACCAGGGGAGGGAAAAGGAGGATTGGTCCGTGTCTTCCCTCTTCTCCTGGGTCTGTCTGCCGTGTCCCCTGGATTGCGAGAAGTAATAACTGCAATTGAGAATTCAGCAGCGGCCTTGTTACACAATTCCCGTGGGTCCCAAATCATTTCACTTTATACCTAAAGAAAATTTTTATTTCCTCTTTCTCCATGACTTATAAATCCCTAAGAAAATGTAATGTGCTATTTATCACATATATATTCTTACATGTACACTAAAAACACTAGGATTCGTTTTTACCAGATTTGAAGAGTAAACAAAACATGAAAGCTTCGAATTTGAATAAAGTGATTCTTTTTACTTTTATCTTCCACTTTTATTTATTTAGTATATGTTGTGATACTCAGCGTATGAGGCTTATTACATGCCTTGCCTCTGTGAAGAGTGCAGAGACAAACCAAGAATGGTGTTCCCCACGAGGATCTGACAGTCTCACAGCAAAGATGAGGCATGCTTCACACAAACTGTCTTTTAGAGCAGGTTATAAGAAATTGATTGTGACTGCTAAAAATGAATTCTATATAAGTTTCATTAGGTAGAGATTTTTTCTTCCGCTTTTCTGGGAAGTTTTTCCAGCAAAAGAAGATTCATTTAGACTAAGCTCTAAGAGTGTATGAGCTGTGAAGGTGAAAGAAGAAGGTATTGCAGGTGAAGGGAATAGTATGAGGCATGAAACAGGACAAAAAGCAAGAGCCAGTTGAGTAACAGCAAGTTGATCAGTTCGGCCAAGGCAGTAGTGGCCTCCGATGAAATGATAAAAGGTCAATCTGACATGACCAGAAGCTTAATGGTCTACAAAAGCAGGCTGACGCACTGTTTATATTGTATATCACAGGGAACCACTGAAGTTTATGCCATGTCAATATAATGTTGCAGAAGAAACCTGACAGGTATAAAGTGGACCCATTTGGAGAGAGACTAGTCGTAGAGACAGGAGGCTACCGTGATAAGCCACGTTTGCAGCGTGATACTGGTCTTACCAAATTGCAGAGAAAGAGAAGAATGAGAAGAAATGAGAGAGAGTGAGCGAGGATGGTATAGGAGGAAGCAGCATTCCGTACCCTGGAAAAAAACAGATTTGAATAAAACAGTCTGCTCTTGAAGAACTGACAGCTAGTCAGACAAACATTTGAAACTTGATTACAACATAGTATGAACAGTGTTGCGTGAGTACATACAAAAGAGAGTGACTGATGGTAGTAAGCAGGGCATGTATGTCAAAGAAAGTGCTTCAGAGGGAAGTGCCTTGACTTAAGCAATGAGTAGGAGTTTGGGTGAGGAAGGAAGGCTTCTCGCAGGGACTGAGGTTTAAGGCAACCCGCAGGCGTGATATGATACTTAATGATCTGTTGAATTGAGGTTTTGAAGGAGAGAGAAAATGCACAGATCATACAGACTTTGAGCCTGAAGACCTAGAAAGTTGGAAGAAGCAAACTAATGAGATGAGCTGGTGTTCATAAGTTTGATTTGCCTCCTTCCTTTCATTAATTTAGTAAATACTAAGCATATACCATTTGCAAGGTACTGATCTAGGCACCGAGAAAGCAGCGTGGTGAGCAAAATAGTCTGGGCCCATATGGTGCTTCCATTCTAGCGTGGGACACAGACCACAAACAAGCACATTTCTTATATGTTAAATAGCAATATTGGCGTGAAGAAACTAAAGCAGGGAAAGGAATTCGAGAATGATGAAAGAAGCACGATTTTGGATTAAGCTGGTCACGGAAAGCATCGCCGGGGGTGTAACATTGGAGACGGAGGCCTGAATGAAGTGAGGGAGCAGCAAAGTGGCTATCTGGAAGTGTAGAGAGAGAAGCTGATGTAAAACTCCTGAGGCACAAACGTGGGTGGTGTATCCCATTAACTTCAAGAAGGCAAGTGAAGATATAGTTGGGAGGGAGGGAACAGGAAGAAACGATCAGAGAGGTAGTCAGAGGCCAGTTTATGGTAAGGACTTTATATTTTATTTAAAGAGTATAGAAGGCTTTCAGAGGGTTTGTACAAGACGTGATTTTTGTTTTAAAAGGGTCACTGATGACTACATGGGGAAGAGACTACGAAGGTAGGAAAGGGCGGCAGGAGACTTAGGCGGAGACTGTCACACTGGTCCAGTCAGAGGAGATAGTGACGCGGAGCAGCCGCTGGTGGCGGGGAGGGTGCGAGAGTTAGTGGGTGGAGGCGATATTTGAAGGTTATGCCAGTAGGATCTGCTGAAATATAGATTGACCTCAGTGTTTCATTTTAATATATTTTAAGCATTGTAATAATGGTAAATATGCTATCTTCCTCAAAAACCAGAGAAACAAATAGATAAATAGATATATTTAGATATAGATTTGTTTTCCCTTTTTCTAGGTTTGATTACTCAGGAGTTGGAAATTCGGATGGCAACTTACAAGAATGCACAGTGGGAAGATGGAGAAAAGATGTTCTTTCTATAATTGATGACTTAGCTGAAGGACCACAGGTGACCGTTTTTGTTAAATATGATTGTTGACTAACCTTATGCTTTTTTAACTGCTTCTTTAGCTGTAAAAATTTAATAGTTTAAATATTTAACCATCAATTTTGGTATTTGATTTAAATTTGTTCTATCATTTTCACTTTCTCATAAAATATAAGCAAGCATTTTACTTTTCACTGCAATCATAATTTTTTTTAAAGATTTGTATTTATTTATTTGACAGAGATCACAAGTAGGCAGAGAGGCAGGTGGGGGGGGTGGGAAGCAGGCTCCCCACTGAGCAGAGAGCCCGACGCGGGGCTCGATCCCAGGACCCTGAGATCATGACCTGAGCCGAAGGCAGAGGCTCTAACCCACTGAGCCACCCAGGCGCCCCTGCAATCATAATTTTAATTCTACTTTGTGCCAAATATTAAAAGTCTGGGAACTAATGGATGTAGAAGAAAAAAGTACATACATAAATTACTCAGTCTACTTATAGAAAAGAAAATTCCTCTTTAAAACTATAAATTTTTATTTTTAGATATTAGTTGGATCTAGCCTTGGTGGATGGCTTATGCTTCATGCTGCAATCGCAAGGCCACAAAAGGTCGTTGCCCTTATTGGTATAGCAACAGCTGTAGATGGCCTAGTGACACAGTTCAATCAGCTTCCTGTTGAGGTAAGTCACAAGCAACCTCCTGTCATTCTCCTGCTCCCTCTGTCTTTGAATATTTGTTTTGTGTCATCTGTCCTTTGACTTCCTATGCTGGCTCATCTTTTGCCTTAGCTGCGTTTTTGTATATAATCTCTACCTTCTTTAACTAATTGGTCTCTTATTCAAGGTTTCCTTTTTTCACAGCCTCTTCAAATCATTCTGCCAAATATTTGGACTGTGTTAATGAAATCACACTTTAAATTTCTTTTTTTAGCAACATTTTATTAATCACATTTACTTATCATGCATTGTGATCTCTTTTTTGTACCTCTTATTCTTATTTTGTGGCATATGGGAAATAGTACTTATCATGTTAGACTTGGCTTATCAATTATGCAACTTTTTTTTAAGCCTGAAAGCAGCCTCAGAGCCTTTCTCAGCAGAGCTCTCCAAGTACACACTATCCGTCATCAGAGTTAGCACACAGGAGATGAGATTTGCCACCTGGCCTAGACACTTAGTTGGCATTCTTTTCTACTACTAATTCTCACTTTAAAAAAAAAATGTGCTTTTCATTATTAACATGCCCTTCAGCAAATCATGGTTGAAATGAGGTTTCTGAAATGAGTGAAGGTAATTTACTTGTTACGCTTCATTATTGGACATATGTTTAAGCACTTCAGTTGTCTGCAGGGGTAAAGAAATCGTGGATCAAGGCTGTTTATTTTTGTATATTTTGTTACTGTTTTGTAATCAGTTCAGTTCTCTTTGCATGTCTTTTTCCTAAGGATCTAGATGTCCCTGTGGGACTATGATCCTGGCAGGACTGAGGCACAGAAAATGAAAGAAAAACAGTCGAGTGGTGGTTCAGAAAGTGTGTCCCAAGGCCAGCAGCATCAGCATCACCTGAGAACTTGTTAGAAATGCATGTTCCCGAGCTTTCCCCGAGAAACTGGGAGTGCGGCCCAGAGATGTGTTTTAACAAGCCCATCCGGTGAAGTTGGAGAACCACCACTCTAGAGAGTGGATGAGCACATGGAGGAGGAAAGGAAATAAAGAGGAGGAAAGAAGCACATGTAGTGTGGAATAGTAGAATATTGTTGATTTTTGCCTCAGGTTCTGCACTGGTACATACCAGTGCCATATATTATCTGTTCTAAGCTTATTTCTTAGTCCACATTCTTCTCGGCTTCTGAAGAAATGGCATTGTCTGCATATGCAGGTTCTGTGTCATTTCCTCTGAGGGCTAAGATTACGAAGCTGGTCTCCCTTGCTCTTACCTCCTATTTCTGAAAAAAAAATTTTTTTTGCTTTCTTAGTTGTTTCTTATGCATAGTTGCTTAGTGTCCTCGTGCTGCTAAATTCTCCTACCACTGCGTCTTCCTGCATATAAACTTTGAACCCTTTACTCCATCCTCTGACTCAGTTAAATAGTGCTTCTCCTGCTAGGAAATTATTTCAAGAACATAGCAGATTGAGAAGGAGGAGAGTAAATCATTTTGTTGTTGTTGTTATGGTAAATGACAGGATCTTTGTATATTAATTTTTATGTGTGTGTATCCACATCACTCGGGGAGGACACAGTAGATATCCCCTAAGTGACTGAGAAGATCTATAGCCTGCAAATCAGGGCATGTCTTTGCTAATCCTAAATCAGACCAACAAATGGTTGTTAATAGAAGAATGTTCATTTAAAAGCATGTGTAAGGGAAGAGCAGGGGCACTAAGACTACTATCTCTTCTTCACAGAAGCATCTAGCTCTAACAATGGCAAGGCAGCAAAAGTGGTGATTGTTACTATCCTCTTTAGCCCTAGCAATGTTAACACTCAGCATTGTTTATTGTGTAGGAACTGACTAATGAAGTCTCCTCCTTTGAACACTTGAGGCGATCAGACAGGATGCACAGCTATTTGGAATACAAGCTTCTCAACCACATCGCCTTGATGTGGTTTCTTCTAGCTGTAGAACTTAATGTATATTGTACATTTTCTTCGGTTAATGATGTTTTTTGCTATTTCTGAACTTTTTGTTTTTGAGGGTTCAGTTACATATAACATTCTGTAAAGTGAAGTTTGTTCATCAGATGGACAGTATTCATTCAATTCGGTGGCAGATAACAGCTGGATAGGGGGCGGGGATACTTAAAATGCAGCTGTTCTTAATTATGTCTCAGTAATTACCACGGTTCCCACTTCATCTAATAACCAATGAAACTAAGTTCTAATTACTGAAATTAGAAATTTAGGAATTATCCTGAGTACTTTGAGGATCACTGAATATCATTTTTGCCTTAAATATTCAGTTCCCATGTTTTAATGAAGAAAATGCCTTGATATTAATATAGATTCATATATCTTAAGTTTTTTAGAATTTCATTAATTTCAAATCATTTGAAGACATATTTACGAGTATGGCTTTCAGATACACAGCTTTTTCACTGAATCAATAAATTGTTTTGGAATTTTAAAAAGTACATTAAAATGCCTAAACATATTCAGATTATATCATACATATTTTACTGTTTAAATTCTTGTTTTCCTTTCATCTTTGCTGTAAATTAATGTATTTTAAATATGGAAAAATCATATCTTCACTGAAAATTTAAATACAAAAATTTTCAATATATTTGGTTTTTCTTTCCTTTTATTTTTCCTTATTTTTGATAAGATGTCCACCTGTTTTTCTAGTCAGAAATGCCCTTAATATGATATGGTTGCAAGAGCCTTAAAAATATTTACATCTTGATATATTAGTTAAAGTTCTGATAATCTTTCCAAATAATTTATTATATGCAGATAAATCTTTGTGCTCAAGATGTTCATGGGAGTACCCAGCAGTGTGGAAATATTTAATTAGCTTAGATCCAGTATAATGGACTACTGTGCAACTTTTAAAAACTTCATAGAATTTTTTTTAAACCCAGAAATTATGTAGAAGTAAAGCAATGTAGAAAACTCTATATGAATGTGTGATAGATACCCGTTTTACATATTACATATATAAAACCAAATACGTGGAGAAAAATATTGGAAGGAAATGAGCCAGAATACTAATGGTTGTTGTATCCAAGAGGTGGCATTATGTGTGATTACTTCTTTTTATAATTTCTATATTTCCCATGTTTTCTATAATGTGTATATGTTACTTTAATTAGAAAAATTGTTCAAGGGGCGCCTGGGTGGCTCAGTTGGTTAAGTGTCTGCCTTCAGCAGGTCATGGGATTGAGCCCTGTGTGGGGCTCCCCGCTCAGTGGGAAGCCCTCTTCGCCCTCTCCCTCTGCCCCTCCCCCTGCTCCTGGTCTCTCTCTCTCTCAAATAAATTAAATGTTAAAAAAAAGAAAAAAGAAAAATTTCAAAGACAAATTATAATATAAAAAGTAAGACAAAGTATAATCTAAAAAGTAAGACAAATTATAATCTACTAAGTAAAAATTCTTCAAGAATCAAACGATACCCAGTGTTTCATCTTATGGGAATAAGTGTGGAAATGATTTCCTTGTTCAGTTTTCAGGAAGTATTTGGAAGACTTCATTGTCTTCCAAAATAATGCATTTTTTTCTCATTGCCTAGGACTCTGAAAGGCAAAAACAGTGCTTTTTTTTTTTTTTTTATGATTTTATTTATCCATTTGAGTGAGCGAGAGAGAGAGAGCACAAGCAGGGGGAGAGACAGAGGGAGAGAGAGAAGCAGACTCCTCACTGAGCTGGGATTCCAACGTGGGGCTGGATCCCAGGATCCTGGGATCATGACTTGAGCTAAAGGCAGACGCCCAACCGACTGAACCACCCAGGCGCCTCTAGCCTGAAATTCTGTGTTTGATTGTGCCAGAGTAACTACTGTCTTATTTTTCATTTTTAGTTCTAGGCTTGATTCTTTTCTCCCCTTATCTCTTCCCCATTTTAGTAACTTCACATATAGACATTTTTAGTTTTGTGCTTTTGACATCTAAATAATTGTTATTCCTAAGATTTGGTTTTATGTATTATGAGTGATACCTGAACTGATGCCAAGAAATTACTTTTTTCTCCCCTTCGTTTTCCCTTTCATTTGGGGTGAAGCAGCACCTGATTTAAGATGTTACCTGATAAAGCTAAATCTAAGTTTGAATCCTAACCATAAGAGTTGTTACCTTTCAGTTTTAAACATGAAATTTAATCTCTCTAGACTCTAATACCCTCTTTTATAAAAATGCAGTAATAATTTTTATCTGGATCTCATGAGATGCTATGGGTAAAGTACCTGTCAAAGTACCTTGCATGGTGTTTAATTATTGATAATTGTCATTATTACACTTTTATCTCTTTTTTCCTTTTCCTCTAGGACTGTTTTCCTTAGACTGTTTAAGACTATTGCATGTGTTAGTGTTGCGTATATTTATTTTCCTCTTTTTTCCCAATAGGTCAAAAAGGAAGTAGAGATGAAAGGCGTGTGGGCCATGCCATCAAGGTACAGTGAAGAAGGAGTTTATCACATTCAGTACAGTTTCATTAAGGAAGCCGAACACCACTGCTTGTTACGTAGCCCTATCCCTGTGAACTGCCCGATACGACTGCTCCATGGCATGAAAGATGACATCGTACCTTGGCATACATCCATACAGGTTGCTGACCGAGTGGTCAGTGCAGATGTAGATGTCATCCTCCGAAAGCATAGTGATCACCGAATGAAGGAAAAAGCAGACATTCAACTCCTTGTTTACACTATTGATGACCTAATTGATAAGCTTTCAACTGTAGTTAACTAGAATCACGTTTTTGGTTGGTATGTAAACTAATGGATCCAGAAGCTTGCAAGAGGGATAACAAATGAAAGACCCCGATACTTAGGTTTTTTTTCCTCTTGTCTCTACTTTGTAAATATCACATGAGTATTTATTCAGTGATACATGATACAAGTGATGCAGATTGTGAAGAAAGTACAAGCTGCTGTTTGGGAAATTTTCTCCTTCCTTCAGTCCTTGATTTTTTTTTTAATTGAAGTATTGTTGACACACCAGTGTTAGGTAATAGTTTCGGGTGTACGACATAGTGATTCGCCAGCTCTTTATGTTACGCCCTGCTCACCACAAGTGTAGCTATTGTCGTTACTGTATGGCGCTGTACAGTACCATTGACTCTATTCCCTGTGCAGTACTTTTCATCCCTGTGACTTACTCGTTCCGTAGCTGGAAGCCTGTAACTCCCACTCCTCTTCACTTATTTCTGTTCATCCCCCTGCCCCCTCCCTCTGACAACCACCAGTTTGTTCTTTGTTTACGTGGATCTGTTTCTGCTTTGTTTGTTTTGCTGTTTAGGTTCCACATATAAGTGAAATAATACCATATTTTGTCTTTCTCTGTCTGACTTACTTCACTTAATCTAATACCCTCTAGGTCTATCCATGTTGCATTTTTTTTTTTTTTAAGATTTTATTTATTTATTTGACAGAGAGGAGAGAGATCACAAGTAGGCAGAGAGGCAGGCAGAGAGAGAGGGGGAAGCAGGCTCCCTGCTGAGCAGAGAGCCAGATGCGGGACTCGATCCCAGGACTCTGAGATCATGACCTGAGCCAAAGGCAGAGGCTTTAACCCACCCAGGCGCCCGCATTTTTTTTTTTTAATTAAAATATTTCCTACTTTTTTGTCCAGGAGATGTTTACCTGCTAAATGCTATGTTAACCGGGACAGCTCTTAATTGTGTTCTCTTCTACTTAGAATTGTTAATAAAGCTGGAATTTTTTGTGTTTTGTTTGGTGTTGGTCATATACAGAGATTTGTAAAATTGCTTCTGATTTTAAAATGCAGTTTGCAAAATATAGGACAGTCTTTATTAAAATAAATCTGAAATGATCAGAAAAAATTCTGAAGCATAATAAAGTTCAAAAAGTAAGGATACCACTTTATATATTATATTTTGCATGTTATATTTGTACTTAAGGTTATCCTTTTTTTAAAGGCTCAAAACTTTACAGTAATATAAAGGAAATAATATCGCTTCTAAATGTTGGCTTATGTCATTTAGATGGGGGGACGTGATCTTAAATGATTTAGTATATTCTAAAGAGGCAGTTAATCTTTATATATTATTGCCTGCAGAAACATTCCTTTTCTATTACTATGTGCCTTAAGTACAAATAGCCAAGTGACTGCTCTCTATTCAGAGGACTTTCTGAAGTGCAGAGATAGTAAGAAAATATGAAATGCAATGATTACATAGGTGTTTTGTAAAAACTAAAGTGGGCTTGTGCGGTAGTGAGCCTTGATATTACTGAGTTGGTGTCAAGGCAAAACAAATTGATAACATGACACATAGAGAAAATCGTTGGGATAAAATTTCTGTGCCAAAGAAAGCTAACATAGCAAGCCTGACTGCTTAGCCTCAGAGAGACCAGCTTGCACAGTGAGCCCACGGCTGGCATCTGGGAACTTGGCTCTTAGGAGGTTTCCACCATTCCCAGAACGGGTGAAAGTGGCTCACTATGCCTAAACTGTCTGTAGCGCGTGGACAGTAGGGTTTGTGCTGAACACCTTTCCCTCTGGGAGTCTGCAAATGTAGGTATCAGGCAGAGGCTGCCTAAGTGGCCAGCTCCCGGTACTTGGGCACTGAATCGCACAAGCTTGCGTGGTGGACATTTCACGTGTATCGTCACAACTCCTTACTGGGGGAATTTCAGGTCACGTGGCATGACCACTGGGAGAGAATTCTTGAAGCTTGTGCCTCATTTCCCCAGACGTCACCTCGTGTGTCTTGTCTTTTTCCTTTGCAGATTTTGCTGTGTACCCTTTCACTAATAAGTCCTAGCTGTGAGGAGAACTAGGTGCTGAGTCCTAACAAGTCCTTGAACCTACAGGTGGTCTTCAAGACCCCTGACTCAGATACTAAAAAGGTTAATGCCTTACAGGACTGCAATCTATGAGTTACCTTTTATACTGCGCAGAATACACACAGTCATGCATGTGCCATGGTGCCTAGTGCCAGCGGGAGTCGATAGCAGATGGTAGGGTGGCCGTTCCAGGGCCTGCTCTGCCCAGACACCGCTAGGCACGAGGATTCAAAAGATAAAGAGGAAGTGGCCCTGCCCGTGGGACTTTTCTGGAGCTAAACATAGTAAGAAAATGTAATAAGCATGATCAGAGATTTGTAGCATACCTGTAGAGGCGATGTGCATTGAGGTTAGGGACAGACTATGCGGTGTGGGTTTAAAATGCCAGCTCACCATTTACAAACCCTGTAACTGAGCAATTTACTTAACCTCATTGAAGTTCTATCAGCTGTAAAATGACATAAAGCTAGATAAAGCATAAGGATTCAATAAGTACAGTACATTTAGAACAATGACACACACACACAGGAGTCCCTACCTTTTCACTTACAATGCACTGAGCACAGTCTGGTGAGAAACTGGTGGACATAATTTGTGGGGGTTAGGAAGGAAAAGAGGCAAGGAGGGCAGGGCTTGCAAAGCACCTTCCTCTCCTCAAGATGCTAAATTGGAAGGTTAGTTGTGTGGTATCATTTCAAACATCCAAAGGTTAGAAAAGGGGAGGAGGAAGATAGGAAAAGCTGTTTTATTTATTTTTATTTTTTTTTTAAATATTTTACTCGTTTGAGAGGAAGACAGCACAAGCAGAGGGTGAGGGAGAAGCAGACTCCCCACGGAGCTGCAAGCCCGACGCTGGACTCGATCCCAGGACCTGGAGATCATGAAACAAACTCAAACTGAAGGCAGACACCCAGCCATCTGAGCCACCCAGATGCCACTGGAAAAGCCGTTTTAAAATTTAATATAGCTTTGCAGAGGGTAACATTACAAATTCCAAATGATTTTGTATCAATGAGATCATGTATTTTAGTGCATTGTTAATTACTTTAGTGGGAGTTTTTTCCCTGTTTTCCCCAAAAGCCCTCTTTTTTCTTTTCTTTCTTTCCTTTTTTTTTTCTAAAACCACTCCATGCCATGTATCCAGTGACACAGAAAATGCCTGAACAAGCCTTATCCTCTGGAACTCTTGCATTATTTTAAAAGCGACATGAGCCTTCTAAACAATCTCAGCACCTGCAATGGAGAGAGAGAAGGCAGACGCCAATGGTAAGGAAAGCTAAGTGAGGCCACAGAATAAATTTGCTTTTGCTGCATCTGTGGAGTTTAGAGGCATCTCCAGACACAAATCTAAACAGTATGCTGTTCTCTGAGCAGCCAATAGAAAGTTCTGTGTGGAGGAGAGGAGGGAAAGAGCCTGGGGCAAGGCTGAGCTTTACAAAGCATGGAGTAGCAAGACCAGCCACAGGACGGGTCAGTGCCCAAAGGGAATACACCTAATTTTCATTAAATTCGAAACTGATAAAAATAAAACCCAAACAACTAAGAAACTTATTTTCTGAAGGAAAGAAGAAGATGGATGGAATTTAGATAAACCTTTTAAAGATCCCCTTTAAATACACATCTAGTCATTTTTAATTTAGAAATTAATCAGGTGGTATGCATGGTTGGTTTGATATTAAAAAAATGTGATACTTTTGTAAATTTAGAGAATATACCTAGAAAAAGGCAATTATTCTTTTTCAACCAAATGTGTCTTTTGAGGAAATTACCCTTCCAAACATTTGGGCTCTCCCTTTTCTTGGGCTTTCAGGGTTTTGCTGACAGAAAAACTTTCTTCTACTAAAAAATAAGGTCAAATGTCAGTTCAGTGAAAGCCTTTCCCAACTTGTTCCCACCTTTCTATTTCTAATAGGTTCGTCACTGTGTCCTCTGTGCTCTCAAGAACAGCATTCTGTTCTCATCTTTCTGATAGAACTTAAGTGCTTTATGGGGCACCTGGGTGGCTCAGTTGGTTAAGTGTGTGCCTTCGGCTCAGGTCATGGTCCCAGGTCCTGGGTTCAAGTCCTGCATTGGGCTCCCTGCTCAGCAGGGGGTCTGCCTCTCCCTCTAACCCTCTCCCCAGCTCATGCTCTTTCTCTCTCTCTCATTCTGTTCTCTCTCTCAAAAAAATTAATAAAATCTTAAAAAAAAAAACAAAAAACTTAAGTGCTTTACTATTCCCGCGTCTGTACCAATCTCCCTGAGGTCAGGAGCTCTGTTTTGATACCGCTCGCCCCCCCAGGCATCTCTGACCACGCTGTGACCGCTCTTTGCTCGCTTCTCCTCCCTACCCACTCCATTAATGTTAACGTTCTGGGGAATTCTGGCCTTGGCCTTCTTCTCCCGCTATGTACCTTAAACAACCACACCCACGCTCCTAGTTTTTTGAGGGGCAGAGGGAGAGAGAGAATCTCAAGCAGATGCCCTGCCAAATGCGGAGCCTGATCTCACAACCCTGACTGAGATCATGACCTGAGCTGAGATCGGGAGTGGATGCTCAACCGACTGAGCCACCCAGGCGCCCCGCCACACTCCTAGTTTTAACGGCTACTTGCACGCAGGTGAGTCAAGTCCGTTCCTCCATTCCAGACTTTCCTCTTGAGCCCCAGACCCGTTAAACCAACTATCTAATGAACTGGAATGGATTGTGGGTCTCCCCGATGCAGGAAGTACAAACCTTGTTACCTCTCCCCTATATGTACCTCCTGAGTGAGTCCCCTTACAATAAATGGCACCATTAACCCATTATACCTGTCAAATTTGGGGTCATTCTGATCATCTCCTTTTCCTTCACCCACATCAATCAGATGATTCTCTTTCCCTAATAAAAAAACTAAAAATTCTTTTGCATAAGTCCAGTGGGAGGCAAAGCCAGTCAATATTTAACAGCTAGCTTTCCAGAAAAACAACAAAATAAAAACACCCTGATTTATAAATTTGCCAACATGCATGGCATAAATATTTCATTAATGACTGGCTTGAAGCTATCACTGTCATGTCACTGAATACAACCACGCTGGGCAGAAACGGCCAGGAGCATACCATTCATTATACAGTAAATAGACCGTATAGAGACAACAAACATAGTAATATCCTCAAAAGTACATGTAATGGTAAAATGTAGCAAAATAAATTAGGAAGTGATCCATTTTGAGTATTCGACATTTGTAATTTATTTCTTATAAGTTTATATAATTTAATTGCTTATAATGGCTGAGTGACAACTGGCTCTCCCAATTCCTGAAAATTTAACCATGGGCACTTGCAAGCAGACTCCTTTATGGTCTAGAGCCTCCATGACAGCCAAACCTTATTTTTCTTCTTGTATGTCTCTTCTCTTTGATCCTACGCTTTGTTGATACTGGAACATTTTCACCTGCCTAAGGAAGCTGCCTTTGCCAGCCACGTTCCTGATGTTCCCAACCCCTCCTGCTTCACCCCATCCACCTGATAAAAACCCCCTCATATTTTGAGGCTTAAAGTCATCTCATTTATAAACCTGTTCCCTAATCCCTATCCCCTTCTTCTAGGTATCATTGTACCTCAGTACCTTGTGCATATTTTTAACATGACACCTGGCTGGTATTTATTGTTCACAAGTTTAACTTTGCTACTAGACCATGTTGCCATGTCTCATGCATTTTTGTACTCAGATACATAGACCCTTTAAAAAAGTTGTCGAGAAAATTAATTCTAACACTAGTAGACACTCTGTAAATGTAGAGTTGAGCCCATTTCCCCCAGGGATCAAACATTTTTTTTTTTTTTCTAAAGACTTCTGGTAGATTGCTGGACACTTCTAACCTATTCCTGGGCTGTGGCCCCATTCTTGCCACTCTATCCTCTCCAGAACCATGAGCTCAATCATTTGCCTAAAGCACCCCATCTATTTTATCACAATGAAAGGAAATCTTTGGGTACAAATTATCCGGAAAGAAAGAAAAAAAAGAGAAGAGAAGGGAAGGGAAGGGAAGGGAAGGAAGAAAGAAGAGAGGGAGGGAGGAAGGAAGGAAAGAAAGAAAGAGAAAGGAAGAAAGGAAGGAAGAAGAGGAAAGAAGGTAAATGCACATGTACATCTTTTAAAATTGTTTCTAGCTTTATATAAAACCAACCTCTTCCTTCGAGCAATTCCAACCACAGAGAAAGTCACATGTCTTCTGTTTGGCCTCTGTTTCTTTAGTTGCAAGTTGGAACTGACCTCACTACTGCCACCCAAGATGCAACTCAGTGACTTCCAAAATTCTGCTGACAATTTCCCTGCTCTAAACTCTTCCCTGAACCCCCAAGTCTCCAGAGATAGTTCTGTTGTCTTTAGAGCTTCTTAGCATCAAGATCTGCATTAGTCCATCCTTTCCGTGCCTTTTGCTAAACCCAGTGCTCTCCTAAAAGCGGGTTCTCTTACAACCCTATGTGTCTCAGTTCTCTCTCTACACCTTCAGCTACTGACCACTAAGTCTTTTCCCAGGCAGACCGCCCACATGTCTACAAAGTGATTACATTTCCACTAGTCCAGGCCCCAGCCGGCACGAGATTTCTCTCTCTCAATACCTGTATTATTTAAGGAGTCGTTCCCTGCCTAGTTTCCAACCAATTTTGCACAGGGACCAAGATTACCTTTGCATGTACCAGAATTGCCTTCTCTAAAATGCCTGAGTTAACCGAGCAATCCGTTCCAGGGGAAAGAGTTCTATTTGATTCCTCTCGGTGCAGTACTTGGCACAATTAAGCACTCAAAAAAATATTTGCTGAATTAACCAAAAGAACACATTTGAGGCTGGTTTTCTCATGAAAAGTACCCAGAGACATAACACAACGCCAATGAGACCTTACCCCCCAAGTGGTTTACAGTCTAGGAAGGCCGATTGTCCAGCTCTTTCTCAGTTATAAAAATTTCAGGCCAACCCGGGTCTAAGTTGATTTGTCCTGAGGTCTTGTTTGACCCAATACTCAGTTCCCACGGGTAGCATGTCAGTGGGGCCTGCCAGGTCCTTAACTACAATAAACAGATGAAATGTTCACACTCTATCAAAACCTTTCACTCTACGAGTTTCTTAGCACATTGACATTAAGCTCTGTTTAATTGATAAACCGAGCTCCTAGCATCTTTCGATTAAAAATAGCATTAAAAAGGTGCATTCTTTGGATAAGTCAAACTGAGGCCCGACAGTTTCCTACCAGGATGGAAGTTTCTGGATGGAATGTGGCTGGCAGCTTAACAAGTGAATGGTTGAGGCTCTCCCCCCCTCCCTCCCGTCCAGCCCGACAACTGTTACCTCAGGGCACAGGGAAAGTGGTTTGGCAGCTCCCGACAGATGGGCGGCTGACAGAATGGACCCTCCCCCAGGCCCCAGGCCCCGTGCAGCTGTGTGCTGGCCTGGTAGACAATCGGCCCGTCTCCCCCGGAGGAGAGGAAAGAATCTTGCAGCCCGAGAGAAGCTCTCAGCGGGAGGGAGGTGGGCGGGCTTGAGTGACACCCGAGAGGGCAGGCTTTTTGCACGGCTCTTAGCAACGGCCCGGGTCTGACCCTCCTCAGCGAGGAGAACATCGAATCAGTGTACCCTTTTTCCAGGCGCCATGCAGCACCAGCCGCTGAACGTCAAGGCGGCCTGCCTTCCTGCCTGTTAGTGACCTGCTCTCTCCCATCCCAGGGTCCCTGCCTCCGCAGAGCGCTTCTGGAGAGGGGGAGCCACGGTCACCACCCAGCCCCCGCTCCCGGCTGCCGGGGGGTTCGGCCTCGACTGGGATTCCGAGCGCATCATCTCGTCTCATCTCATCGCATCGATAGGCGGGACCGAGAGAGGCGTGCCGGCCCCCCTGGACCAGCAGGGGCTTTATTCTAGAGTCGCCGGCGCGTAGCTGCGCTTTTCTCTCGCCTTGGGTAGGTGAAATCCCAGTGGCTTCATTGGCTCCTTGATTTAAACCACGCCCGGCTTTCTGCCCGCGTTGCTGCAGCTGGGGCCAGAGCGCCCAGCCCCGCACGTCCCAGCCCCGCTCGCAGGGAGCCCGGGGCCGCTGCTGCTATTGTGTGGATGCCGCGCGTGTCCTCTCTTGTCTTCCAGAGATGGCTAACCGGGGCCCGAGCTACGGCTTAAGCCGAGAGGTGCAGGAGAAGATCGAGCAGAAGTACGACGCGGACCTGGAGAACAAGCTGGTGGACTGGATCACCTTGCAGTGTGCCGAGGACATAGAGCACCCGCCCCCCGGCCGGGCCCATTTTCAGCAATGGTTAATGGACGGGACGGTAAGGCCCGGAGCGGTCTCGGTTGCTGGGGCAGTGGGCTGGGAAGCCCTCCGGGGCTTTCTCTTCCTACGCGAGGCTGAGGCTGCGGGAGGGGCTGCGGCTGCCAATCCCTGTGTCTGGCGGGGTGCGCACGGGCATGCCTTCATTTCTCCAGGGTTGAAGAGCTGGGCTCCCGGGCACAATTCCCTAGCTGCCTTAGAGGACTCTCCACCCACCGGAGACAGGGCAGCTTCCTTTGGAGTTGTTGCCAAATTAGAAGCCTTTTTGCTTTTTCCAGTGGGAACAGAGGGAAGGATTTCCCTTCCAGTCCTCCAGCCTTTGGGTCCCTCAGCTCTCCGAGGGTTATTTCTCCCCCTCAGGGAATGGGTTAGTTTACAAAGTACAACAAAGGAAGAGGTCAGGGAGAATGCGCACCTTCCCTTCCTTCCCTGAGCC
>CM052898.1:141179450-141270078 GCA_028534135.1 Potos flavus | reverse complement strand
CCCCCCCCCCCCCCCCGCCCCCGCTTCTGTCGGGTTGCCCAGGACTTGGGTCAGAGGCATCTAGGAGGACGGTACTGGTCATTTTATACATCGTTGGCACATATGGGATGAGTTATTGAAGCCTGATTCTCATCTACCTTTTGAGAGAAGACATAATATTAGATTCTATTATTTGATCTCTCCTCCCTCCCTAGAAAGTCTGCAATCACGGCCTCATCACCACACATTTTTCCCTATTCGTAAACATTCTTTCCCACCCCCAGAGGAAGGAAGGGAGGAGCAAGGAGGGAAGGGGATTCCTAGGCTGCAGGACCCGCTAGAGTCTGGAGGAGTCTGGAGCAGCTTGGGGGAGTGAGGTCACCTGGGTGGGTCTTTGGGATTTGGCGTGGGAACCCGGCCACCCAGCCCTGAGCCAGAGCCCTCCTAGGGTGCAAGACTTGCTTCCGCCCAAACCTGTAAGCTGCACCCTGTAGGGCCTGGATTCACTTCGCATCCGTGACAGGTAAATACAAAGGGAAACACTGATTTCTTCTCCCCTTTCTCCCTTCAGGTCCTGTGCAAGCTGATAAACAGTCTATACCCACCAGGACAGGAGCCCATTCCCAAGATCTCCGAGTCAAAGATGGCTTTTAAGCAGATGGAACAGATCTCCCAGTTCTTAAAAGCTGCAGAGATCTACGGCGTCAGGACCACGGACATTTTTCAGACGGTGGATCTGTGGGAAGGTAAACAGCCCTTGGGCCTTTGGGATTGTTCCCCACCCCCCCCCCCATCCCTCTCCACTTTGCGCATCTCTTTGTGAAACCTGCTGGGCCTGTGTGTGCCCCGGTGGGGTGGGGGAGCGCAGGAGGGTGGGGTTATCCGCTGCCGAGACCCAGGGGCGCTGTTAGCCTACCCCTTTGTGATATTCTATTGAAAAGAGTCCCCTCCTCTGAGGGATCGCACTCCCTGAGGACATGGCAGGGACCTCAGCAAACTGGAAACCGAGGATGGCAGAGGCCTCCACGGAGAGGAAGCTAAAACGGTTACATGGATGTCGTTTATTCCCGTGACCCCTCCCACAACGTACTCTTGCGGAACAAATGGTAGCTACTGGAATAGAAGGGGGGTGGTAAGCATGCTTCTGACTCACCAGCGGCCAGGCTTCCAGACAAAGCCTCCAGGCGCAGTTGTGTCGTTCAATCTGAGAAAGCAAGAGCGCCCCGACCTTTGACTAAACTATTGTCGGAGGGCTTGGGGACTCTACCTTCCAGATATGTATTCCTCTCAGGAAGTGTGACACATGATTCCTTCTTTCACATTTGTGACTTGACCGAAGGAGTCTTAGGAGGCATAAAAATCAAATCCCATTTTTGGACGTATTTAACCATCCACCGTTATTGGGGAAAATGTTGTGACTGGAGACAGTGCCCGAGAATTTGAGACCCATGGTCGTAGGGCCCAGTGTCCCCCTTGAGCCCAAACGTGTGTGCCCCTCCGTGCCACTGTCCCACGAGAAGCCTGCCAGGCTCTGGTGATGCAGAGCCTCATGCTCGCTGGCCCTGGGTGTTATCAGCGGTCCCACCCATAGGACACCCAGGGCCGTGGTATTTCCTGTGCCCTTCACATGCCAGTTGTTAGACTCCTCAGACCCCGGTCAGGTTACCTGTGTTTTGCCATTACGGAAGAACTCAGATATCCGGTCCTTCGGGGCAGGCCGTGGGACTTCGTGGACACTCACCTCCACGTCCTCGTGGATGTCACAGGTGGGGCTTGGTTTCTGCTCTTCAGATCAAAATGAGGGTGGTTTTCCCAGCGAATAAAGATAGCCACGCTTATGGATGGTTTCCCATGCAGGAGGCGGAGTGCAGGGCCCTTACTGGGTAATGCCAGTCAGTTTCCCTACAGTTCTATGGGGTGTTATTAATTTTCCCATTTCCTAGAGGACAATGCTGAAGCTTGCCTGTAATTACTTGTTTCATCGCATGGCCAGGAACTAGCAGCAGAGTGGGGGCTCAGAGTTGGACTCTCCGATGCTGGGAGAATAGGGCCTCGATTCCCGTGCCGTGCCACGCTCTGACCCGGGGAGGGGGGGGGCTGTCTCCCTCACCTGTACCAGGAGCAGGTTGTTGAGTCCCGACGGTGACTGAGGAAGACGAAGATGAGGGGGAGGAGTCAGGGCTGTGGGGGACAGAAGGATGGAGCCCCCGCACTAGGCGGTTCTTGTGAATAGAAGGGTGAGCCCCCCCACCCCAGGTACAGAAAGTGGGAAGCAGGAAGAGGAAGAAAGTGGGAGGTCTGTGGGAGAAGCAGACCCCGAGTGTGCTTTCCTGTCTTTACGTGACCGAGGCTGTCTTACTTGCCTTTCCACGTTTATCCAAGACCACGCAGGTAAACTTTATCTCCAGGAGGGGCTGGCAGTGAAGAGGAGGGGTGGAGGGAGCACTGAGTCCCTGATTAACAGAGCAGGGGGAGGTCTACACCGCCGGCCCCAGCCCTGTATGTTCATACTTCTTAAGGGAAGGGGAGGTCAAGAAGTAGGTGTGAGACTGACTGTGGCAGCCCGAGGTAGGGTAGTGGACGGGGGGCTCCAGCCAGGTTAATGCTCCTAGGAAACAGGAAACGAGGCAGACACCGAGGAGTCTCATCCCCGGGTGCGAAGGTGGGGGAGAGTATGAAGCTTGAGAGGAAAAGAAGGGGACTCCATTCAAGGGTGTTGTGGCTGTCCTGGTATGTAGGTTGGCATGGCTGACAACAGCAAAGCGGATGCTTAGGGATGTCCGAATGGCCTCCGGTGGCCCCCACCATGGGAGACTGAGGACTGAGTTCAGGAAGAGTCCTAAGCATTAGAGGGATGCTCGGGATCACTGACTGAGGCTCAGGCTGGGGCTGGTTACCGTACCGTGGAGCGAGGGGTGGGAAGGCGGGTGGCTCCGGGCAGAGAAGCGAAGGGCAGAGCTGGCCCCGCGCAAGGCCAGGGTGAGACCCGTCACACAGCAGCGTGGACAGAGGGATGAGGCCGGGTCCTTTCTGCCAGAGCCCGCTGTGGCTCATGTTTGGGGAGGAGCAAGCTGGAATCGCAGGGCTGGCATGTGAGTGCGTGCCTACGAGGGTGTACGTGTTTACATATACAGCTATTGAATTAGCCGTCTGCTTAGCTCCCTGCCGTTCTCCCCAGCATTCTAACTGTGGTTTTCAGTTTACTGCCATTCACTCCCAATTCCACGCGCTGTGGCTGTGGTGGCTGTGGCTGCCGCCAGTCCAGCCCTCCTCTCCTCGCCTGGGGACTTCTCTTCCTCCTCTGCAGGCATTTTATGCTCCACAGCTCTCTGCCCCCGCTCCCCATCTTCCCTGCTTGGCATCTTCCCAGCAGGGGTCTGTTGCCGGTGGCTGCCCAGTGACTCCATGGGGCTCTGATGTTGCGGATGAATAAAGCCGCAGGAGCCCAGGCTTGCCAAGTGCCTTCTCATTTAGGGTTCCGTTTTTTAGAGAGGCAGGGGCCCCGGATGGACCCATTGTCCTGAAACCCCTTTTAGAGGCCCAGCGAAATGTTTGAAATGGACTTGGAAGCTACCAGAATAAAAGGTTCAGGGCTTTGAAAAGGAACCCAGGGCTGAATGGCCCAGAAAACAACCCAAGCACAGGGATATTAGAGACAAAGCTACTAAGGTTCCCCTGGGAGGAAGCTGGGGGTGAGCAATCCCTTTCAGGGCTGGGGAAGAAGCGAGGGCTGAAGGCCCCTAGAGGACTGGAGAAGTCGTTCTCTTGGATGATGGAAGGTCAATGCCTGGCAGGTTCTGGATTTGCCATGGGCACCCGGAAGGGGTAGGGGTAGGGCTGTCTCAGCTGCCCATGACTCAGGAGAGTCGACGTCAGTGTCTTTCCTGTGGAGGGAAAGTGAGGAGGAGAAAAGGGAGGAGCAGGAAAAGGAGGCATGTGAGAGAGACAGAGACAGAAACAGAATGAGAGAGAACACATGAGAGCTAGGAAATGTGCTGGTCAGAAAGACTCAAAGAAAACTTACCCTGGGGGCGCCTGGGTCGCTCAGTGGGTTAAAGCCTCTGCCTTAGGCTCAGGTCATGATCTCAGGGTCCTGGGATCGAGCCCCTCATCAGACTTATGATCTCTCTCTCTCTGTCAAATAAATAAGTAAAATCTTTAAAAAAAAAAAAAAAAGAAGAAAAGAAAACTTACCCTGGAAGCTTGTAGAATATAGATTTCTGAGTCAGAAATTAGACCTCCTGGTTCACACCTTAACTCCACCACCTATCAGTTAACTTTTCCAAGCTTCGATTTTCTCAGCTGTAAAATGGGGTAATAGTGTCTATTTCACAGGGTTGGCATGCAGATAGAATGGGGTGATGCATTAGAAGGTACTTAGTGTAGTGGCTGGCGATCGTTGAACATAATATATGATGGCAGTGTGAAAATGACTGTTGTCATTGGCCTGTCCTTCTGTAGGAGACATGGACAATGAGGGCGGGAGGAGCAAGGCTGGAAAGGCGCATATTCTGTCTTGGAACAGAGGGAGTCTGAATGGTTTCACGCGGAAGCCGGCAGGGTTGCCTGGTTGACATTGCTGTCTGTCATCGGTGTCTTCACTACATCGGCCATTCTCCAACATGGAGGGACCGGCTGTGCATGTCCCCTTTTTGTCTTTTTTTCCGTCTCGTGGTCATTACCCTCTTGATGTCTTTCCACGCAATATGTCGCTTTGCCAATTCCAGACCCGGGAGATCTTGGTACGGTGGCAAGAGTGTGAGTTTGGAGTCAGGTAAATGGGTTGAAACTATGGAGCTACATCCCAGCTTTGTGACCTTGTTTAAGTGCTTAGCTTCTGAGAGCCTCAGTTTCCTTCTCTGTAAATAGTCTAGGGTCTTCCTCAGAGGGTTCTTGTAAGGACTAAAAGTGTAAAATGCCTAGCACAACCCCTGGCTAGTAGACACCCAATAAATGTCGGCTTCTTTCCCCTATGACAAGCCCATGAGCAACTAATCTTTTGGTTCCTTGGCGTCACCACACGGTGAGCAAGCGTTAGGCAAGGAAAATTCTAGAACGCCCGAGCAGGCAAGACTCAAAGATCAATCCAGTCTGATTACTTTTCTCGGTCGTCCTACTGACAAGGATCCTGGCCGCGTGGTTTTGCCCTGCCTCCCTGTTCCCCTTCCGTGATGACTAGGAGTTAGGGAACAGTGTGGTGCATATCGGGGGTGGAGTACCTGGAAGGTCCAAATATATTCCCCGGGGAGGTGCCGCTGTGTGTGTCATTCCTTCCCAGTAAGAGCTAAGAGATTTCAAATGTCAATTTGAGAGACATTTTGGGATTTTGTGAGGTACCTGTAGTGACCTGAGTCATCACACATGCCTGCTGCAAGCAGCCTCCTTTTCCGTCAGAGCAGCCGCCAGCGCCCATCCCACAAGTGCCGCTCCTGATCGTATTTGGCAGGTTTTTCCTTCAGCAGCGGTTCCCGGCCTCCAGTGCACATCAGAATCACCCGGCAGGCTTGGGAAAACACAGCCCCAGAGTTTCTGAGGTATTAAATCTGGGGTAGGACCCAGGAATTTGCATTTCTTGCCAATTCATAGGTGATGCTATCTC
This sequence comes from Potos flavus, assembly GCA_028534135.1. Classification (NCBI taxonomy): domain Eukaryota; kingdom Metazoa; phylum Chordata; class Mammalia; order Carnivora; family Procyonidae; genus Potos; species Potos flavus. The sequence continues at coordinate 141,264,500 of CM052898.1, read as the reverse complement.
TGCTGGTCTGGGAACCCCACTTTGAGAACCAGCACCCGACAGAATGTCCCCAGGAAGGCAAGCAACAAATATTCATAAAACTCACAGAGCAGGGGCACCTGGGTGGTTCAGAGGGTTAAGCCTCTGCCTTGACTCAGGTCATGATCTCAGGGTCAGGCTCTCTGCTCAGCAGGGAGCCTGCTTCTCTCTCTCCCTCTGCCTGCCTCTCTACCTACTTGTGATCTCTCTCTGTCAAATAAATAAATAAAATCTTAAAAAAAAAAAAAGAAAGTAACAACTCACAGAGCAGGCCCAATCTGTTCTCTGACATTTCTCCTTTGACTGTAGCAATATTTCCTCTACCTTAGTTATTACTCATGCCTAAGTTATTACTCAGGGAAATAAGGAATGGTTCCAGAAGGATGAAAAAGGTTGGTATTCCAGGAGTAACAAAGATGAATCAAGACTGACTAAGAAAAAAAAAAATGCAGTAGCTCTGAAGCAGAACTTGGACTATAAACTGTAAAAAAATTTTAGTTGAAAGTAGAATGTCCAGTCTGACTTTACCCTCCCAAATGACCTTTCTCTCGTCTTTTTTATTTCCCTTTTACCCTTCCGATTATTTTTTCTTCCCAAAGACATGCATAAGATATCATGAAAGTAATAAAAAAAGTTCAAGAGAGCAAAATCCTTGTTTAAGTATCCTTATGGTCATAGCACTCAGACTTTACGGGTATTAAGGACCCCTGGCGGTGGGACACCTAGGTGGCTTAGTTAAGCATCTGACTCTTGAGCACAGCTCAGGTCTTGATCTCAGGGTCGTGAGTTCAAGCCCTGCATTGGGTTAAAAAAAAATAATAAATCCCAGTTGGAGGGGGGACAGGGAGCTGACAATATAGCACCGTTGGCCCCATCCCCCAGAGGTTATCGTTTCATAGTCTGGAGAGCAAGACCACACCTGGGGAGACACGCTCTGTGATAAGGCAGGAAAGAAGGCACACCCAGATGCGGAGACTCTCTGAGAAAAGGTTTGCCGGGTGAGATGAGGGAGGCTACTGTGCTACACCGCTGTCTCATTTTCCACAATTGCAAGTCTCATATCAGTCCCTCCCATAAGAGGAGGCTAGAAGAGTCCGGGTCGCCTGATCAAAATGCTGAGCTGTTCGTGGACACTTGGCGCCTCCTAGTCCCTGTGTCATTTCCCATTTTAATGGCCAGTTGTCTCATTTTTAGGTCACCACCAAGGACTCAGCATCTAGAAAATTCCCAGCACTTTTAGGACTGTTCTTCTTCTTTTTTTTCTTGGGAGAAAAGCCTTCAGCAGTGGTTTTCAAGCTGTCTTGCCAAAATATCTCGGGGTAGCTTTCAGGGAGCAGAGATTCCGTGCTGCCAGGATTCTGAGCTGGCTCCCAACATGGATCAGAGCCCTTCTAATTATTGACTTTACCATAAGGAATATTACGTAGTAACTTACCATGTGCCAGACATGGCGATGTTTTTAAACACTGAAAAACCAAAGTGCCGGGACATGGGTGCCTATCCATCTGGCTGTATCAGAATCATCCCAGGAGATCGCTCCAGAATCTGAATTGTTAAGATTTTCAGGTATTCCTGATGATCAGTCTAGTTTGAGAGTCATGTTTCTCAAGCTTATCTGATAGTATAAATTGTCTGGAGAGCTTATTAAAAATACGAACTTCCAGGCCTCCCCCCACACCTGCCGAATTCCCCATCTCTTAGGGGAATGGTGTCAAACTTCATATTTTTGAAGAGATCTCCCCCACAGCATCCCATAAATAGTCCAAGAGGCTTGGGAAACCTTGTTCTGAAGTGTCATGTTCTAGGCAGGTGGTGACGAGATTCACAGATGCTCCTTAACCTCATTGCTCCTTTAGACATTAAGTATGTGACCCCAGTTACAGAAGTCAGCCTCTGCAAATGTCCCCCTCCCTCCAGCAGCACATGATCTGGAATTCTGAACTGGTAAGAGACAGGAAGCTAGAAAAAGACCCTTGTGCCATTCCATCAATATGAGAGTGCTGGAGCGCCTCATAAGGGATGTCTGTTAGAAAGCCAACCAGACATGTCAGGAAAGCAAAGCTAGACAAGTTAGAGAGGCAGATTTCTGTTCATAGTGTTACTTAGAATCTTGGCAATGAGGAACTTGACTGGCACACTGATGGGGGACTCAACCTCCCCAACTCTTCCTCTTGCTATAACCTTATTTGTGTTGCGACCTGGAGAAATTATTCCAGACAAAAACACTCAAAGACTTTACGGCCCTTGGGGTTGGTACCCTCGAGCTAATGGGGACCAAGGACTGTGACCCAGTTTTGTCCCCCCGGTGCATTCCCTCTAGCCTGGCACTGAAGCAGCCACTGCCACCCCTTCAGATCATCTCCGGTCACCGAGGAACATGGCACCCACACCAGCCTGCGATGGGGACCCAGGGGCTTTGCATTCCAACACCTGAGCCAGAGTCGGGCTCTGGTTTACTTGCTGAGTGACTGGGCACGTTCATTAACCTCCCTGAATTAGTTTTCCCATCCCTACACCGGAGGCAATAATATCAGTGCCATTGGGTTGATGTCATGTATAATAAAGTATCTAACCTCTAATTTATAGCAAACCTCTTGCCTTAAGAACTGTCTTAAGAAAAACTTCTCCAATGTGTTCCTGTCAAATACAGAACTCCTTCCCTAGCTTCTTCTGCCCACAGTCGTGTCGTTGCTCCCTCTTCCACTCTCCAGGGTGAGGGTGGGTGGGTTGCTGGATGTCTTACCCTTGCCCCCAACGTTTTCCCCTCCTTCCTGCCTGAGTCCATGAGATTTTCCCCTCCTTCCTGCCTGGGTCCATGCGGTACGCACACCAGCTAGCGACTCTGGAAGGAGGCTGGGTGTGTGCTCTAACACAGCTCGCTGCTGCGCCCGTGGCTGCAGGCTCGTGTCTGCGGCTGACTTGCTGGGTGTCAGGCTGCACGGTGCCCCCGGTCCCGGGGCTTACCAGACCCACTCTTTCCACCCAGCAGAAACAGACTTCCTGTGTGCTCCTTGTACAGAGCAGAGCTGAGCGATATACTCTAACCTTCCTAAACCTTAATCATTGTTCTAGGCTTCCTTTAATGGCTCGCTACTTAAAGAGCAGACCCTCTTCCTGTCTCTTTCCAGAGTGATCCTTCAGAACATTATCACTACAGCTCTAGTCCCTAAAAAAAAAAAAAAAAAAAAAAAAGGATGGCATTACACAGTGACAATTAGAGAAAAGCTTTTTATCTACGGAGAGAAGTCACTCTCATAACCACCTCTGGGCTTGCTCTCGCGTCTCACTATTCCCAGTGCCCTCCTCCACCCATCTGCCGCCCACACACTCTGACCTGCACCCCCCCCAGCTGCTCCTTGCACCGGGGGACTCTCTTCTGACAGCTCTGCCTCCTGGCAGCTGCCTGCCAACTGCCCCCGGCCTCAGGATCCCGGAAATCACCCTGTGGTTAATGGGGTGGAGAAGAAAAGTGAGGGAAGGAGGATCTGCTGTCTCTCTCTCCTCATTGAATAGATGGACATCCTGAACTGGACTTCCTCTGTGGGCCTTAATTGTTTATTTCATTAGAGTTCTACTCCAGTCTTGCTTTCCATCTGCCTCTCTCCTGTAGTTCTGTATTCCCCAGTGACCAAGCAGCAGCAGCCTGGCTAGAAAGACCACAGATGGTTCACTCAGTGCAAAGAAGGCCTTTTTTTTTTTTGAAGATTTATTTATTTGAGAGCAAGAGAGAGCGAGTGCATGAATGGGAGGAGCAGAGGGAGAGAATCTCAAGCAGATTCCCTGCTGAGCACAGAGCCTGAGATCATGACCGGAGCCGAAACTGAACATCAGATGTTTCACCGACTGAGCCCCCCAGGCACCCCCAAAGAGGGCCTTCTACTATTTACTGTTAACTTTCATAGCTCGGCTCGCCCCCCCCATCCGCCCCGCTGAACGCTGCTTTCCTTTCTCACCCTGTGCCTTGAGTTTTTTTTTTTAAAGATTTTATTTATTTATTTGACAGAGAGAGGGATCACAAGTAGGCAGAGAGGCAGGCATAGAGAGAGGAGGAAGCAGGCTCCCTGCTGAGCAGAGAGCCCGACGCGGGGCTCGATCCCAGGACCCTGAGATCATGACCTGAGCCAAAGGCAGAGGCTTTAACCCACTGAGCCACCCAGGCGCCCCCTGTGCCTTGAGCTTTGCTCTCCACACTCATGCCCCGCATGGATCTGGTTCTCAGGTAGCATCTTTCCCAGTCCAGGGCCTGGCGGTCAGCTAGAAGGGAGGAAAGGAGAAAAGATGGGAAGAACAGGCTGACTTGGAGGGTCCAGTGGCCTTCTCTGTGGGTTCAGGGCCACTGGGCTCCTCAGGTAACCGTGCTCCCCCTCCTACTGTGTGAAGGGGGACAACACACACATTTCTCTCTCTCTCACACACGCACAGACACACACACCCACAAGCCAGCTATTATCTCCATGTAGCTCCTTCAAAGCTGCACAAAATAAAGGGCCTCTCATTTGTGTCACACCGAGTGCTTTCTGTGTTGATTGGCTTTCCTGCCTGTGCGTGCCTTCAGTCCTGAGAACCAAGGGAGTACTCCGCGGGAGGCACGTGGGTGATTTTAGACCCTTTTAACCCAGAGAAAGTGAAAGAGAGGAGCCACCTGGGGTTTGGTGCATTTAATCCATCCAAAACAACCTCTTTCTAGTTTCCTTTCTCCCCCGCCTCAGTCCTGAGGAAAATCCTCTTCTGTGGACCAGTTCGCAAGCCACAGGCTTTCCCCTTGCCACAGCTTCTAGAACCCACGGAGGCGAGGGCCTCTGCCCAGGGCAGGGACCTCCCTGTACCTGAGCGGATAGGAGTTTGGAATGTTTTACTCCTACAGCAGCTATGAAAGGATGAGAAACTGGGCAAGTCACGTAGAAAGCAGGCAGGTGATTTTTTGTTCCTTTCCGGGAAGTTTTGCTACAGTTATCTTCAGGGCTCGGGGAAGTATTTGCTATCCTCTCCCTTGGATGGGATGGCCGACAGCCTCCTGTCAGAACTTCCTTCCCAGAGGGCCAGCCCCATCCTTCCAGATTCCTCAGCCCTGACACAGGCTTGGCCTTCATTTCTCTGTTGGCTTGCAGGGAAGGACATGGCTGCCGTGCAGAGGACCCTGATGGCTCTCGGCAGCGTTGCGGTCACCAAGGATGACGGCTGTTACCGGGGAGAGCCATCCTGGTTTCACAGGTAAGTGTCACTTCCTGCCTCTCTGTCCCCCTCCCCCGCCCGCCCGCAGCACCCTCCCCCCCAGCAGAGGAAGATCGTACCAGAGAGTGCATCTGAAGGCCCAGAGGCTATTTCGACATAAAGCCCCTAGGGGCCAGCACTCCTGGTCCCACAGCTGATCCTGAGAGTGAGGAAAGACCCATGCTGCCAGGATACCAACGGCCCACCCAGGGCAGACTCGGTCGAGTGTTTCCTGCTAGATACCTGGACCCCAGCTCAGGCCATGTTCTTTCTCCAGAGGCTCAGCAGGACTGGCTGGCTTTTCTCAGAGGGGGCTTGAAGTCTGAACTTGGTTTTATGATGATCTAAGAAGCCCCAGGTCAACTCATTTATCTATTTATTCTTGCACTCAGTGAAGGGAAAGTGTATCCTGGTTCATGCTTGTTGTCCCAGTGAGTTTATTGGTAACAGTCACTTTCACTTTCAAAAGTGGCCTGGTCTCGATAACGTCTTATGTGGTCATGTCAGTAAGGGAGTTATTTTGCTGCTGTTGTTGTTGCTGATGCTGTGTTCAGGGGTGGAGGGAAGCAAGTGAGCAAAAACTCAACCCAGTAGCTCAGTGGGCAATGAAAAAGGACACTTGTAGCAGATAATTGACCCTTCATTTCCCTAATCCCTTTCTCCTTCTAGACAGTTATAAAAAGTACCAGTTTAAATGAACCTGGTCCAAAAACCTCCTAGATATTGGCCATTTGAAGCTCTGGTTTTAGTCCCTGCTTTGTTAGTGACATACCATGGTTTCTATGAGCCACAAAACCAAAATTACTTACTATCTGGCTCTGAAGCTTGCTGACCTCTGACCTCTGGTGAAGAGTGTGAAGTGTCTCCTCCTTGACTCCCACCTCCTGTGGCTCTAAAACGGGAGCATTAATACTTGGCCCAACGCAGGGAAGGGTGGATTGGGATTAATGACCTGCTTTGTAGAAAGAGCTGTTTTAATTTGCACAAGGGCTTGAGGTAACTGTGAGAGAGTGGGTGACAGGAAAGTTGTCTGAGACTGAAGTCTTCAGGGAGGTACCACTGATTCTCTCATGGAAAGTCTGAAAAATCGTTTGGGTTCTAAGGAGTCGAGAGCTCACCTATCATGCAGCATACTTGGAGTAGGGCTGTAGCTCATGATTGGACCACAGCCCAGGGTAGGCGGGCGGCAGAGGCGTAGGAGCGCGGCCCCGGGTAGGAGCATAGTTCCTACCAGAACTGTAGCTCAGTACAGGGCTTACTATTCTATTTGGTGACCTTGTGTTCTATCTGGTGACCGCCTCCCCCTCCCCGCCCCTCGGGGCCATTCTAACTGCATATCCTGGGAAGGGTTTGAAGACTGTCGGAATGACATGATTCCCCCTCACTTCCTCTGCCCAGGAAAGCTCAGCAGAATCGGAGAGGATTTTCAGAGGAGCAGCTTCGCCAGGGACAGAACGTAATCGGCCTGCAGATGGGCAGCAACAAGGGAGCCTCCCAGGCAGGCATGACCGGCTACGGGATGCCCAGGCAGATCATGTAAGATGCTGCCTGCCGCCTCCCAGGAGAGAGGACGAATGTTCCACACCACGGTCTCTGTGATAAAGAAATAGTTAGTCACCTTCTGACCTTCTCCTCTTTCTCGAAGCCTCCCGTTTCTGGTTTTTGCAAGTGCTGCGTTTCTGCTGCGAACCCGCGTTGCCCACTGCTGCCACCTTGCGTTCATTTAGAACTATGCAAAGACTCCGCCTCCTCTTCCTGAGCTCCTCCTTGGCCCCAAAGTCGCCTTTTGTCTGATTATTTATTTATTTATTTGCCAAAAAATGCCCCCTCCTCAACTTACTAGAACACACCTAATAAACAAATTAGTCTTGTGGCTTCAAACGTAAACTTCGTTCTTCGGGGCAGCGTCTCGGCAGGCAGGGCTGGCTTTCATTCGCTAACGGGGCCAGCAGGATGGAATTGAGTCGAAGCTCTAAGTGGAGAGATACAGGGGAGCTTCGAGGAAGCCCTAAGAAGGTTGTGTTGTTTATCTTGGCAATGGCAGTAGACGTTTAGGGCGTTTAGGGATAGTTTTGCCCACTCTGACAGCCTACAGCCATGAGTTCAAGAACAAGCTCTTTGATCACCTGGGTCAAAATTCCTACCTTGCACTTATGATGCTAGACTCTGGGGCGGGGGGAGGGGGGACATGGGAATGAGCAAACCCAAACCCCAGTTCTTTAAGGGGCTCTCATATGGATGCCCAGGAAGTATTTGCTGGATGGGTGGTTTGATGAAATGGATGGGTGACAGTTGAAGGAAAGAGCAGTTGTCACTTCCGTACCGATGATCTTCCCCCTGCAGCCAGACCCTGGCTCTGATGCCCACATTGATGTAGTTTCTTCAGAAGCCAGGAGTTAGAGGTCATGTCGATTGTTCTCTTACGCTTACTTAGATGGTCTAACTCCCTAAAACTGTTGGATATTGCCTCCTCAGGCTGAGTTCTAGCTAAGATGGGATAGGTTCTAGAGATTCTGTCAGCCATATAAAAATTAAGAAGGCTAATAAACCGGGGGAACACAACTTAATCTTATTCTTTCCTACCAGCAGAAGCAAGAAAAAAAGTCATGCATTTAGTAAGAAAAGAAATAAGGTGTCATATCCATATAATGTATTGTTAATTAATAAGAAAAGGTAAAAATAAACAGAATTATAGATATTGTCACCCTCTGAAGGTTTGGGTGGTGGCTTTTAGACTGTGTTCTCTGCAGTTCTAGGCTTCCACAGAGATTTCTATGGGATCTCCATGGGGGTAGGCAGCGCTGCTTATAAGAAGCAGAATTCTGGGTCCCCATTCCTTCTTCAGTGAGAGCATCATGGATCTTATCTATTTTATATATTAAGATTCAGCATAAGATTTTAGAAGACTTAGAAGACTGTTAATATTAACAAAACAAAACAAGAATCAGTAAAGGAAATGAGCCTGAGTTGCCTAAAGGGCCTAATGTGTCCCATAGGAGCCTTGTTAACTCTGACAGCCACTGTCAGAGTCTGGTCCTAGACAGACGTCGCATGAACATGGCGGCTGAACCCTTACCTCGGAGTCGCCACAAAAGCAAGAGGGGCGAGTTGATGGAAACAAAAAAACTGAAATAAAACTGGGAGGGAATTCCTGGAGAGAGAGAGAAGGTGGGCAGGTTCCTGTCTGGAATTGGGAGTGGGGGCGTAGGACATAGGCTTCGTCGGCGGTGGGGTAGGTTTGCGAGAGGGCCGCCGGGCTCTGCCTGTTCGGTTCCCCACACCGCCCTGGTCCACCACTGCTGTGCCAGGGACACGAAGAGGCAGGAAAACAGCGAAATCAGCTCAGAGCCGGAAAGAAGTGGCCTACCAAATCTAGGGCAGTGAGTGAGGAGCAGGCGAAAACACTGATGGACTTTCAGGCACTTGGGCATTTCCTCCTCCAGCATGAGCACACCTCAGGCTCCCACCTCTGAGTCCTTTTGCATGATGACAGCCTGGAGATGAGGCTGTTAAAAAAAATTGAGGCCCTAGGGGGAGGAGGTGGATTGGAGGGGTAGGAGTTAACAGAGCGTGAATGGGAACCCAGTGTGTAATTCCAAAGACTACCTGCGTCAGCACAGGGTTTCCAGCTCCTGAGAGTCCCCAGAAGCAATCCAAACTGGGGCCTGAGGCATTTCCCCCCAACTTTGTTTTTGCAATCAAGGTAGCAATTAACCTCAGGGCAATGTGAGCTCACAGGCAGCTGCTGGAAGGCTCCTGAGGAACAAAAGTACCGTCATCAAAAGACACACTGGATCACCCTTACCCCACGCAGCAGAATCCATGGACCAGACACAAGAATCATTTAAAAGTAGTCTAATAAATATACTAAAAATGATAAATGAAAATATTGGAAACGTGAAGCAATAATCCACTATGAAGAAAAATCAACTGGGGATATGGAACATAAAAAAATAAATGAAATAATGGGGCGCCTGGGTGACTCAGTCAGTTAAGCGGCTACCTTCAGCTCAGGTCATGATCTCCAGGTCCTGGGATCCAGCCTGAGTCATGCCAGGCTCCCTGCTCAGTGGGGAGTCTGCTTCTCCCTCTCCCTCTCCCTCTACCCACCCCTCCACCGCCCCTGCTCATGCGCACGCCCTTGCTCTCTCAATAAATAAATAAAATCTTAAAAAAATGAAATAAAGATTGAGAGTAGAATGGATAAAATGAACAAGCTAATAAATTGGAATATCAAAACAAGGTACTCTGTAAAAAAGATAGGCACAAATAAATGGTAAATACAAAAAAAAACGTTAAATGGTATGGATTGGAATCTCAGAAGGAAAGGAAAAAGATCAATATAGGGGAGGAAAATCTGAAGAAATGATTTGAGAATTTCCCAGAAATTAAAAAAAACAAAACAAAACCCAAAGACTCAATTTTAAAAGACTTACAAAGATGCCAAAAAATAAATGGTAATGGGGTGCCTGGGTGGCTCAGTGGGTTAGAGCCTCTGCCTTTGGCTCAGGTCATGATCTCAGGGTCCTGGATTTGAGCCCCGCATCGGGCTCTCTACTCAGCGGGGAGCCTGCTTCCCCCTCTCTCTCTGCCTGCCTCTCTGCCTACTTGTGATCTCTCTCTCTCTGTCAAATAAATAAATAAAATCTTTAAAAATAAATAAATTAATTAATAAATAAATGATAAGAGTCCTTGGTGGGAAACATTATAGTGAAATGTATGACCACTAAGAATAAGAATAAATACAAAATTCTCCAAGCTTTTAAAAAGTAAAAGCCCATTACACATAAGGGGGGAATATCATATTAACATTGAACTTCTCAACAGTAACCTGGAGACATAAAGTGATATTTTCAAGGAGCTGAAGGGAAAAAAGAAAACATCGAACATGTAATTTTCTACATAGCAACTAATTTTTTAAGACCAAAAGTGGAGCAAAAAGATTTAACAAGACCCCCTGAAAACATAATTGGATTAAGTATTTCATTTAGAAAAATATCTTACCAGGAAAATGCTATTTGATGTGGGAAATGAGGAGAAGTTAATGAGAAAACCAGGACTAAACAATAGAGAGAGAGAAAGGTTATTTATAACAATCCAGAAAAAGAAAAAGAAGAGGAAAGTGTCCTGTTTGGAGGAATTATAGAGATATTGCTAAATTTAAGAACTTGTTAGGAAAAGACAAACATATTGAGTCTAACTCACTTCATGAAGGTAATTATCACTGATTCCAGAACCCAACAAGAATAAGAAAATGACAGACTGATTTCACTTGGGAACATAGATGTGAAAAATTCTGTATAAAATAATATCTAACCAACTCTAGGAGTGAATTTTAAAAATCTGTTAGAATGGACCCTTTTCTCTCTTTTTAAGAGAACTCCTTTTTTTTTAAACTGGATGGGCTTTTTGGGGAGCTATCACTGGCTAGCCCTGAGTAGAAACTTGAACCCATGTTCCATTCCTTGCCTTTTCCTCTTCTAAAATCATAGAGAGATCACCTATTCCAAGCCCCGAGTTTTATTTATAATAATACTAGAGACCAAAGGTGAAATGACTTCTCCTTCATCATTTGGCTAATCTGTAGAGGCTTCTTTAGAAACTTCCAGAGAAGCATTGGTTCATTTTTATTACTCAGCCTTTCTCTAATCCTGATTCTTCCTAAGGCTTTATAAGTCATGTCCTAATGTAGCATTCTATTCTTGTCCTTTATTTATGTATTCAGAAACAGTCCTGGGAATTAGCAAAAGGCATCTATGTGCTGAAGGTATGGAAGTGACTAGAAAACCATCCATCCCTGCCATCAATCAACAAGAATTTACTGAGTCCCTAATATATTCATGAAATTGTATAACAAACTAGGGAGACAATAAAATAAGAACATGGCTTTTAATTGGATGACTTTGTAGTCTAGTTGAACAAACAGAAGCTACTCTGCTGCTCCTTGTATCCATTGCTTCTTTAAGGGCCAAATGAGAGCCATGTTCACTGGCCTCTCTGAGGGAAGAGTTCTCTGGGCTGGGCCGGCCTGGGAATGTTTGCCAGAGGAGACCATCCTGGGAATGTATGGGCTTCCTTACCACTTGCCCCAACCTGCCCGCACCCAACAGAGTTAAAATAATGAGGAATAGGCTTGGATTTCCATACAAATCCTTGCTGGGTGGCCTTGAACAAGGGCCATGGTGACGTGGGAAGGACCTGTGGTACCCACGCCTGGGAGCCTTATTCCATCTTAGACCTCCAGGAGACTGAACTAAAGGTCGGGATCTTAAAAGAAGGCATCAAAATTGTTTGTTTTCAAGTTATTTTTTGGGGCGCCTGGGTGGCTCAGTGGGTTAAGCATCTGCCTTCGGCTCAGGTCATGATCTCAGGGTCCTGGGATTGAGCCCCGCATCAGGCTCTCTCCTCAGCAGGGAGCCTGCTTCCCCCCTCCCCTCTGCCTGCCTCTCTGCCTACTTGTGATCTCTCTCTCTCTGTCAAATAAATAAATAAAATCTTTAAAAAAAAAAAAAAAAAAGGCTAATTTGGTCCGCTTTGTTAGAGTTCACCTTGATGTGGAATCTATAGAACTTTCCCTGGTGACGGTTTCAGGTCCTCCACTGGATCAAGAATGGAGCTCATGGCTTCATACATCTGTTTCAACCCAGGAGCCAAGATCAAGGCTCCTGATGATCCTGGAAACGGATTTCCTAATTTAAAAGATATACTAATGGCTAGTGACATCTGTAGTGTTGTGCCTGGTTGCAATGTGACCATATGTCCCATTTCTGGCTGTCTAATATGTCAGAGACAGAAAGATGATCTAAGAAAATGTCTGACTCCAGGCAGACGGACTAGGCCAGAGTTGTCTGCTTTTCCTATCGCCCCTCCCACCAACAACAGTGATTGAGGCTGGTCTTATGTCAGAGGAAAGGCAAAGCTCAATTTTCATAAAGCCTTGTGTTTTTGTTTTTTTTAAATTTCCATGCATGCTGTCATTTTAGTTATCGTTTACAGAAAGCTTTAATGACATAATAGATTGCAGCACTATTGTTGATACTAAATGTAATTGCCGTTGCCTCAAAACTGCTAATCTCACCAGTCATTAAAATTAAAATAATTCTGTTGACTATGAATCTTTCACTGCTATGGTAACAAGAAGCACAGAGTAACTTCTGGTAGCAATATTGGCAGAAATGAGCACATCGTTCTTGCAGGTTGTTTTTTTGGTTTTTTTTGCAGGTTGTTTTGTATGCTGAGTTCGCTTGGACAGTTTGAAGGCTAAGTGTCCCCATTCGGTCAGCCTCTTGAATGATGCAGAGTCAAGGCCATCTTTCACATGAGCTTGGTAATGCCCTCATGGTACGCGGATGATGAGTAAGCTTAAGGTCACTATCTCCCTCAAGGAAGGATAAGTGTGGCCATTTCTCTATGCTCTCATCAGCATTATCGCTTAAAAAATATGTGTGCGAGGGGCGCCTGGGTGGCTCAGTCAGTTAGGCAGCTACCTTCGGCTCAGGTCATGATCCCTGGGTCCTGGGATCGAGCCCCACATTGGGGCTCCCTGCTCAGTGGGGAGTATGCTTCTCCCTCTCCCTCTGCTGCTCCCCGCTGTTCATGCTCTCTCTCAAATAAATAAACAAAATTGTAAAAAAAAAAAAAAAAAAGTGTGTGAATGTTCCGAAAGACACCATCTGCGAATTAAGATGATAGTGGAACTTGGTGTTCTTCCTGAGCAGCTGCAAAGGAGTTTTATGATTGCTGGGTCCCAACCCCAAATCCCAATGTTTTCCATCTCTGCCAAAGAGCACATTAAATCCATGAGCTGTTCATGCTTGTTACTGACCCTGACGTACACAGGGTTGGTAAGACAGAAGAGTCAGCTGGTAAAAATATGAGACCAGAACAGAAATTATTATTTCCAGAATTCAACTTGAATGTCTTAGGCAGAAGGACCAAAGCAAAATGTGGTTAATTTGTCATTCAGCAAAATCAAAGATCTGATGTGGCTATAAGCTCATTATATACTCACAAAATAAATATGTCAACTTTTATGGCCCTGAGCAGAGAATGTAAAGCTATTTTGAAGGGCAAGGATAAATTTCACTAGGGTTCAATTGGGTTTAGAGCGATTATTGCCCTACTGACCTTTATTTTAATGAAACAGATATTGAATGGCTTTCTGTTGGATAAAATTAAAGATCCATGCTGGTTCCACATTCTTGGGTCAATAATTCTTTGGGAGAACAGTGCATCAGTCTTGTGATGGAATGAGTTTGGCTCGCAGAGATTGCAAAATGAGAAAGTCTGCCTGAGAAGAAATCCTGTTTCAAAACAACTGAAGAAAAAAATAAAGAGCTAAGGGAACCTCGCTTGAAAGATATTTATTGAGCACCTACTAAGTGTCAGGCACTCTTTTTAATCCATCTCTTCAAATGCATATAACAATCCTGTAAAGTGAGTATTTACATCCTTTTCGAGATAAGAAAAGTGAGGGGAGGTGAAGGACTGTCCAAGGTCTCACAGCTAGTTACGGGGAAACCAGAATTTGAACTCTGAAAATGATGATTTCAGAGTTTTATGAATGCCGTTATAGTACACTGCCTTCCACATCCGAGACACACTGCTGGGCTCTGGGGGATACACAGCTGAAGACGCGGTCCCCCCCTGCGCTCAACCAGCATTTAATCTTTCCACAGTAGGAACTCACAGTGAAGAGCTCACTTGTCTGTAATTCAGGAAAACACAAATACGTACGAATTTCCGGACCCAGCTCAAAAGACGTGTTTAATTCTTTCCTGAATCCAGAGTACCCTGGTGTATAGAGAAGTAACCAATACTTAAGATAGTTTGTCTTACATGTGAACATTGAGCATATGACTCTTCATCAGGATTATTCCTGCAAAGCTAAATAAATGTTACATAAATTTTTCCTTTTCTTTGGAATCGTTTAATTAAGGCTGGGATTAGACGAAGGCAAGTGAGGTTCTCCGCTGGGGCAGAAAAATTTAATTTTGAGAAGCAAGCTATACTGTAATACACCCAGCCCTGTGCGGCAAAAAGAAATAATTCTAGGGAAACTAGGTCTTTGGCAATGTTGTATTCCTTAATCCATGGTAATTAGTAGATGTTCTTAATTACTATTTCATTAACACATTAGCCAAGATTTACTGAGCACTTGCTATATGTCAAGGCTTATGCTATCCTCGGGCTTTTTCTAAGAACAGAGACTCCCTCAGCCGACGTGAGTTTATCACTAGGAGAGTCGGGCACTGGCGCCCCCTACCGGCGCAGGTCCGCCTCACCGCTCTGGATTACTACCTGATACCAGCGCAGTGGACAGAGTCCAGCTTTTCCTGGTTTGGTAAGACACTGATTTCCTCAGTGAGGCTGAGGCACCTGTACTGGGTAAGGGGATTTGGCAGCTGCGGATAACCGGCAGTTGGCGCCGTCAAGGACTTCTGGTAATATTTACCTTGTGAAAGAAGTGCAAAGATACCACCGAAGATGAAACTCTTTCTGGTCCACTGGAGCAAATTGATGTACCGAATGGTCACTTAGCAGAGACATCCACTCCTACGCCCTTTATGCTTGATGGGAAAGCTAGAGGATGGCAACAATCGTCCTCAAAAAGTCAGAGGCACTTAGCCTGTTGGGCAAAGACAATAAAACTCCTCTCGAGCCTCTTGCCTCTTGATGCTACGTTCAAGGATATCCCCAACCGTGTTTTATTTTTTTTAAGATTTTATTTATTTATTTGACAGAAAAAGAGACAGAGAGAGAGCACAAGCATGGGGAGTAGCAGAGGGAGAGGGAGAAGCAGGCCCCACGCAGAGCAGGGAGCCCGAGGAGGTACTCGATCCCAGGACCCTGGGATCATGACCTGAGCCGAAGACAGATGCCAAACCAACTGAGCCACTCAGGTGCCCCCCACCATGTTTCATTCATTCATTCATTCATTCATTTATTTATTTATTTATTTATTATTTTTTTAATGGTTCAGAAAAAAGTTATGCTCATATAAAAAAAAAAGAGATAAAGCAAATGTGACCTAACTCTGAAAATTGGTGACTCTTTTTTTTTATGTTCAGTTAGCCACTGCATAGCACATCATTACCAACCATGTTTTGGAATTCTCAAGTGAGATCAGTCGCAATGGGACAGCCAAGAGGTACGCTGACAAATAAACCCCTATCTGAGATCCCCTGAGGTTTTAGGTAAGCCTTAATCAAATAGAGATACCAGTGGAAATGAGTAAAAAAGAATTTAGCAACCACTGTGACCAAAACCACACACAGACGTGCTATGTATAGGCTAGAACGAAACCTACAGCAGGTTCGTAATTGCAAAAAGAAGGGGAGAAAGACCTGCTTCGGCGCTCTACCACTTCCCCCAATTAGGATAGGAAATGTTGGAAAGCCAAACCGTTTTTTAGGAGAAAAGGTCTAATTCAATTTGGAAATCTCAGAAAGGCTATGAAAATCGGAAGGCTCTCTTGTGTTAGGGGTGGCGGAGGGTAGGATTGTTGCTTTACCACATCACTAATGTGTTTATTTGAATGTTAGCTGTGCTCCCAAGCATCTGATCTTTGACGGAAATGACCCGAACATATGCTGAGCTATTTCTTGTTTGCCATTTGTAAATTACATCAAGGCCATCGGGGCCTCTAATTGGGAATGATTTAGGATAATGAGCAAGTAGTTGAATGGGATTTATTTCAGATTCCAGAATATGCACATAGCCTCTGGGAAAGCTGGTAGGACAAGTTGGAGTTCAGAGCGCTGCCCAGCATGACAAATGAAGTTGGTAGGGAAATGTTACTCTGCGGAACGTGTAAGGCTTGACTCTGCTGAGAAGAGAGATGTTCTCCAGGCCTAGTCACACCAGGGGATACACCTTTAAAATGATTTCATTGCTCTGGACTTTTTGTTTTCTCCTCCTCCTGTTTTTGTTCTTCCCTTTTCTCCAAGCCTTCCTGCATCAAGTTCATTTTGATTTCTCTGCTTTAGTTCAGTCTTTCTATCATATATTGTTCTCATGTTTTATCACTTCTGTCATTTCCCCAATCCTAGCCTTTCAATCTGATTAATCTGAGTTTTAATGTTGGTTTCAAACAAAGTATTCCTTTATAATCTAGTGATCTTTGCATAATTTCCGAAGTCAATACCTTTTAGTTGGGGCGGATTCATTCCTTCATGAAGCTTTGAGCTGATTCAGCACCTATGGGGAACCAGATGTTTGGCCAAATCAATACCGAGATCGCTTTCTGTGCAAATGCTTTTTACCAATGTGGGTCAGTCTGAGCCCTCTAGGGTGTATCCGGTTAGGGATGCATCGTAGAATCCTTTCTGGACTAGTTTATTCAAGTGCTCTTCGGCCCAACTCTATGTTTTTACCGAATTGAGCGCAAGGATGGGAGCGGCACCTGCTAATTGCCTTCTACGCCGGCGGCTCAGAACCTTGCTCAGGTTAGATGGATGACTTGGCCCTACCTCCAGACCCTCAGATGCACCAGGCTTGCCATTCAATAGAAGGCGGACACTTTAAAAATATTTGTGTGCATTGAATCGGTGTGTGGGTCAGTCGTGGGCTCCCAAGGACCACTGCTGAATCCAACGGGGAGGCGTTTCTCCTTCAGTCCAGGTCACTGCACACTATCTACTTAACCTGTCAGTCAGCACGTAGCACAAGGAGTTCTGTTCTTAGGAAGGGGATAGGAACCTCTTCACTGTCTTTCACACTGCTTAGGATAATAAGCACCAACCTCTGTCTGGCTGTCGTGATTTGATCATGTGTTCTGGAATTGAAGGAAGGGGCTCCGTACCAGAACTTCCGTACCAGTAAAAAGCAACAGGGAGATGGATGGAGGGTCAGTCTTCCAGACTTTATCTTGCATCCCAGCTTTCTTTGTCATTGTCTTTCAAAACCAGTGGCTTGTCTAGAGTCTTTGACCCCCAGAAATGATCATTCCACAGCACCCCCAACATTTTATCAAGAAAAGTTTCAAACATACAGCGGAAAAAATTCAGTGGTGTAAATACATAGACACACACCGGGATTAAATCATTAACATTTGCTACACTTGCTTTATCCTATAGCTCTCCATCTAGAGTGGATCGTTCTTTAACAATCCCTTCTCTTATGCAATGAAAATCACCACAGTAATAATCACAACATAACATGGATAATAATAACTAGAAAACACTGAAAAATTTTCTCACTTTTTTATGTATAATTACACTAATAAAAAATAAAGTTAACAAGATAAGTATCGCATACAAAATATTATATTCAAATTATTACACCTTGCAGTTTACACCCTATATGCCTGTTTTATTTTTTTCAAGATTTTATTTATTTGACAGAGAGAGAGAGAGTACAAGCAGTGGAAGCAGCAGGGAGAGGGAGAAACAGGCCCCGGCTGAGCAGAGAGCCCCACGCGGGGCTCGATCCCGGGACCCGAGGATCATGACTTGAACTAAAGGCAGACGCCCAACCGGCTGAGCCACCTAGGTGCCCGCGTATGTTGTTTTAAATCTGCAATATAAATTAACTCCAAATGGTCACATGGATTAACAAAAATTAATAATTGAAGTTACATTTCTTCATCTTTGTCATGGTGCTCTCGTTGCTTATGCTACATCTTCTGTTTAAATGCAGGAATATGTAGCTCCACAGGGTTCGTTGGAGACCCAGGATTCTGCGCTAAGTAAATTCAAATGATTCCAGACCATGAGAAACTTACTCCTGAAAGAAACCTGTGTCACAGGGTCTTGAGTTCGAGACCAACTGTACGAATGGGAGTCTCTCAGTTAACTTCTATATGACATTCATTGTTTATTGAAAGATGAGAATAAAAATGTGCTCCTTTGAAGCTTGTATATACATACTTTTAAAACTCGTTTGTAGTAATGGGCAGCAATTCTTTCAAACTTATCTCAGTCAGAGCTTTTTTCAGGGAAGAGTATTTTATTATTTAGACATTATTTGGAATTGCTGGTATATGGCAATACTATAAAGCAGACTTTAGTTGGCTTTCTGGTTGTTTTAAAATCCTGTGCATATAGCATAGCCTCCCGCGATTTGCTACCCCTTCCCATTCATGGCGATGTCAAAGAGAAAGAGAGCTGGACACCCAGGGAAAGGCTCCGAAGACAGATTTTATCCAGTACCATTGCAATAGGGGACAGAGACTGCAGGATAGAACGTAGCCCAACTCCAGATACAGCAAAGACAGCTGGTGATTTGTGGTCAGTGAGCAGAGTAAGGGGCCAGCGGGTGGAAAATCACTAAGAGAAGACATCAAGCGTAGGGAGATTCTCACTGAAGGCAGGCCAAGGATTTATACATCAAGGGCAGGGAACGCGGACCTTGATCAGGTATCAAGGGGGATCAGATGTCAAGGTTGTGGGGCAGGGGGAGCTCTCACTAAACTCACAGCAGCATTCCTGCTACAACCGGGCCGGGCTGGGCTGGGTAGGCCGAGGACAGGGCCCAAGGGTGGGGCCTCGTCAACAAGAGGGCTCAGAGGAGCCTATCTCAGGGCTGACTCTCAAAGAGAGAGCTTTGCCAGTGGCCACTGCCGAGGACAGGTGAAAGGAGTAGTTCTAGAAATAAGAGAAATAATACAGAAAAGAGGGGCAATTAAAGAAAGCTCTCTTTTTAGATTTCCCAATCTTATAATCTTAGAAAGCCTAAAGCATTATTAGTTATTTCATCAGTGTTATTAATAAATTGCAAAGCCAGGAAGTGAATTAGCACAATGTGACATAGTGTGTCTGTCATTCGGTCCTCACCTGACTAACGTCTGACCACTTCCAGCAGGCGGTTGCTCACGTGCTTTCTGAAGAGAGGCCCTTGAGTGACGCAGTGACGCCGGAGACTGTCGGGAGCAGTGCTTCTCGTCTGAAGGGCCAATGATCCGCTTTCCATTAATGCTTGGTGCTCACAGGGACGAGCCTTGAAGCACGTGAGCAAGCCTGGCCTTTTCCTCCCCTGCCTGCTAAGGACAGCACCCCTCACGAACCCCACTTCCCACCCTTGAACCTAATTCAGGCAGGTGTGGGCAGGAATGAGGGAGATGAGCGCAGGGCCTTCTCACCAGAAAAGGCCCAGGTTGACAGAGGACTGCAAGAGCGGGGAGAAAAAAGGAAAAATTCCCCTCAAATGGGGATTTTCAGAGCCCGGAGCTGCACAGTCGAGAGCAGAATCAGAGAGTGAGACTTCTGGAAACTTCTTGGGTCTGAGCGGGAGAAATGGGGGTGTAGAGATTTCTAAGAAGCAGGACTGGGGGTTATAAGTTTGATCTCTTAGTAAATTCTTTAGAAGATATAGGTAAAAAAAATTTTTAAATTTGATTTAACTTTTCATCTCTTATTTATTTTATAACTGAGAGGCAACATTTGAATGACTTGTAAATATTTTTTATTATTATTATTTAAGATATTATTTATTTATTTGACAGAGAGAGAGATCACAAGTAGGCAGAGAGGCAGGCAGAGGGAGAGGGGGAAGCAGGCTCCCTGCTGAGCAGAGAGCCCGATGTGGGGCTCGATCCCAGGACCCTGAGATCTTGACCTGAGCTGAAGGCAGAGGCTTTAACCCACTGAGCCACCCAGGCAACCCTTGTAAATATTTTTAGATTGTTGCATGTGTCCCTGAGGCAATCTTCCCTTGAGGCTCTGCTCTGAGGGCCTGACTTATGCGGAGTTATGTCAAGAAGCCTGTGGTTTGGGGTGCCAAGTTGGGGTGCGAGGTCCCTTTAACACTCACTATATAGCAATGAGGCAGCTTCAGTTTCTGAACTGGACCCGGTGGTGGTAAATTGATTCCTTCCCTCTGAAAGCTAGCTTGAATGCAGACACCCATCCTCCTCAAATGAGAATGTGAGAGGATAAAAACTAGCTTTGAGACCCCTCTGTCCTCACACAGAGAAAACCTAACAATGGACAAGGAAAACACCGACGTTTCATCCAAGCCTGCCAACGTGAGCGTAAGTACAGTGTGGGAAGCCTTCTCTCTTACTTGAATGCCCATTTATTGGTGACCAGGTTAGTAAAATGAGACTGTGTGACTTTATATCAACAAAGCTACGAATAATAACATACTTGATCTTCTTATGGTACTTAATGGATTTTACCAATGTGAGCTTGTTTCAAAGTGCTGTACTTGGCAATTGATTTGCTACTGTTTTTCTAAAACTCCAGGGAAATTATACTGATCTCTATACAAATTCCATTTTAAAATTTAATCGGTGCTAACTGAAACGGCCTATAATGTGTTCCTGCCCCGAAGGACCCAACCTTGGCCTTGTCGGTCCTGCAGGCGCCAGCATTTGTGTGCGTTTCCCTTTTTGACTTCTTTGGGGGAATACTTGAAAGTAATTTGGCACGACAGTTCATCCCGCAATAGAATGTTATTCTCTGGAGAAATACTGCCCTCGTGCCTGCAGGATATCACGTTCAACGAGGCCTGGTCTAGTTCAATTTCACCAGGAGGGATATAAGCTACATTTCACTCCAGGGGTTGACAAGGGTGTTTGGCAAAAAGAATGAGGGGGCCATGAATAATTCAGAATATACTTGGCCGCATATTATCCCATTAATTGGTAGGATTAAAGACTGGAGACATGGACTTTGAATGGAAGAGTGAGGGAGAGTAAGAGAGAGTGAGAGACCTCTTAAGAGAACTCAAAAGACAGATGATTTCTTTAGAACTGGTGCTCTAGATTGCTGCCTTTAAAGGAATGTGTGGTTAAAAGTTATTTCATCACTGGAGTTTAGTTACCCTGGCATGTATAAATCTCTCCTTCAAAGAAGCTAAACTCTTGCATACATTATTAAAGAATTCACAGCATCAGATGACGGAGTGTAGAGGAGAATAAAAAAAAAAAGAGGAGGGAAACAATTAAATAATGCATTTTTTCCTCTTGCACGAAACACTTCGCACATCCATACACTAAAACCAATAATTTTCCGAGTCCTCTGTTTCATTCATTATTTATTTATTTGTTTTTAAAGGACACAGCCCCCTAGACATTATCACAGAGGATGTGTAATATTTTTTTTTAAGATTTTATTTATTTATTTGACACAGAGAGAGAGAGCACAAGTAGGCAGAGAGGCAGGCAGAGAGAGAGGGGGAAGCAGGCTCCCTGCTGAGCAGAGAGCCCGATGCGGGGTTTGATCCCAGGACCCTGAGATCATGACCTGAGCCGAAGGCAGAGGCTTTAACCCACTGAGCCGCCCCTCATTCTTTATGTTTAAATAATTCTTTCATTTGCCATTGAGACATTGAGTCCCTGATCAGCTCATTGGCTGTCTTTAAGTGCGCGCATGGGAGGCCCTGGTTCCTATCACACAGCTCTGCACAGAAACCAGAATGTCATCATCCACAACCTTTTTTTCTCTACCATCCAGTCAGGGAGCCATAAGTAAGAAATCAATTTGTTTCTATGAGGAACTCACTTATATTCTTATTCACAGTCTGAAATTGATGGTGGGAGAAAAGCAACATAATGCAAATAGGTGAAACACCTGCCTATTCCCACAGTGAGCTGTGTACACAGGAGAGGACCCTCCTAGACTCCTAACCTCCTGACCTTCGGGTCCTCTGGTCTACCCTCCAGGAAATTCAGGCCCATCCTCTACAGCAGCATCTACTTGGTGGAATTGGAGAGTTGAGGAGAGGATCTGGGATTCATATAATGAATAATTCACTGGGGTTCATATAATGCCTGATTTTTCTGATCCTAATTACATGATTTAATGGAAGTCATTCATTACACTTGTATCGATGATTTAGACTGATATATTGAGGTCTTTTAGGACTAAGATTCTCCTGACTGGGTAGCTCCAGTCCACATGTGTTCTAGACTAACTATCTTTTTTTCTCTTCTCTTCTCTTCTCTTCTCTTCTCTTCTCTTCTCTTCTCTTCTCTTCTCTTCTCTTCTCTTCTCTTCTCTTCTTCTCTTCTCTTCTTTCTCTTCTCTTTTCCCTTCCTTTTCTTCTTTTTTCTTTTTTCTTTTTTCTTTCTTTCTTTCTTTCTTTCTTTCTTTCTTTCTTTCTTTCTTTCTTTCTTTTTCTTTCTTTCAGGTATCTAATATCTCAGTTCAGGTGGTCAGTGCCCAAGGGAAGCTGCCAGGTAGACGAGCACCTCGAAAACCCATCTGCAAAGCCAAACCCAAGAAGCCATCCAAGAAGAAAGCTCCCTTCTGGAATGTCCAAAACAAAATCATTGTCTTCACGGTATTTCTCTTCATCCTCGCAGTCATAGCCTGGACACTTCTGTGGCTCTACATCAGTGAGTGAAAATCCTTTGGGGATAGGCCTTGTCCCATGGCGTCAGCATCGGCAGAGCGCGCCCCATCTGCCCTGGGCGTGTCTGAGAGAATTTCCCAGGTTCCCTGACTGGCAGCCACTCCCAAAACTGTGGAGGTTTTAGGGAGGAAGAAAGCAGAATTGTCTTTCCCATTTCTTCTTTTACCACCACTGCTTTCTTGCCATGGGAGAGCAGGAGGAGCGGGGATGGGGGATAGGATGACAAGAGCTGAGGAGGGCGCTCAGGAGCTTTGGAAGAGTTCAGAAATGTAATTAATGCCTTTTTAGCTTTAAGAAGTGAATGGGATTCTCAGTTGTTTCATTTCCTCATTCCACCCACTGTTGGTTTCTAGGCAACCTCACATTTCCAGCTCCCCGAGCTTCCTTTTACTCATACATCTTTCTCTCTGCTGTGTTTATGTTTTTGTCAAGCTGATTGGTTATGCTGATTGATCCTTTTGGACAGGAGTTCTGACTAAGCTTCTTCTTAAAGAGTACTTACCCACGCCGCTCAGTCCCTATAGCGTTTGTTGACTGACGCTCAACTTCCAACCCCATACATGTTAATATGTTTGATACAAGATATGTGTACTCTCAAGGATATTAAAAATTGGTTGTGAGGCAGGATTCATAGGCAAAGAATTAATGAATATTGTATTAAACAGTTCAGGATATATATACAAACCGATTACTTACAATTTGCGAGGCACAATGTAAGACATCAGACATACCATGATATATTTCCTACCTTCAGAAAGCTCACAGATGCATTTTCTATTTTCAGAAAACTCAGTTCAGTGCTAGAGAGGGGGTGTGAGTTGATTATTTATTTATTTATTTATTTATTTTTTGCAGAAGCGATTACTTTGCCATCACAGAAGAGAGGCATCTAACCTACCCAGGAATAGAGTCCAGGGAAGGCTCTGGTTGTTTAAAATTCATTTCTTTCATATCTTGAGCATGCCCACTGTGAGCTGGATCTTGTGATCGGCATGGAAACAGTGGTAAAGCAGACAGAATCTCTAATTTGAAGAAGCTTAAAGACTAGGGAAGGAAGTCAAGTCAATAGACAATTAAAAGAAACACAAAACACAATCCCAACCCAGAATGAACAAATTTATTTCCCATCGGTTCTCTGACGGCCCTCAACCGATACATTCACATTGCCTTAGCATCTTTGTGTAAAGTTTTGGGACATCATTGTGTAGAAGCAGTCTGTTGTCTGTGTGAAAAATCAGAGAAGGACGTTTCAGGAAGACAGACCAGTATAAGCAAAGGGAAACTGATATGAACAACCAAGAACTGTTCAACAAACAACAATTTTTTGACCATGCATGTTGTTGTACGTTGGGCAGAGCTGAAGAGCTGGGTAAATGTAATCTAGTTCAAGGCTAAATTGATCTCGCTTATATTGTTGTTATCCGGACCCTTGAGTACTTACTGATACAGGAAGACTGTGTGAGCTTCTAGATAGAAAGCGTGGCTTTCACTCAAATTTTAGAGTCTGTAACAACAACAACAAAAATCTAAGAAGGATTTCCCTGTGAAAATCATAAATGAAAACAACCATTGTTTTATATGGGAGGCTAGTGAGTCAAGGTGATCCATCCAAGGTCACTTAGCTTGAAAGAACAAATCTAGGCCATCAGCTCAGGCCTTCTGCCCCTGTGCCCCTCTCCTGCACCTCCACAGCCTCACTCCACTGCATGGGGCTACTGTGACCCTGGATGGCTCAAACGAAGGGGGTGGCTTCCTATCACTCACCTAGATGCCCCTTCTTCCTAATTCAGCCTTTCCTTATGCAACATTTCTGTGTGCTGGGCATTGTGCTAGGAGAGAAAATGTCTCCCTTTCTTCCTCTACCACCCTTCCTCTCTCTCTTCCTTCCCTCAAACATTTATTGAGCTTCAGAGCTATGAAAGGGGCTGAGGGCCAAAGAGAAGTTACTATTATTCTTAAAGGACAGACACACAGACAGAAGTTATGATATAGTGGGACATATATCACAGGGGAGAAATGTACCACGGCCACGGGAGCCAGGGGAATGGTACCACCGAGGAGTAAGACCTTGGTAATAAAAAGGAAAGGCAGAAAGAAGAACTCTTCATCCAGCCCCACACCCCCCAACAATTCCCCAAGCTATCGTCAGCTGCTGTAAGGCAAGTCAGACACAGCAGTGTTCTTGCTGGTGTCAGTGAGTGGTTTCTGGGCAGGCCTGATGCCCAATCCTCTGGTCCTCACCGGGCAGAGTATTTAAGCACGAGTGACCTGATGCTGGGCTGAGAACCAGGCTTTGTGGCTCGCAGGAAGGATGAATTCTCCACGTATTGCACAGAGCTGAAGACCAGCCCAGCGCCCTGTGCATCAGCCTCACAAGTTAGATAACGATGAGCCCCCAGGAGCTCAGTGACGGTCAGCTGGAGGGCCCTTCCCTCTACTCCCACTATGCTCACTTGACCTCAGAGTAGACATTTCTTAACCTCCTTACTGTCTACAGACGCAGGATCCATGAAAACTGCATATGCTCTTTTTGGTCCCTTAGTGACTCTAGGATGTGTATAAAGTCAACAAGTTCTATCTTTTACCTTTTAGTCTTGCTCATAACTATTTCCCAGGAGTCGGTAGAGAGAATAGACTATCCTAAGAGAAATGGTGATCTACTGCTAATGGAAGTGTTGTTATTAGCGACATTTAGAGCCTTCCCAGGCTGTGAGCCAGTAACATATGCCGCTGTCCAATAAAACCATTTGAACAGGGGCGCCTGGGTGGCTCAGCCGGTTAAGCAGTTGCCTTCAGCTCAGGTCATGATCACAGGGTCGTGGTATCGTGTCCCGCATGGGGCTCCTTGCTCAGCGGGAGCCTGCTTCTCTCGCTGCCTACAGCTTCACCTGCTTGTGCTTGCACGTTCTCTCTGACAAATATATAAATAAAATCTTTAAAAATAATTAAATAAATAAAGGACACAAACCATTTGAGAAGCCTAATGCTGACATAAATCAGACAGTGCCTCACTGCCACACAGAGGGAAGAGTCCCTTACCTGCTTTCCCTCCTGTCTTACAGGTAAGACAGAAAGCAAAGATGCTTTTTATTTTGTTGGGATGTTTCGCATCACCAACATTGAGTTTCTTCCTGAATACCAACAGAAGGAGTCCAGGGAATTTCTGTCAGTGGCACGGACTGTGCAGCAAGTGGTGAGATGATGGGGGGTGTTGTGGGGGAGGGAGGGTTGTGTGAGAGGCTGGGGAGAGTGGGGTCAGGGGTCAGGGGATGAGGGGTTGGGGTGGAGGGGTCACAAGTGTCCTAGGTGAGCAGGGAGGATCAAGGAAGAAGTCAGAGGGAAACGTGGGATTTAGTTCATCTTGGCTGTAATTGCTTATTTGATAGAATTGCTGATTAATTTAATTTAATTTGTTTACTCATGTATTTTATTTATTGCTGAAAGTAAAAGCAAAGAGCTCTCTGAGCTCCAGTTTTGTCATCTGTAAAATAAAGGAATTGGATCAGGTCATCTTTAAAATGCCTTCCAGAACTAAAATTACAATCATACTGCTTAATTCCAGGGGCTGTACACATTTATATCAACCTCAGCACACTGGAATCTCTTTACTTAAAAAAACAAACAAACAAACAAAAAAAAACTCTTTATAGATCTAATATGTATTTAACCATAAAAAATTATAAAATTCAGAAAATTACAAAAAGGAACAATAAAATTTTCTTTAACATCATCTCCAGAGATGGAGCCCTTTTTATTCTGGGCCACATAGACATAGAGGACAGCACAATATTGGAATGTTAGTAGATATTCAGTTTTATAATCTGATTTTTTCCTCTTAACATTAGGTTACACGTTTCTATGCAAGTAAATATTCTTTTAAAAATGTAAGTTTTAATAGCTATAAAGTTAGCCAACCCCTTTAAAATTTTTTTTAATTTAAATTCAATTTAGTTAACATATAGGGTATTATTAGTTTCAGGGGTAGAATTTAGTGGTTCATCAATTGCATACAATACCCAGTGCTCATTACATCAAATGCTTCCTTAATGCCCATGGTCCAGTTATATCATCCCCCCACCCTCTTCCCCTCCAGCAATCTTCACTTTGTTTCCTACAATTAAGAGTCACTTATGGTTTGTCTTCCTCTCTGATTTAAAAAATTTTTCCTTCCCCTATGTTTATCTGTTTTGTATCTTAAATTCCACATATGAGTGAAAGCATACGGTATTTGTCTTTCTCCGACGACTTGCTTCGCTTAGCATAATACACTCTAGTTCCATCCACCTCCTTGTAAATGGCATAGCCAATCCCTTCCTATTGGATATTTAAGTTGTCTATTGCTACTATGGGTAATGCTACACGAAAGTGCTGCGTGGATTGTGTATATCTGTGATTACTTCCTTAACTGATCTCCTAAAACTGTATAAAAATATTTATTCATGGTTCTCGATACATATTACCAACTAGAAAGCTTCTGCCAATTTGTATCTGCACCGTAATGGAGAGGGTGACCTGCACAGGGGCGCCCCTACTGCCGTGACAGGCGCCCTGCCGTGTAGACTGGGGAAAGGCTGTGTGTGAGAGAGTGAGAGAGGGCACAGTGACTCCCATTTCCTGAAGGCCACTGACATGCGGACTATGTAGCTAAACGCTTTACATTTACTGTATATCAGTTATTCCTCGAATTAGCCCAAAGATGGAAGGAAGGTAGGAAGGTAGAAAGGAAGGAAGGAAGGAAGGAAGGACGGAAGGGAGGAAGGGAGGAAGGGAGGGAGGGAGGGAGGGAGGGAGGAAGGAATGGATGTTGGGAGGGAGAGAGGGAGGGAGGAAAAGAGAAAAAGAAAGAGAAAGAGAAAAGAGAGAAAGAGAAAAAGAAATAGTGGGGGCTCAGCGGTTTTAGATAACACGTTCCGTGTTGCATAGTGAATTTAAGCCCCACAATTAGGTGGGTGATTTTGCCATTAGGTAGGAAGGGGAATACAGGAGGAGGAGATTTGGCAGAGACTCAGTTTGGCTTTAGAAATGCTAAGGAAGGACAAAGAAGGTAAACTGAAAGAGCTCTCCTTTGGCTCCAACTCTGGCGTTTTAAAAGGGCGGGTGTTTCCCTGGAGACCGCGGAGGAGGAAGGGGGATGGGGGACCCGGCGGAGGGCACCGCCTGCCCCCTAGCGGCTCCTACGGCAATGTGTCCTTAAGAATATAAATTTTCCAGACTGCATTGATAGAAAAGAGGTTGGGTCAAGTACTTTGAAAATGTACTTAAAGGAGTTCGATTTATTAATTGTGGAGAAAATTAACCTTTGGAGTAGGCAGAATACAGAAGTTAAGCTTAATTAGGGTGTCTCAAGACAGCAGTGAATGAACGAAAGTAACTGATTATTCTTCACAGAGAGCACAGACACAGTAAGCAACCCACAGACACAGTAAGCAACCCAAGACTTGAGGCTTCAGCCAGAGCCCCGCTTTACTCCTTGCTAGCTGTCATAGTTTGGACCTACAGCATGCTAGGTACCATGAGATGAAGCCAAACTTGAAAGACTTCAGACACCTCGGTTTTTCTTTTTCAGGTTAACCTGGTTTATACAACATCTGCCTTCTCTAAATTTTACAAGCAGTCTGTCGTTGCAGATGTCAGGTACTGTATGTCCCTTGTTTTGGGACTTCTGTCTTTACTGCTGTAAATTCCTCTCAAGGCTGCAGAAGGGCTCAGATATGACCATTCTCCAGTAACTTCCTGGGGGTGGCTTTGGGTTAATACCTTTTAGCACAACTGGTGAGCCAACTCTCCCCTGCCGTTGTGTTGAGTTTTTCTCTTCAATTGCCAAAGCCTGCCCTCTTCCCACAGCTGGGATCCTGGGATCCTGGGTCCCCGGTATTAATGCTGCTGGGCAAAATGGCCACAGACATGGCTACCTTTGGGTGGAGGTAAAAACAAAACACAGTGCAAGATTTCTCAAAATACGTTCAGCCAAAAACTGATCACTGGAGATTTTCTGAGGAAAAAAAGGATCTCAGGGTCAAATAATTTATTCTATGAATTTTTAATTGATGTGTTTTATTAAAACTTATTTCTCAAACTGTGTGCCATGTTCCCCTACCTCCTGTATATCTGCTGAGACTCACAATTCACTTTGGCATACCAAAGGCATTACGAAGTCTGGGAGTAGAGCAATTTGTTTACTTTCTCTTTCCTGCATTATTTACCATAGAACATTTAAGGTTTGTTTTTCATAAAACATGACAATATTTGTGCACTTAGAGCTCTTGCTCCAGGGTTTGGCTGAAAGCCAAGCTGGACTCGATTCCTGGATTTGCTACCTATTAGCCATATGATTTTCAGTTGTAGTTGGTCTTGACTTCCTTTTCTGTAAAACTGAAATAATAGGACCTTCCTCATAAGATTAAGTGGGATAAAGCAGAATTTAGCACTGTGTCTGGACATAGCAAAGTGTCAAAAATCATAGCTGTTTTTATTTGTAATAGCAGTGAATGACTGATATCCATAAAAATAGTATATTCTCCAGGGAGATGCAACTATACATGAATGATTCTAGATGTGAACCCAACACAGCAAGACACATACTATGATGCTATATATGATTGGGATATGATCCCAATCCCCCCAACAGGAGTCAGTGACTTCTTAAAGAAGAAATTTTGGAAGTTGAAGGATGTCCTCATTGGCCTTACCTTGAATCATTCAGTTGGGTCGCTGGATTTCTGTGAGAGTCCACTTCCTAAGATATATACTTGAACATCCCTCTTTTTTTTTTCTATAGCAGCAACAACAAAGGTGGCCTCCTTGTCCACTTTTGGATTGTGTTTGTCATGCCACATGCCAAGGGCCATATCTTCTGTGAGGACTGTGTGACTGCCATTTTGAAGGATTCCATCCAGACAAGCATCATAAACCGAACCTCTGTGGGGAGCTTGCAGGGCCTGGCCGTTGACATGGACTCTGTGGTACTAAATGGTGACTGTTGGGTAATTCTCCTTTATGCATTCCTTCCTGCAGCACTCCTGACACGGCCATTAAACATAGTCAATGTTATAGTGAAGTATTCTCTTCTGCAATCCCAGTGAAACAGGGTTAGCTGAGGACATTGATAAAGGAAGTTGCTAAATGTTATATACAATGATTGGGCAATAGAAGTGGGTTCGAAATATATATGAGATTGAATTTGTTCAAGTGTCCCCCACCCTATATTTAATTCAGCTTCACGAATCTTCAAAGTAAGGCTCCAAGTCTTGAAGAAGAATTTTGCTGAGGCTTATCTTGTCTTTTCACTTGTCCAGATAGAACCGCACCGATGTTATAGGGTGCTGCCCAATGTTCCACAATGGCCTGTTGAGTAGGGCCGCCAAAATGCAAATTTCATCTTTTGATTTCCCAGTAAAATACTTTAATTAATTGTGTGATCCCAAAATTACGCTTTCTCTCTTGATTTAAATCATATTAAATCATTTAAATTTAAATCATATTCAAATCATATTAATCACATTAAATCATATATATATATATATATATATGTATCTCCATATGCCAGGCATGTAATGTAGTAGTATGTGGCTGATAAGTTATGAATGAATGAAATATTTCTAGTGGAAAAGTCTGCACCACAAATACTCTTTCTGATCTAGGACTAATTATTATTATACTTGTTTGGTTGCTCTTTTTACCTTTAAAGATGTTTAAAATGTGTCACTGTGGACAATTTCAAGCATTAAGAAGAGTAAAGAGCATAGTATCATGAGCTCTCATTTACCCTTTACTCAGCTTCAACAACTATGAACTCATGGCCATCCCACTTGCTCTCGAAATACACAAACAACTTCCCCTACCCTCCCTGGATCATTTTAAAGCAAATCCCAGAAATGATGAATTGCTTTTAAAGGACCGAAAGGAATTTTCACTAAGCAAAATTCTAACAAAATGGAATGCTGGAACTGACAGTCTCTTTTCCACGTGTTTTTCCAATGCAGCTGGGCTTCGGTCAGACTACTCTTCAACCATAGGATCTGGTAAAGTATGACATGCAGTTTCTCCTACACTGTCTCCAAATCAGTGTCCTTTTTGGCTGTAGTTTTCTTTTTCAAATAATGGTATTTGGTGATGCTCTTTCAGTTGCCTGTGACAGAAATACACTCGAATTGGCTTAAGCCCAGAAGAAACATGATTGGCTCTTATAACTGGGACATACGTGGAATGTGCTGGCTTCAGGCATGTTTGGGGCCAAGTTGCAAAATAAAATATCATCAGAAATTTGCATCCCTGCTTTTCCCTGTGGAAGCCTCATCGAGTGTATTCTTCTAATGCAGTGTCATGAATGGCTACCGGTAGATCCTAGCTTATAATTTATCAGTAGCAGCAATAGTAGGAAAAAAAAAAAAAAGCCCACACAAATTTCCAGAATTTTTGCATAAGTCCTGGGTCTGAACTTAGTGCCTCAGATCTGCTGGCCCGCCCATTCATGAACCAGTTTCTTTTACTCTGATTGGCTAGTCTGGGTCATGTGCCCATCTCTGGACCTAGAGGTGAGTTTAACCCCAACCAAACCATACAGGCAGGTAGGGATAGTTTCTCAAAGTTAAGTCTTGTTGCTGTTACCAGAAGAGAGGGGAGCAGACTCCAGGCTGGCAAAAACAGCAGATGTCCTCCACATAAACCCTTTGCTCCTTACTTTTCTTAAAGATGTCTAGAAAAGTCATGTCTGGGTGGCTCAGTAGGTTAAGCATCTGCCTTTGATTCAGGTCATGATCTTGGGGTCCTGGGATCGAGTCCCACTTCAGACTCCTTGCTCCGGGGGAAGCCTGCTTCTTCCTCTGCCTGCTGCACCTCCTGCTTGCTTTCTCTCTCTCTCTCTTTCTCTCTCTCTCTCTCTCTCTGACAAATAAAATCTTAAAAAAAAAAAAAAAAAGTCATTCCTAAAACAAAACAAAGTGCTGTCTCCACAGACAAAGGCTGCTCTCGGTACTTCTATGCAGATCATCTGTCTCCCCGCTACCCTCTGGAGATTTCTGCAACCTCAGGGAGGCTGATGTGTCACTTCAAGCTGGTGGCCGTCGTGGGCTATCTGATTCGTCTCTCAGTAGAGTCCGTCCAGATCGAAGCTGACAACTGTGTCACCGACTCCCTGACCGTTTACGACTCCCTCTTGCCAATCCGGAGCGCCATCTTGTATAGGTACTCTGCCTGGCGAGGGAAGACTTTTTTACAGTGTCTCTCTTGGGCGGTATCTTGTTTCCCTTAGACTTTTAAAACTATTTTTGTGTGCGCTCATGAGATCAAAGACTGACCCATGCCTTACTTAGTATCCCCTGTATGAGCCAGAGCCTACTGGACACAACGTTCACTTTTTACTTGTCCCATACAAGGGTCAAAATCAGTATAGCAGGAATGTGAGCCAATATTTCTGAAATCTAGCTAACTCTTCTGTTTAATTTTACTTTTATTGCAACCGCAATGAAATCTCGTTTCATTAGAGTGTGAGAATAAATCTTCTGATGATTGCATACCATTAGTAAACAATTAAATTTTCTCCCTTATTGTAAAGATAACACAGTGTTCACTGTGAAAGTGAACAGAGATAAACAAGATCAATATTTCACAATCCCATTACCTAGAACAAATGTCTGTCATGTTTTTTGCACAAATATTTTCATTCCTATATATACACGTAATTACACACACACACACATATATATACATACCCTAATTTTTTTACTTACTAGCAGACATCTTTTTGCTTACTCTCTTGATGATTTAATAATGATAATTATACTTCATTAAAAATTTAGTCTTTGTTACTGTGCTAAAAAGGCACATGAATTATTATTTCTAATAGTGCTTATGTATGTTTTACGCATGTCTGTATATTTCGGTGATGAATATGCATATGCTAGAAATTTCAACAGTACATAATGGTTACAGTGAAAAATAAGTTGGTCACTGGCTCCCATTCCTCAGTTATTATTATTATTATTTCTTTTCATCCTTCCAGATATACTTTGCTATTATCACACTTAATCCTCACCCCAATGCCATGAGGAGTAGGCTCTTGGTCCTACCACCGTTTCATAGTCGGGGAGCTGGCATTCGTGAAGATTAGTTACTCGAGTGCTCAGGCTCTTTCAGCCAGTTAAGTGATGTAGCTGAGATTTAAACCCAATTTTCCTGAGGGCAAAACTCAGGACCGTGGCCATTTCAATAGTTGTCTATGCCTTGCTCGCTCTCAAGGGTGGGGGGGGGGTGTCCAGTGACAGCCGTCCAGGAGAATTCTTTGATAGTTACTGGGCAAAAGTTTCCATACCTTTATCAGCTCCCCTCCGTCGTGCCCTGTGGCAGATGAAGATCTGGCTGGTGGAGTGTGCCTAAGAACTATGTGGATGGCCCTGGAAATGGGTGGAATTAGTGGTGGATGGAGGCTCACCGCTGGATAACCTATTTTTCATGGACTTTTGTTTTGTTGTCTGGTTTCAGAATTTGTGAACCCACAAGAACGATAATGTCCTTTGTCTCCACAAATAATCTCATGTTGGTGTCATTTAAGTCTCCTCAGATACGGAGGCTATCAGGAATCCGGGCATTTTTCGAGGTCATTCCAGAAGAAAGTAAGTTTTTCCTAATTGAAAAAAGCCACCTTGAAAAATATCTATTATGATACTCCAGTCTTCTCTCTCCTGAGGCTGTGTTGTAATATCAGTCCTATTAGTCAGGGACCTTGACTCAGGGTCCAGTCAGAGGAGAGAGAGCATATTACTTAAACAGCGAGAATTTAATGTGAAGAACCGTTAACTCGGCATAAAGGTGTCAGCTAGGTCACTCAAAAGGCAGAAAGAAAACTATAAGGTGTTCTGGGTGTAATGCATGTAGGAAGCAACTACCCCCTGTAGTTCTGGGGGGGACAAAGGAAAGCGGGGGCAATGTTGACAATTTATAGTGTGGAGGGGGGTCTGTGGACTGAAACTCAGGCCTCTGGCGGAGGGGAGGGGGGCTTGCTGCTCAGCTGGTGTCTCTGAGTTCAGAGGCGGGTGTTTACGGACACGGGACTCAGACCTTCGAGGAGGGGGTGCCAGACAGCCGGGGCTGGTATCTTTGAGGAAGATGCAATAAAATGGAAGTTGGGAAAACTGCTAACAGGATTCAACTCTGCTACAGGAAGAAAGTGTAGCTGCGCGGAGGGGGGCGAGGGAGAGTGGGAGGCGGGGAAAGTAGGAGAAGGGAAGGAAAGAGGAGGGTATAAGAATTGTTGCTGGGCATTGGGGAGGGTATGTGCTATGGTAAGTGCTGTGAAATGTGTAAGCCTTAATATTCACAGAAATGTACCCCTAGGGAAATAATACATTATATGTTAAAAAAAAAAAGTGTTGCTGGGGTGACTTTCTTAGGAAGAGGAAACGAAATAGGCAGGAAGCCCCATTCTTCCACCTCCAGGGTTCTAGTCTTCCTGCAGCGCCCCCTATTGGCAGGCTCTGGAAGGAAGCCAGGTGGCAAAGGAGAGAAGCGGTTCGAAACGTCCCGGTTTTAGCATAAGAGAAGGGCGCATTCGCAGCTCAGGGGTAATAGCGCAGTACCTAGCACACTCCAGTGGCTGTCTTCCGTGAATTCTCCTTAAGAGCAATGCATGTGAATGCCATCCTAGAAAGTGCACGGGAAGTAAAACCCAGAGATTCGATGGGTTTTCCTAGGTCAGAGAGTGAGCAAAAAGTGACCCAGCTCCCTTTCATTCTTCTCTTTCTGACTTGGGTTGACGAAGTAAAACAAAACAAAACAAAATGAGCCTTCACTGAATCTCTAGTCTTTTTGTAACTTCTTTATGAGCACTGACAAGGCCAAAAGGATCAGAATGAGAGATGGGTGAGGAGGGCAGTGGAGCTGGCTTAAGTTAGGTGGTCATAGTTTCCCAAGTTCATCTGCATTTTAAGGCAGTGGGTTATTTTGATAGGGTTGTTCGGTCAAATTATTACAAAACTAAATATCATATTGATTTATCGAACCAAATTGAACTAGCTATTTGAGATTTTGTTGGGTTGAAAATTATCTCTAACTCCAAAGGTTAAAAATATGATTAGCTCAGAAATATTGCTGTGGAATTTGTGAACATTTATTGAGCATGTACTGTATGCTAGGAGTGATTCCAGGTGTTAGGGAAAGCAGCAAACAAAATAAATAAAAATCAATATTCTCAAGGAAATTATGTTTTAGCAGAAGGATGACCCTACAGTAAGAATAGATGTTTAAATTGTTTTATTTAAACAGAACAACATGTTATGTAAACTGGGTCTATTTCTTCAACAACAAATATACACTCATTGGAACAAATAGGCTCAGAAGCTTTAAAAATATATTTAAGCTATGTTTTTAAAGAGAGTAATAGCATTCTGTAGATCTGTAGTCAAAACGTGATTGAAAACAAATATAGAATTTAAATAAGAAGTTTAGCTATATATCTATAGGGTACTATTTCTTTTTGGAAAAACTAGTTTAAATTTCTAAAAGTATATAAGTTTGTTGGATCAAGGAGTGTGCGTTTGTAGTTAAAGAAACGTATGCAGTGCATTTCCCATAATCTCACAACAGCAAATCATTGTGTTACTGGATATTTTTTTCAGAGTGTGAAAACACAGTATTGGTCAAAGAAATCACTGGCTTTGAAGGGAAAATTTCAAGTCCATATTACCCAAGCTACTATCCTCCGAAATGCAAGTGTACCTGGAAATTTCAGGTAGCCTAGTTTTACCACTACTTTAGAAAAATATTATCTTATGTTTAGTAGCAATCTATTTTTAATTACCTTTATTTTTTACTACAAAAAGAATGTGAGTTAATTTTTTAATATCTAAACCTTAATCAAATACATTACCTAGAACGTGAAAGGTCCTTGTAATTTCAACCCTCTGCCCATAAATTAACTGTTCTTTGCAGACGGGCTTATTTTTCCAATTGTTATTTTGTTCATTTGTATTAAAAAATGCAAAGATACTGTTATGGGATCAAACAATTTATTATTTTAATATGATAGAGCTCACTTATCAATTTTTAATTATTTCACTATCAGCATCATAATAGGAATAATAAAGAAATAATACATTGAATTAGGCAACATATATTTCAGTTATATAAGCAAACCAAATTTTGTAAATTTATGTAAAATATATACATTTCTGTCTGGTCCTTAACAGAGTTCCTTCTTTTTTTTTCCTTTAAAATTTTAGTCTGTAATTGTGCTTCTTTCTCCAACTGTAGTGTCCTATGGAGGGACATAGGGCAAGGCTCTTTCAGCGTGTATGTATAAAACCATTTTTGGGAGGCATAGCAATTAGATGTAAGTGAAAGCAATTTAGTGTTTGCATTCATTCAACATGTTATTATTAAATGCCCACTGTGTGTCTGTCAGTATTCTAGACACTGGGATCCATGATATCTGACGCACACGCACGAAAGCTCTGCTCTCACGGGACTTACCGTATAGACAGGTGACAAACGAACAAACATATGTACAGTATAGTACATGGTGGTACAATGCTATGGAGAAGAACAAAGCAGGGGAGGGGGCTCTAGCGCTGAGTGGGTGATGGCTAGGATGAAGGCTAGGATATGAGGCGTTTGTTACCTTAAATAGCACGGCCAGGGGAAACCTCACCGACAAGCTGGCATTTGCACAGAAATCTGAGATGACGGAACTAACCCTATGCATCCCTAGAATCACAGTGCTGCAGGCAAAGGGAACAGCTGAGGCAAAGGCCCTGGGGCAGGAGCATGCTTGCTGCCTGTGTTGTTTGTACACAAAGAGTTAAATATTTTTAATAATTTTATTATACTCATATGTGTACTTAGTTTCAATGTCCTGATGGCATACATCCTTAAGTTATTTTTTTTCATCAAAGTTGTAAACATTTCCAAAATAATTAAAACCTAAAGGCTCTGGACTCTTGTTCACCACCGGATTCTTAATGCCTCAGGGCAACAGAATCCTAGTGTCTCAGGTCACTGATGAGTTGGGGAAGGAAAAAGAGAGACATCAAATCTGTCTCTTCTATCTCTCCAAAAAGCAGGTGTATCTTCTTTATGACAGCCAGAATGAGATAAACCCCTTCCCAAAAGCTCTGTCAAATGTTTGAAGTTCCTTCGAGGTAAAATAAACATCAATTCCATGATAATCCATAAGACCTAATGTGAAGATCCCGAAACATCGTTCTAGTCAGGGGGTAAAAGAGAATATCAGACTCGGTTTCACAAGGGGTCAAGATTTAGAAAAGCTGAGTAAAAGGAACTCTACTTATAAAGCAAAAAGCATGCCACTGAGGGAGTGGAGAATGGGAGAGGGGAGACGGACAGGAAATAGTGGGGACAGACTTGGGTGAGTGACACCATTTCCCAGAGGTCAAGGCTGGTCCTCCTCAGTGTGTACATTAGATAAAGCTGTCCCTTTCTCGGATGGCTTTGGACAGCCACCTAAAATTACGTGATAATATGTTTCTGCAAATGGAAATTATGTAAAAAAATAATGTCACCTGTAGGGGCGCCTGGGTGGGTCAGTCATTAAGCGGCTGCCTTCGGCTCAGGTCATGATTGTCGGGCTCCCTGCTCGGCGGGAAGCCTGCTTCTCCCTCTCCCACTCCCCCTGCTTGTGTTCCCTCTCTTGCTGTCGCTCTGTCAGATAAATAAATAAAATCTTGAAAAAAAATAATATCACCAGTAAAGTACCTTTGAACTTATTACAAACAACTAAGAAGAATGACTTAAGTAATAAAAATATCTACTCAAGTCATGATAAAACCTTTTATACACAAGAGTTGATTTCTATCATCCTTAGTCCTTCTTAGCACCTAGTCCAATTTCTAAATATAACTGAAGAGCAATCAATCCCTTTTGCAGGCTCCTTTTCAGCTGAGTTTTTAAGGTCTCATTTATCTGAGAAGGATTAACTCCTGATCCAACTTAAAGTCCTGCGATTTTTCTCCCAAGAGTAAACAAATGTTTATAGAATGTCAGTTTCAGGAGCATAGCCATAGGGTTATGCTCAGTAGCAAGGTAAAGTCCTTGTTCTCTCGGAGCTTACAGACTGTGGTGAAACAAGAAAAAGCGACAAAGAGTATTGAGGCTTAGAACATGTCACCTCTGTTTGTTTCGGGCACACACATTTTTATTTCCTCTTAAAGCATACCTCTGATATAAGAGAGAGACTCGTCACATTTTATAAACAGGGAAATATAGCTGGGGCAAGCCATTAGCCAGAGGCTACTCAAATAGAAAGTGACCCAGGCAGCATTCAAAGGAATCAAGCCGCCCTCCATGAGCAAATCCCACATCCCCCTCCTTTTCTGGCTTCCTAAAGATGTTCAGTTTCCTTGTGTTTCGTAACAATCACTTAGTTGAATATTTACCTCCCTCTCTCTTCCTTCTTTTTGTTTTCCAACTAATACATTTTGCTATGCGATCTCAGAAGAGAAGAATGGATTCGGGTTTTGGATTGTTTTATCAAAAATGCCATCAGCCTAGCACCCACCAATTTAGGTGCAAATGACACAAGCAGAGATTACTGTGGGCCATGTCAATTCCCCTCCTCATTATCACTTAGGAAACAGGTCTTCCCTGCTTCCGCAGCAAACATCAACCACTGAAGTTTCCCGTGCCCGTTGGAGATGAGTTGAGCTGTATGTACATAACCACTAGTGCGTGAGAGGTGACAAGCATAAAACATGTCCTTCACCCTGTCGCTACCACTGACTAGAGAAATATTTCAATAGAGCAGGTCCAGATCAGGAGAAATCCTGCCCTTCCTTGGTAGAAGTTCCCAAAGCAAAGGCAGGGGTTAGGCAGTGGGAACAGAGAACACAGGACATAGAAGGAAATAGCATATGTAGCGATTTTTCATTTTTGTTCATTGGTTGAACAAAATACTTCACAATGCTTCGTGGACATGCACCTCCTGACGCCACTGGTCAAGCTGGTTAATACGGTAGTGCCTCTTGGCCAGTCTGGCCACAAATGTAGATTTGTATGCGAACCTGTGTCAGTAGAATCTGGTGTGCAAAGGAACTTAATTCTTTTCACTGTGGAGAGGCTTTGTAGAGTGGAGGGGCAGTGATGCACTTAAATCTATTTTACTTTGGAGTGATGGAACACAAAGAAAATGCCTATGTAAGCTTCCTAACGAGAATTGCATTGGAATACGTCCTTAGGCTATAAAATTACAGTGATTACTCAAGATATTTACTATCCGTTGGCATCTTCTTCTTCTTTTTTTTTTTTTATGTGAAGAAAAGTCAGATAACAAGACTGGGGGAAAAATTGATGTGTTCCCTCAGGAGCCCTTGGTTTTTATTGAATAAAAGACAATCCCGTTCCTCTTGATTCCTCACTGTCCATTTCCAGGCGCCATGATACACTATGGCCACCACGTGGCCTTCAGGGAAATGCAGGGTAACCTTGGGCATGTCACTTATTTTTGGTTAGTTTTGATTTCTTCTATAAAATCAGACTCGTACTACCTTCCTAACAGTGTTGTTGTGATGTTTGATTGAGAGACATAAAGAGCCTGATTCATTCCCTCTTGAAGATAGGTTGAGGGAGAAGGGCTACTATATTTAAGTACATGTTAGAAAAAAGTACATACACACAACAAAGAAATTGTAATATCAAATATGATGACATCTCTAAAAAACCAAATATCAGAGCGATAAAAATCAATGGGTAAAATCCATCTCTTAAAGGAAAAACACAACAGAATTGAATCACAAAGTGTTACCTATAAGTTAATTGTATATTATTTACAAAAGACAGCAGCATAAAAAAGTGATTTAATAAAGCTGACGTAAAAGGACGGGCAATATCATACCAGGCATTATAAACAAAAAGAAAGCAGGGATCAGAACCTTAGCACTAGACAACATGGAAATCAACATTAGGGCAACAACACCGGGTGAGAAATGGAAGGTGATCTATAATGATAAAGAGGGCGATCCACGTGAAGTTCTGTGATAATTATTTGTGCACCAAAGGACATGCCATTAATACTCATAAATCAAAATCTATAGGAAATACAAAGAGAAGTGGACAATGCTTAACTAAATGATTTTAGTTCCTTTCCATTGGTTCCTGTCAGGTAGTGGGAACAATAACTACAGCTAGGAAGGATAGTATACCACACAAATAATAAGTTCGGCTATATACGCACATATATATACATACATATATACATTACCCTTTTCTTTCAAATGACCTTGGAGTGTTCACAAATTCAATCACATCAAAATCCTTAATAAATAAAAACATTAAAAAGCAATACACGTAACAAATAATCTCTTCTCTAATTAGTATAGACAGAATTAGAAAGCTTGAGAGTGGGTGAACAAAAATTCCACTCCTGGGAAGTGTGTAAACTCTCTCTAAATAATTCCTGGGACAAAGTGAAAATTAAAACTGAAATCGTGACATCACAAACATAATGTATGTGTATGTCATACAATGCTGTAAAATGTCAGCTCTGTGTGTGCGCGCGTGTGTGTGTGAGTGTGAGTGCGTGCACACACATGCTCTCACATGGGCGTGTGCTGTACAGGCAGTCTCTTCTCTTGTTTGATCCTGTCTGAGCAGACCTGGGAGTGACTAGGTGACTGCCTTCCGGAATGCCCAGGTTGAATATGAAGAGGACCCTGATTCATTTCTCCTTTATCTAAATAATCCGAATAGTGCTTGAAATAAACCATGTCATCATTGTCACTGAAGGAGGAAACTGCGTGCACTCATTAACAATGGGGTGTTTTCAAGCTCATTTACAAGGAGGAAACCGACACCTAGGGATAATCTAATTCTGTCCCGAGTCACTCAGCTCACTGAAACTGGGACCTACCAGCCCTGGGAACTGGGCCACCTCCTTCCCTCTCTATTATGCTCTCCTCATTCCAGTTTGTTGGGGGAGGGGAGTTGGGTCTGCCCCACCGAAGGCCAAAGGGCACAAAGAATAAAATGCCCAGAGAACAGCAAGTGAGGGGAATGAGTTCTGAGTGAGGAATCAGCCTGAATCGTGTCCTTCAACTGAAAATTTTTCTGACTTATGTTTGTTTTTCAGACTTCCCTCTCAACCCTTGGCATAGCCCTGAAATTCCATAACTATTCAATAACCAAGAAGAGTGTGAAAGGCTGTGACCATGGATGGTGGGAAATCAATGAGCACATGTAAGTGGGTTCCGGATGTAAGGAATCTGATGAAAGGCCTGACCCAGAGGTTCAAAGCCTTGGATTCCTTGTCCCCAAAGAGTTTGCCCTTTACCATTTACAGAAAGGGAAATCGAAGGATACGGGATTAAAGAACTTGCTCAAGGTCGCTCAGCTCGCATG
Organism: Potos flavus; assembly: GCA_028534135.1. NCBI lineage: Eukaryota > Metazoa > Chordata > Mammalia > Carnivora > Procyonidae > Potos > Potos flavus. The sequence goes on along the minus strand of CM052898.1, from coordinate 141,223,631 downwards.
TGATTAAGCCAGGATTCAAATCCATGTCTATGGCTCCCAAGTCCTTGCTGGCCCATCGCTCTGTGCTGCTGGGCTATGGGTGTGTATACCCTACACTTTACAAAAATAGCTTGGCAGATAAAGTCTTTCAAACCATGCAGCCCTGGAGGAAATAGTAAATAGGAATCTTGGTGATAGGAAAGGTAGAAACCATTAGCCAGTTCTTTGCGGGAGGAGAGGCTGGATGGACCCGGCTGTATCCTGAGGCTGGGACATGGGTTGAGGCTGATCAGAGAAATCGAGATGACTGAGCTTCCTGAACTGACCTGGGAGCTCTTCACTCTCACCTTTCATTTGTCCTTTAGTGGTTGTTATTGTTTATTTGCTTCCGAAGTTGTAATAGATCGTGTATTTAAAAATATAGAACGTCCTGCCTTTGCAGCAGAAGAGTTTCTACGTTTACTTCGAGGTGAGATTTTCTTGTGAAGTTAGCCTAAGGGATTTGCCTGCTCATTTTGTGCTCATTGTTAATCCATGAATGAGACCTTCCTTTCCTAAATGATTTTCCTCAACAACCTTCTTTCATTTCCTTTAGACTCTCGGATTATGTGCTAAAATAGTCATTGGTTCTGTCTTCACTGGAATAAATCCTATCAGATTTAAGAGCATTCTTGGATCCATTATTAAGATGTGGCTTGTACTCCTGTGGGGAGTATTTTTGAATCAGGGTCTATTATGTAGGAGGCAGAATATCTGGGTTCAAATTCTAGCTCTGTTATCAGTACCTATATTAACTAGGACAAATTATTTAATCTCTTTGATTTTCAGTCTGTAAATGAGATAAGGAGGGATTTTTGGGGGGAAGCATTCAACGAGATAATGCATACTACACACCAAAAAAATATTAACCATTATTATAATTAATAAGATTGTTTTGGATAGAGTTGTTGAATCACTATTTTGTATACCTGAAATGAATGTAACATCATGTGTCAACTGTACTAAAAAAAAAAAAAAAGATTGCTTTGGAAATGACATTGGATGGATAAATACTATAGAATGCGCTCCATCTCCCAGTTTTAAGAATACTGCATTCTCGGGGCGCCTGGGTGGCTCAGTGGGTTAAAGCCTCTGCCTTCGGCTCAGGTCATGATCTCAGGGTCCTGGGATCGAGCCCCGCATCGGGCTCTCTGCTCAGCGGGGGGCTTGCTTCCCCCTCTCCCTCTGCCTGCCTCTCTGCTTACTTGTGATCTCTCTCTGTCAAATAAATAAATAAAATCTTAAAAAAAAAAAAAAAAGAATATTGCATTCTGATATTTCATTAGATACAGGTCTAGAAAACAAATCTTTACAATTCTTTTGTGAAATGTGATACTATTTTTTTTTTGTCCTAAGTAACAACCCCCCCACCACCCACCGAGTGTTGCTGCCAAAGTATGAGCAAGATCTTCTCCCCAGCAATCATACCAGAAAAGCTCTCTGCCCTAAATACTTTCTCTGAAGGGTTAGCTCTTCCCTTTGTGTTGCGGTCTGGCTGAAATCCTATCAGATTCTTTTGATGCTAGTTGTGCCCTTAGGATTTAAAATGCCAGCCCTTCCCATTATCAGTTCTTTTCATCTAAAAAGGAAAGGCTCTAACTGAACCAATTTCTGACACCCTGCTGAAAAGCTGCCTAAAGGCGTTGGGCTCTAATGGGGAAGTAGGAAAGGGTAATGCTGCCACAAGGAAGCCTAGTGCTCGTGAGCTTAGAGAAGGTGGGGATGGGGTGTGCGAGCTCAGAGCAGCTAGAAAGCTGCTAGAAAGGAATGGATGTCCTTCCTAGGAAGTTCTGCAGAGCAAAGTTCCTGAAGGGAAAGCTGTTGGTGCCCTAGAAAGTTCCAGGGCTTCGTACCAGGCTGACTTGTGTCCTAATCCTGCTGCTACTTTCTCGCTATTTTGAACTTGAACACATTACCTCACCGATTTAACTTCTCGGTTTTCTTACCTGTCATGTGTCTGTATCTGTAAACTGACTCTTGCTGGTTTCTCCAATTCCTCACTTTATTTTTTTTTTTTTAATTTTAGTTCCGTTAGCCACCACTATGCCCCCATTCCTTACTGTTCCCCTCTAAAATCCAGCCCAAGTGCCTGGAGGGCGAGAAGTGACTGGCATTCACACATTCCCATGAAGGATGTCCCTCCTCAGCCCGCGGGTTTGCTGTTCCCCTTTGAGACCTTACAGGTTTCGCCCTGGGAAGAGCTTCGCCTGCACAGCGCAGAGACATAGCTGATCACGGGCCCCCAGGGCATAGTAATATTTCATGTTCTACGAACCACGGTGCTCCTATAGTATGAATTACTCACAGGAGGGGCATCTCCTCTTAGGTACTAGCAGTAAGAAAAATCAAGGTAAGGAAATATTGCAGGCAGACATTACTATTTTGAAATTCTACCAAGGACAAGCCCCAAAGTGCACATCGGTTTTCAATTTCGTTTGAAAAGATATTGTGTTTTACTTTAAGTATTGCTGGGATTCTTGGCATGTTTTCATCCCGAGCTCAGGGATTCTACTCTGCTCCCCGGCGAGGTCTGTGGGCAAAAGCAGGCAATTCTTGGTACGTGGTTATTCACGCAGAAAAAAAAGAGAGGATCCATATTTCTTCTGATGATAAGTATTGGTGAGGGGAACACTAGGTAACAGGCAAGAGTACTGCTGTTGTATTTAGCAGAGTAGAAGATTGAGGCGACAGAAGTTACTCAGTCACTGAGCATGAGTTGGAGGACTACTGTTGCTCTGCCGTGAGCATCTGCTCTTATGAAGCCCAAAGTACCAAAGTGTCCGGGCATTCACTGTCAATGGGGATGCAGCGGACAGATCCTCACCTGCGCCTCTTCCCTGACTCTCACCTCCTCAGGTACTGTGGCTCCTACATGGATCACCAGACGATTTTCCGCGTGCCTAGTCCGCGCGCTCACATTCAGCTGCAGTGCAGTTCAAGGCTTTCCGACCAGCCGCTTCTGGTGGAATATGGAAGTTACAACATTAGTCAACGTAAGCCTGGAATTCGCTCTTTAGAAAATCCTAATAAATGGTCAAAGAGAGCCTCATACTCTAAACCTTTGTAACTCTAAACCTTGAGAAACTAAGGAATAAAAACAGATTTATTTCTGCCAGTTACTACTAATATGTAAATAAATATGTTATAAGTACATGCAATATAATCAAAATACATAATAAATAAGACATAAAATTATGTATTTACTACTGCTATCGTTTAAATTATAGAAGAAATGACATAATTATTTGTTACAATTGAAAAAGGGTTTCTTACGTTATTACTGATATATGGACAAACCCATTTCTTGATTTTTGTTCCTGCTACTCATAAGTCTTTTTTTTTTTAAGTTTTTTTTTTTTAAAGATTTTATTTATTTATTTGTTAAAGAGAGAGAGAGCACAAGCAGGCAGAGAGGCAGGCAGAGGCAGAGGGAGAAGCAGGCTCCCTGCTGAGCGAGGAGCCTGATGTGGGACTCGATCCCAGAACCCTGGGATCATGACCTGAGCCAAAGGCAGCTGCTTAACCAACTGAGCCATGCAGGCGTCCCTACTTATAAGTCTTTGTACATATGATGTTTATACCAACATTTGGTGGATCAGAAGGCAACCGTTGTAACTCACGTTAGCCCATGACCCGTAGGGAGAGCTGGTCGGTCAAGAAGATTTCAAACAGCAGCCCTCAAAATGTTACACTCCACCCCGAGAACCACGGGGAGAGTAACCAGGAAGTGGTCAGCAGTATTTGAGGGAAGTCTTTAGAGCTGGAGAAAGTAGATATTGACTCAGGAAATTCTTGAACCATTTTAAAAGGGGAAAAGTAAGGGTTAGCCACTTGGGAGTCCAGGAGGATAAGACTTGAGAGAAAGCCCATTTAGAACCTTCCTTCTTTGCCAATATACCTGCTTCTGGATCTGGACTATCACACTTCTGAATATCAGAATATTACAATTTCCAGCAAGAATAACAGGTAAATAGTAAGCCATCTTATTTTCAATTGTTTTTTCAAACCATGAATATTTTCTAGAAACCCGCCCTCTCCGTTGTGTGCCAGTGAGATAGGGGTTGACCCGACCATGCCTTTTCCCCCATTCTTTTGCACAAGGCGGGTGTCTTAGTCTGCTCCAGCTACTCTAACAAAATACCACAGACTGGGTAGCTTATAAAGAACAGAAATTTATTTCTCACATTTCTGGAGGCTGGACGTCAGAGAGCAGGATGCCGGCATGGTCAGGTGAGGGCTGTCTCTGGGTCGCCAACTTCTTGTATCCTCACGTGGTGGAGGAGGCTGAGGGAGCTCTGCGGGGCCTCTTTTATAAACACATTGATCTTATTCTTGGGGCTTCTGCCTTCATCACCTAATTCCCTTCCTAAGGCATTTCTTCCTAATATCATCACACTGGGCACTAGGATTTCAACATATGAATTCGTGGGGCCCACCAACATTCAGATGACAGCAACAAAGGATTTATTATTTCTACTGTATTTAGCTATAAGGCCAGGATTTATGATTCAAGATCGGACAGGGGATGGATCTTTGACGAGGAGCCTGGTTGAAGCGGACTGGGAGGTAGAAGGCAGGAGTCCTGAGTTTTGAGGCCAGTCACTAATCTCTCTAGGTCCGAGTACCTACGATCAGTGGTTCCTAATGTATTTGGGGACAGAGATCACTTGAAAATGGAATTAAAAGCGGAGAGTCCTCAGAACAGTGCCTCTGATCATATAGGATTCAGAGGCACCAGAAGGCCATTTGTAATTCCCTGGGGAGTCTCAGACTGCACGCCAAGATGCTGGACTCTCTAAAGCATATTCCAGCTTTCCCTTTCTTCGAGTCAGTGACGAAGCCGGATTGCTGAGTGAAAGATGGAAATAGTAGAAGTTTGACGGTACCCATGACCTGGAGCCAATGTCCACTCGGACCCTCTGGTGGATTAGTTTACTTTCTCTGCTCTCCTAAAGTCACCTTTTCTGTCTTTCAGTTGTCACCCATAGCTTGATTTGATGGAGAAATTGTAGAATTACTGTCTCTCCATTGCCAATTCCTTAACCACCTAATATGTCATAGTTCTTTGTTCATGTGGCCTGACGACTTTTAGGGACTCACCCCAGACTTCCTGTGTTTTATTGTCTCTAGCCTGTCCTGTTGGATCTTTTCGGTGCTCCTCTGGCTTGTGTGTCCCTCAGGCCCAGCGATGTGATGGAGTAAATGACTGCTTTGATGAAAGTGATGAACTTTTCTGTGGTGGGTATTCGAATTGTTCTACGGCTTTCTTAGGAATAAGTAACTTCTCAGGGTCATCGTTGCTGCTGGTGTATGTATATCCTGGGTCTTTGTAGCTGTTAGCAATTTCTGCATAACAAGTTACCCCAAAACTCAGCGGCTGACAACAATCATGTATTCTGGGGCGCCTGGGTGGCTCAGTGGGTTAAAGCCTCTGCCTTCGGCTCAGGTCATGATCTCAAGGTCCTGGGATCGAGCCCCGCATTGGGCTCTCTGCTCAGCAGGGATCCTGCTTCTCCCTCTCTCTCTGCCTACTTGTGATCTCTCTCTCTCTGTCAAATAAATAAATAAAATCTTAAAAAAAAAAAAAAAAACTATCACGTATTCTGAACCATGCATCCATGGGTTGTTTGGGATAGGATGGATCTAGGCTGGCTCAGCTGGGTGGTTCCGCTTTAAGCAGCAGGTCCTCCTAAGCTTGGTTCTTTCCAGGTTGGGGTCAGGTCTACTGCTCATGGCTCTTTTTCTCGTTGAACCAGTGGGCTGGCCATGGCAGTGGTAGAAGCAAAGGAGGGGTGAGCAAAACCATACGCTTCCTCTTAAGTTCTGGGCTTGGAGCTGGCGCGTGGTCACTTACGTCATATTTCATCAGTCAAAGCAAGTTCTAGAGCTAAGGCCATAGTAAAGGGGCAGGAAGCTTATCACACACACTTTGGGGCCATGGCGAGGGTGGAAGTGTATAATAGTGTATAACACTACCACAGGGAGTGAGGATCTGTGGCCAGTAATTCAATGAACCGCAATCGCCAGCTAACAATCCTATTTTAAAGCACAGACCTTTTATCTCAAGAGCAGCTCAGAATCTGCAGAGAAGTCACCCCTTTCAGCACATTCATTCATGGAGCACAGGCGTTGCAAAGGAGAGAATTATCGTTATCGTTAGTATTGCCTGTATAGTTTGCAACAGCGTCACACCTGCAATGATGAAGGGGCAGGGTATTGCATATTCCTATTTTGGACAGAGATGCTCTCTCTTGGTTTTTTGTTGCTATTTGCACCTCATTCCTGAATCTACCTCCAGTTTCAGGGAGTAATATGGAGAGGATAGTTAATCAGACCATATGACACCATCGGAAATGCTTTCTTCTAAAGATCCAGATTCTAATTCAAATACAATTGTGATGGTGAAGCTATTTAATTTCTTTCATATTCTTGGAGAAATAGTACAGTTAATATAACTATGAAAAACTTATATTCATGAAAAACAACCTATGACTCTACACCTTTATTTGTTTATTTTTTTGACAAAACAAAATAAAACTCTCTTAACTTATGGCTCATTGACCTTCTCAATCTATAGGGTTTTCTGTTGCTTAAGAAAATAAATGCTAGGGATGCCTGGGTGGCTCAGTTGGTTAAGCAGCTGCCTTCGGCTCAGGTCATGATCCCAGGGTCCTGGGATCGAGTCCCACATCAGGCTCCTTGCTCAGCAGCGAGCCTGCTTCTCCCTCTGCCTCTACCTGCCACTCTGCCTGCTTGTGCTCTCTCTCTCACTCTCTCTCTGACAAATTAAAAAAAAAAAAATAGTAAAGAAATGCTGGCTATTATATAGTGAGCAAGGTTGCTGGTGTTTTTTATATTATTATCCTTCCCCGCTATGATGCTCCCAACAGAAGTGATTATGGTTACTATATAAAAAGGGCTGTTTTTGGTAATCATTATTTCTCTTTGTGCCATTTTGGAAAATATTCTCTAGGAGTCAGCTAGGTACACCCAGAAGCTCAATGAACATTTCAGGGCAGTCATGTCCTCCCTTGTTACCCCCAGCCCCTAACAAGAGATGCCACTGAAAACATGAGAGAAAATAACAAAAATGATCACTTTTCACAAAACCAGAAATGTCGAAGGAATCACACCTTCCAAGAGTGCTTGCTAATATAACTGCACCTGTCCCTTGTCCAAACACAATTCATGAAAATATTCCAAAGAAGAAAACTTGCGATAATTTACAATGGTGTTTCTTAATTCAGGAAATGGATCGCCCAGGACAAAATCATTTTAAAGAGAGTTTTCCTTATACACAGATTACAAGTCTGTTGTCCTTTAAGATTTCATAGCTGTTAGTCTATTCAACAAAACTATAATGAGCACCTACTATGTAGTCAGGGGCCTGAGGTACAAAGACGAATGAGACAAAATCCTCAAGGTAAGGACACTCCAACTTTGTTTAGGAAGGCAGAAAAGTTCAATTTTATGTATTTAGTTATTTGATTTTTTTTTTTTTTTTTTTGAGAGAGAGATTGAGAGAGGCAAAGGGAGAGAGAATCTTAAGCAGGTTCCATGCCCTGAGACAGTGACCTGAGCAGAAATCAAGACTGCGGACTGAGGAACAAACTGAGGGTTTTGGAGAGGAGGGGTTGGGGGATGGGTGAGCCTGGTGGTAGGTATTAAGGAGGACACGTATTGCATGGAGCACTGGGTGTGGTGCATAAACAATGACTCTTGGAACACTGAAAAAATAAAATTAAATTAAAAAAAAAAGAAACCAAGAGTTAGAGCTGAACTGACTGAGTCACCCAGGCACCCCAGACAAGTTCAATTTAGATAACAGCTTATGATTTTTCTCTTCCTTAAAAGAAAATCTCAGGACGCATTTAATTGTAATTAAGTAAACAAATTGCCAGAGTTGAATGCCTTTAGGCAAAAGCGAAAATCAGACCTGACCAACTCAGAGCACTAGGAATTACAGCAAAGTTTCAACCTTTGCTTTTCTCACACAGGTGTCAGGTTTGAGGAAAAGACACTTTGTATTTTATGTAAGTCATCTTTGCCATGTGCACCAGCGGAGGGGCACTGCTGGTTCTCAGAAGCTGCTGATGTCTCAGGCTCATAAGCTTTCTGTCTGTTCTCCTTCTAGTGACTCCTAAGCCCGCCTGTAATGCCAGTTCCGTAAGGCAGCCCGGCCCTCTGGTCTGTGACGGCTTCAGGGACTGTGAGGATGGCCAGGATGAGCAGAACTGCACTCAGAGTGAGGAGACTCCTCTGCACTCTGCCCTTCTTCCTGTACACTCTGCTAAGCCGGAACTGAAATACCCCTGGGGGGGGGGGTGGGTAGGGCAACTTACATGTCCCAGTGTTCTCAACACTTACCCAGTTTCAGCACTGAAAATCCCAGTTCCCTGGACTCCTCTTGGCCCCAGGCAAAACGGGACAGCTGGTCACTGTTTGAGTTGAGTGTGTGTGTTGCGTGTGTGCGTGTGTGCGTGCACGCACGCGTGTGTGTCCGTGTGAATACTGGAAGATTTTCATTGCTTATTTGCTTTTAATGTCGCTCGAGAGGAAAGGATGCTGAGGACGTGATCTAGCGGGACCTGCCAGATACCGTGATGGGCATGTTCTATTCTGGCCCCTGCAGAAACACACACCACTAGAGTTGTGAACAAATGTGCTGGGATTCACAAAGCCTGCCCATTTTCCCCGTAATGCTGTGTAAGGACTGAATATGGTATTGAACTTTGCTCAAAATTTTCTTGGAGAACACAACAAAATAATTAATAGCAAAGAGGCCACGGCCTCAAGCAACCCATAAGGCCAACTGCTTTGCATCTCACCTCTGGTGGAAGAAAGGAGGGCCCGTTGGATTGATTCTCAACAGGTGGCCTGCCCACCTGGCTTCCAGTGGCTCTGCTGGGGTGAGGGGGCTGGTCACCGTGGGCTTGCTTCATCGCCCTCTGCCGTGTCACCCAGAGCGGCAAATGCTGATGCCACAGCAACCCCATCCTTGGAGGACAGAGTTGAGTGTCATTCCCTCAAGTCTGTTTCTGAGCAGGAAAAACTCTTCCCTCTTTTGTTCATCTTTAGGCATTCCATGTAGCCACAGGACTTTTAAGTGTGGCAATGATATTTGCTTTAGGAAACAAAACGCACAGTGTGATGGGACTGTGGACTGCCCAGACGGAAGCGACGAAGAAGGCTGCAGTGAGTAGAAATAATTTCCTTCCGGCTCCCTGTATTCCCTCCTCGCTTTCCAGTTGTTCATCTTCATTCCCTTCTGGGGTAAATCCCCCTGGCAAAAGTTGGGGTCCCGGGAAGAATAGCAAATATTGGCAAACTGCGTCTGAAATGGTTTCTCAGATTTAAAAACTGCAGTAGATGGAGTCCCGCATCAGGCTCCCTGCTCCGCAGGGAGTCTGCTTCTGCCTCTGACCTTCTTCCCCTCTCATGCGCTCTCTCACTCTCTCTCAAGTAAATAAATTTAAAAAAAAATCTTAAAAAAAATAAAAAATAAAAACTCTGGAGCAGATCCTGTCTGCTTTCTTGATAACAAGCATTAAAGCCTCAGGTGCTTATAATGAGAACTTTCACTTTCTGATACCTCCAATCAAGGAAGAGGCTCCTAAATAAAAAATCCCCGAGAAAAGAAACAGAAACTGGAACACAGTGGGTGACTATTATTTGGGTCTTATGTTATAATCAATGCCAAGCGCGGCTTCTTTCTTTAGCGCGCCCTGAGAACTGTAATCTGCCCTGTGTTAGTACATGGTCTCTAATTGGCCCCCTGGTAGCATGTTAGTTAGGCATCCTTATCAATACAGTTTGCCCTGGAAAATAACTGTTCTGATAACTAGTTTGTCTTAATAGGTTTTCATTTGTCTTGGACTCAGAAATTCTCTTCCGAATGCTTTCTCTCAAATCAGCACGCCTCCAAAGATGCACTCCATTCCCTTGCCTCTGGAACTGAGCTTTTCCTCTCCAATCATCTAAGCCCCACGGCTACTGTTCCTACCAGCGCAGCTGTTGCTAACGAGGCCCCTCCTCCTCGAATCAATGTGCTTTATTGTCCAGGGACTCTGTGTCCCGTCTGTTCTCAGGAGGGTGTGGTTCGTGGGTGCCTTTTCTCTAGATAAGCGAGAGGTTTCAAATTGCCTGCCTGGTGCCTCAGTTCCCGGTGCAGCTCGAAACATGATTTAATTTCCAGTTTTTCTTCCGAGTCTGCTTTTAAGTCACGTGGCCCTTCCTTTCCCGTAAGGCTGCAGCAGGGGCTCCTCCGCCCTCCACCGCATCATTGGCGGCAGCGACACGCAGGAAGGGGGCTGGCCGTGGCAGGTCAGCCTCCATTTCGTCGGATCGGCCTACTGCGCAGCCTCGGTCATCTCCAGGGAGTGGCTTCTTTCGGCGGCCCACTGTTTCCACGGAAACAGGTAGGCATCTCAGTTCTTACTCTAAGATGGCACACCCTCTGATCCCAGACCATACATCTGCCCTCAAGTTGTGGAAGGAAGCTGCCCGCTGGGGGCATTCGAGCAATTCAAATGGTGTGTGTGTGTGTGTGTGTGTGTGTGTGTGTGTGTACTGGACTGAACTTATATTTAGAGTGTAAGGGTAATGATTCTGCACCCAATTTCCCTCTGATCCCAGACCATACATATGCCCTCAAGTTGTGGAAGGAAGCTGCCCGCTGGGGGCATTCGAGCAATTCAAATGGTGTGTGTGTGTGTGTGTGTGTGTGTACTGGACTGAACTTATATTTAGAGTGTAAGGGTTTCCAAAGTGGTGGTTGGGGGGAGGGTTCCCACACCACCAGGCAACTAACTCTCCGTAGCCAGTTGAGTGTCTTACAATTTAACTCAATTCTGACCCTGTCTGCCTGCAGATAGCATCGGAGTCAACAGGTGGAGGGCTCACACCTACGAGACTGTCCCTCCTCCCCGAGCTCAGACACCTGTTCTAAGTCCGGGTTGTCACTATCCTTCTGGCTCACCAGCTATAGAGGTTCCAACCATCCCTTCTTGGGGTTCAATTAATTTGCTAGAGCAATTCATAGAACTCAGAAAAACAGTTTACTCTCTAGATCACTGGTTTATTGTAAAAGGGTATAACTCGGGAACAACAAGAAGGAAGAGATGCACAGGGCAAGGTTTGGGAAGAGGGTGAGAATCTGTCATGCCCGCGCTGGAACCCCGTCCTTTTGGGTGTTTATGGAGGCTTCATTACAGAGGCAAGATTGATTAAATCATTGGCATTGGTGGTGGATTCAACCTCCAGTACCTCTCCCCTCCTCAGAGGTCAGCGCGTGGGACTGAACGTTGCAACCCTCCAATCACAGAGTTGGTTCTCCTGGCCACCAACTCCCGACCTTAGGTGGGGTCTAAAAGTCATCATTAACATAACAACATAACAAAAGACAGCTTTGTGGCTCTACTTAGGTAGGAAACTCCAAAGGTTTTTAAGAGAGCTCTTAAGGAGCCAGAAGGAGATAAAGACCAAATATATATTTCTTATTATAAATCACAATCTCACAGAGGGGAATCATGCAAACGTCCATTACTGGGGTTGGCGTTGGAAGGGCTCTGCCTTTACCAATGGGGGGATTATGGGCAGATGCTCTTCCAGCTAAGAGTGAAAGGGAAACTTAGTCAAATAAATCACTAAAATGTAACCATATTTGGGATCTACTGGATCTTAGGTACAAAAATACATAATTCGTTTCTCATTCTGAATTTTCTAAAGTAGAGTATTTCAACCAATTTATACAATTTAACTATTTGCTTCTTTTGGAAATTACAGAATTCACGTTCATGACTAAAATGGCTATGCTTCTCTTCGATCATTAGTCTTCTACACTATGACACTGCTCCACATAATATGTTAACCTTAATACTCCCCCGGGTCCCCAATGCCGCCCATGAGATGTCAGCCGACCAGATTCGGGGCCACACTCTTTGGACTCTGTCCTTATTTTTTCTTGCAAAACTTTCACAATCTCTTTGCCCCGCTAGAACAATCTCTTCACCCCACTAGACCAAGGCTGCCGTGCAGGTGGAGACGGATACCTCACATGGAGACTACAAGACCCTCAGTGACTTTGTGCGAGGCCACAAGGGTCAGAAGTAGGGTTCTGGAAGGGCTGACAAAGAGTGGGGTCCCCGTGAATGGTCATGCTTGAGCAGTTGGAGCCGTGATCTTTCAGGCTTCTGGTAGATGGATGACAAGAAGGAATTTCATCAAATTCCTCCTTATTGCACTTTGATTTCTAAACTCTCTTGGAATTCATATCATTTGAATTTGGCAAAAGGATTCCCAGACCACTGTCCTACCGGCCCTGTCTGTCCCCATCACATGCCTATGTCAGCATGAATAGGCAGAATGTAACAAATTAATTCCAGTCACATTCTCAACTTGTGTGTGGTTCATGAGATAGCAGGGGCAACAGAATTTCCAGCAGTTCTTTAGGATGGGGGAAGGACTTTTCTGGAACATAGCTACCATGCACCACCCCTACTACACCTTTCTTCATCTCTGGTTTTACCAGGAGACAAAGGAAGCTCAGAAAAGTTGTGCTTTTTGCCATGTCCGCGGACAGAGCCAGGGACTACGATGGGAACTGGAAGGCAGGCCTCCTTCCCTCAGCCCTTGTCGGTCTGCAGAGGGCTTGCATCCAAACCCTGGATGGTTCTTCAAACCCTGGCCACTGACTTCATGCTTCCTTCCTTTTCTGCCAGGTTGTCAGACCCCACGCCATGGACTGCTCACCTCGGGATGTATGTGCAGGGGAATGCCAAGTTCATTTCCCCGGTGAAAAGAATTGTGGTCCATGAGTACTATAATAGTCAGACCTTTGACTATGACATTGCTCTGCTGCAGCTCAGTACGGCCTGGCCTGAGACCCTGAAACAGCTCATTCAGCCAATATGCATTCCTCCTGCTGGCCAGAAAGTGCGCAGTGGGGAGAAGTGCTGGGTAACTGGCTGGGGGCGAAGGCACGAAGCAGGTGTGTGAATGAGTGAACGGTCATGCCCTCCTCCTCCAGATAATACTAACTTGTGTTGATGTAGCACTTTGGGGTTCATAGAGGGTTTTGGTATATGGTCTCATTTGAGCTTCTTGATAATTCTAAGTAGAATGGAGGCAGGTGTTATTGTTCCTATTTTATGATGTTCTTCCCTTACCCTCAAAAGAAGCAAGACCCACCTCATCAGGGGCGGCAGGGAGGGGGATCAATGAGCGAGGCAAGATTGGATAGACGATATGGGCCCTTTCCAAACTTTGCTGGGTTTTCCACTATAGAAATGCAGTTCCTCTTTACTCTTTAGGTTCCCTTTCACCCAAAGAAGGGATTCCTTTTCTTAAAGAAGAGGACATCCACACCACCCCTCCTACACACTCACCCTATTGTGTCAAGTCAGAGGCAACCATCAGGAGGGTTGTGTAAATCTGTCCTTCACAAAGGCAACTTGCCAGGTAGATAAGAGTTTGGGCTGAAAGCCAGTCTGCCCTTAGCTCCCCAGACAGCAAATTCAGGCCCAAGGTTACATCAGCCTAGAACTGGACCGACCAGAGGGGATGCCTCTTTACAATCTCTTCACCCTAGCTGGCATCTCTATCATTATGCACAAAGGTCAGAGTGGTAGGGAAGTCCCGATGTCCCTACATCTGCTCCGTCAAGGTATTTCACGGTCTAGGATTCAAGGTTGATTCCGAATACGCAGTGAGGGGAAGAAGCCATAGCTTTGTGAGCATCGCCCCAGGGCTGACGCTTTTCCTTGTCTCCCCACATCTCAGATTCTCATGCAGCCATTTCCAAGGGTTTAAGGACAGACGCATTTTCTGCCAACTTTGAATCCTACGCTTGGCTTCCTTTTGATACTCTCTAAACATTCCTTGCGGGCAGCTTCTCTAGGGCTCACTGCTGGCATGTGAGTTAATGTTGTCCCAGTGGCCTGCTGGGATCTCAGAACCCTAATGAGGGAGGGCGGCTCAAGGCTCCAACCCCCGTAACCTATCAGGACTGTGCTCAGGGCTTTAATGACATTATCCTAGATCACAGCAGGGAAGAGTCTATTCAATCAGCTTATCATGGTTCATCTCTTTATAAGCATGAGTGTGAGTGTATTTATTTTTCGGAATCATTTTAGCCAGGCAGGATAAAAAGGAAGTGAAAGGGCTATAACAAAACCGTTATGTCTTTGTGGTTCCCAGGACTCTCCCCTATATCAGATTATGCTGCCCCATTTAAGCGGTAGGCCTCCCAACCAGTGAGTATTAGTGACTGTTGGGATTCACAGTCCTACCGGAAGCAGGAAGTACGTAGTACGGGAGTATGGCTCAGCGGCTCTGGAGATTGAGTCAGACCTTGGGTGTGAGTCCTGCTCTATTACCTGCGAGGTGTGTGCCATCGGGCACTCCCTCTGACCTCCTCAGCCTCTATGTCTTCATCAGCAGAAGGGGGATTATAAAAGAATTTCCGTAAAAAATTGTTCTGAGGATAAGGAGGTAATGTGAGTAGGTGGTCTAATAGCACGCTGAATAAGTGTAATCATTGCCATGACTTCTACTTCCCATGTGTTTTCCAGACAGTAAAGGCTCCCCTGTTTTGCAGCAAGCGGAGGTAGAGCTCATTGACCAAACCCTCTGCGTTTCCACCTATGGGATCATCACTTCGCGGATGCTCTGTGCAGGGGTCCTGTCAGGCAAGAGAGATGCCTGCCGGGTAAGTCATCGCACCTTTCCTTTGCCAAGACCTTATACTTTCCATACACGCTTTCATGTTCAACTTGCGCAACACTGGGAAAGAACTAGGACAGGTATTTCCTAATTTCAGAGATTAATTATAATCTAATTGCCTAAGATCAGGGAAAGGTGATTAAATAATTAGGTCTATAAAACTCAATTTTCTGCTTCCCATGTATTTTCCTCCAACATTTAGAAAATGAGGTTTGGATTTATCATTCTGCCATGATTTATTTTCTTATCACCGAGAACCAAAAAACAAAGCAGTTCTCCCTCTCTCTCTCTCTTTCTCTCTCTCTCTCTCTCTTTCACACACACACACACACACACACACACACACACACACACACACACACAGTGTTTTAGGATGGCTAGCAGCCATTTCTCTTCTGAAATACCAGGGTTTTATTTGCTTGCTCCTTTGATGCATAGGCTGGGGGAAGGGAAAAAGGAGGGGGAGAGGCGACAGAGGACACTCATTCCTATGCCTTTGGTTAGGCCTCCTGACAGGGGTCAAGTTGGAGCTCATCTTCATGGATACATTTCCAAGTCTCAGATTCCAATCTATGCAGATCTCTGTATGATTGCCAAAAAGTGAACAGATGCTTTAGAGGTTGAAGAGGGCAGTGGGAGCTGTTCCACATCTCTCCACAACCTTAGCCACTATGCCACAAAAACTCATCTTATTATAATAATGGATTTTATCTTCTGAACTCCTATTTCGTGGCGAGCACTAGATCCTTTACATAAATACATTCAAGTCTTTCTTTCATGACCATTTTACGGAAGAGGAAACTGGGACACAGAGAGGGTAAGCATATTACCCAAGGTCACACAGCTAGTAAGTAAATACCTGAGCTGGAATGTGAACCCTTATCTGTCTAACGCTGAAGCTGCTATGTTTTGGCTGCTTCCTGAGGCTAGTCAGTTACATAGTCCTGTCCCACCTAGCCACCAGAGTTTACAGGTCAACTTAGACTTAGTAGAGCTGGCGTGGCGATAATTAAAGTAGACAGAGTCCAGTTTCTCACCAGTCAGAATTCACCTAAGCAGGGTTGGAATTGGGGGATGGGACTCAGGGGTAAATTCGGAATGCTTTTTATCTTTGCCTCTAGCTAAGTTGCAGCTTTACCTGTCCTCCAAACTAGAAAAATAAAGCCGAGATGTTGTAATTTAAAGGATGGATACTGTAGGGATTATGTTTACACTTTGAACTATTTTCATCTTTGCTTTGTGGAGTTGAAATATCAGAAGCGACTCTCAAATGAGGGTGATCTGTCCTTGACAGCTGTGGGCTAGCCAGCCTTAGGGATTGCCTCGGGGTATAATTCGTCCTCGTTCTTTGTCAGAATCCAAGGCAACCACTGAATTTGCAAGGCCCAGAGGCAGAGGTCAACTTTCCAAGATAACCTTGGCTCCTGAGGTTGTTGTCAGGGCCAAATGACCCAAAACAGTACTCACACTCAATAAATGTTAGCCATTAGTTATTATTGTTACTCTTACTACTATGGCTACCTCTACTACTATTGAGGTTTGTTCTTTGTCTGGGGTGTGTGAAAGTTGTTTCCCCTAAAGGGAATATTGTAAAGATACTCTTGGACTAAGGAATTACATTTCATGTGACATGCAGCTTTTTGATTTTAGGAAGAATAATTCTCAAATGACATTAGAAGTTTCACATTATTTCCTGACCCTTCTCCAAACTAATAATTGGCCAAGTGAAGACTTTCCAGAATGGGAGTTTTGATACAACCCATTAAACACATTAATGACAAAATTGATGATCACGGGAGAAAAGTACTTCCTACTTACATTATCTTCTTGTATAGGGAGATTCGGGTGGACCTTTATCTTGTCGAAGAAAAAGTGATGGAAAATGGATTTTGACTGGCATCGTTAGCTGGGGACATGGATGTGGAAGACCAAACTTTCCTGGTGTTTACACAAGAGTGTCAAATTTTGTTCCCTGGATTCATAAATATGTCCCTTCTCTTTTGTAAAAGTACAAGTTGGAGTTTTGGCTATGATATCTGGGATAGAATCTTTAAAAAAGAAAGCAGTAATTAACCCTAAAAGGGGACCCAATTTTTTCCTTATGTAAATTTCAGATTGCTTACATTTGGTATTTATTGAAAGGCAGAGAAATTAATATGCATTTTATTCCACAAAAAATTGCCTCAAGGCTAGAGCTATATTCATTCTTAAACATCAAGGGGCCATTGACTGAGAAATGTAGGAAACCTAAAGTAATGTCATGAATCAAGACTCTAAAATAAGATAAGAAATGGGTAAGATGCTCAGGAATCCATTCTTTATGTTTCTATTCAAGGTACAGATATTTATAAGGATTTAGGCAAATCTAATTTATTAAAGTAAAAAATTGCACTAAAAATGCCTGATTTCAGTGTTCTAATAAAAGTAAATGCATAAAAATGTCTCTTTTATAAATGCAAATAAGCCCAAGCTCAGTTATTGACAAAGGAAGTACCTATATTGTTGGTTTCAATCCAATTTTGTCTAACCACATCATAACAGACTTTCTTCAGCCATGGCAAATGGTAATATTATGTACAGAGAAACCAATCAACTAACCAACAAAACTGACAACCTACCATACTTGGCTATTTCATGATGCCAGGATGATATTGAACTATATTCACTAAAATCATGGAATGAAGCATCATGGTAGTTTGACTGAAAGCACTTACATGGGATTTAAGGAATTGTGATAATGCTGCTCAGCAGTTGAAAGAGAAGGGAATTTTTAGATGATTGTTTTGAAAGTCAAAATTTTCAGAAATATTATCATTTGGCTTCTGATTTTTTTTTTTTTTTTTTTAATAAAACTCTGATGGCCTAAACTTACTTCTGTTTTCAGGGCATTATAATACCTGGCATAGTTGTAAACCTTGTAAACCTGTAGTACATTGCTCAATACATCATTGTTATTGATTTGTTTGATCTGGATTTAGAGGGTTTCATACTTGATGTCAGAATAAGCTTTCCATGAACAGAGGCTAGACTTAACAATATCACTGACTAGTTGAAAACAGCAGGAAGGAGAAGAATGATACCATTTGTTTTCTCTGGGACAAAGTCAAAGAAGTAATAACAATGCTATTTTTTTAAAGATGTTATTTATTTATCTATCAGAGAGAGAGAAAGCACAAGCAGGCAGAGTGGCAGGCAGAGGTAGAGGGAGAAGCAGGCTCCTCGCTGGGCAAGGAGCCTGATGCGGGACTCGATCCTAGGACCCTGGGATCATGACCCGAGCCGAAGGCAGCCACCCAACCAACTAAGCCACCCAGGCGCCCCAATAACAGTGCTATTTTTTTGTTGTTGTTGTTAAAGATTTTATTCATTTATTTGACAGAGAGAGAGACCACAAGTAGGCAGAGAGGCAGGCAGAGAGGGAGGGAAGCAGGCTCCCCGCCGAGCAGAGAGCCCGATGCGGGGCTCCCAGGACCCTGAGACCATGACCTGAGCTGAAGGCAGAGTCCCCAACCCACTGAGCCACCCAGGCGCCCCAACAATGCTATTTTTAAGTAGGGTCCAGAATAATGAAAATGGTTTTCGTGGGGTTTCAGAGGATCTTAATGTAACAGTAAAAGGAGAGAAAGAGAGCAAAAGGGGTCATTCTCTGGATCAGACAGAAAAACTGAAATGTGGATTTAATATCCCCGAAATAGTGAATAATTTCCAGTTCACAGAATATATTTTAATTTGCCAAAAGACTGTTTCCATCAGGTAAAAGACACAACATTTTAATGATACCTTTCTGAATGGGTCCCTAAGGATTCAGTAAGCCAGCTATGGCATAACACAATTCAGAGTGCCAAGTGCACCCTTTAATTCACAAAGTGGGACTTAGCTACTAAAGTCACTGTGTAGAAGAACAAATTAGTCTGACAGTTCTTAAAACCAGGTTTATTTTGCCTGGGATTGCTATGACCTAGGTACAAGGTGAATTGTACTTCTTCCTTTTTTTTTTTTTTTTTTTTTAAGATTTTATTTATTTTCCAGAGAGAGGGAGAGAAAGCTCACAACCACAGGGAGTGGCAGGAAGAAGGAGAAGCAGACTCTCTGTTCAGCGGGGAGCCCAATGTGGGACTCAACCCCAGGACCGTGAGATCACGACCTGAGCTGAAGGCAGACACTTAACTGACTAAGCCACCCAGGCATCCCTGAATTGTACTTTTTATTCATGGTCAATTCTAAGGAGATTTACTATTTAGAAACATCATCAACACCTTGAGTAAATTTGTAATCTCATTTAGGAGGCAGAGGAGGGCTAGCATGATCTATCAGATTCATCGCAGGGAATTTTTCCAAACCACACACACATGCTACCATTCTACACACTTGCTTGCACAAATGTGAGTGTACCATGTTCTTCAGCAGTGCAGGGATGGGGAAAAGGTTCAGAAACACCAACCTAACTTACTTGGCTATATTATGCCAAGATGCAGGATGCCATGGAACTATATGCTTCATTCTTGCAAAAGTGTGAATAGAGGCAAATCCAAAGACTGGTTTAGTTGGCAGAGTGAAATGACCTCCATAAATGACCTCCAAGACTGGAGCATTTCAATGTGCCAGACTGCTGGGGAATCTTGCCCTCCTTCACAGTGTCTTCAAATCTGCAGAATACAACATCACAAACCAACCCTTTCTCAATTGTTTTCTGCTTGATGAGTCTGAGAGGCTGACCTAATGGCTTATGTTTACAGTAGAAGTGCTTGTCACCTGACAACATATGGATACATATTGTTGTGCTTTCAAGAAGTACAGGCCTTTTTGAAGGTAATGAGATGCTTTGGTGCTTTGGCGATGTCACTTAGATGATGTTACTTTATTTTTCAGTTTATACAATAATCATTTGGGAAATTATTTGCTCTCAAAAGAGAGATGAAGAAAAAGAGTAAGTACTATGACAAGAAAAGCAAAATTGAAAATCTTATACTGGTCAGCAAGTCTTGGCAACAAGGAGGTTTTAATTTTTTAATGTTATTTACATTTTACTCCTTAAGGAAACTAAAGCAATTGAGTCAATAATAATTTGAAATTATATTAAAAAGAACTATTTGTGCAAGAACAGTGTACTTTAAAAAACATGTTTGAATAACTTTATGAAAGAACAATACCCTTTAAAAAGCTACCCCTATAGAAAGAGATTTTAAGGAAATGGCAAAAACAAATCCATGTAGAATTTGGTTTCTCATCCAAAAATCTTTAACTTCCATCAACAATTATTTAATCTAAATTTGGTTGTACCTCAAGGGAGAAACATTTCTTTCTTACTCATTCTGAATCCTTAGTTTAGAGTCAGACTGACTGGCTGTATGAAAAAGTCCTCAAGAAAAGATTGGGACACTTATCTACATTCTGGATCAGCTCTCTGGAGATTAAGAAATTTGCAGTTATCAGAAATCAGGAACAAGTTGCAAGTAAGAATTTTAAGTAGTTCAGGTAACGTTGGGAGGTGTCAGCTAGTGTCAGTGATCAAGAAAATGCAACAGGAAAGAAACACGAATCAATATCAAAAGAAAATCTGTTGAATCAAGGATTATCGCTGGCTGCTAAGGGTTGGAGGTGGGTGGGTATTAGTTACAAAGATGATTATAGTCACAGAAAGTAAGGGAATATTTACTGAGACCCTGCTATTTGTCAGGCACAGGAATAAATGCTTTAATCACTTCATTTAATTGTCTTTACTGGGTAGGAATCATTTTATAATGAGGAAAAAAGCTTGGGGCCCCTGGGGGGCTCAGTCGGTTAAGCTTCCAACTCCGTTTCAGCTCAGGTCACGAGCTCAGGTGGTAAGATCGAGAGTGGTAAGATCCCACGTTGAGAATTAAGATTCTCTCTCTCCCTCTTTCTCTGGCTCCCGCCCCACCCTGCTTGTGTGCACACTCTCTATTTCTCTCTCTCACTCTCTATTTAATAATAAGAAGCAGGGGGTGCCTGGGTGGCTCAGTGGGTTAAAGCTTCTGTCTTCGGCTCAGGTCATGATCTCAGGGTCCTGGGATCGAGCCCCGCATCGGGCTCTCTGCTCAGGGGGGAGCCTGCTTCCCCCTCTCTCTCTCTGCCTGCCTCTCTGCCTACTTGTGATCTCTCTCTGTCAAATAAATAAATAAAATCTTTAAAAAAACCCCACAAAAAACTAAAGGAATAATTGGCATATAACATGATATTAGTTTCAGGTGTACAAGATAATGATTCGGTATTTGTGTAAATGATCACCACAGTAAGTCTAGTTAATGTCTTTCCCCACACATAGTTATAGTTTTTTTCTCTCCCGATGAGAACTTTTAAGATCTGTTCTCTCTGAGCAACTTTCAAATACACAACACATATTCTAAACTATAGTCACCATGCTGAACATTGCATCCCCGTGTCCTACTTATGCCACCTTCTTGATGGGGCCTGACATGATTGTCCTATTTGTAATTGCCCCTCCTCTTTCCCCTAACCTTCACCGCTAGACACTCCAGGCTCCCTTCCTCTGCTTTGTTTTTTTCCATAGCACAAGGCATTTCAAATATTCTAGAAATATTGTTTAAGTTTATTTCCCCTCATTAAATATAAGCCTCACAATGGCCGCGACTTTGTTTTATTTAGCTATCTCTTCAGACATATCTCAAGCACCCAGAAGAATGTTTGACACACACAGCAAGCACTCAGTATTATTTGTTGAATTAAATTGGACTGAATCTGATGCATTTAGCATAGGTACACTGTGTATTGGTCGCAGAGAAGAGTGTGGATAACTTCTGGTGGAGGAGGCAAGTCAGGGAAGGTTTTGTGGAAAAAAGTATGTCTCAGCTAGAAGCTAAAGATGAATGGGAACGGTCTGTGCAGAAAATGGGTAGGAAAAGCATTGTTAGCAGAGGGAACATCATATACAAAGAAGCGGGGGTGGCAATAGGATGGGAGAAGCGAGGGCCAGCCCGGAAGAGGAATCTGATCGGACATGAGGCGTGTCCTGACTACTGAATGTCTGAGAAGGAAGGCGAGACGTCGAGACGTCGTAGCGAAAGGTGCAGAAAGGTGCAGGCTCCCTTTCTCTTTGCACCCCGTATTCATTTTCTTCTGTGAGCTCTAAGAGGCTGACCCCCAACTTCTATCACCAGTTCCCAAAGGGAATCTAGGAAAGGAGAGCGGCAGGTGAAGAGAGAGGTCGGAGTATTTATTCCCGTCTGTTTCCTCCTTGCTGGGCTGCAGTCCTGTTGCTATAGATCCTATCAGGAAGGCCCTCTTTGTAGGCTCCAGTTCTTTTTTTAAAAAAGATTTTATTTATTTACTAGAAAGCGAGTGTGAGCCCGGAGGAGGTACAGGGGACAGAGGGGGAGGGAGAAGGAGAGGCAGAAGGAGAGAATCTCCAGCAGACTCCATGCTGAGCCTGGAGCCCAAGGCTCGCTGGATCCCAGCATCCCGAGATCGTGACCTGAGCCAAAACCAAGAATCCAAGGCTCAACCGACGGAACCACCCAGGCGCCCTGAAGGCAGGCAGATAGAGCTCAGATGATCCCTTACCAGGCAAAAGACAACTAGAGACCCAATATTTAGGAAGTGAATGAACAGTAGGCATCGAGGATGCCAGACTTTTGGACACAAGTCAGCATCTTCTGAAGTGGAATGTATTTATATGCATCTTGTGGGGGCCTCACACTGGTCTCAATCCATGCGTCCGGGGCCAGCCTGCTCTGAACAGAGCCTTGAGAGGACCCACACACATCGTGCTTAGCAAACCTAATTCCAGGCTCCCCAGAGCAGAAGTTCTGAACTATGCACCGTGTGTGAGTGCCTATGCCTGTCCCTCAGGTTGTGTGTGTGTGTGTGTGTGTGTGTGTGTGTGTGTGTGTGTTGTTGGGGGTGAGGGGTGTCTGTGACTCGTCTTCTCAAAGGCGGATGATAATACACGTTTGTGAATGTTTTCTACATGTTAGTCACTGTTCCGAGGGCTTTACTGACATCAACTCTTTTAATCCTGGCGACAGCTCCGTTACGTAGACACTAACACGCCGCCAACTTTCCAGATGAGAAAGCTGGCAGGAAGGACGCAGCCCAAGGTCTCACTGTAGGCACCGTGTGAAAGGGGATTCACCCGGGCAGCCTGGTCCCAGAGCCTGCCCTTCCCTCCACCACCCCATCCCGTCTCTTTGCCTGACCCTGGACTTGTACAGGGAAGGCATGTGTTCCTGTGTATCATCCATTTTTCATCCGCTCGGAACCTCGCACGATGCCCGGCACGCAGGAGATGCCTCGGAGCTCCTTGTTGATGAAACAAATGAACTTCTGCTAGGCAGAGAAAGCCGGGGCAAGCCCTGGCAGCAGGCGGCTCCTGGAGGCGGAACGTCAACTTTCCTCCGTGGCACCCGCCGGGCCCATCTGGGCCACTGCCGCCACCGGGCCGGCCCTCGGCTCCGCTTCTGCTCCGGCTCTGCGCGAACGGGGAAAGGCTGGGCCGGCAGCGCCCTGAACAAACCAGAAAAACAGCCCTCCTCTGCTCGGCTCGCGAGCCCACAGTAGGCGCGGCGGCTCTCCCCCGCGGGGGCCCGGGGCGCCTCCGCAGCGCCAGCGCCGCCCCGCCCGCCGCCTGAGGTCGGCTCCGCGGCGCCCGCGGGGGGCGGAGTGCGAGCCGCTCGGGAGCCGCTCTGGACTCTGCCCCCTTGCGTGTGTGCGCCCTGCTTCCCGCGGGCCGCTCCGCGGTGCTCTGCCTGTCTATGGAAGGGGCCAGATCCCCGTCGCCGGGGGAAGACCTGGAGCTCTTGGAGCTCGGGGGGCAGCCGGACGAGCGGAAGCCTCTCAATGGAACCGTCCAGGTCATCCCTCTTTCGGTCGAGGAGCCCTGCCCGGCCCAGGTAAGGCCTGCTTGCGCCGCGGGCGGTGTCCGAGGGCGCACTCCGAGCCGGGCTGCCGGCCAGGACCGGGGCCTGGCACCCTCAGAGCTGCGGGGTTCCAGCCAACTCTCCCGGCTTCGCAGACGCGGAGCGCTGGGGCGTCCTGGAATCTTCTGAGCTAAGCGGACATGGGAGTGCGCTTCCGCCTGAGCCCGCCAGAGCCCCTGAGACCCCTCCTCCGACCTCCATGGAACCGGAGGAACCCTACCGCGGAGATGTGCGGCTCCCCTCTTCAGAAAAAAATCCCCGGGGATAGAGGTGGTTTTTAACAAGTTCTGTAGCTTTAAATTAAGTTTTTCCTTTTTCAAGCAGGGAGGAAGAACTAGAGTGATAGATGGAGACTTGGCTTTCTTCAGAATCTCCTTGCCTTAGCTTTACTGCCTTGCCACTTCCACCCACCTTCCACCCTCCCCCTAACCCTCACCCACTGCCCAACATCCCTGTCCTGCCTCACCTCCCCAGACACACCCTTTCTGTCCTTCACTGGTCTGGCCTTCTGATTTGGCAGGAAAAGAGACCGGGAGAGGCGAGTGAAGTTGCCCTGCTCAGTTGATGGGAAGTAATTTCAAAGTTTTTGTCCCAAACAACTAGACTATGCCGCATTTGCTTTTCCTCTTCTCAGTCTTTAAAGGAAGTCATGGTGGTGCTTAGGGTGAGCTCTTTTCCGCTCCAGCCCTGGCAGGGATGGGAATGGGAACATTATTCGTTCTCATCTAATGCTTGTAAAACAGCAGAGACTTCGAATTCACAGCCATCTACCTTCTGATTAACCCCGAAGACTGGCTTGAGGTTTACAGGGTGCTTGGAGCTCTCCATACGTATGGCTCCAACCTGATCTTTCTAGGTCCCGCTTCTCCACTTCCACCCCTTCGACTCTTCGCCTGTTAATTTCAGGGATAAGCAAGGGCATCAAACGGGGAAAGCATTGCTTTTGCTTCGGCATCGATTTCTGGAAACACTGTAAAGTCTGCTTTTCTAAGGACCTGTAGGTACCCTGGAGAGTGATTTGGGATTTTATGTTTGAGTGAAAGATGAACACCACAGAAGAATGAAGGTTGGAGGAAGATGGGCTCTTCTCTGTGCAGTGCCACAGCTGTGGGCTTGCTGTGTCAGTCCTCCAAGGCAGGGTCCCAGAATGAATTGGGGAATACTTGCTTCATATTAGATAGACCCAGGACATACCAACGATTCCTGGGACTGAATCCGGAGATAGGAGTTTTGGTGACAGTTTCACCACTAAAAGGTGTGCCTTGCAGCCAAGTGCTAAGGTCTGTTGTCAAATGGTCATTAATGTGGTTAACCGGGCTTCTCTGGGAGGCCTAGGAATGCCTTGCTGAAAACAGATGAGTAGAAAAACAAGCCACATGCATGTAGGGCATCAGTATTTTATAATTGTTTAGTACCTGCCCAGGAGAGATGGCTCTTTCGTGTTCTAATTACTTCCTCATCAGCCAGCTGTGCACGGATAGATAGCCTAGACTTCCTCATGAATTAGCTTTGTAGGTCGCCAAATAGGAAAAACTATGGGGAGTGATAGCATGGCCTAAAGGTGAAGGGTACGTGAGCACTTGGAGGGCATTCAAATATTTGAACAGGAAACATTTAAAAAGAGAGAAAAAAAAAAAACCTCAACTAAATGCTAAGAGCATTTTCATCTAAATGTAGTAATCATTCTCTTTGGTTACATAGGATAAGTTGAAGTGTATTTTATTTATTTATTTATTAAAGATTTTATTTATTTATTTGACAGAGAGAGAGAGATCACAAGTAGGCAAGAGGCAGGCAGAGAGAGAGGGGGAAGCAGGCTCCCTGCTGAGCAGAGAGCCCAATGCGGGGCTCGATCCCAGGACCCTGAGATCATGACCTGAGCCAGAGGCAGAGGCTTTAACCCACTGAGCCACCCAGGTGCCCCGTATTTTATTTTTTTTAAAGATTGATTGATTGAGAGAGAACACACACACCTGCAAGCAGCAGGAGGAGGGGCAGAGGGAGAGGGAGAGAGAGAATCTCAAGCAGGCTCCAGGCTCAGTTTGGGACTATTGGGAAGAAGACATCCCACCTCATGGATAACTTCCTAGTTGGAAGGGCGGATCTGGGAGAGTCTACAAAGGCAGTGGGAAAAGCTTCTTTCCCTTGCTTGTTCTGGGCTTGGAGCTTGAGGGAAATTAGCCCCATTGCTATGCTTTGTTCAGAATTTAGGACAAGAAGCAGCTGGATTTTCTGTGGGTGGACAAGTGGAATAAATCCCACAATGACAAAGTACAGATGTGCTAAGAAAATTTTTCCAGATGTATATAATATCGCTGCCAGTAGAGCCAAAAAGAAGAAAAGCTTTTGTATCTAAGAGAGAGCGAGTCCTGCCATTGTTGCAGGGCCTTAGGTCATGTATTTGGATCCTTATCTGAAGGGGAATGTGACTATCTGGGGGCTTGTTCAGAGGAAAAAAATTCTCCAGCCATGTAATGCAATCATAGACTATAAGATGGAGTTTGCAAAAATCTCTGGTAAAGCACCCTGTAGAAAAACCTGTCTGTGGCTTCTTCTCGTGCCCTGGAATTTGGGCCTGAGAGAAAGCAGACGCTGGTGAAGGAGGCAGTGTGTCTTTGTGACTTGGTTTTTTAGGGGAGTCTCGGAACAGGTGGCATACATCTACTGTATCAGAGGCTCTTCACCCTCAGGGTACTGTGGAATCTCCTGGGGGAACTTCTCAAAAATTCAAATTTCTTGGTTGATTCTAATGTGCAAAGAGCTGAGAAGCACTGTAATTTGTTCTTGGGTTGGGAGTAAGCTGGTGGACTATTTCACAATGGCTGAAAGTCTGTGAAGGTTAATTTTGCAAAGGTTAGTGTCTCTTCCCTGGGGCTGACGGCAGACAGTGAAGGGGCCAGGCTGTAGGCTGGCAGCTTTGGGCTGGACCGGAAGAGGCATTTCCTATAGGTGAGGGCTGTGAACGCGTGAGGTAGCTCTCCCTAGGAAGTCAGAGTAATGGTCTCCTCATAGCACCAGGGACCTAGTTTATTATTTCTAGAGGAAATAGTAAGTGAAGTTACAAGAGGCCAAAGAGATTCACTGACCCTCATTTTGCAGGTCATTTGAGACTCCAGCCCCTTTCATTTTGTACTAATCTTATGGTCCCGGCTGCTGCTTGTATAAGGACTGAAAATGGCATGAGGTCATTTTGTTCTCGGGAGCTCTGTAAGTAGGAAGATCTGTTTCTGTCCCCTGGGAAGTTGAAGATTCCTTGTCCTGGGGCTTTCCGTGGGCCTTACTGAGCCCTTGGTTTTGGTGGCTTTTGAGCAGTTTTCAGTCTTCGGGTGGGGTGAGAGGTGGCTCTGTCCTTGGACTCTGGAAACACACTTACCTCAAGAGCATTTTCTTCTGTCCAGATGTTCCCTTTACTGCTCCCCTCACACCCGACCAGAAGAGCCAGTATAAAGTATATTCAGGGTCTCCGAAGTGTGATCTCTACTCTAGAATTTTTCCAAGTACCTTCTTAAAAGTTCTAGAGCCTTCTACAGTGTATTAAGAGCCTAATACCTGACTGAGGCACAAACGTGGGATGTAAGAACGAGGAAGTTTAAGAGCCACCTCTCCTTCTATCTGGTTTCAGTTTACCTTGGAAGATAGGCTGGTATCTGTTTATATTTCAACATGAAACCAGACAAAGCAGGGACAAATGAGCTGTGTGGACAGCTTATGTTTTGGGGGATCTCTCCATGGGCGACGTGGCAGGGAGGCCTCCACAAGAGGAGAGATCTGATCTGGCTCCTGGAGAGTGACAAGGCCTCAGAACAGAAGTCTCAACCTTGATAAAGCAACTGATTCACTCTGGAAAGCTCAAAATTACACACTGGGGGGGGGGAGGGGGGCTGGTTGGCTCAGTCAGTTAGGCATCTGCCTTCAGCTCAGGTCATGATCTCGGGGTCCTGGGATCGAACCCCACGTCCAGTCTGCTTCTCCCTCTTCCTCTGCCCCATCCCCCTTCCCCCCAACTCATGCTTTCTCTCTCTTTCAAATGAATAAATAAAAAAAAAAAATTAGAGGCTGGGGCCTACCCCCACCTCCTCTACAGTCTGGTCCCCTGTGTCCCCCCGCTCGGAGTCCATGGTCTCCGTGTGGGAATTCCCTGATAGCTCCGTGGGAAGCCAGGGCAGAGCTCTGGAAGCTGGTAGGGGCGGGGGGCAGGGGTGGCCCCGAGTGGAGGCACCGCACGATAGCCAGGCACTCTCGTAGCCTGGAGCTCTGCGCCGGGACGCGGGGCGTGCTGTGGACAGCAGGTGCCGGCTTAGCCATGACCGGCAGCAGGGACCTGTCCCGCCTGCTCTCTCTAACTGCATCTTGGAGACGGGCTAATGCCTCCCTCGCAGGGCCGTTCGACTGAAATGAAATGGTGTCGGCGACCAACCAAGCGAACAAGTCGTGGCCTCACTACACCCACTGCAGACTGCTTCCAGGTGTCGCTCCCGTCCTTCCTTTCATTTCCCTTCCCAGGCTCTAATTACGCAACACGGGCCACGGCGATAGCCTCTTAGCTTGTTCTTGGCGTGCCCACTCTAAACCACGCATCGTTTTTGTCTTCAACTCAGCTCCTGTGCTCCAAAACCTTTGAGAGTTCCCCAGCACACACCCAGTTAAGTCCAGACGGCTCTGGCGGCATTGAAAACCCTCCTGAGGATGCTCCAACCTTTCACTGTCTCTTATCTTAACGACTGTGACTTGCTTCTGGAACCCACATTGCTGGCAGAGGATCCTCTTGGCCAGCCCGGTTATGAATCAACATTGAGGTTGCTCTGTCCTGGATTTGGAATGCCTTTCTCTGTCCCTCCTTCAAAGTCCTGCTTTTCCCCCCCACCTCAGAGCCCCCAGGGTATTTTCTCCCTCACTTTTTTTAAAAAAAGATTTTATTTATTTATGAGAGAGAGAGAGAGAGTCCAATGCGGGGCTTGATCCCAGGACCCTGAGACCATGACCTGAGCCAACTGCCTGAGCCACCCAGGAGCCCCTCCCTCACTTCTTGGGAGGTTCCATTCTGCTTCTTTGTAAACCTGACTCCGTGGAGTGTAGCCCAGGGAGGGCAGGATCCTGCTGCCTTTGCGAGCGTTCAGAAGTGCTTCTGGAAACCAGCGACTGCCTCACGGCGTCCCTCTGCTTTTCAGGCGAACAAGGAGAACCCCTGGAGCTCCTGTAATAAGAAATTGATTGGAAAGTGCAAACTGTGGATGGTCATCGCCTCTGTTTTCCTAGCTCTCATTGTAGTCATCATCCTAAGCTTATGTCTTCTTGGAGGTAAGAGGATTTAAACAGGACTAAGCATTTTAAGAACTTGTTTAATGTTTGTCTGGGACTTACATTGATATGGAAGATGTGCTTATTGCTATTTCATTATTTATAATATGAATTGAAAACTGGCTTGGGATTGTCATATGGGTGGTAGCTATCCATGGTTTTCATTTCTTTGTTTAATAAGTTCTGAAAGAAGTATAGAGACCACCGTTTTACTTTAAACTCTGCCCACTGGATCTTGAAGATTTCTCAAGTTTTAACTTACTTAAACACTAATTTATATTTTATTGTTTCTCTACACCTGCTTATTTGAAACTTTTTTCTTATCATTTGTTTCATAAAATAATTATTGTACTTCATCTGATATACCCAGTACATTGTTATAATGATAAATAATGAATAGCCCGTTGGAAAGCATCTTAAAAACTTTATAGAATCATGCCTCTATATGCTGTCGTTACTTTAACTTATTTTGGAAATAACTTTATTATATTTGTGTTGTATGTGTTTACAAAACAAAACCTTACACGCTGCTAACTATGTACTTTAAATATATTATTTTATTTATTATTTATTTATTTTTTAAAATTAAAAGAATTTTTTTTAGAGATTTTATTTATTTATTTGAGGGAGGGCATGAGAGTGAGCACGAGCAAAGGGAGCAGCAGAGGGAGAGGGAGAAGCAGGGGAGCCTGATGCTGGGCTCGATCCCAGGACCCTGGGATCATAACCTGAGCTGAAGGCAGACACTTAACAGACTGAGCCACCCAGGCGCCCTTTTTTTATTATTTATTATGAACATAAAAATAATATATGTTCAGTTACCCATAAAACACATCCAAATTATTAATATTTCACTTTACTTTCTTCTTTTTCTTACTTGCATTTTAAAAATAATTTGAGATGCAATTGTATTTTATTTATTTTATTTAAATTTTTTTTTTGTTTTTAGAGAGAGCGTGACCGTGAGCTGAGGTGGGGTGGGTGGAGGAGCAGAAGGAGAGGGAGAGAATCCTAAGCAGGCTTCATGCCTAGTGTGGAGCCCTTTGTGGTGCTCGATCTCACCACCCTGAGATCATGACCTGGGCCGAAATCAAGAGTCGGGTGCTAACTGGCTGAGCCACCCAGGTGCCCTTATCAGATTGTTTTTTAATCATCTTGGGTCTACCTTTAGGATTTTTAATGCTATATTGAGACCGTTTTGCCAATTCACGAAAAATTATTTGTGAACACTTTTTTTAAATAACTGCATGATATAGTCTTCCATACCATTTTAAAGCCTTTTTAGGTAGTTGCTAATTTTTTATGATTATTGATATGAAGGTTTTAATGATACATAAATACAGCACCCTCCGCTGGGCAGTCATTTCAGTTTTAAAATAAGAAAAGAAAATTGTTTTTATTTGTAAGTGGGGGTGATTGCAGGGGCAGGGTTTTTTTTCTGGAGTTGGGATACTCTTGAGGGTGATCTGGTCTCCACAAGGATTTGGGTTGAGTCAGATTCTTCTTAATAAACCCAATCTTGGATGAGGAGCTCCCGAGTCTCTCCAGAAGGGGTCCTGGGAATTTTCTTCAGGGACCACGTTTGCCCTTCACCTCCTGTTCCTTCTCCCAGTCTCTTCCTCTGCTGTCTCAACATGCTAAAGTCCCTGAGGGAATAGGGAAATTTGATGGCATACACTAACCTCCAGCATGTGAGTTTCTCAGGCAGGTGCCATGTTTGCTTAATTACTTAGGGTATAGTTGAGGTGGGATGGTGATCCATTGAGGCTAGGCTGATTTCAAGTTAGGGAGAAGTTGATAAGAGGTGCTGCACCTCCTCCGATATGCTGAGGATAGGAGTTTTGGTGTGAGCCTTCATACTTCCTCTTCCCATCAACTCCCACACGTGGATGTCGAAACTGAAGTTGAGCCATGCAACTGTGTCCCATCACAATCCTGAACATTGGCTAATTTGTCTGTTGGCCTCTGGGGCCTATAACAAAGGAGCATGCAGCAGATCCAGTTGGTTTAATATTTGGAATTCTAAAGCACAAGACCCAGGAGCTGTCTTCCATTCTCAAAAATCATCCGACCTCTTCAAGTGCCCAACAGCAATCTGCAGAGGAAGAGATTCCCTCTCCCTTCCATCATTTCTCAAGGAACATGAGAGTTCATGAGATAATGTTCAGGGAAGAACTCTGTAACACTTGTAGTGCAAACTTTACTTTCAATGTGGTTATAAAATTGTATTTTCAGGGGCACCTGGGTGGCTCAGTCAGTTAAGCGTCTGCCTTCAGTCCCAGTCATGATCCTAGGGTCCTGAGATCGAGCCCCATGTTGGGCTCCCTGATCAGTGGGGAGTTTGCTTCTCCCTCTCCCTCTCCCCACCCCGTGCTTGTTCTCTCTCTCATTCACTGTCTTTATCAAAGAAATATCAAGAATATTTTTATTAATTAATAATTAATAATATTGATTTTATAAACATTATTAATCTCTTTCTCAAAGAAATAGTAATGATAGTTTATTAATTAATAATTAATAAATTAATAATTAATAATTAGGTAATAATTAATTAATAAAAATTAATAATTTTCTCAAAAATATTATTTAAATAAATAATTTTAAAAATTGTATTTTCAAACGTTAATGCTGTAAAGAAATTTGCACACTTTCACATTTTTTTAATCCGAGAAATACTTTGATTTCACTTGGCATCTTGGCCCTCAGGGGTTTGGGCCTTTGGGGAGAGTCACGGTAGGCAGTGTGGGATGGGGCAAATGCCATGGGTGAAAGGGGCAGGGACAGGGCTCCCCTTGACGGTCCCAGCCTCACCCAGAGCAGCTCTGTAAGTACGTGTGGGATGACCATGTGCAGTAATTGGGCATTGCCTCATGGCCAAGCCCCAGGGATAGGAATCCAA
Source organism: Potos flavus (assembly GCA_028534135.1). Lineage (NCBI taxonomy): Eukaryota > Metazoa > Chordata > Mammalia > Carnivora > Procyonidae > Potos > Potos flavus. The sequence continues at coordinate 141,191,798 of CM052898.1, read as the reverse complement.
TTCACAGAACTTCTGAGCACTGTGGGGAAAACACTGCTGTCTGGAAAAGCTCAGTGTTGGCAGAGTCAAGGGCTGCACGGAGGGCTGGCCTCGTTAAGAAGTGAGGTTCCTCAGGAGCTACCTTCACCATTTTCCCTCCATCTTACCCCCACCCCCCCAGCTCCTCAGTCTCTTGTCACCAGGTTCTGTAGCGAGCAGACCAAGGCTCAGAGGCAGAGATGTTAATAACTGTGGATCCGGAGTGCACACAGACGTGGACAAAAAACAGGTCCCAGCGTAGAAAGGGTAACGCGTTGAGGAGGGGACAGTGGGGCTACCCAGGGTGGGGTTTTAGCACGGAGGTATATCTTGTCACTGACATAGTTAAGAACTACCGTCAGCTGTGGTCTGTTTTATTATTGTTAATTTTTTACAGACTGTACACCCTTTATTGCCCGCATCTGGGGCAGGTCTCCCGCCACTTTGCCCTTGACGTGCCATTGAGGTGATGGCAACTTCAGGATTGCGGCTGAGCTCTAGGCATGGAGCTGGGGCTGCATACACACATGGTAGACACTGAAATCTTTTTCAAGTGGTCACTTTGGGCAGCAGAGCCCAGGGAATCCCGTTGGGGCTGGAGGCTTGGTTTGATCTCTGTTCTTCAGGGAAAAGATAATGATGAAGTCTCTTCATCTCCCTAAAAAAGCATAAATTCCTTGATGTAAATAAATGGTAAAAGGGGGAAAAAAGAGCCTCCCCTCCCCAAAGTCATCTTTCTGGGCAATTTAGAAGATCAGTTAAGCATCTTCAGGGGTTCTGCTTTTTTCGCTGAGTTACCCCAGACCGGGAGGGTAGAGACCCGAGTTACACACCCTACTATGAAACTCTTATTGGAGTGGGCAAAGAATTTTAAGTATTATGCAAGCCAAACTGTGACAAGTAGGTAGGTGCTTAGAGATGTAACTTAAAGGTGATCAGATTTAGCACTCTAGGGACCCTTATGTGCTACTCTCCAGCATTATGGCTTTCTGCCTGACTTCTTTACTGTCTTTCCATACACGTTTTTCCTTGAGTAGGAGCGCTAGGGTCCTGAGATGTAAGCAGGGACTTCAGAAGTGCCGTGTGTTGAATGGATTGTTTTGTCTTTGCGTTAGGTGGAAGAGGCATGCTCTCACAGTGTGTTGGCAGGCAGACGGGTTGCACAAGGCAGTGTTCCCGGTGTAGGGTGACTCATGGGAAAATCCTTGGCAGACAGCATCAGCAAGTTATAAACTAGCAAGGTCCTTGGGGGCAGGAACTTAGTAGCAAATCTGTAGGCCTTGGTCCTTGAAATTTCTTTGTGTTTTCCCCTGTTTCTCTTGCCCACCCATCTCATAGGTTTTCTCCACCTTCCTAGGACTAACCTCTTCACCTATGCTCTCCGCAGAATCCTCCCCAGCTTCTCTGGACCCATGGACCGTCAGATCTGTCCATGTCTCGTGAAGCATCCTCAGACTCTTTTAAACTTGGGCCTCTTGAAATGTGCTAGCATCGTCTGTCCTTCAAAACCTTCTTCCGTCAGAATCTCGCTACTTCATTTTTGGAATCTTTGTTCTCTTTCTCTTTTTTCACTGGCAGACTTCTAGAAACAGAGGTCTGCATTTGGATCTTGCCTCCTGCTCTCTCCGAACCCATTGGTTCCAGGACCCTGGGATCACGACCAGAGCAGAAAGTAGACACTTAACCAAGTGAGCCATGCAGGCGCCCCAAGACTTAAAATATATAACATAAAATGTGAGGGAAAACTTGTTGATTAAAGAGTTATTAGTATTTTTTTTTTCTTGTTTTGCTACGGGTTCCTGTACTTGGCAAGTTTTCAGCTACGAAGACATAACTTTATTTTCAGAGGAAATAATGTCACGACTTACAACAAATAAGGGTGTGGGGATAATTCCCTGTGTTTGGGGACCCCAGGATCGCTCCTAGATCCAGGGATTTGCTGGGAGAATTCATGGGACTCAGCGTATAGAGTCATAGAGATGATTATTGATGTGGGGAACAAAGGCAAAAGGAAATGTAGATAAAATTAAATTCCTTAAAACTTGCAGCCCGTTGACAAATACTTGACTCAGGCAGAGTAGGACATCCCTCCAGCAACTCCCAACTCTCTTTAAGTTAATGCCTTTCTAGAGGGGAAAAAAACACCTAAGCTTCACAATAGAAGTCCTCTTTAACATGTGAAAATCCTTTTGGAAACTTCCTTTGTCTCTACCGCTCCCAGCTTAAAAGTGTCTTATCAGTTTCTCCTCATGACTCCAGGGCACCTGGGTCCTGTCCCTCTGCTTTAATAAAATCACCCTCTTTGCACTGAAAATGTATCAAGAATTCTTTCTTGGGGCTCCTGAGTGGCTCAGTGGGTTAAAGCCTCTGCCTTCGGCTCAGGTCATGATCTCAGGGGCCTGGGATCAAGCCCCGCATCGAGCTCTCTGCTCGGCGGGAAGCCTGCTTCCCCCCCCCACCTCTGTGTGCCTCTCTGCCTACTTGTGATCTCTCTCTCTGTCAAATAAATACATAAAATCTTTAAAAAAAATTCTTTCTTGACCAAGGGCTCCCAGACCCCACGTCAAATCCCATCATTTGTGATTTATCTTAGCAAAATGAAATAAAGCAAAATCCGGAGGAAACCAGGCACAACTTTGAGGACCCCCTTAACGGCCACAGCAATGAGATGTAACAACACGTGAGACATGTGGCCTACCGGGGAAGCTCAGAGTCAGAGGCTCAGGGCCCAGGGTTTTCCTGGGTTGGTCCGTGAGGTAGCCTCTGCCTGGCACATGCTAAAATTCCAGATCCCCGGAAGGCACCATGGTCAGCATAAGCCACATTGTTTGTACCAACAGGAGGTACCAACTGGGAGGGGGAGGTGGGAACCCTCCCCAGATCCGGGCTCGCAGAGGCCAGTCGGGGGCCAGCCTCGAGCCAGCCTCGAGCCAGCCTCTCTGAACTGGTCGGCTCAGGCCCTGGGAACTCTGCTCTGCACGTTCCCTTGCTCCTCATGCTTCCCAGAGAGTAAGTATCAGGATTCTTAACTGCTTTTCTCACCTGCCTTTCCATCATACGCCGAGGGCCTTTTCAAAGTCCAGCCAAAGAGGCCGCTTGTGTTCTGTCTGAAGCATGAGATCTGAGAGTCGAGGCCACGGGCAAGGTGAGCGCCTGGTTCGGCCACCCACGCCTTTCTCAGGGCCGGAGACGGGGTTCCTGTGCGGGCCCAGCGGGGAGGCTGCCAGGGACTCAGGGGAGCAGAGCTGGTACCATGAGTGCCAGCTTCTAGCTCCTGGCTCCTGACCTTGTGTGTTTTTTCCTTTGGCTTTAACTGCTTAAAAATCAATTAGCTCACCGTCATTAGAGCACCAGCAGCCGCGCAGAACTCACTGTGCCAGGAATGCAAGGCCCTCGGGCCCTGGGGCTCTGAGTGCAGTTTGGTTTCCCTTCTATAAACAGAGTGTATAAAAAAAAAAAAAAGAGAGATGTCAATGTTTCTCTCCTGTGGGACAGACCGCAGAGCGGTGGCTTCCCTGCCCATCTTCTGTCTTCCAGCATGGCTCACGTGCTCACGTCCAGTCCCCACGTCCCCACTCGGTTCTGGTCCATGATGTCCCTTCCTCGTCAGGGTCTTTGATAGCCCGGAACTGAGGTGACTCACTGACGTTCCTTGCTCCCAGTCCTTGGCCCCGCCCCCCATTGTTCGTCCCCTGGACCCTCACCCAGACGGACACCTGTGGACATAGCTAAAGCTGCAGGTTCCGTTCAACCAAGAAATTCATGTTCTTCCCACTCTCTCCCACCAGCTTTCCCCCCAGTTTGTAGTCAGTGGAATCTGGGAGCTCATATGCTATAAAACAAACAAGTTTTATCCTAATGGAGGCCAGCCCCTGTCTATTTGGTATCGCCAAGAAGACAGAACATTTCTGCCTGTGCTTGCTTCCTGTGTCTAGGCTTTATCCTTGATGAATGCTCAATGTCATTTATAGCAGCCAGTGGAACAAATGATTATTTTAAGCGTGTGTTTACTTTACTTTCACTTTTTATCCCCCTCCCCCTTTAGTAACTTACATCGATGAAGATGCAAATGAAATACTTGAGTTATCATCAAATAAAACATTCTTGGTCATGCTCAAGATTCCAGAGGAGTGCACTACCGAGGACGAATTGCCTCACCTGCTCACGGAAAGGGTAATTATATCGTAAGCATTGTTTTCAGAGTTCTTGACAGTAGAATGAGGGTTCTTCGAGCTATCACGTAAGTAGCTTCAGGCTTGCATTCTTGGTCTTGATTTTGGCGGAAACTGATGCTCAGAAATGGATTTTCTATGGTGCCAGGCCTCAGAGAGGAGCCCCGCTCTCTAGCGAAATGCGTCCTGAAGGACAGTGCTCGGTCTCCTCACTCTGGTCTTAAGTTTGATTCAGCCTGTCATGTCATGGGGGACTGGTGATGTGCCAGAGAGCGTGCCGAGAGCCACAGTCGCAGAGTCTGGGCCATCAGTCCCATCAGTGGGGCTCGGTGCCAGGAGAGGACACAGTTAAAGAGACAATTCTAGGCAATGTCATATGTTCTATAGGGAAGAAGCGTACAGAATATTTTGCAAACTCAAAGGAGGGTCATCTAAACTACCTGAGGTGCAGATGGAAGGTTGGAGGGCCTCTTGCAGGAGGTGATAGTCAGGATGAGTCTTAAAATATAAGGTAGGAATGTTCTTGATAATACTAGGGGATCTGCCCCGCTCTGTCCGGTTGCCTCTTGCGTACTATGCAGTGGAGCCTTGCAGGGGTGAGGCATGAAGGTTTTCCTACTCTTTGGTAAGGCACCAAAACATTTTCATCTTGTTGACATGGTCAGCTGTTCAGGTTAGCCCTCCTGGGTGGTGGTGGAGAAACACTGGAGGCCGAGAGCTTATTTAGAAGGTACTGCAGTAGTCCCGGTGATAGATGGGGGCCTTGACCCAGGGCAGTGGCAGGGGGGATAAGGAAGATTCTAGAGAGATTTAAGAGGTTTTCTCACTCAAGGGGACTTTATTGCTGATTGCATGTGGGGATGAGGGAGAATATGACTCCAGGCTCCCGGTTGCGTGGCCGAGTGGGTGGATGGTGGCTTCGTTCTTGGAGCAGGAAATGCAGAAGAATGTCCTTTGTACAAGATGAGGGCATGCAGCCTCCCCCTGAGGGCTGGTTGGGTTCACCGCCAGACCCAGAAAAGTATTTGGTAAGGGTCTAAGCAAGACCAGCCTGCTATGCATTACAGCCTTCTCTGCAGCTGACGGGTGGATTGGTGCGAGTCACCTTCGTCTGGTTTCCATCTGATTCCTACGAAAGCCTCCCTAGGAGGCAAGTCCATCTCCGTCACCCCGGAGTAATTTCTGGGCACCCAAGGGTATGTTATTTGATTGCTCCTTTGGTGACAGGGGTTTGTGCTCTGGGATGATTATCTGGGCTTTTCTTCTTCCTTCTTTTCCGTGTTTAAATCTTACCTGTGAGCCCCTTTTCCTCTTTTTCTTTCACCTGCTTCCAGAGCAAGTTGCTGAGTGAACAGCCTCTTGCCTTTTTCCTCTTCTTTTTTTTTAAAGATTTTATTTATTCACCTGACACAGAGAGAGAGAGAGAGAGAGAGAGAGAGAAAACACAAGTAGGGGGAGTGGGAGAGGAAGAAGCAGGCTTCCTGCTGAGCAGAGGGCTCGATGCGGGGCTCGATCCCAGGACGCTGGGATCATGACCCGAGCTGAAGGCAGCCACCCGACAACCGAGCCACCCAGGCGCCCTGCCTTTTTCCCTTTGATTGCTTTTTTCATCATGATGTTTTGCATTTGCTGAGCAGAAATGAGATGATTCAGCATCCACACTTGTGTCACATGTTATAGACCGAATTCTTTATGTCAAATGGAAGTACATGTTAATCATTCACCTTAGAGCCATATCTCTTACACAGAGCCAGGCAGGAGCGGAGCCTGTAGGTATTTTTAGCTCATCAGTGTATAGTGGGAAAGGAACAAGGACAGGCATGATCCCTGGGGCAAGTGCACAGGCCTGTTTGAGCCGGTTCCTTCTCTGATAAATGGAAATCCCACACTTTCCCTGTATACCCACAGGTGCCCATGGGACGCATATAAAGAACTCTGTAAAACATTTTTTTTTAAAGAATGGTCTGGTTTACAGATGATAAAAGTTAAGGCCCAGAGAGGTGACAAAGCTTCTGCCACCTGGGGTCCCAACCAAATATGTTCAGGAACAAAAGTAAGAACTTAGAGATATTAGTCTTACTGTCAGGTCAAGAGCCCCTTTTTCTCTTTGATTCACTCAGGCCAACTTCTAGAAGTTTCTGGATATGGAAGGTAAATGGGAGTGGATGGTGGAACACCACGTCCTTGCTTTTGCTTTATTGTCTTGCTTTTTCTAAACAGTTTTCCTAGCCCCTCCCTTATCCCACTGCCAGTCTTCTCCTCTTCCCGCTGGGGCCCTTGCTCTGCTAAACCAGCCGGTTAGGTTAGCTGCGCCTTGTGTTACCCCGGCCCGTGTGCTTGATGGAGGCGTTAACAACGGCACCTTTGCTAACATGGGGAAGGTACGTCCCTGGTCTTGAATTAGCCACTCTGCCCAACTCCGGTGGTCAGCTCACGGCGCCTAGCTCAGCGTGCACCCAGCCTCGTAGGCACAGCGTCGGACTCCAGAGCCAGGGGTGAGGAGACCCCCTTTTCACGTCTTTGGGCCCATAGTAGTGTGGTTAACTGCTCCCAGGTATGTGGACATGTCCCAGCGACAGCAGGGGACCGTGTCACCGGAGAGAATCAGAGTGGACACTGAAAGCGATCTGCAGTGCCATTCCAGCTCTTCACATAAAATTTTAGCTTAATTTTTTTTCTGAGAGACTAGGACTATGGGAAAAACAATACTAGGCCCTAAGAATTAAAGAGGAGGGAGAGGAGGGTGGGAATAGAGAAGGTTGGAGGACATCACCCCTGCCATAACCCATCTGTTTATGTTTACAAATGTATGTATGTATATATGTGTGTACACGTACACACATGCATGCATGTGTGTGTACGTATGTGTGTGTGTGTACGTGTGTGTGTGTGTGTGTATGTAAGGAAGTGCTTGGAAAAATAAAACTCATCTATAGCGTCCTCCTCCTCTCCTCCCTGATGTTCTTAGCAGCCCTGTGAGAGCCACTTTCTTATTCCTGCATCGCTTCTGGCAGCATTCTTTTCTTGGGGGCTCAAAAACTGTAAGATGACTCAGTCATTCCCCCTCCCCCCCAAAGTTCTTATCACTTTCTGCTTCTTTCCTCTTTGATATTCAGGGCACTTCCCTTCTCACTTCATTCTCCAATGTAAAGAAAGTGGGTTTTAGTGTCTATAACCCCTAGGACTGAATTCCTTATGAGCAGAGTGACCTTGGGCAGGTTTCATACCCTTTCCGCATGCGGTTTTCTTTATTAGTTAGACGAGAAGGGGTGATAATGCCTCTTATGTCAGGTTCTTATAAAGATCACAGCAAAAATACAAGATTGGAGGCGTACACACTGTAGGTCCTCTGGCTCCCTCTGCTTCACCTTGAAGGGACTGAATTGTCACCAGGTGAATGAATTCAGTGGGCGTGTACTGTGGAAATGTAGGCTCCTTGAGATTCTGTTTGGAATTGGGTGGGAGACAAAATGAGCAGAGCTCCCCTCAGGGCACTGTTCTTTGGGGTGTGTGTGCTGCTTGCTATTGGTTGGGGTGAGAGGGCACTGAGCCGTCATGGGTGCGGCTGGGCCACTCATCTCAGCACCAGAGTGCCATTGGAGGCCGCTGAACCTTCCAAAACACCTTCAAGGCTGACTGACTTCAGCCTAGGCAGGAGCGGGCCTGGCAGTGGGCTCACTCCAGCCCCAGAGCTGGGTCCACGGTAGAGAGTGTAGCCAGATCCCAGGGCAGTCCTCCCGATTTATGCTAGAAGCTGTCTGCAAAAGACCAAGGCATTTAACCTTCAAAGGCCAATTTCACAAAAGTGCAATGTAAGTACATTCAGCTACCTGTCCTCAAGTCGTACTAGGCTAGGATTCCCATCTCAGAAAGGTGATGAAAAGGCTAATCAAAGACGAGGAGAGGAGACTGTGGTAACATAAAAGCAGCTAGTGTCCAGAATATAACGCCAAGCACTTCAGATACAGAAGATAACAGACACCAAGAAACAGAAAACCCAAGAGAAAGACAGGAAACCAAGAGGCAAATCAAAGGTGAAAAATCCCAAAGGAGTCCATAAACACACCTGAAAAGATACTCAACCCCACTTGTAATAATGCGAATTGAAACAACGTAAAACAATTTTATACTCCTTAGATTGGCAATAATTTAAAAAATCTGGTAACAGGGGATGCCAGCAAGGCTGTGGGAAATGGAACACTGCCGAGTGCTGAGATAGCAATTTGGCAAGATTTAGATGGGTTGGAGATGCACCCACTCTTGGACCCAGCAATTCCATTTCTATGCACATACTCAAGGGAAACTTTTACACGTATCAGAAGAGAGGCACAGAATTGTTCCAGGAAGATTACTTGGGCATAGTTTGTGATAAGAGAAAATTGCAAACGCTGCACATCACCAGCATAGGGGAATGGAAAAATTGGTGTAATCATTTAATGGGATCTCTGGGAGACTTAAGAGTTAGCGTGACTGACCTCCATCTCGATGTACCATTGTGGGTAAATATCAAAGGTAATTTTGGGTGAAAATAAAAGCAAGTCACAGAAGACTATGCAGAATATGGCACCTTTTATTTGAATAAAAACAAACTATGAATTGTTATGATTACACAAGGGAGTATTACATTTATAGAAACCTGCGTGAAAAGGATACACGCCAACTTCAGGACCATGGCTAGTGCTGGGGGGGCGGCGGGAGGGATAAAAATTAGGAAAAATAGTGCGCAGGAGTAGCTTTAGCTTTGCTTTGTTTCTTGGAGTGAAAGGTTGAACTAACTACGGTAGAATGTGTGAGTGTGAAACCTGGGTACACAGGTGTCATTTTTGGTGTGTGACTGCAGAATTTGATGCATAAAATAAGAACTCTGCGATTACAGGCCAGCCCGCCTCGGCCCCTTCATCCGGAGGAAAGTGCCACACCTGGGGCTTCCATGGCCATGTCCCCTTACAACGAACCTCCGCAGAAAGGAGAGAACAAGCCCGTGTCCGGTGACGGGGGTGAGGGGGGTGTCCTGAGTGGCCTGTTCTGCTGCCTTCCCGGCTACTTCAGTGTCGTCTCCTTCCCGGGGTCCGCAGGGTCCCTGGGGGCTCCGTGGTGCGTGGTAACCACGCTCACCATGAAGGCTGCAGGTGTCTGCACGACGTGTGAGAGACGTTGAAACTCCCAGCCCGCTCACTTGCTCCCTAGAAATGAGGTTCTTTTAAATGAGGGTTGAGTTTTGGTTGGGGTAGGTAGGCCCACACCTTCCCATTTCTCGATCCAGAGAAATAATTCAGAATCCAGATAAGTGATTCTGAGCTAGCATGGAATCTCTGTCTACTGGAATCTCTGTCTATGAGTAGTTTTGCTTTGTCAGGTGATACGCGAGATAATCCATGTGTAATGCGTGTGGTTGTTTAACTTGTTCCGGTTTGTTTTAGCTCACCCATGTGTACTCGTCGTCCCCATCGCTGAGTCGTTATTTTACTTCAGTGGAAGTGACGGACTTCAGGTAAGAGTGTGGAGCCTTCCATGTTGGGCTCTCTCTCTGGGAAGTGACACCCATCACCATTTATCTAGAAGGACCTTTGAGTCTCCGAGCACAAAGGGAACTGATGATAGACAGAATCACAGACCGTTGGCTTTGGAAGGGTCCAAAGACCCTTCGGACACCCACTGGCTCAACTCCCTGATTTTACAAAGGAGCAGAGTGAAGCCCAGATTAATTATATGCCACAATAAGGTCACACAGAAGAGAGGAAAAGCCGGTCCCGGGTAAACTATTCCTGTTTCACAGCAGATGCTCAAATAAGCTAGGGGTGGGACTAGAAAGAGATCTCAGAGGGCGGCTGGGTGGCTCGGTCAGTTAGGCATCTGACTCTTCATCTCAGCTCAGGTCTCCATTATCTTGATTTCAGTGTCATGAGTTCAAGTCCCACATTGGACTCCACGCTGGACATGGAGCTTACTTGGAAAAAAAACAGTTCTCAGATTATGATGTGCTGTAAATGATATAATCCATACACTAGCTTTTGCTTTTGAGGAACATAATTAATACAGGAGTCCATGCTCCTTGTATAATATTAAAAATATAAAGACTTGTCATACAGGAAAAGTCTACCTTCTCCCTTCTGCCCCAGCCTACTAACCCTGGGTACTGGATGTTTCAGTCAATTCCATACACAGAGTACATTTCACTCCCTTCTACTGAATGAATGGACTGCCATCAGTGGTTTGGTGTGATTTCTTCTACACGTGTATTTACACGCAGACTTTATAAACTAAATATATATAGCTTATACATACACATATGGTTTGTCTTTTTACATCCCTTAATCTTAAATGTTTTTGTCTCTGTCTACAGAACTTAGATCAAAGGTGTACATGTGTTGAGGAGTCATTTGATTGTCTTTTTGTATTGTTAGGACAAGATTTACATGACAAAGCTTTGTTATCCATTATTCCTAAGATACCTCCAGACTGTGTCCATCAAAGATAGTATTGTATTGAAATCCCCCCTCTCAAACTATACATTTCCCAGACCATGATCTTCATATATCTGAGAGGGGAAGCATGTAAAGCAGGTGGTAGCACAGCGGGATGGGACAAAAGGGACCTGAAGTCTGACACCTACAGTGGCGGGTTGCCTTGGCAACAACACTCTTCATCCTTCTTTATGGACCCCCCACTGTGCATGTTCCCTTATGGTGACGGCCCTGACATTGCTCATTTTAATCACAAATTACTGGTATTAAAATGCCAATAGAAAAAAGCCCAACACATTTTCCTCAGTGTACTTGCCCCAACTTGCAATTTCAAGACAGAGCTGAGAAAGGAAAGACATTCAACCGGATGGGTCTTTCCAAGAATCCAGCCCCATATTATGGGTCCAGGGGAGGTGGGATTGCATAATGGGTTGGGGTCGACATTGGGGAAAAAAAACATCAGAAAGTTGAGTCAAACATGGCTAGAAATCTGAGGACTTAATGTTAGAGAATTTATTTTTAAAAGTTATTTGAAAGAAAAATCCAAGGGTTTTAGGATTTGGGATAGAGGAGCTCTGTCCAGGAAGGATTTTTGTTTTATGTTAAGACATGCAGGCAGAGTTTTAACAATGTTGAGTTGAGAAACAAGAGTCATTGCCCCCCAAAATGTGCTGCTGCTAGTGGGCAGGAGACAGCCAGACCCCTGGCAGCTGGGTTTGTGTCCCCAGGGGATACACACCTCGGTCCTGCCCCGGCCATCCACCTACGGGAACCTGTGAAAATGCCTGTTGGTTCATCAGCTGCCGGGCCCACTCTAATGGTGGGTGGCTGAGGCAAAGCCCACTGAGTTCTCTGTTTTCCTGAAAATCCTCCCTTTCCCCTGAAAATTTAGCCATAGTGTAAACTCTCCCAGTGGGTGATTCGACACGGTGGGATTAGGTTGGGCTAGCAGGACTGAGTAAGGCAGGGCAGCCCTCTCTTTCCCCTTCTGGCCTGTCTTCTGGAAGTCAGCCTCTGGCCATTTCCATAAGCCAGCCCGAACCCTTGCCCACCTGTGGGAGTGCAGGGTGGCTGCGCGTCTAGACGTTGACCATGGATAGCTATAATTGGAAGGTGGAGCACAGGGAACAAATAAGGATACCTGCAAACTTGGGTAGTTGGCTAAGAGTGTGAACGTGCATCTTCCATCCTGCCTGTGGCAGCGCCCATAACCCGAGAGTTTCTCCGGAGTCTTGGTGGTATATTGTTCATTAAAACGGCAGGGTTTGGCAGAGGGCTTCGCTGTGGCTGAGCTCATAAAGGGATTGTCCGCCACATTAATGCCAGAATATTGGCTTATGTGACCTCTGGCCACAAGAGGGAGCTCGTTCGCTGTCCTTAGCAGGGACAGCGGTGTGATTCCAGCTTCTGGGAGTGTGTCCAGTCTGTAAAAAACTGCCTCAAGGGGAGTCTTAGATGTGGCCACCTCTTAATTATTTTATTGCTGGCTCTTGATCTTGGCATCCTTGAACCAAAGTAACAGGATAACTTTGAAACACCTAAATGTCGAGCTAGCATTTAACAAGCAGTATAAGCTGCTAATTAACTAAGGATTGCCCTATGATTATTTTTATTTTGGAAATGAAAAATATGTTCCGGGAAGATGAAAACTCCTTCTCCTTAGGTCCCTTTATTGCGAGTTGCAAAGCTGAGAG
>CM052898.1:141103593-141178950 GCA_028534135.1 Potos flavus | reverse complement strand
GAGAGAGAGAGAGCATGAGAGGGGACAGGGTCAGAGGGAGAAGCAGACTCCCTGCTGAGCAGGGAGCCCGATGCGGGACTCAGTCCTGGGGCTCCAGGATCACGACCTGAGCTGAAGGCAGTCGCTTAACCAACTGAGCCACCCAGGCGCCCTCACCTCAACTTTCTGTGAGGAAACTGCAGAAGAGGCTTCTAGAACAGTGTACGCTTTGCTATTTTGTCTTGGAAGAACAGGAGGAACTACAAATATGGTCCTGCTAAAGTTGGTTTCCTGAGTTGCAGTGAGATTCTGTTGACCTATGTGGCGGTCTCTGGTGTACCTTTCAGCGGCGAAAATGCCACAATAGCCTTCCACCTGCAATTTGGGGTTCCTTCGGAAGATGACGGTTTTATGAAGTACAGGATGAATGAGGAATTGGTGCGGGGCGTTTTACTACAGAATCTGCATGATCAGGGAGTGTCTGGCTGTGAGGCTTTGGGACTGGATCCAGCGTCCCTCTTGCTCTACGGTAAGTGGAGGAAGTCAGGACGGCAGGTTGTGGTGTCAGCATGTGAGCTGTGAGGTGGGGTTTGATGTCTGCGCTCCGTGGAGGTCACACGTCCCTGCCCTCCACCGGCAGACAGAGTGTTTGGGGAAAAAACAATTACATTGTAAAGATGAGGACGGCTAAATGTTTCCTTGTTGCTGTTCACCCACATTTGAAGCTTTGCAATATCATTTGTAAGCTCCATGGAAATGCCTTGGTTTCACAAGAGAAGTAAGTACTGAATTTGAAACAAATAATGATCCCAACATGGGGAACCCATCTTTTTTTCTGTTAAAGGCCACTGAGTCTATTACACTAATAGAGGGTAGAACAAGGCAAAGCGGCCTCTTACTTTAGAAAGGTATAATAAATTTACTCACCTAATTTTTTAAATTTTCAAATTTTATTTATTTTTTTAATAATTTTTTTAAAGATTTTATTTATTTATTTGACAGAGAGAGAGAGATCACAAGTAGGTAGAGAGAGAGAGGGAAGCAGGCTCCCCGCTGAGCAGAGAGCCCGATGTGGGGCTCCATCCCAGGACCCTGAGATCATGACCTGAGCCAAAAGCAGAGGCTCTAACCCACTGAGCCACCCAGGCTCCCCATTCATCTGCTTTTGAAACCAAGAGTACAATGAGAAAATTGGCACGTCATTTAATAAGCCTGGAGGACACCCCACTTGTCAGAATCTGAGAACTTTTAAGACTTCACGCAAAACCTGGTGACAAGCCTCGGACAGGTGCCTCCCTTGCGTCTACACGAGAACTTTGGCCGGGCCTCTGGTCTCACGCCCCACTCTTGATTCCTCGCGGGAGAGGCCTGGCAGCCGCCTCGGATGCCAACCGTCTCTGATATTCCATCATCCACGATCCATCAGCAATACTTGCCGCACACTCTTAGTAGCAAATACTAGTTGAATGGATGAAAAAGGCCAATCAGGAGATGGGTTAGCAACAGGCACGGTGCCAGCCAGCCCAGCATCAGAAGATAGAACAGAGAGATCGTAAAGAGCCCTGTTACCACATCTGCGAGAAGGGGCGTTTGTGATAGTGACATTTATTTGTGATGGGAAGTGGGAGTAGGCTAATCCTTGTCTCAGAAGGCAAAGAGTTATATAAAGCAGTTCTGAAAGCTTTCTTTTCCCCAGATAAATAGAAAGGATGATGTTCAGAAGGCCAAATCTTAGCTCGCTGGGAATGAATAGTTTCCTCACAGAGCATTTGAATAAATTGCGTCTGTGGGTCAGATGGAGGGCAGATACGCGGAGAGTGAAGAGGTTATACCCCCCCCCCCAAAGGAATGTTAGAAAGAAAGAAAAGAAGGAAGGAAAGAGGGAGGGAGGGAGGAAGGCAGGCAGGCAGGCAAGAGAGAAAAAGAAAGAAGGGAAAGAAAGCAAGGCCTTTCGACCCCCTCCTGTGTAAAGAGGTGGGAGGGGGAGGCGCCCCTGGCTGAGCTGTGTGCGGTGGCCGCTGCTGTGTTGTGACTGGTCTTGGTTTTCTGAGCCCCCTCTGTCCTGTGGTGGTTTCCAGCTTTTCCCAAATGTAGGCAAGGAAGGTAGAGGAGGATGGTGAGAAAAGGTTGAGAAGATTATGGGGTCGGGAAGGCCATACAGAGTAGGGCAAAGGGCAGGTGGCCTGTGATCCCGGGGAGAGCTCGAGAAGACCTTGAACAGATGACCTTGGAGACATTTGCCCAGGCCCAGACCCGGCATCGGGCCCCACGGATGCATCCGAGAGCTAAGCAGGAGGTTGTACTTTTCCTCTGAGATATTTCTGCTGCGGGGGAGAGGGTGTTTCCATGACCCGATGTCCACTTTCTAGAACATGCATGTGCAGTATTTGAGCCATTTGATATTTTCAGGACTATGAGTATCAGTCAAATGGAAGTGGACACTGTGACTATTTGGGAAGTGAGGAAGGAAGAGGAGAGAACTAGGAAAGGCAGGCAGGGCAAGGGAGGGGACAAGCTCAGGCAGGGGTAGGCAGGAGAGGTGGAGGCCCCTGGGAGGGGCCCAGTGAGACCCCTTGTGTTCTTAGGCCAGTTTTCCAGGTTCACAAGCACTGTGGGCCTGAGGGTTAACCCCCCTCCTCCATGAGCCCCCGTGATCATCTGGGTAATTCCTGGTGAGCCATGCAGCTAGTTTCCTACAGAGATAATATTCCAATTCTGCAAAGAAGAATGATCCTTTTTTTTAAATTTAAATTTTAGTTAATCAGTCAATATTGGTTTCAGGAGCAGAATCAGTGACTCATCACTTACATACAATACACAGTGCTTATCACAGGTGCCCTCCTGAAGACCCATCACCCATCTAGCCCATCCCCACACTTCCCTCTGTCAACCCTCAGTTTGTTCTTTTGACCACTTTCACCCAACCCCCCCGACCCCCTACCCCACAATCAGTCGATCTCTTTTTCTATGAGTTTGTTTTTTCTCGAGTCCACCGGTGAGATCATGCAACGTTTGTCTTTCTCCGTCTGACTGATTTCACACAGCACGATGCCCTCGAGGTTCAGAGAATTGTACTAGATCTCACCTCTCCCTTCCCCTGGTTTTGGGTTACTTCACCTTATGGATGTTTGGGGGCCCAGGGATGAGGAGGGGAACTCTGTTTTACAAATTTAAAATGGCAGCATGAGTTATTTTAAGCATCTTGACCTGAGTTAGTTATTTTGTGCTGTTTTCTCCTATGGGAAGAAGTCAGCTAATAGACTAAATGAGAAACAGAGGCAAACACCAGATTTATAGGAGAGAAAAGAGGAGAAAAACTTGTAGGCGGTGAGAACCATGAATCTTGTTTGCACATTTTCGTGGTGAATCGATGAGGGGGCTGCTGGCGGAGGAACCCATGTGTGAGCTCTGTCCTCGAAAGGACTACTTGGTATCAAGGAAAATCATTGGGATTGTTTATAGATTCTCCAGGAAGCTTGGAATGTTTAGCCAAGGAGCACTAATTCCCAGCTGGGGGCAATCTTGCGCCCCCACCGCACCCCCAGGGTATTTGGCAACATCTGGAGACATTTGTAGTTGTCAAGACTGAGTGTGTTTGTGAGATACTAGCATCTCATGGGGCAGGGCAAGGAGGCTTCTGCACATCGTACATGCACAGGACAGCTGTCTACGACAGAATTATCCAGCCCATAATGTCAACCGCAAGAGGACCCTGTGGTAGAGCGTGGGCTGTGTGGTGTCCCCAGGTCCTTGCACAGACGGCTCCTCCTTGGTCAGGCCAGGTCCACACCATTTCCCTCAGCAGACTTTCTCAGAAGCTGCTGTATACATTTTACCAAACTGAAAATTTAGAGGTTACTAGTGAGATTATGAAGGACTGAATATTTAATGTCCTCGGCACCGAACAGCCCTCATTGAATGTTATTTATCCTGAATTATGCTAAAACAAATGAGCATTGTGTTATTTGCTTTCTGAAAAGTGTTCAGAGGTGTGTGTGTGTGTGTGTGTGTGTGTGTGTGTGTTTGTATTCACTGAAAAGAAAATTTCCTCTGTTAGGAATTTACAAGCATTTCAATTTTACAGAAGAGTTTATATTGAAACCCAATGAAATAAAATGAAAGCAAAATCTTTTTTTTTTGAAAGCATAAATCTTTGAAATAACCATGATTTTAAAATATTAGTGACTTCTGTTTGTCTGTCTTCTCTTTTCAGAATGAAGGGGAGATGTCGGTGTGTGTGTGAAGGCAGAGTTCCACTGAGTTTGGGGAGGAGAGAATTCACTTTGTTTTCCAGAGAAGATCCTGCGAATTACCACAGAAGGCCTGGCAATGTCTGGAGGGGTGGAGACGGTCCTTTTCCTCCTGACTCTGCATTTGTGAAGTCTGGACCCTCGTGGGGTCTAGTCTTGGCAAAGGCAGGAAGCCGGATGGAGCGGGTGTGACAGGGTAGGTGGGTGGGCCTTGTCGTGCGGGGTCACTGCTGTTCTTGGAGCGCCAGTTGCCTCCACTCACAGGCGCACACTTTCTCTTTAGTGCGAAGGTGACCTCGCAGGCAGGATCCCGCCCACCTGTGCTGGTGGAAAGAGTGGGCAGGCAAGAGGTGAGGGACAACCAAGCCGATCTCTCGCTGAAGTCCTCCTCCCACTCCCGTCGTAGTATTTGATCTACCTCTGAGCAAGACTGTGAGGAAGGCACTTTACCCGACCGAAGCAGCCAAGTTCTGGGTCTAATTCCATGACCTGTAGCAAGCCAGCCTCAGGCACACCATCCAATATGGCTGGGTCACGTGTGGCTACAGAAATAAGAGATGTGTTTCTTACTTCGCATCTCCGGTGCGATCACATTGCTCCAGTGACTCCTGAACACTGCTTTTGGAAACGTGGGTCCCTGTGCGTTTTAAGTTTTGAACACACTGCTGTCGTTGGGGATCGTTTTGGCCCTTAAGAGTTTCTCAGACGTCCCTCAGAGGATCGTTAAGGCTGCTAACCATGTGCACCCTGGCGCCCGGCTTTTTCTTGTCCCATGTGACTAGCCTTCCTCTAACACTCAGTGTCTTCAGGCGTTGATTGTGTATCTTATTGAAGAGGGTTCGAAACAGGAAGAGCCACTCTGTTTGAAATAACCCGTTGGAGGCTTGATGCCAATTTGTTAGCAGGAGGAGGGCCAGTGTCAGCGACTGTATTGATCATCTGCAGACATAGAATGGCCTAGCGTGAGGAAACAGAGAATTGTTTTGTCGAGAAAATTGCTTTGCTGGAAATTTCCCAGGGGAGAGTGTGGTGGTCCTATCACGAGAGAGTCTCAGCCCCGGGATCTCAAGTTAAATGGGTCATGGGTGGACGTCAGTATGAGGGGCTGCTGTGGATGGGGATGTGTCCAAGCGTGGGTCTCGGGCTAGATTCGCCCCGGTCTTTTTGTGGTCCAGGACTCTGGATAATGTGACTTTGTTTAACGAGAGGATACGTTTATTGTAACCCGGTGTCTCATTTTGAGGCCGGTTCCTCAAACTAACCAAATAGGTGCATTCCCTCCTTCCTCTTTATTTTTTACATGTCCAATGTAAACTGTAGCGTGTGTGTACTTTTTAGAATGTAAAGAATAACTTTCATGGGGAAGGATTTAAAACTATTTACAATAAATTATTTTTTGCGCGGGCATGGTTAACACGTTGGTTTCACGGTGTTGAGTCTCTGCAGCGTGATGGGGGCTGGCACTTTCTTGCAGTGAATGGTGCTGGAACTGATTTTCATTTCCCAGCAGGCAGTTTCCCCTTCTGAGTAAGATGGAGTTGGAGGGGCTGGAGTGGACTAGGTCCTCCTCTGTTGCAGGGAGAGCAGGGAGGGGCCCTCCCTCCCCTCCTTCCTCTCCCTCCCCTCCACTTCCTTCCAGGGCGCTCTCCGGGCAGGCCCACGTGTCCGAAGGGCCGGGACAGTGGGCTTTTCCCTTCTCCTTTGGAAAGCACTAAGTCGCAACTACCTTGACCCCTTGCAGGTCATACGGAAGGCTTTCCATAGGTTTGACTCTGGCTCCGGTGGTGTGGGAAGAGCTGAACTTTGGGACTAAAGCCTTTTGAGGTGTCTGAAAACAATGGCGCTCACGTCTACACTGTTCTGCTATAGGACATGAATTTATTGGTCGTCACACATTTTCATGATGAGCATAATGCCTGGTGCATAATGAGGTCTCAGCAGCTCTCTGTGACATCACTGAAGGATTTGAGAAGAGACATTGGTCTTTTCTGGAAGTCACTTAGATGCGGGCAGAAGGGAGACAGCCAGAGTCGTGGAGTGTGCCGCTTCTCCCTTTCCCAACGAAAAATTCTGTCTGTGCATCCAATTCTGTTTCACCATTCAATTTCACTTAGCTCTGTAGATCATTTTAATGATGTGTTTTGCAGACAAGTCCAGGAAATAACGGTGTAGGGGAGGACAATAATAAGAAAAGAAGCTGCTGGTCTCGTTAGGCAATGAGGCTCTGTGCAGACCAGGTAGGAAACAGCAGGACCAAACAGCCCGGCGTGGACACTGAGACAGACCGTGGGGTTGTGGGTAGTCAGAGAAGAGAGCGGTCAGTGTCGTTTATTTGGAGAAGGCTTTGCCTAGGAAGGACGACCACAGCTGAGCCTGAAGCCGTGGTGGGGTTGGAAGAAACAGATTTGCTTTCCTTTCCACTTGTTTGCGTCTGATTAGGATGAGGTGCACGTTCTTCCTTTTCTCATTCATACATTCATTTATTTTTATTTTTAAGTAGGCTCCATGCCCAGTGTGGAGCTCGATCTCGTAACCCTGAGATCAAGACTTGAGCTGATATCAAGGGTCAGATGCTTAACTGACTGAGCCACTCAGGCGCCCCTCTTTTTCCTTTTAGTTGTGGGCTCCGCATGGATGCCTGCTCCGCTCAGAGTCTCATCAGTACTGAGAAACATGAGAGAAGTCTCCGGAAGTCTTCCCTTCCCTGCTCCCCCTATGGTTGCTTGCCTTACAATAGGCTCCTTCACATTGTCCCTGCGTTGCTGGCAGTGGTGTTCACAGGCAGTCCCCTCATCTTATACTTAGGAAACCGAGGTCTGGAGAGGTGAAAGGATGAGTCCGGAGTTCCACAGTCTTGGGGACCAATGTCCAGCCCGCTAGGCAAACTCATACCGTCAATGGCCTCCGACTTTGGCAGGCACCCTAGGGTCGTGTTCAGTTCAGGCTTGACTGCGTCCACAAAGAGCACAGGTGGTGAGAGGGGAAGGGATGAGTTAAGAGGTGTCATCATCAGACTGTAGGAGGCTCTCTGGGATGATAATGACCACCCAGGGCTCCCCCCGAGTGCCTTACAAAAGCACCCTCTGTAGGAAAGTGGGAAGAACTTACACTGACCCATTTAACAGGTGGCAGAACCGAGGTAAGCTCAGATCCGGGGACTTTCGAGTTGCCTTCTGAACACGAGAGGCTGGCTGGAAATAGGACAGAGTCACATACATGTGTGCGGAATCTCCTTTTGTCTGAAGGCTCCTGTGGTATCTTGGGGACTCCTCTGCCCTGTTCTACCTATGCCCTTCCATTCCATTCCTGAGAATATTCGAAGCACCTGTCACCCAAGGTTGTCCTAAAAATGTCAGCATTTGAATTTATTGGTTATCAACGGTAGGTTGTCCTGACCTAGCTTTGCCCTTTTCTTGTACCTCTCTTCTGTTCTGAAAAAGAATTTATTCACAGGCTGAAGGATTATTTATAGATGCTACTATGAAGGTAAAACGGAAACCACAAAGCCTGCAGTTGCCGCATAAAGTGTGCCTCTGTGAACCGGCTGTGTACAGGTGGAAGGAGCGCATGGGGGAGGGGAGTTTCCTGATGGTATCTCTGACCCGAGGGAGCCGTTCAAATCCTCAGCCTCCATTTCTCACCGAGAACCCAGGAATTCTTCCACGGACGGGTGGCATCCCCGACCACTTGAGATTGTGTAAAATAGTGTGTGTGTGAGTATGTGTGAATGTGCATTTTCTGTGGAGAGGGTTACATGGCTTTCACCAAAATCCTGAAATCTCTGGAAAACAGGATTAGCATTATATGCAGACAAAGCACTCCTGAAGGGCTCCCAGCTCAAAAATCATTCTCTTCCCTTAGCCCTCTGGATTTCATTCTAAGAACGAATTTCTCTGGCTAAGCGTATATACTTAATATATTGCAGGAAAGAGGCATATACTATTTGGGACAAGTAATATTTTCACAGGAGAAGACTCAAACTAGTATAACTTATACTAATAATATTGAAACCAGTCAACTCCAGCAATGGTCCAATGTCCAAATGAAAAATTGCAGTCTAAAACCCAGCGATTCCATTTCTAACCTACTGGAAGATTGCTGGATGACCCTGGTCATCACGCCCATCAACACGTTTTCCTCCACACGTCGTGAAGGTTTTTCTTCCTCTTTGCTCCTTGATATCATTTATTCAAGGTCTGCGGTAAAGGAATTACATACATTAGACACCACCCTCCAGTTTATGGGTGATAAAGCTGAACCTTCAACTTATATGGTCAAGGTCACAGAGGGAGGAACGAATAGAGCCAGGATTTGAATCGTTGATCGTCTGACTCTAGTGTCCACACTCTTTCCTCTAAGTGAATCCTGGCCAAGGGTCAAGGGTTCCACAGGGTTCCACAGGGTTCCATGGCTGAAAATGGGAGGACATAAGCAGAGGACAAGACACCCAGATGTGACTGGCTCTTAGCTGAAGACCACCGACTGCCTGAAGTCTCAGCAAACGCGTGTGGGCTCGTCCAACCTCACGTCACTGGACTTCTCCTCACTGGCATTTCGCGCATTCTAAATAACAGTTATTTAACTCTAGGTACTTTTGGGAACAAAACAGTAATTGAACACATAATGTTATCTACTCCTTTGTTACAAACCTCTACTATTTTAACATCCTTAAAATTAGGGCAATGGCCACAGTTAAATAAAACAGGAAGTGGAGAACACAGGTGTGAATATAGAAATAGTCTAATTTGCTAATTATTCTTGGTCTCAGTCATATCGTTTGTGGTTTAATATTTTCGTGCCAGTTTATTGGTCGCAGCTCTGATGAGTTACAATACCCAAACGCATTTCTGTTACCGTTATCTCCAAGTATCATCGTTTAGGCCTGGGGGTCTACACATTTTTTTTTTTTTTCTGAAGAGGGCAAAAAAATAAATATCTTTGGTTTTGCAGGACCTTCAGTGTGTGTCACAACTACTCAACTCTTCTGTGGCCAAGCAGCCATAGACAGTATGAACATGTATGCAGTATAAGCGAATAAGCATGGCTGTATTCCAATAACATTTTATTTATATAAAAAAAGACAGTAGGTCAGATTTGGCCTGTGGGTCACAATTTGCTCACCCCTGTTTTAAGGGGTAGATGGAATTCTAGGAACAATGAAGAAAAAATTAGGAAAAATAATCAGAACATGTCGAGAAAGGCTCGTTTGAGAAGGAGTATGTGTGTGGGGGCGTGGGGGTGTTATTTTTCCCATGTGGACATTTTTTTCCATATTTTATACATGACATATTAGTTCATCCAGACATACACCACACAGTTGAGTAGAGCCTCTTCTCTGTAGTAGGTTGGAAGAGTGTTGAATTGGAAGCCAGGAAATCAGGCTCTGAATAAAGTTCTGTCACTAACTTGCAATGTACATTGTGCTACTTCTCTCTGAGCAAAAAGGATAATGGGATTAGGGTGTCTCCATAGGTCTTTCTACTCTACCGCTCTCTAATGCTATGATTTTCTTGTTAAGATTTCTAGGGAGAAATACAAAGTTAAAAAATATGGATTAAAATTATATTAAAAATTATATAAAAACCTCACATAGAACTTACTGATGCAACTCACATAACCAGCAAGCTACGAGGGTCAACGAGTCAAAGGACATGATGCAAAGGACCTAGCTAAGTGGCATTGGGTAAGAGGAACACATAGGTTCCCACCTGGAAGGCTCAGAGTGAGGGGTTGGGCCTTCAAACATGTGGAAGCAGTGGACCCCCGTCCCCTTGGCACACTTAGTACGATGGATAAAGCTTTCTTATGACTCTAGGAAACAATCATGTGGACATTTTATGGAGAAGAACCTGGGCCGAGGAGCAGACCCCTCCCTCCACTTAGCAAAGTAGCCCATTTCCAAAGCCATTTGGAATCAAAGATGGCCGTTCCATTGTCAAAGAATGGTGTTCAGGATAGGTGGTTGGTCTCGGGATGATGAATACTGAGCTGGATCTAAGAGGCCCTGTGGTTGGCACACCAGATTCTGCAGAGACCCCTGTAGCAAGGGCCGTTGTGTGTGTGGAGTAGGGGTAAGCCTGAAGGACTCTAGACCCCATACCTGCCTCAACCAGAGCACCACACCCCTAGTTTTTATGTACTTGTATTAGACAAGTGCTGGTCCTACTATTTCATTATAAATAGGAAACCTGAGTCTCTGAAGGTAGCAGAGGTAGATGTGGCTGTTGTAGGGCGTGGAAGGAGATTCTACTAGGGACGACAAGTTCATATTCATCTTCTGAGGAAGACAAATGCTTTGGAGAGGAAGGCACCCGGAGAAGTGCATATGAAGTCTCGGTTTCTCCCAAGGACTTCCTGGGTTTCTCGGTCTTAGGGGAAACATTCTCATAGCACCCCTCAGTGGAGATCCCTGATGGCCTTCTCCCAGGAATGCCGTGACTAATGAGGGTGTAGCAGAGATCCTCCGAGGAGCTCTGGTCGGCATTGTCCTGCTGGTCAAAGAAGAACCTTATCAAGTGTGGGCCTCTTGCCATTCCTTTATATACTCCAGGCTCAACACAGGCCTAACCCTGGCCAAAGTTGGTCTCCCGTGACCATCTCTCCTCCCCCCCCTGGCTGTTTTTCCTAAATGACTGCCCCCACCCCAACCCCTAGCCTAGGCATCCAGAGAGGTCATGCTGTGCAGAGTATTCAGCCTACCCAGACATGTCCTCTCTGCCCCATGTTCCAGAGTGGTCACTGACTATCCCAAGTCACACACATAATTGCCAAGTCTCAGGCCCTGAGGGCAGCCCATTCTTATATAAGAGAACGATCTTAGGCCACCTTGACATATGATATTTAACCACTTATTCTGGAGAATTTTGCGTTATTAAAAAGGGAAACCACTCAAGAGAAGCTCCCAGGCTGTGGGATCTCAGGAGATAAAAAGCAAAGCAGTGAAGTACAAGAGGGAGAGCCTGGATCCGGAACTGAGGCTTGGTTTTGGATCACGCCCCTGACTTCTTGTCAGCTGTCTGGCTTGGGGGAGAATATCACTTAATCTTTCTGTTTTCTCCTTTGTACAACAGGGGAAATAACAGCGCCAGCCTTACAGGGCTGCTGTACCAGTGACGGGAGGCACTACGGGCAAAGCTCTCAGCACACTGCCTGGCATCAGCGAAGGCTCCATATGTATTAGCCTCTCTCAGTAAGATGGACAACAGAGATGGCTGATGCCGCGGCCACGAGGCCCCGTACAGGGCCCTGGGCTAACAAGCACTGACATCGAAAGTCCTTCTTTCATAGCAAGGTTTGAAGGGGGCTTGGAGGCCAACTTCTGCCATCTGGGGTATCTGCTTTGCCACCGGCATCTCAGAAAAAGGCTCAGAGATGTTTGTATTACCTGCATGGGAGCGGATGACGTTCCTTTATCTGGAGAAAGAAAATACAATTGATTTCAGGTCATGGGGAGATTCAAGGAGAGAGGATGGGGAGTTGGGGGAGGGGTGCACTCTGGGATGGAAACAGTCAGAGAGCCAAACAGCAGCCTATCAGGCTATCCTGACCTGCGACACCCCCCTGGGGGGGGGGGTGACAGGACCATCTGAAGAACAGCAGAGCTGTGCAGGCTGAGAGGCTGAGTGGAGGGAGACACATTCGGTGGGGCTTTGGAAGAGAAACCACACTTCCCTCCATCCCCTCACCCCTCCCTTCCTCATGCAAAATTCATCACATACCTACCCTGTACCGGGCGCTGTGGAGACAAAGACAAATTAGAAACAGTTCCTGTCCTCGAGGGGCTCATGGGCTAGCACAGGCGGCAGACAAGGGTCCCCGAGGATCCACAGTGCAAAAGAGGACTGTCATGTCTACTGCAGGCCACAGGGGATGGGGGGGTGGTGCTCAGGAAAAGCTCAACGGAAGAAAATTCTTAAACTGAGCGATCCCATTCCTGAATTTGCTAGCAGAGACACACAAAAGCAGGCCAGTTTTTCAAAAGCCAGTTTATTTAAAAGCAACTGGCTCTGGCCACTCAGCAAAGAGGCAAACAGATGCACTCGCTAACCGTTTGCAAACACACCGCTCAATAAGCCAGCGCAAGCTTTCACATGGAAGCCCCAGGACGGCCTCCTACATGGGAGGTGGGTGTGCCCCTGCTGGTCACCTGGTTTATTATATTACGAATTTGCCTTCCCTCAGGACTGACATCCCAGATTCTCACATCTCCATCAATTCCCATGGCATCAAGGATGTCCCTGAGCATCACTGCAAGGAACGTCTGTGAGTTTTAGTATTACAGGTCTTTCTTTCTTTCTTTTTTTGTTTCTTTTTCTTTGTTTATTTTTTCTCCTTCCTTCCTTCCTTCCTTCCTTCCTTCCTTCCTTCCTTCCTTCCTTCCTTCCTTCCTTCTTCCTTCCTTCTTTCCCTCCCTCCCTCCTTCCTTCCTCCTTCCTTCCCTCCCTCCTTCCTTCCTTCCTTCCTTCTTTCCTTCCTCCTTCCTTCCCTCCCTCCCTCCCTCCCTCCTTCCCTCCCTCCTTTCCTCCCTCCCTTCCTTCCTTCCTCTTAAAGATTTTATTTATTTATTTGAGAGAGAGTACAAGCTGGGGAGAGAGGCAGAGGGAGAGGGAGAAGCAGTCCCCCACTGAGCAGGGAGCGCAATGTGGGGCTCCATCCCAGGACTCCGGGATCATGACCTGAGCTGAAGGCAGACGCTTAACTGACTGAGCCACCCAGGTGCCCCTAGGGGTTTTATTTCGACCATGTTTTGCTCTGATGGAGATTGGGGTTTCCTGGGATGCACGATTCCCCTAGGTGACGCTAGGGGTGGGAGGGCCGTGTTATCCACTCACACACTTTACAGAGCTAGTTTGCAAGACTCAGAGTGAATGAATTAGGCTCTGCTCTTTAAACTCAGGAAGGCAGAGGCAAAACTCCATCACTTTTCTTCTTTACAAATACAGTGGCCTGTCCTCAGGCCTATGCTTCCTTTCTCTTTCTTACATGTGTTGCTATTCATCACCCTCTCCTTCTCGAAGTCCTTCGTAGCCGCAGTTCTCTTCTGTCTCCAGAGACCACTGGCTCACCCGCTAAGTGATCTTCCAGCATCCACTGTGGCCGCACACTAGTCCAATGTGTTCTCTGCACAGCAACCCAGGCAGCGTCTTTTTATGCAAAGGGCATTATATCAGCCCTTCGTTTAAAGCTCCTCAATAGTTTTGCAGTTCTCAAGACAAAAACCCCAATCTTAAGCTTGCCCACAGGGGCCTGCCCCTCCTCGTTGCTCACTGCGCCCTCTACGTTTCCAGTTATTATTTCCAGTTCACCCCTCTGGCCTCCAGACCTCAGGGAGGGATACGGAGATCAGTGGCCAGTTCCTGCTCTGTTGAGCTTACCATCTCATGGAGAGAGACACAAGCCAGGACGAGGACACAGATCCACGTGTAAGTATTACACTGGAAGGACGCCCAAGGAACTTGGGAAGCACAGAGAAGGGGCGATGTGGAAATGGAAGTTTATCCAAAGTAGAAAAGATGAGAAAGCAATGACTTACTCTCCTTTGAAGCATCTGGCTTTGCTTTACAAATGCGTACTTTTTTCCTGAAAAAAGAAAAGGGAGGAAAATTGGTGGTTTCAATATTCAGAAACTCTCAGAGGAAATGACGCCAGACTCTAAAACCTTATCTTTAACTCTTTCATTTGTTAAAGTTAGACCTCTTTTGCCATTGAAGAAAACGAAGATAGATTAAAGGAAAAATGAAAGACAAGACTAAGTAGAAATCTCCACCTTTGTGTGTGTGCGTGTGTCTCTCTCCTCCCTTCTCCCTTTTCTATGGGTTGAGGTGGAATTGATTTAGAAATGGAGAACTGTGGTGACGTCATCGGTAACTATTTGGGGGATATATATATATTTTTAAGGATTTTATTTATTTATTTGTCAGAGAGAGAGAGCACAAGCAGGGGGAGCGGCAGGCAGAGCAGGCAGAGGGAGAAACAGGCTCCCCTCTGAGCAAGGAGCCCGATGCGGGACTCGATCCCAGGACCTGGGGATCATGACCTGAGCCGAAGGCAGACGCTTAACCGACTGAGCCACCCAGGTGTCCTTATTTTTTTCTAACAAAATATCAATTTCTTTTATATTGTGTGACATAAGGAGCCAAGGTTATTTCCAATTCCAATCCCAAGTCCAATCTCTGATCTCCAAGCAAGCAAGCAAGAAAGCAAGCAAACACGGCCCATGTGAGCACAGGGGTAACTACTCTATAGACACGAGTCCCCCAGAGGAACACAGTCTAGATATAAAGGAAGCTCATTATCATCTCAGGAGACAATGACATGTGCGCCAAGCAGCATGACCATTGGTCCCGCTTGGCTTAGGGAGTCTAGTTAATGTCCTTACCAGTCACTTCGGGACCCTGAACTATTTTTAGCACATCTTTCGCTCTCAACACTTTCCCAGTGTGGTGGATGACTTGTATAATCACCCCGGCTGTGAGTTCTCTGTGCAAGGGACGGAAATGTGTGCTTCTGTACGTGGAGTCTGGCCCTTGCCGTGTGAGGAAGGGGTCTTTCTCTCCATTGGAGTCACTTTCATCCCTGCTTCTGAGGTTTTCCGGTTCGAGGACCACCATCGAGACTATTGTTCCTGTTTCTCATCAGGCTCGAATTGTCACTTCCCTGACTGACTCTCAGATGAGCATCTGGGGAAACACAGGCTTCCCCTGTGGCCACATACAGTGGGCAGTTACAGGTGATTTACAGTAAATACCACAGTGAAACCACACTTAGGGAAATAACTCTTGAAAACAATTCTCCACTCACCACGGAAGGCAGAAACACCCTCGGGCAACGTAGCCGTCCCAGCATCTAAAATAACCAAGAGATGACACCAATCACCATGCTAGTTTCTGTAGCATGATTAGAGTGACTCCCTTTCCTTTGCCAGTTCTGTGAAAAATCTTTTTTCTCCCCTTAACCCCGAAGACAGTATTTATTCTAGAGGACTTGGACACATTTATCATGCTGGAATGATTCCCTCCTCCCAGGACATTAACTGCCCCTTTGGAAATATGAAAACATTGCTTATCAACTCCTTATTGGGAAAGGGACTTTCTGCTCTAGTGTAGGATGTAATTCATTTGTTTACACCCTACACTAGAGCTTCATAAAGTCGGGGACCCTACAGATTTATCTCGTTCATCTCTGGCAAAGATCACCAGTGTGTGCCAGAGTGTCTGGTAAGTCTATTTTCAATAAATATTTGATAAATGAATGAGTAGCCAAAAACAGAGCAACTCTAACTGGCTCAGGTCATCATATCTGCCTCCTTGACCCAAGGGGCAGGTAAATTCACAGGACCTGGGATCTCTTTTGTGGCAGGCAGAAAGGCTCAGGATCTTTCTGCAGTCAGGCATCCAGGCTGATGGCTATCATGCCGGGCATCTTTCTGAACTTGAGTCATAGTTGAATGTGAAAGCCCTCCATGTCCCAGTAACATGATGTAAGAGCATCTGTGAAAATACCACCCAGAAATATCCGCCCCACTCCGCCCCAGCGAGCTTCCCAGGGAGTTCCCTTGCAAAGGGCTCCGAAGGAGAGGCCGTGGGCCCTGGCGTGGCAGAGTGTTCTGATGGCTCCGGGGGCTCCTTGTACCTCCAGAGTTTGAGGGCTGAAAGGCATGGCTCCTCTTCATGCTCCTTTCAGCCATTGTTTCTATCTCCTGTTTCTGTGGTGAAAGAAACACCAGAAGGAAACCACTGAACCTCGCTAGTGCTAAGAAACTGGGTTCTCTGAGGAGAGTTGGATGATGAAAACAGACAGCCGATTTGGAGTTACCGACTGGACCAGGATCTCTGGAAAACTTGAGCCACGGGTTCTTCGTTGTAAAACGAGGATGCTTACACTGCTTACCCCATGGGGTTGTAAGGGTCACATAAAGTTAAATATGGGCAAAAGCTGTTTTCAAGCTGGTTATTTGCTCCATGCGATTTTTCTGTAATGCATTCTTGCATTTCAGCTTGGATGTTTTGGTTTGGGGTGCGTTCTGTGGGAGACCGGATGCATCTCTGTGACGGCAATTCCAGGTTCCTGTCTCTTACTCAAAGCTTCCCTGGCCCCCTAGGCCACCCGGTCTCTCCCTCGTTATAATGCCCACGACCCTTCTGCTCTGTTTCATTATTTGGACTGTATGCCTTAACACATGTCTAGGGTTATCCTCCAAATATATGATCCTTAGCTTACACTGAAGACATGTACCCTTTTGGGGGATCTTTGGGTCTCCAGCTCCTGACACAAACTTTGGCTCAGCGGTTGCTTTTTACTTTAATTGATATTCTTTCAAGAGCTTCTCCTGAAACCAAGGGAAAAGGGCAGGGAATTCTACAGGCCAGAGAACACCCGGCTTTGCCACTCTTGGGAATTCTTGGACCCTGAGACCCTAGTTCCATGGTCTAGTGATTCCCTGGCACTCAAAGGGACTAGTCAGAAAGGAATAATGAGGAAGTCTTGGTCTAACAGCATCAGGGTAATTGCAAGAGTCTCTCTCCACAAACCTTTCAACAATCATGATGACGTAGGAGATGTGGTCACCTCGGAAATAGAAACATAGAGTTTAAAATGGAATGGTCAGGCAAAGGTACTTGAGCTAAATGAACAGGGACAGCAGGAACCAGCGGTCTTATTTCTAGCTGCTGGGGGTTATGCTAGGCTCCTAGCAAAATGGCACATCTCCTGCCCCAAGGTTCAAAGTGTTTTTGTCTTTTGTTTTCCCATTTACTGTGATTACAACTGCTGCCGGGAGAAGAAGGGTGCTCCATTGCGGAGTACGCGAAGTCCAGGACCTGACAGACTTTACTCTTCATGGGCAAAGGCTGGGAGAAGGTTTGTTGGATTTGTTCTCACCTGGGTATTCTCTGTCCGAAGCTTTGATTTTTCGGAGCCCAGGGTATTTCTTGAGTGTTCTGCTGCCACCTAAAACCCAGCATATCAGGAATGAGCTAAGAGCTTCCTTTCCAGGCTTCCCTCCTCAAAAATCCCAATTTTTCCAACTTTTGTCATTTCTGCCATTTGTGTGTCACCTCAGCTTCCACCTGTTCCCCTTAGACCTGTTCACAGCTTCTCTTTAACATACATGGCAACTTTTGTTCTGCTGGTTTCTCCACACACAACGGGTCCTAAGTCATTTGTTCCCACATGACTGGGATTGCTCATGGTGACCGTGAGACTATCAGTGAATGGAGAGGCCTATCTGCCTGGCATAGTCTTCGGGATGGGGAAGGGTACTGGCCTGTCTCATGCAAGTCATCATCTCTCACAGCACCAAGACAGAGAACATGGGATAAGAGAAGAAAGGGTTAGATAAAGAAAATAAATCTGTTCCTTGCTCAGGTTGGGTTCTTTTCTTTCTTTCTTTCTTTCTTTCTTTCTTTCTTTCTTTCTTTCTTTCTTTCTTTCTTTCTTTCTTTCTTTCTTTTTTAAAAGATTTCATTTATTTATTTGTCAGAGAGAGCACAAGCAGGGGGACGGGCAGGCAGAGTAGGCAGAGGGAGAAGCAGGCTCCTGGCTGAGCAGGAGCCTGATGTGGGACTCAGTTCCAGGACCCTGAGATCATGACCTGAGCCGAAGGCAGATGCTTAACCGACTGAGCCACCCAGGCATCCTCAGGTTGGGTTTCTGTATAACCGGTTTCTTCACTTGTGGGGATTTGAGAATATAGAGAAAAAGAAGCTAAACATGAAATACTACTGGGGCACCTTAATGGCTCAGTCGGTTGGGCATCTGCCTTTGGCTCAGGTCATGATCCCAGGGTCCTGGGATCGAGCCCTGCATCAGGCTCCCTGCTCCATGGGAAAGCCTGCTTCTCCCTTTCCCGCTCCCCCTGCTTGTGTTCCCTCTCTCGCTGTGTCTCTCTCTGTCAAATAAATAAATAAAATCTTAAAAAAAAATAAGGGAAATGTATTCAATGTTGACAATGGTTATAACTATGATTTACCATTTTATTTATGCTTTATGTATTTTTCAATGTTTCTACAACTAACATGTACTAATGTCCTAATCCTTCACCCCCACATCAAAATTCTAAAAAAAAAAACCGAAAACCTACAAATGTCACAAAAATCATGACTCAGTCATGTTATATCTGTATTTTGTCTTATTTTTCTTCTCAAGACAGTGATTTCTGCAAGTTTCCAATCATTCATCCAACTCTTTTTGAGTGCCTACTATTTGTCAGAAGTGATACTAGGAAACAGGAATTCAAACATGACTAAGAAACGGTTTCTACATTTGAGGAACTCACACATAGATGTGAGAATAGGGATTTATAAGCTGATAACATGCCCTGGCTGCAGATGGCTCCAGGCCTGTGAGGAACCAGGGAGGAGTTTCAGAAAACACTGGGTTTCAGGGAGGGGCAGGACACATCCCAGGGGCTCGCCAAGCCTCCTTTTGGCAGGTGGCATTTTGAGTCTTGCATCTTCGCTCCCAGTGGCAGTACCTGAGACTTGGGATGCCGAACGTAATCCTTAAAAATCCTCCCCTCTTCCTGTCCCCGTGAGTTCATTCTCCCTAGACCACCTCACTAGGGATTCTCTTGTTTTGGATGGTACTAATTTTTACAATGACTGCTTTGATGTTAATGAAGAGGATGGTCCCCCAAAATAATATCTTGTTATTATTATTGTACCTTACTGTGTGTAAGGCACTGTGCTAGCGTCACGCGCACTAGAAACTACCGAGGTAGGTATTGTATTATTATTTCCTCTTAAAATTAGGAAACTGAGTTCTAGAAAAAGTAAGCCAAATTCTTGACTGATTTTAATGAGCTCTGCTTACCCATCACAGGGAATGTATACAGGAAGAGGCCTCCCTCACTGTGGGCAGAAGCTTGCTATTTATTTTGAACTAAAATAGTGATTAAAAGAGTAGTGATGCCTTTGAGCTCCCTGCAGACATTAAGAACACAGGAGACCTCCCCGCACCCATCCCCAGGGCCCCTCCAGCCTTCAGAAAGTTGTTCCATTTCTTAAGTCATGGTTTACTGCATTGACCTCCCTTGACAAAGTCCTTCTGCCTTTTAGGGGTTCTCCATCAGCTGCTGGCTCACTCTGATTCTGGGGAGAAGGCTAATTCTATAAGGAGTTGAACTTAGTGTCTGACCATCAGTAGGCACTTAATTTTTTTCAGTTCTTTACCCAGTTCCTTCCCCTCGCCCAAAGACCTCTTTTTCTCTTTCTGGATGCATTACTCTGTCCCATCTCCCCTACCTTCCCCTGGGGAGTCTGGACTCACCTGTTTTCCCTCACCAGAGAGTTCCCCATTCGCTCAGTTCTCCGGGTGACTTCCCCTCAGCCAGCTTGGTGCTCTAATGGGGTCGGCTCTTGACTTACTGTGCGTTGCTCTGGCCAGCAGTGCCGAGAGCTGAAAGAAGAAGAGTACCTCCCTGCAGCAGGAGGAGGACCCCAGGGGGAGGAGAGTCTGAGGTGCATGCATGCATGCACAGCTTCCTAAAATGTCAGAGCCCGTAAAGGGGAGCAAATTTTGCCTCCCCGAGATAGGCCTCTTTGGCGTATTATTTTAAGTTGGTTACTTTAAAGAAACTTCAGGTATAAAACAAGTTCTGAAAATGAAGTAGAAATTACCCTACTGTAAGAGATTTTTAGATTGACAAGGGAAATCTCCATGTGTAAGGGTATCAGGAAGAGGGAGCTCTAGGTCTCTAGAAACAGTTACTACTGCAGAAGGCAATTAAATCTGCATAACAGCATGGCCCTGTTTACTCTGCTTTTTCCTCCCACAACAGACCCTCCATCCCCAACATCTTCTTTTGTCTTTAACTGAAGATGGTATCTGAGGTGATGGCTTCAGCTGTTTGGGGGAGTTGCTCAGTTTCCCTCTCTCCATTACATTCAGGAGGTATACATGTTCTTACACTGTTGTTTTTCTCCTGTTAATGTGTTTCATGTCAATTTAATTTTTAGGCCAACCAGAATAGAGGAAAATTTTTCCTTCCCAACTTCTGAGGGAACCAGGCTACTGGCCTTAACCAGAAGCCATTGGTCAAGGAGAGCGTTGAGCTTCTGGGGAAGCCCCATTTGCAATTACAGACAGGCCGTGGGAGTTTTTCACTTCAGATTCCTAAATTTATTAAACCACTTTGTAGTCTTGGAAAAGTTCAGAGGGGGAATTTTGTTTTAAAACAAGAAAAGATTCAAACAAGTTAAGTCAACCCACTGACCAATAGAAATTATTAACAAAACATAGAACTGATAAAAAGATTTTATCCAGAACATATAAAGAACTCTCAAAAATCACTAAGAAAACAGTCAATAACAAAATGGCCAAAATATTTGAACAGACATTTCACCAGAGAAAATATACAGATGGTAAGGACATACATGAAAAAATGCTTAACACCATAGTCATTAGGAAACGTAAGTCAAACCACAATGCAACATTTTTACACTTTTGCTAAAAAACAGATGAATCAAGTAAATTTGAAGAGTTAATTGGCTTTAGAAGTGATTTGTGGGTTGGACAGCATCCCATCCAGCAAGGAGAGAAATGCTCTGAGAAGTGTATGGGAAGGGAAGGTTTTTATAGGAAGGTGGGGCAGGAAAGTTATTAGCAAAAAAAAAGAAAGAATTGTTCCAGGCGAGGTCACTTTCCCTTAGAGGGACATGGACAGGGGTTCTTATTAGATGTATCACCGCTTCTTCTTATAGGGGGTGGAGAGGACCCACGTGATCACCGATGTCGATCAGAAAATTCTGGACTCACCAGTTAAGACTTACATTTCTGGAGGTGATTGAAACTGCAGTTAGTTAGGTCTTACCTCCCCATTTGGTGACTTAGCCTAAGCAAACCGTCGTGGGTCTGTGGTTTTCTTATTTACACCTAATAGAAAGGTTAACATTGAAAACAACAGAAAAACTGAAGATACCACGTGCTGGCGAGAAATGCAGGGCTTGCCGCACGCACTGCTGATGGGAATGCAAAGTGGTTCAGCCTCTTTGAAAAACAGCATGGTAGTTTCTCATAAAGGTAAGCATAGCTCATCATGCAACCTAGCAATCCCACTCCTAAGCATTAACCCAAGTGAAATAAAACCTAAGATCTGCAATAAATAAATAAATAAATAAATAAATAAATAAATAAATAAATAAATAAAAAAAACCTGCGTGCAATAGCTGCTTTACTCAGAATCACTCCTCAAACCCTGGAAATAACCCACATGATTTTCAAGGGCTGAACAGCGAGACAAATCGTGTCGCCTCCCTGCAAGACTGACCGATAATGAAAAGGAATGGACTACAGATCTGTGCCACAACCCAGATGAATCTCAAATGGGTCACACTAAGGGAAAGAAGTCAGACTTAAAGGCTACCTTTTACGACATTGAGCACAAGGTGAAATGGTAGGGACAGAAACTATATCAGCAGTGGCCAGGAGTGAGGGATGGGGGAGGGATTGACCTTCAAGGGACAGGAGGGAATTTTTCTGTTCTTCAGTATTTTGTGGTTGTGGCAATGCCTCATAATCTAAATAGCTGTAAACCAAAAAGGGTGCATTTTACTGTATGTAAATTATGTCTTAATGGAAAAAAAAAAGAGGTTAAAAAAACAAAGAAATGAACTTGGGGACAGGAACCATAGATTTTTGGTATTATCCCTATATTTGATGGTTCCAGTTTGGTCACTCATTTGTTTCATTTCTTTAACAAGTATATGTTGAGCACCTACTGTATGCTAGGCATTGCAGGTTCAATGGGGAGCAAAGCAGATACACACTTGCTCTCTTGGAGGTTCTTGAAATGAGATAAAACCAAATGCAAGCTGCTTTCTTGCTTGTTCTTGAGTAATGCAGAGGTCACACTTGCCACAGTCAGGAGCAGCAAGGGGAGGGTACTAGTTCTGCGGCCGTCTTTGTAGCTGCTGCCCAGGCTTGGAGCATTTCCGGGAGGGCTTTACTACCAATGGGCAGAGAGACCACAGTCCCTGGGGAGGAGGAGAAAACATTCTGATGTCAGGAGGAGCCGTAGAGGAAGGGGGGCAATGCCAATCTAGGGGCACTGACAATCTAGGGGCACTGGATGCTCAAAGCAAAATACATGAGTATTTCTAACATTTTAGTATTCTAAGGGCAAATACAAATTAAAAATAAGAAGTTTCATTCTCTCTGCTGAAAATGAGGGTGGAGGCTTTCTCCCCTTCTCTTTTATTCAAGCTTTTACATTAGAAAACTTGTAAGTTCTTTCTGTTTTTGAAAGGCAAGTAAATCTTGGTAAAGGTTGAATCAGCAACCCAAGAACGTTTCCTCCAGGACCTGGGAGCAATC
Source organism: Potos flavus (assembly GCA_028534135.1). Taxonomy (NCBI): domain Eukaryota; kingdom Metazoa; phylum Chordata; class Mammalia; order Carnivora; family Procyonidae; genus Potos; species Potos flavus. The sequence goes on along the minus strand of CM052898.1, from coordinate 141,156,409 downwards.
TCTTGGAAATGTAATCATCAAGGAAGATAGTACCCAACCGCCCAGTCCCCCCACCTCCACCTCGGGGAATAGCTGCACAAATTCAGCCAGAACCTGACTCAAAATTGCAAGCCTACTTCCAGCTAAAAAGAGGAAATGTTCTCTTTTAAGGACAATTAGCAAAGACGTTACCAGATGCATTTAGGATGAATTACGTGTGGCAAGTGAGACAGTCAAATCTTATTTGAGGACTAGTCACTGTTTGTCTTGAAAGAATGTATACAATGGGTTGTATTTGCTTGGTTATATAAAAAGGCAAGATTCCATTGTCTTTACAATCTCCAAAGTGAATCACTTGTGGCTTGCTGCGCCTTCTGGTTCAATGCTAATCAATAATAAAACTGTTTTCTTTTTCTTCTACTTTTGTGGAAAGATTTTTCTGGGATGGCAGATTTGGTTTTTCATTATATTTCTCCAATGCTACCTCCATTCAATGTTTTCATTAATCCTTCAGGTAATTAACTCTAGGAAAGATAGGGTGGCAGATTTTCTTACCCGGGGAATACCTAAAATTCAGGAAACCCTTTCCTGAGCAAATTAAGTGAAGCAGTGAAGTAAGAAAGAAAATTCCTTTTTTTTTTTTTTAAAGATTTTATGTATTTATTTGACAGAGAGAGAGAGATCACAAGTAGGCAGAGAGGCAGGCAGAGAGAGAGGGGGAAGCAGGCTCCCCGCCGAGCAGAGAGCCCGATGCGGGGCTCGATCCCAGAACCCCGAGATCATGACCTGAGCTGAAGGCAGAGGCTTTAACCCACTGAGCCACCCAGGTGCCCCAAGAAAGAAAATTCTTAACAAAGCATATATTTAAAATTAAGAGTGTCTACTGAATACAGGTCTAAGAAATCCAGGGCTGCACTAATCTGTTTCTCCCATTCTCCTCTGCCAAAACCACTTTCTTTTCCAGGCTGGCCAACCACAATACGTTTTAGGGAATGTCTCCAAGTTATCTAAAGCCTTCTTTTCTGTGTGTCAGAAATCTGGGGTAACAGCCAATGGTCTGCCATTTTGTGTATGAAGAAAGTGGTTGTGTGTGTGTGTGTGTGTGTGTGTGTGTTAGAGAGGGAGAGAGAGAAAATGAATTAGTCTTGACAAATTGTTATAACTTATAACTAACCTTTCTCTTCCCCAAAAATGGGGGAAAAAATTCAATTCAATCTAAAAGTCTCTCTCTTCAACGACTTCTGTAACTTTCACACTGCCCAGAGGTCAGCAGAAGGGAATCATAGTTTTTCAGCATCATGGAGAAAACAAAATGGCCAAGGACATTTAGCCAGTGAGTAGGACTATTGCTGACTCCTCACCAGTATGAATTAAGATATCCCAGACTCTGGGTGGAACAGTTTGTGCAAACGGTCTGGACACTGGCTTAATTAGTTCCAATGTTGAGCAAGCCAAAGGGTCAATGCCACAGGGGTGAGGGTTGGAAATCAATTTACCACTGCTGGGGATCACTCCTTAATCTTCAAGCGTCACCTTTACTCAGGCCACTAGATGGAGAAGCTGAGCTGAGCAGAAGCGTTAGCTTCCCATCATGAAAATTTCCTGATTGTGTGAGGTAGCAGGGAAGAGCAGGAATATATAATACATACATTTATTGCTGTGAAAACGACTCTGGCCTCAATAATCTATCTCCACTTCACAAATTTAAGTATAGCAGCACACATCCCCACAAAAGAAGCCAAAATAACAAATCTTTCAATCAGACCATCCTTTTTATCCTCCTCAGTGCTGACCCCAGTGCCTAATACATGAGAAACTATAGGAATTGAAGTGGAAATAGAAGCCTGGATCTTTGTAAACAGATGATGGTGAAATCAGTGGAAGGTTGAGTTGAAATCTTCAAATTTACTTCAATTTACTTTCCTTTTGGCATTACTGCCAAGAATTGATGACCAATGCAAAGACTATGATCTCAAGATCACAGGCTAATATCAAAATAACTATTTGTTGGGAGCTTCCTATAATCCATGCACTGTTAAATGTTTTAGATATAATTTCTCATTTGTTTATGCAAGGATTCTATGGGATAAATACTATTTCCTCTATTTTAGAGATGAGGACATCCAGGCACATATAAGCCAAGTGACTTGCTCAAGGACACCCCATAATAAGCAAGAGAGCTAGAATCTGAGTTTAAAAAGAATGTGGACCTTTTCTGTCTATTCATTGCCCTATTCAATAAATACTTGTGGAAAGATGAACTTAGCTTTGAACTCTGGCCTGTCATCACTTCAAGGTGTCTGGAAAGACTGAAACATACTTGCGTGTTTGGAGTGCTTCCCAATTCTTTTTTTTTTTTTTTTTTTCAGAGAGGGAGAGAGCAGGAGCAGAGTTAGTGGCTAGTAAAGGGAGCCGGGAAAGATATTTATGAGAAAGGAAAATCCTTACGGATCATTTTATGGTAGGAAAATAACTTGTTTATTTAAGAGTTCTTGTAGAGTCAGGAAACTAATAGCTTAGTTAAGATTTCCCTATTCTGCTTCCTTCCCGAAGGTCTTAATGGAGAGGGTGAGGACTTCATGGCGTGATATTACTGAGATGTCTTTTTGAGGGTAATTTTCCAACTGTTTACTTTGTGGTGCAGAGTATGAGCTGATTAGGAGTCCTGGCTAATATCAGGGAGTCAGTTACGTGTTCGAAACTATGGCTATTCATTGCTGATATTCCCCATTAACATGTATTTGCTTTGAAACAGGAGGTAGCAGCAGAGTTTCAGTACCTCCTTAAGTGAACTTTAGGGCTGGGATTTTGCTTTCTGGTGGAGGGATAGTCGCATATAGCTCCGCTGACTTTCCAGGAACCATAATAACACAGAGAGTTATTTTTAATGGTAAGAGGACTCTTTGGCAACAAAATGGGGATTTGTTCAGTTCACTGAGAAGGCTCTTACAAATCTAATGGCAGATGGAGGATACACCACTCCCTGTCACTGTTTGAGCCATGAATGACCCTTGGGAAGAATGTTCCTTCATTTGCAGTGTTTATAGTTTCTCATTAGTAAGACTAATGTAGAACATAGATGATTAAGTTAAGTATTTAGGGCAACAATTACAAACTGGGTTTAAGCACCATAAAAGTTAAAAGCTAAATTAAAAAGAAATCCAAGAATCAAAGGACTAAGGAAAGCCTTTTATCTAAAAATTTTAAAAGCAGATGTTCTGGGCTTTCTGAGCAAATAAGTGGGTTTCCTCTGAAGAATCAAGCGGAAGTGAGCTCTAAGCGTTCTCCTTGTAGTAGAACCTGGACTGGATCCTGGTGGAAAAACCAAGCGGCACTCAGAGACTAAGGAGGATTGGAGATTTATTAAAACACCGGTGAGACTCAGAGGAGACCCTTCTCCAAAGATCTGAGCCCTGAGCACAAGCAGGGAGGGTAATTTATACCCTCCTACTTGCACAAACTTGGTATTTTGGCGCACGTGGGAACAGGGTAGGAGAGAAGAACCGGAAGGGCTTTGAGACAGGGACTGGAGTTCCCTTGCCGGTTTGGTCGGTTGGCTTAGAGTACAGTTTTTTCTTATCATCCTCAGGTCAATGTCCGTGTATCACATTCTTTCAGATGAGAGAAGAGTCCTGGGCACACAATCACCCGGCTCCGGCTAATGGGGGCGGGAGGGTACATATCATGCCTGGTGCTGGGATTACTTCATATCTCAGTACCTTGTTCAGGGTTCTTTCCTCACGTGAAAATGGTCACACTCCAGAGCACAAACTCGGCCAGACACTGACCATGACTAATATTTGTAGAGTGTATCCTCTTCGCCAATGCTTTAGATTTCCAAAATAAAGTCTGGGAACTTTACTTCACGAATTATACTGAATGTACTCAGAGGATTTGAGTCCCAGTGTCATTACATCCAGCTGTGACTTTGAGTCATTTGTCTGAATTGCCTAAGTCCCATTATTTCCTCTGTAAAATGAGACGATGATAGTACCCACTTCCTAAAGTTTCTGTGATGATTGCCTGGGCTAATGAGGGCAAAACACTCATAAGAGAGTCCGGTGCATACTGAGCTCCCTGTAAATGACAAGCCACTGGTGGAGAGCCCTTTCCCCACCTGGTATCTTGTTTGGGATTGAGGGCTTTACTCTCCATTACACCGACACTCATGGCTTGTCTGCCTCGTTCATTCTGCCGAGGTGGAGTGGCTTATCAGGTTGATGAATTTGGAAGCAGAATCTGGACATTGTTTGTCCAGTCCTTTCTTCCTGATTTCTTTAGAGAGTGAATTTGACTTTACAAATCTTGCATTGTCTGTTGTTCTCAGCTATGCTGTAAGCTTTATGATAAATGCCTACAAGGTTAATACATCCAATTCTGGGGGTCAGAAGGCAACCATGTTCTTTATGTCAGTTCAGTCACTAATAAAGGCGTGAGCGTGAGTGTGTGTGTGTGTGTGTTGGGGGTGGGGTTTAGTCTCGAACTGCCTCAAACCTTTATTTTAATTTTCATTTGGTTCAGCACTCAGGAGAAAAAGGGTACTCATTAACGGGGTTCCCTCAAACACTAAAATTGCTGCTAGTCAATTATCATTGGAATAAAAAACCGGTTGAGTTCAGTTTTAAAGAGAGGTGATAGTAGTTTGATTTGACTTTCCCAATATAAACAAACCAAACTGTCTTCTCCGCAATGACTATTTGTGAATGGAATCTCTACATCTGGCTTCTGAAAATGTGCTTACCACCAGTTGTAGAAAACAAGATTTAGTATTCAGATTTCTAACCCCCAGGTGGAAGCATGTTCCTGAAGACATATATTTAAAGTTTTATTAATTCTTCAGATATTTATTTAGGATTTACTATACTGGACAGACATATGGTATAATAGCTAGTCACAGGCTTGTTTACAAATCTCTGCTCTGCCTATTACTAGTGGTGAGATATTTGGCAAATTACTCACACTCGTTCAGTTTACACATTTGTAAATTGGAAATAGTAGTATCTGCCTTATATGGTTGTTGTGAAGATTAAGTAAATCCGTAAGTCCATAGTGTTTGTCAGACACCTAACATATAGAAAGCATGCAGTAACTCTTAACTGGTTCAGACTATTTTTTTTTTTTAAAGATTTATCTATTTATTTGAGAGAGAGAGAGAGAGCAGGTGGAGAGGCAGAGGGAGAGAGACAGGAGAGAGAAAAATCTCAAGCAGGCTCCCTGCTGAGTGCAGAGCCCAATGTAGGTCTCGATCCCATAACCATGAGATCATGACCTGAGCTGAGATCATGACCTGAGCTGAAATCAAGAGTTGGATGCTCAACTGACTGAGCCACCCAGGTGCCCCTAGGAAAGACCATTTTAAAAGATGATGTGCCAGGGGAACCTGGGTTGCTGTTGATTGAGCATCTAACCTTTGATTTGGGCTCAGGTCATGGTCTCAGGGTTGGAGATCAAGCCCCATGTTGGGCTCCATGCTGAGTGTGGAGCCTGCTTGGGATTCTCTCTCTTCCTCTGCCCCAGCTCGCTCACTCTCTCTTTCTCTCTCTCTCTCTCTCCCTAAAAAGAAAAATGATGTGCAAGGCATTGGGCTTATTGTTGTAATGAGATGATGAACAAAATCGACACTGGAAGTTTCATTTAGAACCGAGTCACATTGTTTAAGTATAAATCAGTTTCCATTCTTTACTATTTTATTCACTGAGTGCTTCCAAGATGAGTGAAGTACAATGAATGACTAAAATCAATACTTGGTTTAAGATCAACATTTAAACTACATTTTAATAGTGTTTTTCATAAAGTGAATCAAACCATTTTTGCTCTAAGAGCAGTATGCAAACTATCCTATGTGGCCTAAGCTTATTTTCTGGCTCTAAAACGAGAACTTACTCTTTGATTTTCTGAGACTTTTTAGATATTTAATATAAAAGATATTTTAGATCAAGAAAATGTTCCAAAAAATGTATTTTAGATGGAATGGTTGCAACATCCAAATATCTTTCCTTGTAGCACCAGGATCATCCATACAGGATCCAGCTTGAGGTCGCTCCCTTTGGATGCAGGGAAATGTGTTTCAGAAACAGGAGGCGTCCCGTGACAGCAGAGCCCATACGTGTGTCAGTCTTCAAAACAAAGTTGTCAACCATTCCTAACAGAAGTAGGGAGGGGGGAAAAAACAAAACAAAACAAAAAACAAATGCAGAAGAGCTTTGGAATCTTTCAACTTTGACTTACGACCTCGAACAGGATGTACTAGAGGGTCAGTTTCATTCCCACAGGAAATACCTTCTGGTCATTATTGCTGAGGCTATGGAAGGACGTCGAGTGGGTGAGTGTGAGTCAGTCATCTTTCCCGAAATAGTGATGGCGTGATTTTAACTGGAAGTCAGAGTCTGAGAGCCCCTGGGTCCTGCTGCATGGGACACGGGTAGTTTAGGGACTAGGAGGAGAAGTATGTTCCACTGTGGGAAACACCGATGGGGTCTCAGCTCTGACTGCTACCACTCCTTTTCACCGCACAGGGATTGCTGAGCGTAAAGGGAGCCAGAAAGGAACAGATAACTTCCGGACTATTTCTATTTGAACAATGCCTAGGAGTTTTACAATTATGTTTCTTATTACAAGAGCAATAAAACCACAGAAAATATGATAAGAGGTGAACACACCTTTCTCTACTCTTACTTTCTAACACCTGGTTGAATCATTTGGGTTTACCTTTTCTGGCCTCTTTTTTTTTTTTTTTAATTTTATTTATTTATTTGAGAGAGAGGGAGAGAGCAGTGGGAGAGGGAGGGACAGTGGGAGGGGCAGTGGAGGGGCAATGGGAGAGGGAGAAGCAGGCTCCCTGCTGAGCAGAGAGACTGATGTGGGGCTCCATCTGATCCCAGGACTCCGGGATCATGACCTGAGCCAAAGGCAGACACTTAACTGACTGAGCCACCCAGGTGCCCGTGACCTCTTTTCATGTTAAGAAAGTTGTATGTACAGGTTTGCCTTCCTTTTTATATTTTACATCGGACTATACAGCCAATCTTTTCAATGGCTATGTATTTCCTCGAAAGGATGGTCTGTAGTGAAATTACATACTTTCTTATTATGGACACTTGGACTCTTTTTTTTTTTTTGGTACTTTTAAAAATTATTAACATATAGTGTATTATTTGTTTCAGGGTACAGGTCTGTGACTCATCAGTTTTACACAATTCACAGCGCTCACCTTAGCATATACTTGGACTCTTTTTAATGTTTTGCCATTAGAAATGGTGGTACACTGAACAGTTTGCACATATGTCTACTTTACTACTTTGGATTACTTTTTGTGGGTTGATTCCCAGAAGCGAATTCATGAAGTCAAAGTATATGGGCATTTTTAGAGCTTTTATTTCAAATTCCTTTTACTCAACTACCAACAAAATATAAGAAAACAAGTATCGCTCTATTTTCATCTATTTCAAAGGAGATGGATGTCGCCGTGGAATTTTATTTTAAAAAGTCAATGTTAATACTTCATTGTTGTTTAACTTGGTACTTCTTATCTTCCCCTATTCTGGGTATTGTCTTTTTCCTAAATTGGCTGTTTTTAAATTTGCCTACTGGAGTCATAGTGCTTTCCTCATCATTTTGTATACATCTTTATCCCCACATGAAGATGTTAATTATATTACAAATAACTCCCAAAAATACTTTTTCATAGTGTATTGTTTCCCTTTGAATCTATTTTTAAATATGGCCTTTGTCATAGGAAGTAGCATGCAAAAGTTAACATTTTTTAAATGGAGACACAAAGATTTATCGGAAGGTAATTTTTTAACCCAGTGATATGCTTTATAGAACATAGAGTCATATAGAGTGCACACACCCACCCACACCCACCCACACACACACCCACACCCACCCATGCACACACACATACTTCCCCATTGACACTACATTTTGAGCAACCAAAGGCAGACTGGTCTACTCATCGTTCCCCAAAAGTGTTGGTCTCTTGCGTCCCCTATTCCAAACATCCTGTTCCCTTCTCCACAAAGACTTTATGTTCACCAGCAGTAGTCTCTGTTTTGAATTCCTTTGGCTTCAGCTGGCACTATCCACAGTGTATCTCAAATGGCTATTTAACTGCCTTCTGATCTGTTTTGCCTCCTTAACTAGAACAGAAACTCTTGAAAATTGAAGTCATCACTTATTACCTGTGTATATCTTTGTTACTTGTTTATATCTTCCATAGCACATGGCAGCCTGAAAAATGACCGTGCTGCATGTGAGATTAAGTACAGAATAAAGAGAGGAAGCCAGGAGTCTATTTCAGAAATCTAGGTAAAAGAATCTTATTTTAGAGTTAATTTTCCAAATCAGAATTTAGAGAGAGTGTCATTAGAAGAATCAACAGGCTAGTGGAAGTGATTATATCGCAAATAATGGCTAGTGGAAAGGGGTATAATTCACACCGTTACACCAAAGGGCACATGAACTTTTGGCTTCAGCCTGTATCTCCAGGGACAGGTGTGATCCAGATTGTGTTGAAGAAACTGAGGCAGCTTACCAGATTGTCATTGAGTCTCATTCTAGGTGACTGCATAGATGTCCATTTCCTCCTTGATACTATGAAGCAATCTCGTAGGCTGTTGAATCTAGAAGTTGAGATAGCAGATAGAAATCAAATTCTGAGACTATTATTATGGGTTAGATTTATAAAGTAGGGCAGATGTCAAATCTGGTCTATGGAGTGGGAGACTGAGGACTAGGACTTCTACAACAGCAGCACTGTTTTTAGGCCCATCCTGGGGACCAAAACACTTTGTACAGAGCTGCAGGATATTGCGACAGGACTTTTTCCTATGTGAAGGTGAAGTCACAGTTCTGGGGTGTTGGTGGGAGGAGGGGTTGAGGGAGCATGAAGGGAGCTGGCCCGGAAACATAGCCAGGATCTAACATCAAGAAGAAAAAGCATTTACTAAATGACACAATCTGACAATTGTCATTATAAGGCTTAGTAGTTGATGTTTCTACCATTTAACGAACTCTTACTTCCACACTACTTTCTCTATATTAACAACCTCATGCAATCAGGTTTTCTTTAATTATGAAAAAGCAGCACTTCAGGGAATATGTACAGGGAGAGCATTAGCTTCCCTGCTCCGTCATTATTTAAAATATGCTATTAATCTGACTCCTACAAGCTTGGCAGCCTGCCCAGGCTAAGGAGAAACATAGGCTACCCGGTGGCCCCTAGGAGCCATCTAGTATTTTATCTTAGGTGTTCTCCTCATCTTCTTCATTTTATAAATTGTAATTTCCCTTTGTTACTTCCTAGTCTTCAGCAGCAACTGTGTTTGGGAGAATTAGAGGAGGTACCTGTATCCGTATTTTTTAGAAAATTAGTATCTGGAGAGCACAAGAAGCCTGGAGAAGTAGTTTACAATGTGAGGGAGGGGTTAGCAGAAAATAATAGAAATTATGTGTATGGATTGCTTGTTATGTGCCAAACACTGCAGTGTACTTTCCATTTCTTTAATTTGCATGGCAGCGCTATACAAGGTAAGTATGGTTATTGTCTCTGTTTGGTGGATGCTTAACTAGGTTAAGAAATCTGTCCAAGGTCACATGACTGAGAAGTGATGGAACCAGGAAGCAAACCAGGAGTCTCATGTCAGAGTCCATACTCTCAGCCCCTATGTTGTTGGGTCAGTAGTTCTAGGCAACAAGGAACAACCAGGGAAGATTGAGTAAAAGCTTCCCCAGAAAGACTCCAAAATGTTGAGGGAGGAGGTGAACCTCTTGCTTTTATGCTGGTTGGGAAGTGGATATTAAAGAAAAGTGTTGACCTCTTGAAGACCAGACAGACATGGGAGAATCACCTTCAACTTTCCCCCCCCAGAACCTGTAACCACCTTCCCTGCCACATATACTTGTTGAGAGATTCAGGGGAGAAGGAATATGTGTTCTCAGAGTTTTATGCCTAGTGCTAATAGAGCAAATGGACTTGATGTAAAACATATTTTTAACAACCAAATACACAATTTTATGGCTTGTGTATTTGTAGCGGATATCTCTCAGATTCTGGGTACTATAATCAGCATCTCCTGGAGCAATACGATACAATAAAATACAATAAAAGCTTGGCACAAACTAGAATTACAAATAAATTCTCTACCTCATCTGGAACTCCCCAGGATTCAGTCTACAAGCGAGCTGGTGTAAAGGTAGTGAGGTACTTCCATCCTCTTTCTCTGTGCCCCACTTTCATTTCCAGGGCCCTGTAGTATTCCAGAACTTGGGATCTTGTTGCCAAGTTGGTCCCGGATTTTGAAGATTCCAAGATCCCTAACTGACCTATCCAAGTTCATAGGGAGCTATGAAATTAACCAATATTTATGGGATTTTCTGGATAATTTAGGTTAGCCTGGGGTAGATTAGATTAGTACATTCATTACTGAGCTCCTGCTTTGTGACAGGCATTGTGAATAGTTGAACAAACTGCCTCCGGGTTGGAAGATCCCAGATGCATAGTTGAGGTAGCAATGAAGGCTTCAGATCATCCAAAATTTCAGCCCAAGGCAGAGAAGTGGGAGGGGCTGATGTACATGACAACCCTAGCCACTTCAGTAGTGCGGGGTGGCTCATGTGATTCAAAGTAAATATTCTGGTATCTTCTGACCTTTGTTTTACTTTGTTATTTACCTAATATTTACCCACAAATATAAATGTGATTTCCACTGTACTCTGGACTAAGAGACAGTGTTCATATCGATACTACAAAATGATTAACAGGTAAACTCCTTCAGATAAAGAGAAACACATTGATAATTTCCCTACATTCCAGACTCTCTTTTCCCCAAAATAAAACTCTTAAAAAGACTGCTTTAAATTTACCTCAATATTTGTATCAAATTGAAGGTCTTCTTTATAGAGTTTGTTTGCTGGTTCAAGAAAGAATGTGTTAGTTCAAGCACTAGAACAAAGCACTGTTTCTATTAGTTCAACTGTCACGTTAGACCAGGTTCAAATCATTCACACTTAGGGCCTATGATCTGAAATTGGCGGTAATCTCAATTGGTGGGAAGAAGGGTCATATTTAAAAAAAAAAAAAAAAAAAAAGCTTCAGGGGCGCCTGGGTGGCTCAGTGGGTTAAAGCCTCTGCCTTCGGCTCAGGTCATGGTCTCAGGGTCCTGGGATCGAGCCCTGCATTAGGCTCTCTGCTCAGCAGGGAGCCTGCTTCTCCTTCTCCCTCTGCCTGCCTCTCTGCCTACTTGTGATCTCTCTCTCTGTCAAATAAATAAATAAAATCTTTTTTAAAAAAGGCTTAAAAGTCTTTTATTATAAAGATTATGTAACAAATGTGCAGGAAGTTTGTAAAGAGAGAAAAAATGATCTATTGTCCCATCATCCCAAATACATTAATGTTAAGATGTGTTGAGAATGAACGCCAGGCCTGTGGGTAATTGGAACAGTCAGACAGTACCGCAGTATTTCCATTATTACTGCTATATAAAATATGTTAATTTGGGGGAAGAGCTAAAAATTAGGGGGCCCGGGTGACTCAGTCCGTTGAACATCTGAATCTTTGTTTCAGCTCAGGTCATGATCTCAAGGTTGTAAGGTTGAGCCTCGAGTTGGGCTCTGCCCTCAGTGGCGAGTTTGTTTGAGATTCTCTCTCTCCCACTCCTCCTGCCCCTCTCCCCACTCTGCCCCCAAGCTCTCTCTAAAATAAATAAATAAAATCTTAAAAAAATACAATTCCCTTATTAACAATTTTTCCCATAGTATTTTGATAATTATGCATGTTTATTTTTACAGATGAAATACAGAATAATTCCTACTATAACATGGATATTCTCCATCTGGAGGATTTTAATATGGCAATTAAAATGCTTTTCCAATAAGATGGGATCAGGAGGGAGACAAACCATAAGAGACTCTTAAACTCATGAAACAAACTGAGGGTTGCTGGGGGTAGGAGGGTAGGGATAGGGTGGCTGGGTTATGGACATTGGGAAGGAGATGTGCTATGGTAAGTGCTGTGAAATGTGTAGGCCTGATGATTCACAGACATGTACCCTGGGGCAAATAATACATTATATGTTAATAAAAAAATTAAATAAAATGCTTTTCCAATACTCTAGTAGAATGTATTCAATAGTTTTCAAATACATATATGGCTATTTTATAAATATATAAAATTTTATAAATGGAAATTAAGGTCTCAATTACTCAAAGAAATCTAACTCACATGATACTGGAAGAGATGCTTTACGTGAAGGTACATACTTTCTAGTGTTCCATCTGAATTTTTTCAAATCAACCAAAGTTTGAACAATCATTACCTTCGTAAAATCTTCAGTGCCTTGTACCTGAAGTTTGACAGAATATAAGTTAATTTCCGAGTACATAACATACAATTAAATGTTTCTCTGGTAAGCTACTCTCTCAGGACCTCTTTAAATATCTGGGCTGAAAAGTAACCATGTCTCTATTAGATAGGTATCTTAAAATACCGGACTATGTTGGTTTTTTGAAAGTCAACATTCCATGTACTTTCACTGATTTTTAAATATTTTGCTCATTTCTTTTACAAATGAGAAAAATGATTAGGAGTTCATTATTAATGATCCTTTAAAATATCACCCAGAGAGATTATCTATGTGGCAAAAGAAAGTTTAAGAAACAGTAGACTTCAAGAAATCCCTCAACCCGTGGTTGCTTTCGATACGCTTTGAATCACATTGGTACCCAAATCTACAGTAAGCAGGGCTTTCTTACAAGAGTAGACAGAGTTGGGTAGGTTTTAGGTTGCCTTGAGAATCTCTCTTTTTTTTTTTTTTTAAGATTTTATTTATTTATTTGACAGAGAGAGAGAGATCATAAGCAGGCAGAGAGACAGGCAGAGAGAGAGAGGGGGAAGCAGGCTCCCCGCTGAGCAGAGAACCCGATGCGGGGCTCGATCCCAGGACCCTGAGATCATGACCTGAGCCGAAGGCAGAGGCTCAACCCACTGAGCCACCCAGGTGCCCCACCTTGAGAATCTCTTGTTTGGCCATCTACATTCCCGATCAGCACCCACAGAAGAACTCTGTTATTATGTATTCAAGAATAGAGGTAGGGAACACCATAGTCAATAGTAATGTCTCACTTCCTCTCAGTGGATCTATCACATTGGTATTGGTGGCATCCATTCAGGATATTTTTCTTATGACTCTTTCTCATCTTCGGATTCCTCTTATCCCCACCTCATGTTTTTCTCCTGTCCCAAATCTACCTCTTAAGTACTTCTATCATAGCTGTACATGTTTCATTATCATATAAATGTTTCTTTTCACTTGGTTGAGAGCTCTTTTGAGGGTAAGTTGTAAATCTCATTTGTCTTGATCATTTTAGCATCTAGCACAGTTTCTGCCATATATTCATTGCTTTAAAAATATATGCCTAATTTAATTGACTTGAGGGCTTTCAAGTTACTTTCTGTAGCTATATTTTGTACGTCCCCTGTCCTCCTGACACGTGTCTTTCTTCCTCTACCCCAAGACACACATGCACACACACAGAGTCTGCCTTCTTTCTTTCTTCATATGCACAGCTTCTCATTTTGATTGCCAGGAAAACTCAACCCCTTAAACGTGGCAAGTCTTTCATCTTACATTCACTTTCAAAGTAGCTGAACAAATTCCACTGATACTCAGTTCAGCATAGGTCTGGCAGAACTTTCCTAGAGTACTATTGATACAGTCCAGAGAAAGTGGTCCTTCTGCAATGTGTAAATGAACTTAACAGGCCCTCTGTCGCTATTTACAATTGCACCAAAATCTAACTATGGCCAAAATGTACAGCTCGGTCTGCTTCATTGACATTGAACAGGGATATCTTGGTATTTGGGCTACCCAGGGCCACAGCAATCCGTGAACTGGGTGTGTGTGGTGTGTGTGTTTATGGAGTGATAGAGAAAACACGGAGGATGGGAAGGGGGGAAAGTGACAATTTTCCTAATGTTCATACATTGTCTGGACATATGGCATATTGACTGGAAGCCATGAATCAACATTTCTATACCTGATAGCATGTTATAGGAATTAAGGAAGGTGCCTTATAAGCTTTTCGTAACTGACAATCTTCTACAGCTCCATGGATGAGGATGACATAAGTCACGGTTTCATCATAGATATCGGTTTTGGTGTTCTTTGGTATATCTTTTACAGAAACATTACAGAGTTTTAACTGCATCTTGTAGTTCCAATCCTACAAGGAAAACACAATTTCATAGTCTACTGTTTATGTTTAATACCAATTCCTAACTAGCTAATCGATAACAATCGATTATGCAATCGATAATGCATAACAATCGATTATGCAATCGATAACAATCGATAATGCAATTCCATTCAGAGAGAAGGATGAGTTTATATATAAACACTTCTTACCTCATAAGATAAATGTTCCCTCATTTTTTTGGCAGTAATAGAAAGTCCAAGTTTTAGCCACATTTTATATTCAATGTGAGGACAACATTGTTCAAAAGCTTCATACAAGTGACTTTTAGGAATAAAACATGTCTGAAAAATGGAGGATATAAATGTAATATTTCATTCTGCACACCTATAGTTTAAGGATATAAGGTCTTCTCATTTACATATAACATTAAAGCTAAGAATTCAAATTATGTAAAATTTATGTTGTTGCCTGGACACCTAATAAAATGTGTATAGTAGTAAATATTTGTGTGATCTTATAATAAATTTAATATTAGGGGCGCCTGGGTGGCTCAGTGGGTTAAAGCTTTCATGATCCCAGGGTCCTGGGATCGAGCCCCGCATCAGGCTCTCTGCTGAGCAGGGAGCCTGCTTCCCCCTCTCACTCTGCCTGCCTCTCTGCCTGTTTGTCATCTCTCTCCTCTCTGTCAAATAAATAAATAAAATCTTAAAAAAATAAAAATAAAAAATAAATTAAATATTAAAAGGTCACACACTCCAATAAGACACTATTATTCTTACAGATTCTGAACAAGTAGAAAACAACATATCAAAAATCATTGAAACTTTTAAACTAAAGATATAAACATTTCTAAAAATACATTATTTTAGGGGAGCAAACTTTTTAGATAACAATAAAATGCCAGGGCTAACAATGAGCAGACTATTAGCTATGAGGAATAAGCTGCTATGAATATACAACATGCTATGTATGTTGGTTTTTATTTTTCACGGGTAAGTATGTATGAGTGCAATTGCTGGGCAATATGGTAATTGGGTGCTTCACTTTATAAGAAAACTGCCAATCTGTTTTTGGAACCATTGTAACATTTTACACTCTCGTCAGCCATCATGGGGATTCCAGTTGCTTCACATCCTTGCCAATACCTCCCTACTCATTATTTTTATTTTTACCCAATGCAGTAGGTGTGTGGTGATACCTCATCATGATTTTAATCTACATTTCTCTGACAGCTAATGATATCAAGCATCTTTTTCCTGTGCTTATTGGCCATTTGTATATTCTTTTGTGAAATGTTTGTTCGAATCCTTTGTGTAATTTTTAATTTGATGTTTTGTCTTCTTATTTTTGAGTTGTAAGAATTCTTTATAGATTCCATTGTCAAGCAATTTTTCAGATAAAAGTATTGTTAAAAGCTCCCTCCCCATTGTCTGCGGCTTGCTTTTTCCATGTCCTTCATGGTGTCTTTTTAAAAAGCAGAAGATTTTAATTCTAGTTACATTCAATTTATCAATATTTCCTTTTATGGTCAGTGCTTTTTGTGTCCTGGCTTAGAAATCTTTGCCTATCTCAAGATCTGTGTTTCATTTTGGAATTTTCACAGCTCTAATTTTTATGTTTAGGTCTATCATCATTCCAAGTCCATTTTTGTGCATAACGTATGGGGCCGAGGCTCATGGCTTCCATATAGATACACGGGATTTTCAGGATCATTTGTTGAAAATACTATTATTGTTAAAGATCAATTGATTGTGTATGTATGAATCTATTTCTGGATTCTCTTCTCTGTTCCACTGATCTATATTATCTTAAGCTAATACCATTTGGTGTTGATTATAATAGATTTATAATAAGACTTCAAGTCAGACAGTAAAAGTCATCTAACATTATTCTTTTAAAAATTTTAATTCCAGTGTAGTTAATGCACAGTGTTATATTAATTGCAGGTGTACAATGTAGTGATTCAATAATTCCATATATTACTCCAGGGCTCATCAAGATAAGTGTACTCTTAATTCTCTTCACCTATTTCACTCATCCCCTCACCACCTTTCCCTCTGGTAACCATCCGTTTATTCTCTATAGTTGAGAGTCTGTTTTTGGTTTGTCTCTCTTTTTTTTCCCTTTGTTCATTTGCTTTGTTTCTTAAATTCCACATATGAGTGAAATCACATGATATTTATCTTTTTCTGACTTATTTCAGTTAGCATTATACTCTCTAGATTCATCCATGTTGTTGCAAATGGCAAAATTTTATTCTTTTTTTATGGCCGAATAATATTCCACTGTATATATATATACCACATTTTCTTTATCCATACATCTATTGATGGACACTTGAGCTGCTTCCATAATTTGACTATTGTAAATAATCCTGCCATAAACATAGAGGTGCGTATGTTCCTTCAAATTCTTGTTTTCAAATTCTTTGGGTAAATACCCACTGGTGTGATTACTGGATCTCAGGGCAGTTGTATTCTTAATTTTTTGAGGAACCTCCATTCTGTCTTCCGCAGTGACAATACCAGTGCATGAGGGTTCCTTTTCCTCCACATCCTTGCCAACAGTTGTTTCCTGAGTTTTTGATTTTAGCCTTTCTGATGGGTGTGAGGTAACATCTTATTGTGGTTTTGATTTGTGTTTCCCTGATGATAAGTGATAATGAGCATCTTTTCATGTGTCTGTTGGCCATTTGTATGTCTTCTTTACACAGAAATGTCTGTTTATGTCTTCTGCTCATTTTTTTTAAAGATTTTATTTATTTATTTGACAGAGAGAGAGGATCGTAAGTGGGCAGAGAGGCAGGCAGAGAGAGGGGGGAAGCAGGCTCCCTGCTGAGCAGAGAGCCCGATGCGGGGCTCGATCCCAGGACCCTGAGATCATGACCTGAGCTGAAGGCTGAGGCTTAACCCACTGAGCCACCCAGGTGCCCCAGTACAGACACTTTTAACAATTATTTGGTTTTTCAACCTATGAGCATGGGACATCTTAATTTCTTTCATCAAGGTTTTATAGTTTTCAGAGTACAGATTTTTCACCTTCTTGGTTAAGTTCATCCCTAGATATCTTATTATTTGTGGTGCAACTGGAAATGAGATTACTTTCTTAATTTCTTTCTTCTGCTTCATTATTAGTGTATAGAGATGCAATGGATTACTATACATTGATCTCATATCCTGCAACCTTATTGAATTCATTTATCAGTTCTACTATTATTTTTTTTTTTGGTGGTCTTTAGGGTTTTCTATGTATAGTATCATGTCAAAAAGTGAAAGTTTTACTTCTTCCTTACCAATTTAGATGAGTTTTATTTCTTTTTCTTGTCCGATTGCTGTGGGTAGGACT
Source organism: Potos flavus (assembly GCA_028534135.1). Classification (NCBI taxonomy): domain Eukaryota; kingdom Metazoa; phylum Chordata; class Mammalia; order Carnivora; family Procyonidae; genus Potos; species Potos flavus. The sequence goes on along the minus strand of CM052898.1, from coordinate 141,138,889 downwards.
TGCAGTGCTACGTTGAATAAAAGTGGTGAGAATGGACATCCTTGTTTTGTTCCTGACCTTAGGGGAAAAGCTCTCAGCTTTTCACCATTGAGTATGATGTTAGCTGTGGGTTTTTTTATATACAGTCTTTATTTTGTTGAGGCATATGCCCTCTAAACCTACTTTGTTGAGGGCTTTTATCATGAATGGATGTTGTACTTTGTCAAATGCTTTTTCTGCATCTATTGAAATGATCATATGATTCTTATCCTTTCTCTTATTGATGTAATGTGTCACGTTGATTGATTTGTAAATATTGAACCACCTGGAAATAAATGTCATTCAATAGCGGTGAAGGATTTTTTTTAATGTATTGTTGGATTCAGTTTGCTAATACAATGTTGAGGATTTTTGCATCTATGGGTAGGTATCTTGATGTTCATCAGAGATATTGGTCTATAGTTCCTTTTTTTTGTAGTGTCTTTATTGGTTTTTGGTATCAGGGTAATGCTGACCTCATAGAATGAATTTGGAAGCTTTCCTTCCTCTTTGGTTTTGGAATATTTTGAGAAGAATGAGTACTAACTCTTCTTTAAATGTCTGGTTGAATTCACCTATGAGGCTGTCTGGTCCTGGACTGCTGTTTGTTGGAGTTTTTTGATTTCTTGTTCAATTTCATTGCTGGTAATTGATCTGTTCAAATTTTCTATTTCTTCCTGATTTGGTTTTGGGAGGTTATATGCTTCTAGGAATTTATTCATTTCTTCTAGGTTGTCCAATTTGTTGGCATATAATTTTTCATAATATTCTCTTACAATCCTTTGTATTTCTGTGGTGTCAGTTATTTCTCTTCTTTCATTTCTGATTTTGTTAATTTGAATCCTCTCTCTTTCTCTGTCTCTCTTATTTTTATGAATTTGGCTGAAGGTTTATCAATTTTGTTGATTTTTTCAAAGAACCAGCTTTGCAGCATCATCTCCAGAGGTTCACGATGCCCAGTTGTCCAACTTTTAGTGATGCTACAATTGTTTTTTAGGTGGTGCCAGCCTAGCCTGGTCCTTTCATTATAAAATTTCCCATTAACATTGCACACAGTAGTTCTAGCATCAATTGATGGCTGATGCCTAGATCTATTATTTCATCGAGATGGCAAAATGAAGATATTCTAATTCCCTGTTTCTACATCTGTTAGCTGGAATTCTGTATAGAAGAAAATTTCTTCATCTTTTTTTTTTTTTTTTTTTGGTTACCTTGAAAGAGTTCACAGAGGGGGTGCCTGGGTGGCTCAGTGGGTTAAAGCCTCTGCCTTCAGCTCAGGTCTTGATCTCAGGGTCCTGGGATTGAGCCCCACATTGGGCTCTCTGCTCAGCAGGGAGCCTGCTTCTGCCTCTCTCTCTGCCTGCCTCTCTGCCTACTTGTGATCCCTCTCTCTCTGTCAAATAAATAAATAAAATCTTAAAAAAAAAAAAAGTAAGAGTTCATAGAGGAAAGGCAGGATGAATGTTGAATTCCTTTATTTAAAAAAAAAATCCGTTTTTAGAATAGTAAGTTAATACCCCAACAATCTTATTGGAAACTAAACAAATTTTGGTATCATCATCAACTTATGGATTTTTATATATTATGGGGTTCAGTTGTTTGCAGTTATCATTCTGAGTTTAAATTAGGTCAGTGATAGCCCCTGTTGCTTTGAGAATTTTGTCCTCGTTTTGCCTGGGAAAACTTTCATCCACTTTGCTGAACTTCTTTATTAATAGATGTTAGTTCTCTGACTTTTTCCCCTTCCTTACCCCCCAAATTATGGTATTCATAGCTAAAATATGTCCTCTAATCTCCCCACGAGAGACCTCTTTTAATCAATTTTTCTGGTTAAACCTCTCAATATAGTAGGTTAATTTTGCAAGCCATTTTGCCAGGACAGTGTACTGGATAAGTATAATTTGGTAACAAGTGTTATTTCTTTACTCTTCCTATTTTTTAAAAAAATTATTATTAGACTGTAAACATATGCTAAGTACAGAAATAACCTTAAGTTTGATACTAGATATTTAATAAGTTACAGCAATAGGCAATAAGGTGATGTTTTCTGACCTCCACTACAGTTTTGCAGGTAGCAGAATACATCATGGGTTCATTAGTTAAACAGTTTAGCTCTCCTATTATCTCGCCACTGATCATAAAGTCTGTGTACATTAGCTGATCTTTCTCCTCTGACTCCCAGAACATTTGGTCAATTCCAAAACCAGGTTTTGATCTTTGAAGCTGTTGAGGAATGAAGAAAGAGAAAAACAACATATGCCAGTTAATTACCAAAACTCTAATTTTTTACTTTTTTCCTTTGGTTTTAATAATTTTAATATGTAGATATTATTTTGAGGATGCTTCTTACTTGTACCTTTTAAAGCAAATTATTGAATTAGCAAAAGCATTCCTAGATACTGCAATCTTTCTGATTTCTTCTACTCAGCCAACTTATACCTGCCTTAGAATGGCTAAATGCCAAATTCAGATAAACATAAGATGAAAACAACTTAAAATATTGCATCTTAAAGATGATCCTTTGGATGGTTTCTTGTTATCTGTGGGAAAGTAATGCTTAAAAGGTGATAGGTAGGGGCACTTGGGTGGCTCAGTTGGTTAAGCGACTGCCTTTGGCTCAGGTCATGATCCTGGAGTTCCAGGATCGAGTCCCACATTGGGCTCCCTGCTCAGCAGGGAGTCTGCTTCTCCCTCTGACCTCTCCCTCTCATGGTCCCTCTCTCTCATTCTCTCTCTCTCTCAAATAAATAAAAAAAATCCTAAAAAAAAAAAAAAAGGCAATAGGTAATATTAACTACTGTGTTTGAACAAGAAAATTGGATGGTGGCTGTTGTCAAAAAAGAGTAATGGTGCAGTTTTATTTTTATTTTTTTAAGATTCTATTTATTTGAGAGAGAGAGAGAGTGAGAGAGCATGAGAGGGGAGAAGGTCAGAAGGAGAAGCAGACTCCCCATGGAGCTGGGAGCCCAATGAGGGACTTGATTCCAGGACTCTGGGAACATGACCTGAGCTGGAGGCAGTTGCTTAAACAACTGAGCCACCCAGGCACCCATCAGTGCAGTTCTTAACATGGAAAACTATGAATTCTCAATTTTATAGAATTTTTAACTAATGTTCACAAATATATTTATGAATAAATCTGACTTACCTTTACCATACCTGATATAATTATATAAATTCCTTTGGGTTCATCACCTTCTTCAAATATATCATTTCCACAATCAAATGTTACAACTTTGGCTCTTTCCTTAAAAATATCACCAAATATATAAGACATACATAAACACTGTATTAGCAGTGGTTAGGGATGTTGAAATTTACATCTTAATGAAAGTTCTTACACTTTAAAATATCAGTCAGTAAGATCTAACTTATTGTGTTAGTGATAAATTTGTAAGAGAAAATAGGAATTATGAATATCAAAGAGAAGAAGGTGGATATGCATAGATCTTTGTAACTTCAGATGGGGTATTTATGTGTGAAGTTTCAAGCTGGAAAATATCACAAGCTTCATTAAAAAAAATCATTTGTTGGTATATTATAGATGGTATTACCAGAAAATAAAAATATTACCTGAATGAAGCTTATATGGTCTTTGTCTTTGTCTAGCCATGGAATATGGTAGAGTGCTTCTTCAACAGTAAGGGGCTTGATAACAGGTTGGAAATCAAATATCTCTCTTTTTTTGGCCATTATTAACTGAAACCACAAAATTTAAGAAAGATGATGAACAAAACTGGTGTTCACAGAATGTTTAAGATATTATGGCTTTGTACTATTTCCTTTACTTGCTCTTCTGAGATTTTTGTTCGATGGAAACCTTCAGCTTCTCCCCACTGATAGCATTTTTCTGTTATCATCATTCTGAAGTTATAGATTAAATATTTAAAAGTAAACTTTTTTTTTTTTTTTTTTTACTGAATTATAGCACATAAACAAAAAGTACACAGATATAAATGTCCACTCAAAGAATACTTATGATGTGAAAAAGGTCTGGGTAACCAGCACCCAGACTAAGAAATAAACATTTACTACACCTAAAATCCTCTCTTATATTCTCTTCTAGTCATTTCTTCTATCTAAAGATAACCTCTCTTTTATAAGAGTTTAGCTTTGTTTGGTTTTGAGATTTATCTGCATGAAATCGGTGAGTATGTACTTGTTTGTGTATGGCTTCATTTGTTCAATAGTGTGTTTCTGAGGTTCATCTCTAATGTCACAGGGAGCAGAAGTTCATTCCTGTCATTTTCATTGTTGTAGAGGATTATGTTGTATGAATATACCAGTTTTGTCTACTTTTGATCAACATTTGGAATGTGCCAGCTTTGGCCTTTTGTAATGCTGCTGTATTTGTTTGCTATACATATATCCACATTTCTGTGGATATATGGTTCTGTAATCTAATTGCTATGTCATATGTGTATTTTCAAATTTAGTAGATTCTGCCTAACAATTCCAAAATGATTGCATTAATTTACACTCTTACTCTAATATTCCAGTTCCATATCATTGCCTACAGTTAATATTGTCAATTAAAAAAAATCAAGTATTCTGATGATTATGTATTGGTATTTCATTTGGTTTTGTGTTAAGTTTATGACAGTGAAATTTAGTACCTTTTGTTATGTATTAGTTATTTGAATATCCTCTGTTGTGAGGTGTCTACTCAATGTGCAGGACTCCTTTTAGCATTTCTTTCAGGGCAGTTCTAGTGGTAATAAATTCCCTCCACTTTTGTTTATCTGGGAATGTCTTAATTTCTTTCTCATTTCTGTAAGACAGTTTTGCTGGATATAGGATTTTTGGTTGATAGGTTTTTTTTCCCTCTTTTAGCATTTTGAATCTATCAGTTCACTTCCTTCTGGTCTCCAAAGTATCTGATAAGAAATCTGATAATAATCTTATTAAGGATTTCTTATATGGGATGATTTGCTTCCTTATTGTTGATTTCAAAATTTTCCTTTCATCTTTTGACAGTTTGATTATAATGTGTCTTGGTGTGGGTCTCTTTCAGGTCATCCTACCTGGAATTTATTGAACTTCTTGGATGTTAATATTTCTTTCATCTAAGTTGGGAAGTTTTCAGCCATTATTTCTTCAAATATTCTCTCTCTCTCTCTCTCTCTCTCTCCCTCTCTCGCCTTGTGGATTTTCCACAGTGCACATGTTGGTCCGCTTGATTGGATCTCATGGGTCCCTTAGATTTTGTTCACTTTTCAACAATCTTTTTGTTTCTGTTCCTCAAATAGGATAATTTCCGTTGTTTTATCTTTAAGGTGACTGATCTTTCTACCTCCTCAAATATGCCTTTCAGGTCTTGCCACATAGATGTTCTATATTTTATGTTAGGTTCACACTTAAGGATTTAGGGTTTTTAATCAATACTGTAATAGAATATTTTTCTACATTTTCTTTAGTTGAAGAATTTTGAATGTTGATATTATTTCTGACTAACCTATGATTTACCTTATTAATCCTACAGATTTTAATTTATTTTCCTAGGATTTTAAATTAAACAATCAACATATAATAACTTTTTTCCTTTTTCCAAAAATTTTATCTCTCAATTTCCTTTCTTTTTTTTTCTTGACCTGGCTAACACTTCCGGCACAGTGTTCAACATTTGGAGAGGCATTGTTCATTTTTCTTTTGGTCCTGACTTTAGTTGGAATACTTACAAATATTTTGACATTTAATACAATGTTTCTTTTAAATTTTAAATAGAAACTCTTTATTCAGTTAAGGATGCTACTTCTCTTATTAGCCTCATAAGAATTTTTAAAAATATTTTGAATAATAGATTTTGTCAATTTTTTCTTCTTTTTCTTTTTCTTCAATTTTTTAATCTCTTAAGTTATATAGCTATTTTGAGAGCTAAAACATTCTTAGTCATAGTATACTAAACTTTTAATATACCACCAGATTTAATTAGCTACCATCATGTTTAAAAGGTTTGTATATGTATTCACAAGCATAATAGCTTTTGTTTTTTTCTCATGCCATTCCCAATCTGGAGAGTAAATTTTGTACTTACAGAATTAGTTGCGACCCTCTATATTTTTAATATGTCATGGTACCATTTAAATAACTTAGAGAAAGAAAATGTAGTGAATTTTTACCCTATAATTGAATGTTCTTATAAATCATGGGAGTCTATGGGAAAAGTTGTTTCAGTGGTGTACATAATTCCTAGAAAAATACTGATATCCGCTGTTGTCTAGGATGAGAAATAGTTTCATTATACCATTGGTTTGGGAGCAAAGCATAGAAAGAGATGGTCCCTCGCTGTGGCAAGAAAGAGAAAGAGAAATTGAGCATTGGAGCTCAGGAAGGAAGTGCTCTATGGTAGGTGCTTTTCTTTAGGCAATTATTTTAAGTTAGATATTCATATCTCAGAGATGGCTTATATTGGAAAATCAAAAGTAGGTTTGAAGATCATGAATAACTATATTCAAGTAAGTATATTTGCTTTAAAAATATGCTACCTTACCTTATTAATTTCAGAACTTTCAATTTTATGAATAATTCCTTTTGACCTAAAAACCTTAACAATTTCTCTAGCCAAATTGAGCATGACATTAATCTCCTCCTTTGTTTTCATAGTAACAGCGATTTCTGGGTGATCATACTCTAAGTAGCCTGAAAAATAATATTTTCAGACAAAATAAGAACATTATTTAAATATTTCATGTGGACAATAAGCTAATATTTCCACTAAATCCATGGAATACAACCCTCAACATAGATAAATGTGTATCTTCCTGATGAGGCCTCTGCAATCAATCATAATTCACCAGTAGTTGCAGAGTTCTGCTTGCTATTTTCATGTCAGCGTGTAGCTAAGCCCATGAGGAAGGACAGACAGCCCTAGTCCTAGGATTAACAATTATACTGATACACCTGCATGGGACATTGAGAGGCTCCTCTGGATTCTAGGTCTGGAGTTTATGTCCTACTTTTCTATTCTGCTTGAATTAGGATTTGGGACCTCAAATTGTGCCTTAGATACGACTACTGATTAAGTCCTCTCATTCATCTTGGGTCGTTGTCCACCCAACATTCCTGTGCATCTAGAGGACTCATCCATCTATGCTCTTCTGCCTGTCTTATCTGATTCCTGAATGCCCACGAGAGTTGCTTTCCCTTAGATTCTACATTTCGGCTTTTCCTTCGTGATGGCTTCTTGTCTGGCTTGACAACTATTTGCCATGCAAAATCTCCCAAGTCTTGTTCAATTCTCAGATTTGCTGTGCCATTTTCCTGCCCACCATCTGGTACCAAACCCCCTTCTTCTCCTCCCACATGAACACTATACTATAGGAGTGTGTCTGTCCCATTCCCAGGCTTTACCCTGTACTAGGAGCATGACATGGCATGACTCAGAGAATAAGCTGTTGCCATATGTAGGCATAGAAGCTCCCAGCAGTCATATCAGAGATCTGTGAGTCTCTTCTGATTTCAGCTTATAAATCCTAAATCCTCAGATGGTAGCTCTGTGGCAAGTGAAGGGGAAAAAAATAACTTTTTTCCTTGTATTGTTCAGGATTGTATGTGTACTTTTGGTTTGGAAGAAAATAGAATTTATAAGGTGATAATAGCATGTATAAACATGCAATGCTAATGCGTTTACTTTAAAAGGAAATTGAAAGGTCTTCACTGAGGTATAAGGCAGGAAAAACAAGTGTGGAGAGGTAATATTACACTAAACCCATCCAAACCAAAGATATGATCATATTGATTATTGAAGTTATATACTTTATTATTAGTAATAAATAGGTTTCCTTAAAGATCAGTTTAGTTATCAAAATAATTGCCTCCCTGAAGTAATGATAATAAGAGATGATTGTGCTTAATTTTTAGGGTGAGGGGTACATACCCAGCTCTTTCATAGCATGTCCTGTATTCTTCATTATCCTCCTTAATAACATCTACAAGATAAAAGAAGAGTTATCCCCCCTTGGAGAATAAGCTGTTATAAAATATCTTTACATTTGCAACTGATGGATTTTTTTTTTTTTTTTTTTTACCTAACTAAAAACTTTAAAGAAAACATGTGATGGGGAGCTTTTCAGGGATTAGAATTGAATTTTGTGCAATAAATTTTATTTTGCTCCAGCAGATTGGTGGACAGAATAAAAAGTGGCATTACTAGGTTGATTTTGAGAAGTTTGAAGGCAAGTCGTAATTTTTTTTTCCTTAAAGTAACCTGCTTTAGGATAGTATTGATTCTGAAAAACACAAGCACAGTCGATAATTTCCTCTTCAACTTTGGGGCCACAGGGAAAGCTTTTAATCTTAAATAAGGTAGAAGGTTTGGCCAAATTGTGTGAGAGCAAAAATGAGCACTAAAACTGGACATCTTAGAGATTCAGTTCCTTTTGTTTTTCCTACTGTGTCCTCAAATTCCAGTGCTGAATATCCTTTTCCAGGTTAGAATGGGTAACAAAATTCAGGAAAACGGTTTTAAAGTTACAGGTGGTGAAGAATGGAAAGATACTGCTTTTCGTGTTCTACTACATATCACATGTTCAATTTTCTCAACTACAGAGCTTTGGGCATATTACTTGGCATTCACATCTTCCACATTGCCTTGAAAGGTAAATATTTCACATAGTTGACAACTTGTGGGAACAACCACTTCAGTCAAAATAGTGAAAATCTAGAACTTAGGCCCTCGAATTCTCTTTGCTGTTTACTAGCCATGTGACTGAGCATAATCACTCAACCTCTCTTGGCTTTTTTTGTTCCTTCTCTGTGTAATGAAGAAATTAGACAAGGTTTCCTTCTAGATGTGTTATTCTTTTTCCATTTGCCAGATCCCCATCCTTTGCTTCTTTTACTATTTACTGTGAGAAAATCAGGCAGGGAGGGAGGAAGGGAACCTTTGGAAATTATGAGGAATCTTCCTTTCCTTAATACTGCCATTACAGCTCATCCTCCAATATTTCCTATTTAGTGCACCTGTAGTTGACAGATTCTGGAACTTGCATCAGGAGGGAGCTAATGACCACTGCACGTATGTTTCATATGCCCTAAAAGGTGGGTTGCAAAAGCCTTGTGATTTGCTACTGTGGCACAGACATTTCAGTAAGGAGGCTTTTGAGTAATACAAATGTAGACTAGCTTAAGTTTTTACAGAAATTGCTTAACAAATCGAGTCAAAGACCACATCTACATATATAGACAGAGGACATAATGGGTGGGAGCAACAGAGGGATTGGAGGAATAAACCCTTTCCCTACTATTGGAAGTTTTTCTCACCTGTTTAACCTGCTTAGAACTTGAAATCTGATCAATTATAGTCATTATATCTGCTTCACCTTGGACATATCCTTTTAGTATAGCATACTTAAAGGACAGCTGGTGACTCATCTTTTGATCTATTATTTGCAGCAACTTTGGGGTTATGAGCTGGAAAAAAACGCAACTACTATTTAATATAAATTGTATACATTTAGTTAATTATATATTGATTAGTTTAACTAAAGTATATAATAGTGAGAAATAACATGCTTTCGACAGTAACTATAGTAACCTGTCAAGGTTTTTAGTTATTTTATTCATGGTAATTTTATAACTTCATGACCAGAGTGATTTCCTTAATTAATAATGCTGGACACCTACGTGAAGTTATGACTTCACTCTTTACTTATGTTCCCTATAGAGAATTGAATGCTACTTCCAACTAGTTTAAATTCTTGGAAAACAATGCAATTAATCTTCTGGGCTTAAGTCATAAATGTGTATAAAGTACTGCCACTTTGACCTGCAAAATCTCCTACTAACCTTCTTACTAGAAGGTTTATTCAGGGGTTAGAACCCACCACAACTCTACTTCTTGTTTGACCCCACCTTTAACTTCTCATTGTTTCTTTGCTGAGGTTTAACTTTCCAGATTATCTGTTACCACTGTGCAGTCCCCTAACTTCCCCAGAGTTGGCTGTTTCCCTTGTTTTCCTGTCTATGCTCTGTAATCTCCATACTCTGCTCTCCAACCAGCTGCCATTAATCCTCAAAGCACTAGTTTATGCTCATCCTTCAAGATTCAGTTTAAGTACCACCTAATAAAAGACATCTTTTTTTTTTTAAATCTCGTTAGCATTCTGTTCATACTCTGTTTCGCACTTATCTTACAACGTAACATTAGAACATCTAGATGACACGTCATTTTCCTTCTACAAGTTCTCTAGAGTGTATCTAATTTGTCTTCATGTTCCAGGGCCTACCATTTGATATAAGTTAAGGGTTCAGAATTTCCTAAATACCTATACAAACTTTTCTTAGGTGGTTTACCAGTTTCTTCACTTAAAATATTTGGTAGACCCCGTGTATCCTCCTATCAGAAAGAATTAACTAGCTGCTGGAATACGCTTTGCTTGCCTTTCTTAGGTCAAATTGCACACTGGCATTACTTACAGTCTCATTTAATACTAAAATGGGAAAAGCTACTAGTTGCATACTTTTAGACCTAGTAGATATATTCCTCTTGAGAGCAAAAGTAATTTTTAAAGCATATGTAAGAAAGCTCTAAATGTACAGATTCTAATCTGTTAGTTTTATCTCTAGATGAACTGTCTCACTTAGGTTTGTATCTCTCACAGTGCTTAAATGTGTATGCATCTTGTTTGTGTATGAGTAGAGCGAGCCAGTGAGAGAGAGGGAGTGTATATCTATCTGTTCCATATCTATACTTCATATGCCTTTGTGATGGAGTTTCATGTCATTGAAATAATCGTATAGATAACAAATAATACCATACTTGTTATAGAAAGATGTATCAGACAATCAAAAGTTACTTTTGATGCTGTGATTTTATATCACTATGAATTTATATAACATGAAATGTGTATTTTTTGGTTTCTTAATGTGTATGAATTTATATTACTTGCTTTGTCACAATGAATGGTTTGCATGGTTGTTTTGTTTATTTCCAGCTTTTATACCAGGTAGCTATAAAAATAAACATTACTTAGGGGTTAATTTATACTTACATTAATATGGATTTTTTATATGCTCTCTATTCAAAGAAAAAGCTATGCTGAGTATTTCTATACTTTCATGTGCTAAATAAATTACAAATATAATTTGGATATTCATAAAATAATATGTTATAAAATTTGATTTGTGGAAGGGTTATAAAATTTAAAATATAAACAACATCTCAATAGAAAGTGGAAATCATAAAACTACTAAACTGATTTTAGTTCATATTTCATGAAGCAGTTAGTAGAAATTTGAAATTAAATGATTTAATAGTTCTTTACCTTCAAAATACGTAGCATGCGAAGAAATCGAACAATTTTTATAAAGATTACTGTTAGAATAAAATCAAGAATATAAGTAATAGAATTTGTCTCAATAAGAATTACATCTATGATGCCAACTAATGTAATTGTTAACTCAAATAGGTTCCAGGCATGTAAAAAATATTCTTTCCTCATTGCAGCCATCTGTTGATTAAAAAAAAAAATATGTTATCTTGGTTTTGCTTTTACCGCAACATTTTCCACAATAACTGAAATATCACTAGTTAGATTTTTTTCTGATCTACCTGAAGACTACTTGTCTGAAATACTAGGAAGTAATCATATTAATTTAAAAATAAAAAGGTTGAAATATTAAAGCATAGCTAAGAGAGTGGGAAGTATTAAAGATGATTTTGGATGCTAGTCTGGGAAATTGGGTTTCCAGTGGAATTTTGAGAGAAAAGTAGGCTTAGAGAAGATAAATTTTTTAGGATGTTCTGTTTGAGATGTTTGTACAGCATTTTGCTGGAGAGATCCAGTCATCAGTTGTCTATATGCTCTGAGGTTCTTGAAAAGATCTGAGCTGGGAACATGAATTTGGGAGTTATTAGACTATAAATGGTAGATGATGCCAGGGAAGTGAAAGAGATAGCATGGCCTATGAAGCTTTTTATTCTTTACGTCCATGTCTCATTTTCCATACCTGCCACACAAATCTAACATCTCTCTAAGATCCGTGCTGACCAATCCATCCCAAGCTCCAGTCACTGGGAGTGATATCCCTTGTGGGTGTCATGGTATTGCTTCTAACTTTTCTCTTTGTCCATCATGGTATATGCTCATATACTCACTCTCCACTTTTTGATCCATATAACACAATACTATTATCAGTTTGTCAAGGGTACATTGCTTCATTTTACAACTACCTTTATATTAGATTTAAAAATCAAATCAGAAAAAATAAATAAATAAATAAATAAAAATCAAATCAGGAAATGTTTTTCAGCTATGAAGGGATATCTATCACTCTACCTATCTCTATCTAGTATTAAAAAAATAAAATGAACACTGCCCTGCTAAATTTATGAACACCGTCAATACCTTTGCAACTCCCTTTGACACACACCATTTTAAAATTTATGTTTACAAATACAAAATCAATATGGATGTTTTCTACTGAGTTGCCTTAAAAATTTACCTTTAAAAATTAAAATTTGTTTGAGAAGTGAGAAAGAATTTCATACACTCCTTTAGAAAACTGCGTGTAGTTAGTGTTGGAAAATGAAGTTAGGGAATCTGTGAGACATTTAACATATTCACATATACATAGATACACACACACACACACACAAACACACACAATTTTGGATTACCTTAAATAGGGACTCCACGATATAAAAAGCAAGAAAAGAGTAGTTAGAGTATCTTAATTCCTCGTCATAGGTATCACTTAAGTCAGGTATCCAAGAAATTATAATAGGAAACATATTCATTAGTATCAGAAGATATCCAATATACTCAAATTCATCAGTAAATACAATTTTGTGGCATATACGAAGAATGCAATATCTACAAAAAAAAGAGTTTTATCTAATAAAATAATTACACTGAATGACTTTCATTATATGTTCAGTTCTGTTCTAATCATCTATAGTACACAGCCCAGCTTAGTTCTGGGTAGGAGTAATCACTTTCTGGCATCTCACTTCAGATATTGTCCTTTTAATTTCCTCCTCTACTAGATGTCTTGAGGCTTGTTTCCCCTCTTTTTTCCCCCAGCTTCCTCAACTCTCATCCATTTTTAGTTTTAATAGAAATACTTTTGGTCACGAGATGGGAATAACTCAAGCTGGAAATATTAAAAAGAATTCCTTACACCTGCCAGACATGATTACTATTAACAGTCTGAATATTGGTCCAATCTTTTTGCTTATGTAATCATTATCTGTAAACACAAAAGAAATTTTATCATACATATCATTCTGTAAACTTTTTTTTCTTTTTCTTAACAATGTATCATGAGCATCTTTCCTTGTTGGGGCATAAAATCTGTAAAAAAAGGTCCCGGTATGTGTGGTAATGGAACAGTATGTATCCACATTTTATCAAAATATTTAAATCAAAATTGATGGAAGTCCTCAATGTGAGACAGGAAACCATCAAAATCCTAGAGGAGAACATAGGCAGCAACCTCTGTGACCTTGGCTGCAGACACATCTCTGGAGGCAAGGAAACAAAAGCAAAAATGAACTATTGGGACATCATCAAGGTACAAATTCTTCACAGCAAAGGAAATAGTCAATAAAACTAAAAGGCAGCCTACAGAATGGGAGAAGATATTTGCAAATGACATATCTGATAAAGGGTTAATATCCAAAATCTATAAAGAACTTATCAAACTCAACACCCAAAAAATTAATAATCCAGTTAAGAAATGGGCAGAATACCCAACTTTCATATCAACATGGACGTGACTGGAGGAGATTATGCTGAGTGAAATAAGTCAAGCAGAGAAAGTCAATTACCATATGGTTTCACTTGGGGAGCATAAGGAATAACATGGAGGACATTAGGAGAAGGAAAGGAAAAGTGAATTGGGGTAAATCAGAGGGGGAGACATGAGAGACTGTGGACTCTGAGAAACAAATGGAGGGTTTTGGGGTTTGGGGGGATGGGTGAGCCTGGTGGTGGGTATTAAGGAGGGCACGTATTGCATGGAGCACTGGGTGTGGTGCATAAACAATGAATCTTGGAACACCGAAAAAATAAAATAAAATAAAATAAAAATCAATTGATCACATATACATAAAAAAAAAAATGGGCAGAAGACATGAAAAGACATTTTTCCGAAGAAGACATCCAGTTGGCTAACAGACATGAAAAGATGCTTGACATCACTCATCATCAGGGAAATACAAATCAAAACCACCTCACAACGGTCAGAATGGCTAAAATTAACAACTCAGGAAACAACAGATGTTGGCAAGAATGCAGGATGCAGAGAGAGGGGAAGCCTCTTATACTGTTGGTGGGAATGCAAACTGGTGAAGCCACTCTGGAAAACAGTAGGGAGTTTCCTCAGAAAGTTAAAAATAGAACTACCCTATGATCCAGCAATTGCACTACTAGATACTTGCCCAAAAGATACAAAGATAGAGATTCGAAGGGGCATATGCACCCCAATGTTTACAACATTATCAACAATAGCCAAACTATGAAACGAATCCAAAAGTCCATTAGCTGATAAAGACGATGTGGTACGTGTGTGTATTCACACACACACACACACACACACACACACACTCATGGAAATGATGGAATATTAATCAGCCATCGAAAAGAATGAAATCTTGCCATTTGCAATGACACGGATGCAGGTAGAGAGTGCATTACGCTAAACAAAATAAGTCAGTCAGAGAAAGACAAATACCATATGATTTCACTCAAATATGGAATAGCGAGAATGCTATCATAGAGTTTATCCCCCATGTTTTCTTCTGGGAGTTTTATGGTTTCAGGTTTGACTTTACTCCATTTCAAATTGATTTTTGTGTATGCTGTAAGATAGTGGTCTAGTTTCATTATTTTTCATGTGGCTGTCCAGTTTTCCCAACATCATTTACTGAAGAGACTATCCTTTACCCATTGTATATCATTGACTCCTTTGTCATAAATTAATTGACTATATACTCATGGGTTTATTCCTGGGCGCTTTATTCTGTCCTGTTGATCTATGTGTCTGTTTTTATACCAATACCATACTATTTGTTTATTACAGCTTTTTAATATAGTTTGAAATCAAGAAGTGTGATACCTCCAGTTTTATTCTTTTTTCTCAAGATTGTTTTGGCTATTCAGGATCTTTTGTGATTCCATACAAATATTAGGATTTTTTAAAAATGTTGTAAAAAATATTATTGGAATTTTGGTAAGGATTACATTGAATCTATAGATTGCTTTGGGTAGTATGGCCATCTTAACAAGATTAATTCTTCCAATTCATGAGCATAAGATATCTTTCCATTTATTTGCATCTTCTTCAGTTTCTTTCATCAATGTCTTATGGTAATCAGTGTACAGGTCTTTTGCCTCCTTGGTTAAATTTATTCCTAGGTATTTTATTCATTTTGATGCAATTATAAATGGGATTTTCTTAATTTCTTTTGTTATTAGTATATAGAAATGCTACTGATGTTTATATATTGATTTTGTAATCTGTAACTTTACTGAATTTGTTTATTAGTTCTAACTTTTTTTTGGTGGAGTTCTTAGGGTTTTCTGTATATATCATGACATCTTTAAAAGATGTCAGTTTTACTCATTTCTTTCTGATTTAGATGACTTCCTTTTTTTTTTCTTGTCTAATTACTCTGGCTAGGACTTCCAATACTATGTTTAATAAAAATGATGAGAGTGGGTCTCCTTATCTTGTTCCTGATCTTAGAGGAAAAGCTTTCAGCCTTCAGCTTTTCACTGTTGAATATGATGTTCACTGTGTGATTGTCACCTATGGCCCTTGTTGAGGTACACCCCTTCTTTACCCAGTTTGTTGACAGTCATAATTTATATTTACCCCTTTTTGTCTTGTGTATCCACTATTGTAGCTATATTTTTTTAAATACTTTTGACTTTTAACCTTTATGCTAGATTTTTATGTGATTTACCCACCATTGTTACAATATTAGAGTGGTCTGAATTTTATCATATATTTATCTTTACCAGTGAGATTTATACTTTCATATGTTTTTCTGTTACTATTTGGGGGTATGTCCTCTGGATGGCAATCACAAAACCCAGGGTGCCAAACTCTTGCACAAGTTCATTTCCAGGAGACATTGTCCTTGCAAGCTCATTAAGAACTGTTTCATCATCTACTTTAGTCTTCTGGATCTTGTGGACATAAGCCCAATCATCTGTCAGAGCAGGTGTTTTTGGGGCCCATTTCTCAAGTGGAAGTTTTAAAAGTTAGGGCACTAGATGTTGGGTCCAAACCCTTTACTTCTCATGGAGAAACTGGGGGCCATGAGTTCCCTTCTGATCACATGCCTCAATGCCAAGGGATGAGTTTTATGCTGAGAGTGTGTCTCAGCCTTTTCTACCTGTTTCGATGTAGGTATTTTCTCATTAGCCTGATGTGTAGGAATCACTCAGCTACTTTCTGGATTTTTTTGAGAGGGAAGTGATCCATATGTGGCTGTAGATTTGGTGTGTTGATGAAAGGAGTTAAGTTCCGGAGCCTCCTATGTCACTGTCTTGGACTAGAATACAGACTGCTTTTCCTGATTTCTTTCAGCAGTAAAATCATATCTGGCACAGCATTGCATTTGATGTTACCTTTTTTTTCCCTACCAGACATTTATTTATTTATTTATTTATTTATTTATTTTGAGATTTCTCTTTTTTTTTTTTAAGATTTTATTTATTTATTTGACAGAGAGAGATCACAAGTAGGCAGAGAGGCAGGCAGAGAAAGAGGGGAAGCAGGCTCCCCGCTGAACAGAGAGCCCGATGCGGGGCTCGATCCCAGGACCCTGAGATCATGACCTGAGCTGAAGGCAGAGGCTTTAACCCACTGAGCCACCCAGGCGCCCCTCTCTTTTGTTTTTTTTAACATTTTTAAAAATTGTGTTATATTAGTCACCATATGATACATCATTAGTTTTTGATGTAGTGTTCAATGATTTTTACCCCAAAGATACAGATGTAGTGAAAAGAAGGGCCATATGCACCCCAATGTTCATAACAGCAATGTCCACAATAGCCAAAATGTGGAAAGAGATGATGAAGATGCCCTTCAACAGACGAATGGATAAAGTTGATGTTACCTTTTGCTTAAATTTATAAGTGACTATACTTTGACTTGTTTATGACAGATAGATGAATTGAAAGGGATATGGTGGGGATTACTCTCAATTTCTTTAAATCTTTAAGGTTGGTGTTAATTTCTGTAATCCTGGAATACTATATTGCTTCTTATGACTATTTTGGCCAGGGTTCCACATGGTCACTTGGACCTTCCTGCCATAATAATCCTTATTCTACAGGTCACCAAGAAAATGTAAATGTTCAGCTACACACTATTTTCACCCCAAGTATACACTTGGAGATTTAGGGAAATAACCACGCAGTGGACTTGCTGGATTTTTATGAAGCAGACTGGGTCAGAGACTCCATATATCATCCAGCCTGAAAGCTTCCTCTCTAACTTGAGAACTGTGATAGCATTTCAAGCCTTTGGTCTTTTGCTTGTTTGTGTATTCATTTATATTCCCCCCATAAAGTCTTTTAAAAAGTCTGAGTATTCTATTTTCCCATTGAAAAGTAACTTTTTTAGTAAAGTGACTAAAGGTCCATATGAGAAAAGGTTGAGGGAATATTTATCCTATGTGTTTGTGGTGTTATTGTAAACCTTTCTCAAAGGCTCGGGTTCCGAGAACTGACTTAGGTATAAGGAAAGGGTGAGGAATCATGATCTTCCTTTGCAGTAGTTAACCTCATCTCTTTGCTGACCAGTTCTCTATTTTTAGAAAAGTCAAATAAAATGTAGTTAACTATTTGTCTACGTTGCCGTTTGACACAAATTATTTGTTACCCATACCCAGGCCAAGGTACTCTGACTGCTATTCCAGGTTTGCTGTTCACAAAATAAAGTATGCCCACCTTGCTTTTGACATTTAAGTGCTGCCATCTGTCTTCTGCCATTCCCAAATCCTTTTAATACTAGTAAGACTAATTCCATGGCAACCTCAACTACCATCAACCATATCTTGCAGAGGGCATCTATCACTGAGTTTCTCAGTGTTGCCTTGTGAAAGTAAATGTCCTCTGGTCCTTCCCAGGGGGGCAAAGTCATGTGATGGATCCTTCATTCTCATATAATAATCTAGTTAAATATTCCAGTTTTTATCATCTGCACTTCATTTATTGGAGGTTATTGGCCTGGTCAAGCTTCAAAGAACAGTCCCAAGAGTATAATAGGACCAGCTCCAAGTGTCCTTAACAGAATGTTGAACCTCGAATCATGGATAAGACCACCATGCCAATAAATTCTCCCCAGTCTGGCCTTCTGTGGTAACACTGTTGTCCAATACCCTCAAGATCCATTCCATTATATGTTTACCAGTATTTGCTTATATTAGTCAGGCCCTGTAATTCCCTCAGTAGATAAGTTGTAGTCTCCTAAAGAAGGCACTGTATTTCCTCCTCTAGCTATGTTGAGGTCTGATACGGGTAATTACCTCAGAAACAATGAAAGGTGGTAGAGAATAACCTTGAAACAAAGACAAGCTTTATCTTGTGATGTCTTTGTAGCATCTGAAGGTGATAGGAGGCTATTATCCTTTAGCAAGAAAGAGGTGGCTGCCTTCTGCCAGGCTACAGTATTCATGAGAAATGTGAAGATTCAAGATCTTCAGATTTATCCACCCAAGTGTTACCACTTAGATCTCAGGGTCCTGATCTTTTTCTTTCAGAGCCCTGACACTGATACGGAAACCCTATCAATGCTAGGTATTTATTCTTTTTTGTGCAGCTCTAGGTGTATCCCCTCAAATTTGACTTATTTAATTCTGAATAATTTAAGTTGAATTTTTAATTTTAAGAATTATGTGTGTGTTTTCTTATTTAGTTTCTTTTGGTGATTGGATTTGTTCATGTTTGTGATTCTATCACTTCTTAATTTCAACATTTCAGTAATATGGATATTATTGGAATTTGGCACTTAGTAATAAATGCTCACATTTGTTAAGTGCTTACCCAGCACTAGTCCCTGGCCTACGTGCTTCTACACACACTATTTATGTATTCTTTCCCACAGTTCCATGAGGAAACAGAGGAGAACTTAACTAGCATATTTTGGTGCCCATTATGTATCAGTTACTTTGCCACAGGCCTTATATATATCAGATGTTGAGAACTGAAACACTCATTCAGATAATAAATGACAAAGACTGAGATTCTAAACCAAGCCATCTCACACCAGGATCTGCCCTACTCACTTTGAGATGAGTGATATTCAGAGATAGCCTATGGGGAGTTTTTAAAATCTCCCTTTCATTAAATTGTATCAACAAAAATAATTACTTAAAAAGTTGTAGCTTTAGTCAGTATTGAAGGCTTTAAAAAACCCTATAATATGAAAATATCTTTCTTGTATTTATTGAGTGTGGTAGACTAAAGATGCCACATAATCTTTGATACTTTTATTGAAAGGAAGGGTCTATAGTTGGTCCTCCTCAATCTAAGAAAAGAAACAATAGGCATCCAAATTGGAAAGAAGCAAGTAAAATGATCTCTATTCATAGATGACATGATTTTCTACAGAGAATTCCAGAAAATTCACAAAAAACAGGAGAGCTAAGCATTGAACTCAGCAAAGCTTCAGAATACAAAGTCAATATACAGAAATCATACACCAGGAATGAACAATCTTAAAATGAAATTAAGAAAACAGTTTCATTTATAATAGAATCAAAAAAGAAAAAAGAAAGGTGCCTGGGTGGCTCAGTTGGTTAGGCAACTGCCTTCCGCTCAGGTCATGATCCCAGGGTCCTGGGATCAAGCCCCACATTGGGCTCCCTGCTCAGTGGAGAGCCTGCTTCTCCCTCTCCCTCTGCCTGCCTCTCTGCCTACTTGTGTTCTCTATCTCTCTGTCAAATAAATAAATAAAAATCTTAAAAAAAAAAGAAAGAAAAAATAGGATTAACTTTAATCAAAGACTTGTATGCTAAGAACTATAAGACATCCCTGAAAGAAATTAAAGAGGATCTAAATAAATGAAAAGTCACCTCATGTTCATGAATTGGAAAGCTTAATATTGTTAGGATGACAATACTGCAGATTCAATGTAATCCCCATGAAAGTCTCAATGACATTTTTTTTGCAAAATTAAGCAAATCCTAAAATTTATACGGAATTACCCACATTGTTACACCAATCTTGAAAAAGAAAGTTGATAAACTTATATTTACCAATTTTGAAATTATTTAGCAGCTGCGGAAAACAATTTGGTGATTTCCTTGGGATAAGTTAAACATAAAATTATCTTATGATCCAGCAATTTCACTCTTTGGTGCATACCCAAAAGGTAAAAAGCAGGTATTCAAATACTTGTACATGAATATTCTTAACAGCACTGTTCTCAATAGCCAAAAGGTGAAAACAACCCAAATGTCCATCAACTGATGAATGGGTAAGCAACATATGATATATTTATGCAATGAACTACTATGCAGCCATAAGAAGTAATAAAGTCTTGATACATGCTACGAAGTGGATGAAACTTATGTTAGTGATACATTCTACCATGTGGATGAAAACATTATGCTGAGTGAAAGAAGCCAGAAACAAAAGACTGTGTATTGGATGATTCTAGTTATATGAATATATATTCATATATACAGTTATATGAAACATTCAGAACATGTAAATTCATAGAGACAAAGCAGACTAGTGTGATGCAGGAGCTGGGGGGCAGGGAGAATAGGGAGTGACTGCTTAATGGGTGCTGGATTTACACTGGAGGCAATAAAAATGTTTTGGATTTTGATAGAGATGATGGTTGCCCAACGTTGTGAATGTACTATATAACATGGAATGATAACTTAAAAATGGTTAATTCTTGTTATATGAAATTTACTTCAATAATAAAAGAAAAGTTATTATACTATCTCTTTTTTTCTTCAAGTAACTTTTTGTATGCATATAAATAATTTAATTGTAAACTATCCCAAATATGTTTCAATATATTCCAGGATATGAATTTATTCCTTAAATTTTTTGTGGGGCTTCAACATACAACCCTGAGATCTAGAGTCAAATGCTCTATCAACTGAGCCAGCCAGGAGTTCCCAGGATATAAATTTAAAATAGAAAGGGAATTTAAAATCAGTATAATAACATTTCTAGTAAGGTTCAAAATCACTTACCTTGATGGGATCCCTTTTTCCTTTTTAGTGTTATACACCCAATTGAGCAATACTTTTCTAATAAAGGCAAAAAGTTTTTTGCTTTCAGAATAATTCTTTATTGTCTCAGGACTCATGTATCTGGGGAAAAAAAGAAGTAATCACTAAACATGCTTTAAAATTTGGGGAATAGATTTAATGCAGTAATGTCAGAAAGCAGGAAGATGATTTTGTCCTTTGATAACTAGAAAGAGGACACTTTAATGAGCATAGGTCCAAGTCACAAAGTTGTAGATACAAGTAGATATATAATTATGAATTTAGATTCTGGGACTCACTCATTAAAGAGAGATACATGGTTTAAAATAGAGAGGTCAATGTTCAGAGAGGAAAAGAACAACATGATTCAAATACATCCAGTTTTCATGTTGGAGCCCCCATTATCTCGTGAGGCAATGAACAAATTACATCATTAAAATGTTTGGTCTACAAAATAGACATGAAAGTATCCATGCCAGTTGAGAATAATTAAATAAGAAAGTATATATGAAGCATCCAACCCATCTCATACATCCTCTTATCTCTTTGATTGATTTTACCTTCTGGACAGGTAGTTAGGGGAATTAATGGACAAAATACAAGTGGTAAGTAAAGAGTTAATGGTTACTTGGAGAAGTCAGTGGTCCTTAAACCCCAAAGACAGTTTGGTAGCACGTATCCCGTTGTCTCTAGGTTTCTGCTGGCTTTTCTATCAAGGTAGCTCATATCTACGTGCTATGATTTGGTCTTGCTTAGCCAAATACCTTGGTTTTTGTTATCTTCATCCAAAGGGGGATAGGGCTTTGTCCTTGGGTCTGAGGCCCTACTTTAAAATATGGCTTAATGGAAGGGTATTGGTGACTTAAATTCAAAGGTGGATCTTGTCCTTCCTATTGACTATACTGTTCTTACTCTGAAATTTGAGCAATTTCTCCGCTATGGGGATACAGATGTAATTGAAAAGAAGGAAGTCAATCAATTCTCTGTGACTCAATAAAATGATATGATAATCACATGGAAAATCACAAATGTATATAGGACTTGATTCGTTCTTAATTTTAAAAATATTTATTGAGTGTATTATTCTTCCTAAAAGCTGGAGAGAAATCATAAACAAAAACAGATCTCTGCCCTTAAGGATCCAGCAGACCAGGGGAGTGAAACAGGCAAGTAACAATTGCAGTAAATTGTAGTTGGTGTTGCTGTGGAGGTAATAAACAATAGGGCACTACGAATCCATCAAGTAGGGGGCTGGTATTTAGTGTTGGGGGATCAGGAAACCTTCTTGAAGGAATTAATGTCTCAACTAAGATCTGGTTATTTCTTAAGTTCCCATGAATCCTAAAATTCTGTAATATCAGTAATTCAGGCTCCTCAATTTCTATTTTTTATCATCACATTCCTTGCTTTTTTCTGATTTAGGAAGACAGTTGTGATCTCTTTAATTGGATAGTGAGGCAGCTTAAGCTTCGAATGCGAGCCCTGTAATTGTCAGTCAAGTGACCGTGGGTAAATTGTTTCGTCTCTTTGCTCCTCACTTTCTCATCAGCAAAATGAAGATAATACTAACACTTATCCCACAGGATTTTTATAACATTAGATTGGTAATACATGCAACATGTTTAAAACTGTGCTTGGCACAGTACTTAATAAATATAAGCTCTCTATTCAAAGAATTCTCTCTCGGGCAATCACACAGGCAGTTAGCACAGGTCCTGGTGCCCCTGTTTAAATCCCCCAACTCTTTCTCTCCTTAGACTTGTTTTCTTGCCACAGGACACACCAGTGCATGGGGCTACTGATAGGAATGACCAGCAAATGGCAAAGCCAACTCCAAGGCAAGTACTGACTATAAGTGTAATTAAAAGTTCTCTGGGGATTGGACCACCATTCCATTTATCCTGATATTCCCTACAGTGCCTGCCATATACCTTTGCACGTATTAGTATATAATATTTATCTCTTTTACGAATCACTAAAAAAATAATATATTAAAAAATGTGCCTTTGTTGTCCACCAGGAATCCTTTCAACCCTTTAACTCCCTTCTCCCCAGTGTTGACCTCCTTGCTCTGGGTCTTCATAGGCATACATTGCTTCTGCCTTCCTGGAGGATTTAAAAAGGAAAAATCAAGGCAATGGGTTGAATTGCTCTACACTGCTTTTTTTTTTTTTTTTTTTTTTGTATTAACTTGTCCTGAACAATGCAGTGATAATACTTTTCAGCATGTTACTTATTCATCCATTTTAAAAACTTCCACTGTACACTGTGCATCTGTCTTCTTTAAAGTGTGCATCATATTGTTTCTAAGTGATCACATTTGTCCCGCCCCCTTTCCCAGTCTCTTTCCATAAGCATTTGAATAGCCTAGAGCGAGGAGGCAAATGGAGGCCCTTGTCCTTATGCCTTATTCGTCAAGAAAACAAAATTTTAAATAAGATATATTTTATCTTCCTACCTTGACAAGTATGTCATAAGGATTTGTATGGCAAGGCTTGAAATGGAATCTCTTATACTCTTTGAAATCTGTACTCAAACTGCAAGGAGACTGTGCTCCAGAGTCTGGCTGCTTCTCTTCCCACACAGGGCTTTATCCCTCTCTGTGCCACAAGCCAGCACTCCTCAGTGGACACCCGGCTGGCGCTTCTCTTAGCTTTCAGCGTATGCACACCAAAGGCCCAGTTTGCTTGCGAGATAATGGCCCAGGGGAAAGGCCCAAGACCACCTTACAAATGAGCTTTGGGACCATTCGAGCAGGGAATTTTGGTGTCTTCAGTACCAGGAGTGTGGTTTATTTTATTTTTTTATTTTTTTAAAGATTTTATTTATTTGTCAGAGTGGGGGGGGGAGAGAGAGAGAGAGAGAGAGAGAGAAAGCAGGGGGAGCAGCAGGCATAGGGAGAAGCAGAGTCCCTGCTGAGCAGGGACCCTGATGCGGGGCTCGATCCCAGGCCCCTGGAACCATGGCCTGAGCCGAATGCAGACGCTTAACAGACTGAGCCACCCAGGGGACCCAGGAGTGTGGTTTAGAACAAGAAGGTATGTTATGTCCGGGCTTTGGGGTGATATCGTCGTTAATTGCATAGCAGTTTAACTCTCCCCTTAGACCACTAACATATCCTTCGTCCTTCCAAGGGGATCTGAGGCTAATACGCGGACTTCAAGGAACTCGCCATGTACTCCAGAGGCTTGCTATTACAAAACTATGCTGGATATTAAGAGAGAATATGCATTGATGTGCGTGTAGGAATTAAGGGAGTCTTTGAGCTTAGTGAGGCATTCAAGCAGTCTAAAAGGAAGAGTGTTTTACCACAGCTCAGCTTTGGGGGCAAAAGGAGGAAGGGAAGAGAGTCTCAGCTAGCAGCAGCAACAGGTTCAGATGCGCAGGAGTCTGAATAAGGAGAGCAAGCTGGGAAACCGAAAGGAAGTGATCAGGCTGTGGCTTGACACGTGTTACCGGATGACCCCAGGTTACCGGAAAGAGCAAGCAAACTCACTTACACCATTTCCTAAATGCAGGGGCTTAGGATGGACGCTTTCTCTTGCCAATGTACTTACTCTCCCTTCTTCTCTCCGAAGCTTCCCGTGGCACCGACCAGCACCTGGACTGCGCTCTGGGACAGAGTCTCGTTCCTGTATTGTCTCTGGTAGCTCGCCTAAGAGAAGGGTGCAGATTATTATAGAGCACGGATGACAATAACGACGTAGTGTTTCCTTTACGGAAAGGAAGTCCGTGAGAAAGAAGTCAAAAATCCCTAAATAATCTACTATCTCTATAAAAAGAATGTTTCTAGGCAGTCCAGACCTTGCGATCAGTGCAGAAGTCCCGTCTGAACTTTGAATAAAACCAAACTGGTTCTGCGGTAAACGAGGTTCCTGCTAGATGTTAATTAGGCTTTCAAAAGTAAGAGGCGTCCTGTGGCCAAATAACTATGGGAACTTCCTGCTGCAAGTGTATCCCCATCTTCGCAGTTTATGATGCACATTATAGAAAATTAAAGACTCTGAGAATTGCTACAGTAGAGAACCCTGGTTTTTATCTTTGATTTCATTTTTCCAAATATTTTGACAACACAACTCTGTTTTCTCCAGTCTTTTATAAGCATTAAATAGACTGCTGCTGTGGTCCAGAAAGCAGTCATTTGTTCACTCAGTCCATATATTGAGAGCCCACTTTGCTTCCGGCACTACCTCTGATGCTGGAGAAGCCCCGGTCTGACACTGCCCCGGCCTCAGTGTGCTGAACACTGTCCAAAATCATTGCATGGACCGGCTTCCTAAATTGGAATGTATGATGTAAGTAAAGACTTTTGGTTCCGTAGAACATGTCTGCACAATCATTTATGGATATTAAAATGCAGTTTTGCTCTTGAAGGATACCAGAATGGGATAAAACTAATTTTTAAAAAAGATCTTATTTATTTATTTGAGAAAGAGAATGAATAAGCAGTGGGGAGGGGCAGAGACAGAGAGAAGCAGCCTCCCTGCTGAGCAGGGGGCCTGATGTAGGACTCGATCCCAGGACCCTGGGATCATGACTTGAGCTGAAGGAACATGCTTAACTGACTGAGTCGCCCAGGGGCCCCAGGATAAAACTAAGTTTAAGAATGAGGCAACAGGGGCACTTGGGTGGCTCAGTTGGTTAAGTGGCTGCTTTCGGCCCAGGTCATGATCCCAGGGTCCTGGGATCAAGCCCCACATCAGGCTCTCTGCTCAACGGGAGCCTGCTTCTCCCTCTCCCTCTGCCTGACGCTCTGCCTACTTGTGCTCACTTGCTCTCTGTCTCTGTCAAATAAATAAATAAAATCTTAAAAAAAAAATCTATAAAAAAAAAGAATGAGGCAACAACAACAACAACAAAGAAAGAATGAGGCAACAAAGGTCATTTGTCTGTAACACAGGAACTCAACAGAGTAACATTCTTCTTCTTAAACTTAGTTAAAATACTTATAAAATTATGTGAGATTAACATATTTTCAATATCCTCGAAGGGAAACACCATAGTCTGTAGAAAAATAAGGAAGCCGAAAGTAGTATGGAACTCACGAAAGCTTAGCAACACAAATGACAAAACAGACTCTAGAAAAATGTTAATTCTTAAATGATCATTCATACCAAAATGTACGAAGAATTTAGAGAACAGTTGATTCCTTAAAATAACTGCCATTTGTTGGGCTCCCTGCCATACTATGAAATTAACTGATTTATATATATTTTGCATAGAATTATTTAATTCTTGCAGGAAATTTATGGGGAAGATATTCTAATCTGTATTTCATAATGAGAAAGCTGAGACTCAGAGAGTTAAGTATTTTTCCCAAGATCACATTAGAAACTCCGTTTTCTCTGAATTTAAAGCCTGTCTCCCCTTCCCCTGTTATGGTTGGGGATGTTGCTTCTCCTTTACCACTGTATCCTCATACTGCGTTTCCTCTTCTAATGTACAACAGTAGTGAGGATATTGCCCCAGTTAATAATAACTGGCTGAGATTTAAATAACAGCTCTCAAAGCTTTGAAAACTGTAATAGACTAATTAATATTATGGTTGGAGCAGTGAGCATTAGAATTGAGGTTGCAGAAACCAAATTAACAAACCAAGGTAAACATAAAGATATGCTAGAACAAAGAAGCGCTAAAAAGATGCGAGATGAGATAAAGAGCTGGAGAACAGAATAGAAAGATCCAACCTACTTTAAAAAATAGGATTTCCTGGTTAAGACCTAATACATAGCACAAAATCAACAAAGATATAATGGTAGAAAACGAACATTTAGGGCAAGAAATAAAAAAAGTACATGGAATGTATATTGCAGAAAACATAGAATATCACAAGTGGAAAAAATGTAAGAGGTCTTTTTTTTAAAAATGTAAGAGGTTTTGCAGTTAGCATTTTCCTCTTTTACAAATAGGGAGAATAAAGACTAAAAAGAGTAAGTCCTGAGTCACATTATTAATGAAAGCAAGACTTAAAATGGAGTCTCCTGTAATGAAAGCAAGACTTAAAATGGAGTCTCCTCTTGAATACTGTATTTTCCTGAAATAAATTAAAAATCTGGAAGTGAGGGACGCCTAGGTGGCTCAGTCGGTTAAGCGGCTCCCTTCGCTCGGGTGGTGATCCAGCATCCTAGGACTGAGTCCCGCATTGGGCGGGGAGCCCGCTTCTCCCTCTACCTCTGCCTGCCACTCTGCCCGCTTGTGCTCTCTCTCTGACAAATAAATAAATAAAATCTTAAAAAAAAAATCTGGAAGTGACTCAAAGATACGATATCATAAAATCTGCTGGTGGAATAAAGCACTATTCGGGCATAAGTTCATCCTTCATGGCACTGCCTCAGTTGCTTAAAGAAATTATTTAGGTCCTTGGAAAAGCTGCCTTTGAGAGTCAACCTCTCTGCCAGGACTAATGCTGAAGAGAGAACAATCGTACCCTATAGACCTTCCATTTCCCAAGTGAAAATGAACACGTAGAATGCTTGGAATTCTGTATGGCTGGAATAGTCGAGACATGCATGAGTCCATATGCAATGAGGAAGGCCCACCATGAACATTTTGGGAGCATGAGTCATGGCAATGAGTCAAGATCCTGACTTGGATAGTAAATGGTAATTAGGCTATTAGCAATTTCCCAGAGTCCAGTATGCTGCTGTACCACAGAATTTCTCTAACCTTTATCCAAGATTTGATCTGAAAACTACTACTCTCTACCTGTAGCTATTAGCAGAGTTGGTGGTATCTTTCATGAAAAACTGGCGTGGATCCAGGGATAGGAGGTATTGTAGAAATAGTTGCATAACACACCTGAAGATTCAGTTCCCCTGTAATTTCTGCCTTGGGGTCTGTGAAATTCCCAAATCCTCTTAATAAATCACTTTTTACTTAGGCTAATTTGGATGGATCTATTTCCCTTTTCCTTCTTTTAGTAGTCAAATGGATTCTTAAGATAATGCCAAACTTCCCTTTGCCTTTGTAACGATCTCTTAAGCTATGCAGGTAAGCATAATCAAGATGTCTTTAGCGAAGGAAAAAGTTTTCAGGATAATTTTAGGCCCAGATATCATTATAAAAGTGTATGATCAAGTACTTACTATTTGTGCCGACAAGAGACGCCGCTTGGCCAGCTCCATTGCTTCAATGTTAAGGGTCTCATCTATTTCCTTGTTACAGTCTAGACACGTCACCTTTTGATGTTCTGTTTGGTCTCCTTGGCTCAACTAAGTGAAACAGAAATAAAAATAAACAAACAAACAAAATACATGAATATTAACCTATTGTTTAACATAACCCTCAAACAATTCATCTAAAGATTTGGTTTGAAAAATTATAGAAAATCTGTTAAATACAGAAAAAGTGTTCAGATGAGTTTCCTCATCATTTCACAGTTATCTAGAAGGTAAAATAATTGCTAGTTTAGGAGGAAAGGAGTTATATCATGTTTTTATGTTTATGTGGCATTACTGACATTTTATAAAAGCTATCCTACGTATGATCCCATTTTAAACCAATCGTTCTGAAAGTGTGGACTCCGAGCAGCCTCAGCGTCACGTGGAAATTGTTATAAATACGCATTCTCAGATTCCAATGCAGACCTGCTAAATCAGAAAGTCTGGGGAATAGGGCAGCAATCTGTGTTTTTACAAAGCATTCCATGATTCTTGCTGCCGCTAAAGTTTGACAATCACTGCCTTAACCTAAATCACTTAAGGTAGAGTAGAAAATGAACTTAGCAATGGGAGATGGGGATTATGGATAACTTCATTTTACAGTTGAGAAAAGCTGAAGCTTAAGGAAAATAAAAGATTTGCTCAAGATCGCAAAGCTATTTATTAAGTGACAAAGCCAAGTTATGAACCCAGATTTTCTGAGTCCAAGGCCAGTTCTCTATCCATAACACCATAACATCTCCCATGTTTGATTATCTGCCTTCTGAAACTGATCAAGTATCAGAGTGGGGGCCTCAACTTTGACTTTGCACTAGAATCAGATGAGTAAATGAATAAAAACACATATTCCTGGGACCTACCTCAGACCATCTGCATTATTAGAATCTCCTGAGTGGGGCTGGGAAATAAAGTCATATTTTAATAAGCTTTTTAGATGAGTCTCATGCAGTCAGATTAGCAAAAGTCCACAACCAGAAATTGGGAGCTACTATAGAAAATAATTGGATTTGACTTGGTACTTGTCGTATCCAGAAATCCTGGCAGTATTCCTGTAGGCACAGGGCTTGGTCTCCAGCTAGAGCTTCAAGCACTGGTTAGTGGATATGAAATGGATTTTGCAGAATCCTACTTTATAGAAACCAATTATCTTATGTCTACACTCCTAGAAGTTGGCTCCTCATATTGTATGACTTAGCAAAACATTGCAACAGCTGCATCATACAGTATGCATTGAAACATTGCATTGAAAACTGGATGTAACATAGGAGATAGCAAAGCAGCAGTAGCATTGAGAAGATTCCAGAACAACTTATTTCTATTATTTCTCCTTATGGCAACCATGACCAACTGGGGAGTTACATACCCTTTGATGATTAAGAAGTCTGACCACAGAGATCCTAAAGCCTATCTCAGAAGCAGGAGGTGACATCTCACCCACATCTAAAACTTATGATGCTGGCTTTGAATTCTATTTGATACCAAAAAATAATATTAATCATAAGTGAGGGGCTAGCAAGTACTTGGCATATATAATAGTGTAAACAAATGCTAAATAAATGCTGAACAAAGGCACCTGTCCACTGTCAATCCAATAAAAAACTTGCCATTTTTCCTGGCTCACTCTTTTTTATGGCATCTTTTATAGGGAGCTCCAAAGCACTGTTCCTTCTTTTGAATTTACAACACTAAGGTTCCCTTCTTACTATTATGCCAGTGGGTTACCAATACAACTTCTCTGTTAATTACAAGTATTAAAACTGTGAATTAATATTTATAACATTTAGATTTAAGGTAATGATATCTACTTTGAAGGAGTAAATGAAAGGTATAACTTGCTTACCGCATATGGGTTTTGAAGTATAATTGCTTTCTCAACCATATTCCAATCCGCATTAGCAAGATCTTTGTCAAATTTGAGTGCAGAGGCTGCAGATTTGGTTAGCTCTTGAAAGTGTTGAAATGTACAATAAAGTGATTTATATTTTGTTGATGTGACATCACGAAGACCTTTGGTACGGAGAATATGTTTTATCAATAATAAGGATACCACCATTTTGATATGGATTATATAGTTTCCTTGTGTTCCTACTGCCACCAACCATTTTTTATTTAAGTTAAAGACTCAAGATAAATTGTTTAATAATGGAAACATTAACAATTTCAAGCTTTTCTACTTTCATACTCCTCAAAAAAGCTGAGGTACCTAATTATAACAGTAATAGTTAATATTTACTGAGAGCTTACTATATGCTAAGAAAACACTTTGTAGCACATTGAATGTATTAAGTCTTTGATTACCTTACCCATCTTTTAAAAGTTCCTTTTCCCAGTTTGTTAGATGAGGAGACAAAAGAACTGAGATGTAATGACTAATTTTATGTGTCAACTTGACTGGGCTATAGGATAGTCAGATATTTGGTAATATTATTCTAGGTGTGTCTGTGAAGGTTTTTCTGGATAGAATAACATTTAAATTGGTAGACTGGGTAAAGCAGATTGCCTTCCTCACTGCCGGCAAGTCTCATCCAAACCACTGGAGTCCTGAATAGAACAAAAGAAAATTCACTCTTTCTGCCTCATGGTCTTTGAGTTGGGACATCAGTCCTCTCCTGCTTTTGCATTTGGACGGGAACTTAAAACTATTGGCTTTCCTGGTTCTCAGACCTTTGGACTATAGATCTTGGGACTTCTCAGCTTTCACGATCATGCAAACCAATTTCCTATAATAATATCACATATGTATGTACACATAATAGATGACAAATACATACATAGGAGATATATACACAGGAGATATACATGTAGGGGATATATGTCTGTGTATATGTATATCCATACTTCCTACATATACATCCCTGACATATGTATCCCATATATATGTATATATTTACAAATACACAGAATATAGCTAAATATGCATATATGCAGGAGATACATATATAGGAGGCATCAATATAGATATACACATATATATATCCTACCTAAATGTAATATCATGTGTGTGTGTGTGTGTGTGTGTATATATATATATGATATATATTTATCTCCAGACCTCATTAAGGTTTGATGGACTCTCCCTATCAGACACAAATTCCTTTTAATGAGCCATAGAAGCTTCCTTGGAAAGCAATAATGTTCCATGAGCAAAGGCTCACTGCTCTCAGTGCAAATAAATATGTGCTCCTCAATAAGAATTTTAAGTTTATTTAGCTACTAAGTAGAACATATGGTACTCTTTGCAAAACTTCCCCTCTTTAATCTTTTCTTCCCAATTTACTATGTTGAGGCTCAGAGAATTTTAAAAAGAAAAAAGATTTTGTTGCAAATACAAGGCAGGCAGGCAGATTGGGTAATGCGATGTCATCCATAAAGATGGAGTCTCAGATTGATTAAAAATGCCGTTAAGATGAAAGCCCTGTGTAACAGAAAGGGTGATAGAGCAGTTGGGAATATAATGGATTGAAAGCATCAGGGCTATTTGTTTCTAGTTCCTCAATTGTCATTACCTTGTTGCAGGACCTTGGGCAGGAACTTTTAACTCTCTAGATCTCCACTTTTCCCTTGTTAAAAAATAGAAGATGAGGGTTGCTGGAGGGGAGGAGGGTAGGGGGGATGGGGTGGCTGGGTTATGGACATTGGGGAGGGTATGTGCTATGGTGAGTGCTGTGAAATGTGTAAGCCTGATGATTCACAGACTTGTACCCCTGAAGCAAATAATACATTATATGTTAATAAAATAAAAAATAAGTACGTAATAAAATTTTTAAAAAATAGAAGATGAAAACAGGCATACTGCATAATACAATTGCCTCCTATAACTGTTATTTCTGCTTCTCTGCTCTTCAGTCATTTATCCACAGAACTAGAGTTAACCATATAATTACACTTGCTTAAAACTGGCCAAGGAATTCCTCTTGCCCTTAGAGTAAAATCTTAAAATCCTAGGCCCTTCATTACTTAACTCCTTCCTACCTCTCCCATCTGGACATTCTCTACTATCTGCTTGTTCTCAAAGGGTCAAACCCTCTTTCCTTGAACACACTCAGTTTCTAGCTTCCTCAGGAACCTAGCACCCACTGTATTTTCTATCTTATATGTGTGTGATTTGTTTACTTTGATGTGCACATGACTCTCTGGGCCTGCCTCATTTGACCTGCTGTCTGTTTCTCCTTTCTCCAACGGTAAGCTCTATTGACATAGAAATCCTGTCTGTCTTCATAATGCATCATTATCAGTTAAAATAGTGCCTGGCATATAGGAAGCTTTCAGTAGAAGTTTGTTGAATAATTGAATAAACTTATTGTATTATTTTATTTAAACAAGACTAATGCAAATAAGTAATCTTTTAAAATTTATAAGCTTATTGGCCTAAACTGTTCATATGCTTTTTTTAAAAAAAATATTTTAATTAATTAATTTATTTATTTGAGAGAGACAGAGATAGTGAGAGAGAGCATGAGCGGGAAGGAGGGGGAGAAGCCCACTCCCCATTGGGCAGGGATCCCAATGTGGAACTTGGTCCCGGGACCCTGGGGTCATGACCTGAGCCAAAGGCAGATGCTTAACCAATTGAGCCACCTAGGCGCCCCTGTTCATATGCTTTTATATAGAGATCCAGTTTCCTTTTCAATTACACACTTGATTTTCATTTATGCAGCTTCTTTCCTCATTACTAGTAATTCTTTAGCATTTTTACCATGTCTGTCTCTTCACTAATAGTAATTACTAGGAGTTACTTAGTAATTAGTGATTACTAGGGCTTACCTAGTTTACTAACTGCCATTGGCAAAATAAATCTATTGACAATCAATGTAACTAAGCATACTGACACTCCATGAAATAATATCTAGAATAGAAAGAAAAATATAAAGTAAGTATTCATGATAATCTCTTGTAACATATTCTATATTTACCAGTGTAAATTAAACTAGATTGTACAGGTCAATAAATGCTCATAGGAGAGAATCTGAATGTCAGGCATGATGAAAGTACTCTGGGGATTCCCTATCTCCCTGCATATATTTAATCCATGTTTTTGGAACCAAATCAAGACTCAGACAGGACACATGGCTTGACAAGTAAACATGTACTTATAGAAACATTGGGGAAAAAAAAAACAACTTGTCTCTAAATTCCATTGCTGCACTTCTTGGGCCTTCATATATTGGGTGCTTCATATATTTAACCAGTTTAATAGCTGTTTACTATAGGAAAAAGGTCTGATATCCATTATTCATCATGGCCAGAGCCAGAATTCCACAGGCATCAGTAATTTGCTAAAACTTCCTGAAGCATTCGGACGTGCATTCAAAGTTGAGGACCACTAAGTTAGTTAATTTAATAGTAATACGAGCTGACATCTATATAGTAAGCGTAGAGCACAATATATCAAGTTCATTTAATCCTCATTACAATTCTATGAAGTAAATACCAGTATTGTCCAATTACACAGGTGGGAAACTCAGGCACTGTTACTTACCCAAGGTCATCTACCTTTGTGAGTCCTAATAGGGACAAGATTAAGTTATTTTTAACCCTTTCCTGTAGTGCTGCTTCAGGAGTATTAAAAAGTTAGCTGGAGGGTTCAGCGAAATTACATTAAGGAAGAAATGTGACTTTCTTCTCAACTAGTTACTACTAGTGAGGGCGTTTCACTACATGATTTTGTTTACTAGGGTTTTATCTCAAATCAGGTCTACATGGCATCATGATCACCGTCATTACAGCTCATATTTATTGTACATTTACAATATGCTAAACAATGTGTTGAGCATTTTATGTACATTTTCAATTTCTCAAATAACCCTTTGAGACAGCAGTGTGCTGGAGTTGGCTTTTCCAGCTCATGAGAGCTGATCGTTAAATTTTCAGGAAGTTATGGAGTTGATTGTTGTTCTGTTAGAGTGATTATGCAACGGAAATTGGCAAATACTACTTAATTAGGGCTCCTTCTGACCCCTAAGGAAGTTACTTGTTAAACATTTGCTAGCACACCATTGATATGATTAAGTCCCTTTTAGAACAAGGAAACTAACATGTGCGATGGGGTGGGTATTAATTAACTTGCTGATGGCCACACAGCAAATAGCAGCCAACTAGAAATTTTAGAATCCAGATCCATGTGCAATGCCTACCATTACACTGGTCAGGATGTGTGGTGCTGAACTGACCTTGATTATTCAGGCATGTGGAGATAGTTAAAAAGAAGGGGGAGATCATGTACTATTAGATAATTTTTTTAAAAGATTTTATTTATTTATTTGACAGAGAGAGAGAGAGAGACAGCGACAGAGGGAACACAAGCAGGGCGAGTAGGAGAGGGAGAAGCAGGCTTCCTGTCGAGCAGGGACCTTCCTGTCCCAGGACCCTGGGATCATGACCCCAGCCGAAGGCAGACGCTTAACGACTGAGCCACCCAGGCGCCCCAGATAATTTTGGTTTTAAAAGCAGTGTTTGAATGTTTAATTTTTTAATGTTTTAATGTTGGGGCTATTATCTAATTAGACATGCAATAATTCCTTTGCTGCTTTTCTCTCTACATTTGGAATTTATGTGTAAAAAGAACCCCCATAATGGAAGTATTAGATGCATCTTGATATCTGCACAGGAAATTTCTTAGTGAGCTCCTTGTAATGTTCTTACCTGGAAATGAGGTAGAGGGAGAGTCATGCCCTTTATGCTGTGTTAGGCAGAATCTGGCGCTAGTATCAATGAAGAGCTAACTTCACTAGACCATTAAAATATTCTGGTTCCTAGCATTACTAAATGCAGCCTCACAAAATTACAGAAAGCAATAAAGCCAATCATCAGCAGGTTTCTATTTTTCTTGAGTGGCTATTAGGAGTAAGTAAAAATAAAAACACTTACTGAGTACATACTTTGTATCAGGTACTATTTTTAAAAATATTTATTTATTTATTTATTTATT
>CM052898.1:141090472-141103093 GCA_028534135.1 Potos flavus | reverse complement strand
TTGCTCCAAGCCCCGCCCCTGGTCTGCACCCATTGGCTTCAGGCTCATAACTCCTGACTTGATTGGCTGATGAAATACACCAGAAGATGGGGCTCCGCACCACTGCGGGTTTACTACCAAGGCAACCTTGGAAGTCTTAAGGCCGTGTTTATTAAAAAAATAATAACAAATAGATAAATAAGGGTGAAAAGGAACCCCAAGAATTTTATTGCTATGTTAATTTAAAGTTTTGGAACAATGGATTTCTGGCAAAGAGCCGATGGACGCTGTTTTCCTAGAATTCCGGAAGTGGGTTTCCTGGGTAAGACAGGGAGGTAGAGATTTTGAAATATGAGGAGGCAGGTTGCTGGATTAGAAAAAGAGAGAGAATGGCTATTTGGGACATGTAGGAGAATAGGCTAGGTGGACTTTCACTTCTGGAACATTTATGTGGAGAAATTTTTAGGAATAATGAGACACTCATTTTTTTTCCCCTAAATATACATTATAAAGGACATTTTAATTGAAATTACTTAGTGATATTACCATAAAGGCAATTTTCATATTTCTAGTTTCATCATAAAATATTTCAGGAGACATTTTGTAATGATTTTGAAATCTAGATACTTACTTGGTGTATGTGATATCTCTTTATAATTTTACTCACACAAAGCCTTTGTGAAGTTATTTTTAGATGTCTACAAAAAGGTTTGTGCAGAGAAGAGAGATCATAGAGTGGGGAAGTGAAAGGCAAATCCATTGAAGACAGAAGTAAATATTGGAGAATGGCTGATCAAATTATCCACCTGGCCTGCAGAGAACCTTTCACAGACTTCATAAGCAGTCTTGTAGTGGCCATTAAGCAATAGATTTTGCCGAACAAAATTATTTTCACGAAGTTAGCAATGTAAGTCCTTTGGGGGATGGGCAGTGAAGGAAACTAAGAAAGGCTTTCAAAAGTGATAAAGTGCACATAACGTTTTAAGGACATGAAAATCAAGATTGTTTCTGAGAGACATGCAAGTTATCTTCTATTCAAGCTAGAATTAGATCAGCAGATGAAGTAATCACTATATCTATACTCTCACGAGAAAGATACATTTACTTTAAAGATTTTTAAAAATATTTATTTTCCATTCTTTGTGTTTCATTTCTTTTCCAGACTCACTTAATTCCACTCCAATAACTACAGGGAAGAGGAACTGTATTTCTCCCTTTATTTTATTTTTTATTTTTATTTTTTTAAAGACTTTATTTATTTATTTGACAGAGAGAGAGATCACAAGTAGGCAGAGAGGCAGGCAGAGACGGGGAAGCAGGCTCCCTGCTGAGCAAAGAGCCTGATGTGGGGCTCCATCCCAGGACTCTGAGATCAGGACCTGAGCTGAAGGCAGAGGCTTTAACCCACTGAGCCACCCAGGCGCCCCTCTCCTTTTATTTTCTCTGATTTATTTGGGTGGAATTCAGTGAAAAATAAAAGAATTAGTCATGATCTCTTTCTATAATATCTACTGTGAGTGATTTCCTCTCATCTCTTATTTGCCTTTTAAAATTTTAATTATGCTCTTTAAAAATCTCACCATTATTAAATTAAAATTTTTTATATATTAAAACCTATTGATGCTTTTTGTCTGTGATTCCTTCTGTCATTTTTTTTTTTTTTTAATTAACGCATAATGTATTATTTGCCCCAGGGTATATGTCTGTGGCCTTCTGTCATTTTTGAGTGAAGTCCACCTTTTATAGCTAAGAAGTTTCATAATATTGTAGGGACCAAAGGCAGGTCACCCCCAAATGGGCCACTTTGGCATGACGATATTTTGAATTAAATAGCAATCAAGG
Organism: Potos flavus; assembly: GCA_028534135.1. Lineage (NCBI taxonomy): Eukaryota > Metazoa > Chordata > Mammalia > Carnivora > Procyonidae > Potos > Potos flavus. Next base: position 141,101,272 of record CM052898.1, on the reverse strand, counting down.
GGCACTGAAGTGGCTCAGTTGGTTAAGCACTTGCCTTTGGCTCCGGTCATGATCCCAGGGTCATGGGATCCAGTTGTGTCCTGGGGCTCTCTGCTCAGCAGGGAGTCTACATCTCCCCCTCCCACCCCCCCACCTCCCCCCCCCACCTCCCACCTCTCTCCTACCTCTCTTATCTACACATAAGATAAGGCAGGAGTGGTTAAAGAGCGAGCTCTTTCTCACTCTCTCTCTCTCTTGCTCTCTCTCAAATAAAATAAAATCTTAAAAAAAAAAAAGCAATAACAACTCAGCTGATTCAGGAAAAGCTCTTTACCTCTCCCTCAACTGCTTGTAAAAATTTAGATAGAAGACCTCCAGGTAAAGAGCAATCACCATAGATAACACCATAATAGGACGTAGGTGTGGTAGAAAGGGAGGAACCTACCAAAGCCTGTTTGATTAAAGTCCTCCATTTTTTCCAAGTGGCCCAGCAGACATTTGTTTATCAAAGATTTACTCTTTTTCATCTTCTTGGGAATTGCTTTCCTTCCCTTTGAAGTCCCACATCCTTACCCCCTTCTCCTTAGTTCAGGATGACATTTATGCCTCATTTTGCCTTACTGTCTTGGGAATGTCCATGTCTGCAAGGATTCCCTATACCTATGAAATTAAGTTTGGTTTTCTCTGCCGATCTGTCTCATGTCAGTCTGATTCTCGGTCTGGCTAGAAGGACCTTGAAGGGCAGAGAGAATTCTTCTTCCTCGATAATATTAAAACACATTTACTTCTAATCATTAGTGAATATTTAAAAAACATGTTTAATGCATGTCCCTTCAGAATTATTTCAGTGCATAGTAAATGCCACAAGAGTGGCATAGCCGGTGTACTATAATCACTCAGTAGAAGCAAGGTCATGATCACTTTTGACTGAGATGGTCAATGAAGTTTCTCCAGAGGAAACAGGATTTGAGCCTCAATAAGACAGGCGGAAACTGGTTGAATGGATGAGTATAGTGAAGAAATGCGGGTCTCAGGCAAAATAAAAATCATTTTATCTGTGTTATTTCTATATACATGGGAGCCTTCAAGAATACAGAGATAAATGATGAAGACAGTTATCAATAGTGTAGTATCTGATGTGGGGCCACCAGTGAACTGTCAAGAAAGAATTCTTGAAACTTTTTCGTGCAAAAAAATGTGCTTTTATTATAGCTGGGGGACACGACCCATGGGCAGAAAGAGCTGCACTGGATTGCAAGGAGGGACTGATTATATACTTTTTAGTTAGTGGGGTTTAGGGGTAGTTCAAGTCTAAGGAATTTGTGCATGTTAAAAGCAAGCTCTCCAAGACCTCGGAGGACTAGCTATTGTTAAGATAAGGTTGCTTTTATTGTTGTCTAGTAAAACATTAGTTATGAGACGCTTCAAATGTACATCAGTGGGCTATATGTTTGAAGATGATTGTTAATATATATCTTGGGGGAGGGGCATGGTTACAGTTATCAGAGGGAAGTAGCCCTAACAAGAGCGAAACTATAGTGGTAAACATTAAAGGAAGTCTGCCGAGAGCCGCAGAAGCCTCACCGTTTGACACGGTCACAGCGCGGACGTGGCAGCATTTGCACAGCTCCTGCCATATGGGACAAGATTGGTATCTCTTCCTGTATCTTTTTATGTTACTCATATTCCTTTTTTCTCTTTGGCCTAAGCCCTTCGCTCAAGTTGAGGCTCCGACCCACTCAACCCACTTCTAACCAGACCGAGATCTCCTTACACATACTACATAAAGCGACCAAACCATTCTCCCGCCATAAAACCGTTAGAGCAGGTACTGCAAGGCTCCCTTCCAATGTTTGTCCACCAAATTATTGCAGATAAGATGATAAGGTACTTAAAGGCCAAAAAATTACACAGGCCTTTAATGATCTACAGCCGACCTCAGCTCCCCGCTAGGGGTTCACATTCCATCCTCACCACACCAAAACCTACATTCCCTTACACATAAGCTAAGGTAGGAGTGGTTAAATATAAAGACAATAGAGTTTTACTTCAGACTTTGTCATTTATCCAAAGAATACACAGGATGAGGCCCCCATAGTGCCTGCTCACTCAACAGCAATGGGGGCTTGTACAAACAGCTTGGGCCATTCTATAATAAACTCAAATGTCACTCCTCTTCCTTTGGTTAACGTACAAAAGGTATAAGTGACTAAACCTTTATCCAATACATAGAAACAGAGTCATAAAAATTGTTGTTAAGAGTCTTGCTGTTCAAAATAAGATAAGCCTGTCTCTGCCTTGGTCTTAGAAAGGACTATAGGTTCTGCAAAAATACTTTTGTTGATCTAAGCGTCCTTATCTAAGAAAATCATTGACTGTTTTCCATGTATCCTGCTGCCTATAAATAGTCAAAAACCAGTGAGGCAGAGATGCCTGCCTGGTGATTCAAAGAATCCTCTGGCTCTCTCATTCCTCTCGCCGATCCCGCCCATCCTTCAGGAAACCCTGGACTGCCTGGGCTGGTCCCCAGCAGAAGTCTTTGAGGGAGCTGTAGGACTGTTGTAATCTGTATATCTCAGGAATCCTGCCTGGAAACCTGGAGCCAAAGCAAAGTCTGGCCTCTGTACTTTCTCCCCCGTCAGTGCATATAACAAAAGCAGTTATGATGGTCATCGCTGGAGTAGGTCATTGAGAGGATGTGGCCACTGATTGACCCTTAAGCTGGACCCAGTCTCCTCCCTCCCTCCCTTGTCCTTAAAGTTTATATTCTGCTCACTGTTCCCACAGGGGCCCCCATTTTCAAGAGCAGAGCCTTAAGAAAGCAATGTATGTGGAGACTATCTGAACAGTATCTGTGACGGAACCCAGGTAAGCCTTCTATATAAATTTTTAGGACTCTAACTGGTGGGTGCAGAGATCTATGCATCTTCCCGCTGCCTAAAACAAGCCTTGTAAGTAAGTTCCCTTGCTTATTTAACCTGCCACTTACCAATCTTGAGTGGCGGCCTCTTTCCTTAATCTTTCCTTGCTCTTCAAACACAGGGGCCAGTTTCAGAGTTCACTCAGGAAGCTCCTGAAGTTGCAAACCAACAATTATTCATGTAAGGCATGAAAAATGGACTTTTTCTGAGAAGTACAGATTGGCATAGGTGAGGTAATGTCTTAGCAGATTTTGATAGATAAACTAAGCTTACATAAATATGGAATTTTGTGAAATACTATGATATGTAGTAAGCATTGGAGCAGTAGCATGGGTCTTGATAAACAGGTAGAAGACTGTCTTATACTTTAGGAAGTTAAATGGTAAATAGTAAATACAATGGAAATTAAGGTAGGAAGGCCAGAGAACTAGAGAAGGTGTGGTTTAAAAAAAAAAAAAATCTCAAAAGATCAATGATTGCAGATTCCAAGGATGTCTAGCGCATGGCCATTAGAATGTATTATAAAGTGAAATGGAAGAAAATCTTTAAAAATTTTTTTGTTACGTTTTAGCAGAAACACGTACACACGTACACATACATGTATTAGGTTTCCAACTCAATTAATTTTCATATATATATCAACCTGTGAAAATATAGCCCATAGAAAAATAGAGTATTTTCAACAACTCAGAATATTTCCTGTACCTCTTTTCAGTCAGTATCCCTTTCCCAGAATTACCTTATTTGGATTTCTATTACATTGAATATTTTGCTTAGTCTTAACATTTCTTATAAATGGTACCAAGTAATATGTGTTCTTTTGTCCCTGACTTCTTCTACTCATTATTATTTTGTGAGATTCATTCATGACGTAGTTTTCTTCTTTCTTTTTTTATTGCTGTGTAGCATCTAATTTTATGCAGATTACTATTATTTACTTACCCTTTCTAGAGTTGATACCATTTGAATTGTTTTTAGTTTTGGCTACCACAAATAAGGCTTCTGCTACATTTTTGTATACTTCTTTTTTTTTAAGATTTTATTTATTTTATTTTGACAAGAGAGAGAGAGAGCATGCACAGGAGGGGGAGTGGCAGCAGAGAGGGAAGCAGAATCCCTGCTGAACAGAGAGCCCCACATGGGGTCTGATCCTAGGACCTTGAGCCGGAGGCAGATGCGTAACTGACTGAGCCCCCAGGGTGCCCCTTTTTTGTATATTTCTTTTGATGGGCATATTAATTCATTTCTCTTGGGTGTATATATCTCGGAGTTAATCAGTGGGTCAAAGGGCATGCAATATACAACCGTAGTAGATACTGCCAAAATGATTATGTCAATTTAAACTCTCTCCAATTTTGCCAAAACTTGGCACTTTGAAAAACTTTGAAACTTTGAAAAAAATGTTAGTTATTCTGTTGGATGTTTGGTATTATTGTATTTGTAATTTTAATTTTTACCTAACTAATGAGTGTTGAGCACTTATCTTTTCATGTGTATATTCACTGCTTGCATTGTTTACGAAGTGCCTATTTAAGTGTGTTGCCTGTTGTTAAAAATTGAATTATGTGAGACTTCTATTTCTGGAAGATGGAGTCTCTATACTTTTTCCTACCCCTCGCAATAAGTACAGCTAAAAGCCCTGGACATTATATATAAAACAAACATGAGAAGACTCTTAAAGATGAAGAGAAGGGAGGCCAGAGAGGTACCTTGAGGCCTGAATAACTGACTGAGATGAGTTCTTTGAGTTTTCTTTCTGCCTCGATTATCTCAGATGGGGTACTGGAGAGGCTGGAAACCTGGAAATAACAGTAAGTACAGATTTTTAGAAGACCTCAAAAATAGCCTGTTCTCTTTAGACAAATAACCAGGAGTGGGGTAGTCTAGCAAGATAGAAAATGTTTACCAATAACTGCTTTTCTCCAGCCAAACTCCACACGAAAACTTGAACCATCACCTCCCTCACATACAAACGAATACATACATCAGCAGGAGCTGAGTGGGAAGCCTATACTTGACCCATGCCAGACTTTACAAGGTGCCAGACCCTGCCCCCACGCCCATACTAACCAACGAGGGTGGCACCAGAAAATTCAAGTGGGAACTAGGACTTTTATTCCCACCTTGCTGTAAAGAAGGACCTCAGCCCCTGTGATTCAGTGGAGACCATATTGGAGCTTAGACTTCCACTCCCATCTGGACAAGTTATGCTTGCCCTGCTCATTTGGGTGATGTCAGAGGATGACAAATAGAAAGTATGGACATTCACCATTATCCAGATATAAAAAGGTTATTACCTCTCATGGTATAAGTGGAGGCCATGCAGGAGCAGTAAGAAGAGGTGTACCCCATTACCACTTCTTAGCAATGGAGACGCTTAGTTTCCCCTAGCTCTGTGTCAATGAAGACTGAGTATAGAAATTTAGCTTCCATCCTGACCTGACAGTAACAAGATAGTGTCCTTACTTTTGCTAGAGCAGTGCTAGAGGAGGACTGCTAAAACACAGGATTTAAATATGGTCCAGAATCTTATAATATCCACAATGTTCAGATGTCACTTAAAAATTATCCATTGTGCTCCAAGACTTAAAATGGATTTCAACTTAAAAAGCAGGCAATAAACAGATACCAAATCCAACATGACACAAATTTTAGCATTACTAGAAAAGAATTTAGCGTAACCATTATAAAAATACTTCAGTGAATAATTATAGGACAATTGAGACAAATAAAAAAAAAAAAAATAGAAACTCCGGGCAAAGAAATAAAAAGTTATAGGAAAACAAAAAGGGGATATAAAGAAAAACCAAATGGAAATTTCAAAAATAAAAAATATAATAAATGAAAAAATTAAAAGGCAACATATGGGCTCAATAGCAGAATGGAGAAGACAGGGGAAAGAATCATTGAACTTGAGGAGAGAACAATAGAAAGGACCAATTCTGAAAAACACAGAAAAATTGACTGAAAAAAAAAATGAACACACCTTCAGGTACATGTGGGACTAAAACAAAAAGATCTAACATTCAGGTCTTCAGAATTCCAGAAGGAGAAAGAATGAGAGAATGGCACAGAAAAAGTATTCAAAGAAATAATGATCAAAAGTTTCACAAATTTGGAAAAATACAGACCTACAGGGTCAAGAAGAAGAGTTAACTCCATATAAGATAAACCCAAATAAATCTATCTTAAGATGGAAGTTAAACTTCAGAAAACTAAAGATGAAGAAAAAAATCTTGAAAGTAGTTATAGAGAAGTGATAAATTACTCATGGGGGAAAACCAGTCAAATGATAGCAAATTTCTTATTATAAACTGTGGAGTCCACGACATTTTCAAGTACTGAGAAAAATGAACTTATGAACTTTTTATCAGTATCCAGGAAAAATGTTCTCTACAAATAAAAGAGAAATCAAGACATTGGCAGATGAAGGAAAACTGAGAGAATTTGTCACCAATAGATCTATCCCTAAAAGAATGGCTACAGGAAGTTCTCTAAGCAGAAAAAAATATAATAAAATAAGGAATCTTGGAACATCAGCAAGTAAGAAAGAATATGGTAAGCAAACTTATGGGTAAATACAAAAAACTTTCTTCTCCTTTAGAATTTTCTGAATTATGTTTGATGGTTGAAACAAAATTGTAACACTGCTAAATGTAGTTCTCGATGAATATAGAGGTAATGTGTACAGCAATTACATTATAAATAGAAAAGTGTAAAAGAATGTAAAGGGTGGTAAGCTTTCTACACTTCCCTAGGACTGCTAAAGCATTGACACCTGTAAACAGTGATAAGGTATACACACGTGCATATATACACAGATCTTCACTTATGTATTACATTATACATATATACACATACATATGTAATATAATATTTAGAGTAACTATTAAGAAAGCTTTAAGAAGACACACTTAAAACACCATAGATAAATTAAAATGGAATTATAGAAAGCGTTCAAGTATCCTACAAGAAGGCAGAAAAACAAAATAGAGAGAAAAATAGAGAACAAACAGAATATACAAAAATAAAATGTTAAACTAAGCCTTAAAAATATAAAAATTATATTAAATGTAAATGATCTATAGACACCAATTAAAGGATTGAGATTGGTAGAATAGATAAAAAACAAACAAACAAAGAAAAACATGACTAATCTATATGTTGCCTTCAAGAGACTCACTTCGATTATAGAAATATAAGAAATAGAGGTAGGTTGAAATATAATTGTGGAAAAAGATATAACATGCAAAATATTTAAGAGAAAGCAGGATCAGCTATATTAAATATGTTTCAGAACAACAACAACAAAAACAACAAACAAAACTTACTAGGGACAGAAAGGGAAAGCATATAAAGGTAAAATGGTGGTCAATATACTAAGAAGATATAACAGTCCGAAATGTGTCTTCACCAAACAACAGTGCTGCAAAATATTTGAAGTAAAAATGATAGAACTGAAAGGAGAAATAGACAAATCCACAATTATAGAGACCTCAACCGCCTCTCTCTCAACAATTGGTAAAACAACTAGACAGAAAATCAGCAAGTACATAGAAGAATTCAACAACACCATCAACCAACAGGATCTAATGAATATTTATAGAACATGCCACCTTACAACAGCAAAATACATGGGTTTTTTTCAAGCACCTATGGAATATATACCAAGATCAGCCATATCCTGGACCATAAACAAACTTCAGCAGGAGAGAATATATTCCCTGACCATATGGAATCAAACAGAAAGCAATAATAGAAAAATAACAGAGAGGCACCTGGGTGGTGCAGGAGGTTGGGTGGCTGCCTTCGGCTTAGGTCATGATCACAGGGTCTTGGGATTGAGCCCCACATCGGGCTCCCTGCTTAGTGGGGAGTCTGCTTCCCCCTCTCCCTTGCCTGCTGCTCCCTCTCTTGTGCTTTCTTGCACTCTCTCTCTCTCAAATAAATAAATAAAATCTTTTAAAAAAAGAAGAAGAAAAAGAACAGGAAAAAACCCAAACATTTAAAAAACATTTAAAAAGAGCCCTTCATTATCCATGAGTCATAAAGGGAGTCCTGGGGGGCCTGGAGTGGCTGAGTCGGCTAAGCCTCCAACTCTGGATTTTGAAAAACAGGGCTTTGAAATGAGCTTTCCACTCCATTTCAGTCTCCAGCTCCTCATGCTTCCCATCTGGGTACAAGGATCAGGTAACTCTTCACTTCTTCTTGAAAATGCTTTGTGGCTAGAAATCAATGGCAAATACCAGGTGGTCTTTTTACTTTTGTAAAGTTACAGGAGCAGAGCATTATGTTTGAATCTGCATGTTAATCATGTAGTTATCCAAGTTATTAGCAACTAACAAACACTTTAAGTTGTGCATATTTGAAACAGTGACTTAGTAAACAGAGAATGAAAGAAAGGTAATAAGCATTGTTTTTGCAGTGAGCCCAAGTAGCTCACATTAGAGAGGCCACAGTTCATGATCAGGGTCCTGGGATGCAGCCTCGTGTCTGGCTCCTTGCTCAGTGGGAAGTCTGCTTGAGGATTTCTCTCCCTCTCCCACTGCCCCTACCCCTTCAAATAAATAAATAAATATATATATTTTAAAGGAAGTCTCAAGGGAAATTAAAAATACATTGAACCGAATGAAAGCAGTAATAACGGAAGTGCAGGAGGGAAAAAATCCTTACTTTCAAATGTTCATTGTTAAAGAGTGCTATGAACTGGTAGTGAATGAGCACTGCTTTTCCACAATCCCAGCAAGAGGAAGCCATTCTAGGGAATCTTGTACGAGCTTGTGTAAATAAAATGCCAATAGACAAGTAAGTGACTGTTGGAATTTAAAAGAGAAAAACACAAACAAAAGCACTAGGTAAAGAGTGCTTTCCTTCTATTTAAAGTAGCATGCAGGGGAGGAGTTTATAGGAAGATGAAAGTAATCTCTGCCTGTTCTTTTTAAAATTTTAATACATAAATAGTCTTTAATTTGAAGCTAATGATTTTACAGAAAACTTACATTTTTAATTTCCTATTCCAGTTTGAGGAGATGATCATGGGGATTTAGATGCCAAAAGGAATGATTTTTAGAAACACAGCATACCTCTGGGGAGAGCAGTCTTTTCACTTGAACTCACTCATTGTGGATAAACTAGTTTGAATGTTATTACGTACATAAATAACAGGACATGAAAGACTGGGAAGAGTTAATAACACTGTCAAAAGAAGAGCTAATTAAATTTTCTTGCAAGTTGGCAGGTAAGTTTTCAGATCCTGTGTATGAATCTGTAACAGCTACAGAACAGCAGGCACATAACGTTGAAGAAAATTACATGCATAGACCTGAGATTCCAGCAAATTGGAGGCTAAGCAGACAAGGAAGTCCGCCAATGCTGCAAGATCAGGAGAGTGTTTTGGTTTTTGTTTTAACATTAGGAAAGTTTTAATGGTCTTCTGTGCAAGTGGTTATCTGTGCAAGTGGTTAATTAGTAACAGAGTTGGGTGAGAAATTTAAAAAGTAACGCCATTTCAGAACTAAAGTCCAGTTAGAGAATAAAGTATTCCACGTGTCAGTGAAGATTTTATAAATTTCATGGGCTTTCCACTCCATTTCAGTCTCCAGCTCCTCATGCTTCCCATCTGGGTACAAGGATCAGGTAACTCTTCACTTCTTCTTGAAAATGCTTTGTGGCTAGAAATCAATGGCAAATAAATACCAGGTGGTCTTTTCACTTTTGTAAAGTTACAGGAGCAGAGCATTATGTTTGAATCTGCATGTTAATCATGTAGTTATCCAAGTTATTAGCAACTAACAAACACTTTAAGTTGTGCATATTTGAAACAGTGACTTAGTAAACAGAGAATGAAAGAAAGGTAATAAGCATTGTTTTTGCAGTGAGCCCAAGTAGCTCACATTAGAGAGGCCACAAACCTGCTGGAAGAAAATGGGATCTTCGCAAGTTAGTTAGTTAGTTAGCTAGCTAGGTACTTAATTAATTAATGAGTTCATTAATTTTGCAGTATTTCTTGCAGCTCATTTGCATTAAGTTTGTATTTGACTTGTTTTGGTCACTAAGAGGTTTTTCGTTTTTATGTTGTTAAATCTGGTTATTGTTTCCTTTGTGGGTTTGCTTATCATTACAAACTAAGGTACTCCTGCGACATTACAGATGTAATAAATATTCAAGTTCTGATATTTTCTAGTCATTTAAAATTATTTGATTAAAGATATGTAATTAGATTCCATCTAAAATCTGTTAGGTTCAGGGTAAGGGGAGTCACTAATGTTTTGTAGGAATTTAGTTGAGAAAATAAATCATGATTACTTCTAGTGAAGGAGTTTTTCCTGGGAGGAGTATCATTTGAATTCAATTAGATAATTCAATCAAAAGTTGAATAGGAGTGACATATGCTGAGGACAAAAGAAGCATGACAAGAAGAGGAAACCAGTATGCATGAGTGTTACTTCTCCTTAACTTACTTTAGCATCTAAAATACAAATCTCCAAAGAAGACATACAAATGGCTAACAGACACATGAGAAAATGTTCATCATCATTAGCCATCAGGGAGATTCAAGTCAAAACTACACTGAGGTACCACCCTACACCAGTTAGAATGGCCAAAATCAACAAGACAGTAAACAGCAAATGTTGGAGAGGATGTGGAGAAAGGGGAACCCTCTTACACTGTTGGTAGGAATGCAAGTTGGTGCAGCCACTTTGGAAAACAGTGTGGAGATTCCTCAAGAAATTAAAAATAGAGGTACCCTATGACCCTGCAATTGCACTACTGGGTATTTACCCCAAAGATGCAGATGCAGTACAAAGAAGGGCCACATGTACCCCAATGTTCCTAGCAGCAATGGCCACAATTGCCAAACTGTGGAAAGAGCCAAGATGCCCTTCAACAGATGAATGGA